>CM042746.1:38181574-38192464 GCA_022496165.2 Catalaphyllia jardinei | reverse complement strand
ACTGAGCAAAAGCTATGTTCATGAAAGACATCCGTATTCTAATTTTTCATTTGAATACGCCGATCGATAGCCTACAAAAGGAAACGGGGTTTTTTATAGTTGTAATTTCTGTTGTGGGGGAAAGTGAACCAACTCTTTCAATTTCCACAACTGCAGCGGCACTGAACCCCGACTGGCTTTCTTTTACTGGTGATTTTGTTTTGCGGCAAATGGTGACGAAAACAAGAACTCGATTGTTAACTGAAACAAGAATATGTAAACACAGAAGATAAATGCATATGGCAAGCCGCCACAAAGCATTTAATGTGGCTGACAATAGTTTTCTGCATACGAGCCAAGTGGCCCATCAACCCGGCTCTTATCTGCCGTTTTTTTGTAGCATGAAGCGACTAGAATTATTTCTACTTCCCCCTGGATGGGAAGCTACTTCATCACAGGGTTACCGCCAGCATTTAATTCGCTGTTACTCATTTATACACCTGAGTGAACTGGAGAGAGAGGCATTGTGATACTTAAGTGTCTTACCCAAGAACACAACGCAATGTCCCTGGCCAGGACTCGAACCAGGACCGCTGGATCCAGAGACGAGCGCACCGATCATGAGGCACCACGCCTCCACAATGAACGAGTGGAGATTTTTGTAATAACCCGAGTTCAAATATCCTTTGAGATGAGTCGCTTCGATTTGCCCTAGCAGGGTACGATAGCCGGGGTTCGGGTCCGATAGCTGGGGGCTAGTGGATTTTGCGATCGGGCTAGTAGACTTCATCCTTCACTTGCCCGACGGGCAAGTAAAAGTTTTAGGGAATTTTTTTTTTCAAATTAATGTACTAAAGCACTGTAAAACGTCAAGATTTTTTTTAACTTTCTAAATAATTCCTCTGTAACGAAAGCTGCTGCCACAGAGAAATCGGGATCGCATTACATTTAATTATTTTTTGGCTTGAAATTGTCGCCGCTCAAGAAATATTTTAAAGGAATGTTAAGTTGTCTAGTCATGTTAAATTGAGGATCATTTGGAAAATTTGGTCGTGAATTCAAGTAAGGGCCTGATTACATAACGAATTTCAGCCCGGGCTGAAATTTCAACCCGGCTAACCGGACTGAAATTTTGTTGCGATTACATGACGAACTTCAGCCCGGGCTGAAATATTAGTCTCGGCACCAAATATGAAATTGCGCGCGAAGAGTTTAAGGATAATCAGGCAGCCATATTATTTCCTGCCCTTCAGCCCGGGCTGAAATTTCTTTTCGATTACATGAGATTTTTTCAGCCCAGGGCGCAATTCAGCCCGGGCTGAAAAACCTAGGCCAGCTTGATCAAGCCGGGCTAGGATTTTCAGCCCGGGCTGAAATTGTCCATGTCATCATGCCTTAAGAAATTCATTCAGATGTTAAAGGCGTTTTTGTTCGTGCACTAGTCCAGTCCCTGAACTCTCCTTTCTTCCCGCCCCATATGGGGGCTGAACCCGGGCGAGCGAAAGGAGAGTCCTGGCCCCGGTTGTTCGAAAGGTGGATAACGCTATCCACCGGATAAATCACTATCCAGTGGATAGCGTGGTTTGTTTTGTCAACACTTATCCGCTGGATAGCGATTTATCCGCTGGATAGCGATTTATCCGGTGGATAGCGATTTATCCGCTGGATAGCGATTTATCCGGTGGATAGCGATTTATCCGCTGGATAGCGTTATCCAGCCTTTGAACAACCGGGGCCAGGATAACTTGCATGCGCATGCTCAGAACGAACCAATCAAAAATTACTAGATCCCAACCACGCTGCTCGCGTCAATGTGTCGCGCAATGCCTTTTCAGCTCGCGCTCGCGCAATTTCTTTGACATTGATATTGCCGTAAAACGTAACTACCGAAAAATGGCCATGGTTTATCGTAATCTGTACTTTTATCGCATCGACAACGAGTACGCGTCATTACTCTTTTCCCAAAACATTTTTTCGTATTGTTTCTGCATATATATTAAGCGAGTTTGCAAAAGTTTTTGAAAGGAAAGTCTGACACGTACAAGTAGCTCATTTGCATAATGCAGCGCGTGCACTTTCAAGTCCGAATCGGTGTTTTCAATCTGTCAACAAATCTTGGAAAGATTTCTTTCGTTATCTTTGATACTGTGACAAAAAACAAATCGAATGTGGTATAGCGTAGTACTGGTGAAATTCCACTGATTTGAGATTAATTGACATGTTCTTAATCAATCTGAATGCAGAAATTCTTGCTTGTATATTATCATTCAGAAAATCGCGCCACAAGCCAAATCTGAAAAATACTTCCAAATATGGTTTTTCCCCCGATTTGGGGGCAAAGAATTGCGGTGTTCTGAGCATGCGCATGCAAGTTATCCTGGACTCTTCTTTTGCCCGCCCGGGTTCAGCCCCTATATGGGGCGGGAAGAAAGGAGAGTTCAGGGACTGGACTATTCGTGCACGTGCATATTCAACCGCAAGAGATCACCGCGAGATAAATAATATTCGGCACCAAAATCAAACACCGATACCTTTTGCCTTCCCTGGGAATAATTTATGACACGCCATCCTATTGTTTTGAAGTCTTTTTCAAAATGAAACTAACAAAAAATTTTAACGAAAGTTTTGCTTATTTGAAACCTTTATCGCGTTAAAAAAAAATAAATAAAAATGCAGATGAAAATTCTTAGCTATGAATTTGAATACCGCGTAATTTTGTTTACGAGTTTACTGATGCGTGACTTGGCACTACCGAGACTCGAAACATCTACATGTCCATTTACTTAGCTTTTCCTCAGAAAAACATTTATCTACTCAATGAAACATCTTAACTCAAGAAGTAATAAGATGATACGAGCTTCTAAAACATAAAATAATGCTGTAATTTTGTAAGAGTTAACTCACAGTAAATAAAGCTTTCCTTCTGTAACAGACATTTTTTCTTGTGGGAAATGGTTCTTTTGACTGAATTGCACAATAAATTACTGGGTAAGGCTTTTAATACTTCGCTTAGGCTAACTCTGTTTAGTGAACACATTAGAGCTTCAGACCCTAGTTAAATTACATTGAGTTTTTGCTAGATTTCCAATATTTTCCAGGTTGCATAATTAAATCTAATATAAACACTGAATTGTTGTACCAGTGAATTAAAAGAGTCTTACCAACCGGTAGTTAATAAAAGTTTACTCATCAATTACTATAAAATGCTGGCCTACATGAATAAGTTAACTATTGATGATTTAATTAAATCAATTAATTAAATCATGAATTAATTAAATCATCGTACTGTAGAAAATTTTCTGGCTAGTGGAAATGACCTCCGGGCTAGTACATCTTGGCTCCAGCTTGCTCCTCAGGCAAGCTGGAAAATTGAACTTCTTTGTACCCTGCATAGATAAGTTGGTACAGGCTTTCCTCCTTCCCAACCTTTTTAGGAATGATCAAAGCGACTTTGCTCAGTCTTAAGGACACAAACATCAACATCAGAATAGCCCTCGACTCCCTAGGGTAGATCTAAAGGCGAGAAGACGTAAAATAAAATAGGGATTTGGTCTCATTTGATATAAGTTAAGTTGATTATATTTATTTTTACCTACATTCAGTTCTTTGTTACATAGAACCCATTACTTTATCAGCAGTTTCAGTCAAAAAGCCCAAGTGTTGCACCTAAATAAGCTTAATGTTTATTTAAAGTAAAGTAATGATTAGTGTAGAATTTACACAGTGTGACGCAACAAACAAACTCCTCAATGCCTCGTCACATGTATTATACGGTGTACCTTTAAGGTATCTTGAGTTAGCTTAGAGAGCCTTTGAATTTTGTTTTTAGCTTTAGACTCGGTCACCAAACCGAGGTGTCGTGGCTGCAGGACTGGGTACTACTGTGTTGGTGATGGCACTGAAGAGCGATGTGGAGTCAACTCGCCAACTGAGTTTTCTTTCGGATCTGCTGCAAGCTGTTCACCTTGTCCCGAGGGATGGGTGAGTGAATAATTGAAATGAGCTTGGGAGGAGTGGGTGGAGTAGGACGCGTCTTGTTGAGAATCGTCATACTTGCGCTCATACAATCGGAGAAACTGAAATGTGTGAAACAGCAGTGGCATAATTGCTATGATATGTTGACATCTATGTAGTGATTCTATTTTATCTCAAACATTTTTTACTTTTGTGAAAGTCCTGAGAGGTGGTAAAGTTTTCGCCGTGTATACAATATGGAAAAAAAATCTATTAAATGTTACGTCAAATAAACTAAAAAAGTTATAGACAGCATGTTGCTTGGTCAAAACTTTAAAACGTTGTCTTTGTTTTGTCATGAAAAACTCTGTAGGTGGAATTGCCGCCGATGAGGAGAGCATTAGAGAATTTTGTCTTTAATGGCAAGAAAACGTCAACAACTTCATATTCTGGTGCCGGAAATTCCAATCTGTTTGTCAGGGAATTCAATTTTACGATTAGCGAAGGTTTAGATGTGAAGGGTTTAAATATGATGATGGCCGTCATTACTGTCAGTTAAAATGATTCAAATTATATTTGAAATATAAATTGGTTATGACCTATTTGATCAGTTTTGCTCTAGTCAGTTGGAATTGTGTTTTGGTCAGTGAAAAGTCTGGAAATTTGGGTTTGGGAAACGTTAATCCTCTGAAGAGGAGCTCTGGCATGTAAAGCGCATTTTATATGACAGCTAAAAATCCTGATGCGGTGTTTCGTTTGTTTGTCTTCAGCTCTGTGTGAACGGTACCGCGCTTCCTTGTCCAGAAAGTACTCATGTCGAGTGTAATGAAACGGTAAGGAGAAGTTAATATTTTTAAAGTCATATGCACAATTTTTTTTAGGTTTATTCTCTCAGAATATCACAGCATATGGCGAGTCCCTGTAGTATTCTGAGAGGGGCTGAGTAGCGTGTGTTTGTGAAGAGCCGTGAAGAGAGAAAGGAACGGCATTTTAATGTTGTGATAGCTCTTTTCAAAGCCAGTTTTTGTCATTTGCGTTACAATTTGTTCCATCGTGGACGCGAGGCAATTTCGAGTTGAAACTGCAAAGTAGCCCAAAATTGGCTCGCATAAATACGAGATTATATTGTGATGTAAATGGGAAACTTGATCTGAAAAGGGCTTTTGCAGTTCATGCAATCTATTTTTAGAGGTTAATTCCTTATTTCCTTATAATTTCTGGCTAGTTTTGTCCTGAGACGTGTTTTGACTGCGAGCCTGGCACAGTTTGCTGGGAAGGGATGAGGCAAGATTGTACACCAGGACGATACAGTGATGGAAAAGGTAAAGTAAATCTTGCCTTAATTTGCTGCGCAGCACATGTACATGCAAGGGAAAGATTGCCAACAACAACAACAACAAGTGTATTTCTCTTACTTTGCCTAGTTAAATACATTTGTTGGATATAAAATAAAAATAGGAGAGCACTGGCTGCCTAGAATAATACTTATGGCCAGGATTGAACGCAAGTATTGTTTAATTAGTACTTCATATTTGGCAGGGCTATTGACATTTTCATATTACTTCATATCTGACAGAATTGTGTGTGTTTGGGTGACTTTTTACCAGTAAGGACACTTTATGATGCTTACCATGAGGAATTTGAATCTCATTAGCGTTTAATCCTGGACATATCTCTAGAATAACTGATAAGTTAATAATGATAGGCAGTCGGTTTATACATATGTTTACTTGTAGTTTAGGTTGGCACACACAATAGACAAACACAAGACAACACAAAACGTATAGGGGATAAATGTATTAATTAGAAATTCATGAGATTGGGAGCAGGGTACGAAGAAGAATAAGAGAAGTAAGAAGAACAGCAAATAACCCGGAGTATCTTTCAAACTATTGGTCCTTCGATCGTTTTTTGAAGACTGATATAGAGGATGATAATTTTACATTATCATTGTCATTAACCTGAGAAAGGTTACAAACGTGTGCATACACGTAGGAGGCAGGATCCATGTTAATTTTTACCAGGTCACCTGAGGCTCCTCACATTTGATCAGGAAAAGCGATCGGTAAATGACCAGTTCTGGTTGCTCGTTTATTTTTAGCCGAATTATTTCTTGTTCTCGTAGGGTTCCCTTGCAAGTTGTGTCCTCCGGGAAGCTTCAACAATGAGACTCGTGCACAAACGTGCGAGTGTTGCCCTGATGGCTTTTCCAGTACGTACATGAAAACCAGCTGCCGGCCATGTCCTGCTAACGAGTGGGCAAAGCATGAAAACTTCCCGAACTGTTCATTATGCCAGACGTGCTTTACACTTGAGGACTGTAAGTATCTGTGCTTAGGCCTAACACCAGCAACATAACAGTAAAACGACATAAACATGCGACATCAGAAGGACGTTATGTCTTTGTTTACAGTGTGAATATAACAGCTTGAACATAACGACATGAGGAAAAAAATGATCTTTTCTATTTGCCTTTACGTCGATGTTCACATTGTAAAAAAAAAACATATATCTTATTTATAGTGGTCATGCACTTTGCTACACAAGGACTAAGCTGAGCTACTTTACGGGCATGCCACTGAAACAAAGGAAACAAATCTTTCAAATAGACAGACCAGTTGGCTATTTACAAAATGTGACCGAGGATTTCAACTCGGAGCTACCGAGAAAACAAATCCCTCTAGTGGCAGGGTGGAGGCCTTGAACCAGGGACCTCCGGATTACAACACCAGGGTTGTAAACCACTAGGCCACGCTCCTTCCCTACCGACATTAGCTTATGGCCAGTTTTTTTTTAAAGATATATGAGGGAATGTTTAGGTTTGGTTTAGGGTAACTATGGTTAGTATCCAAAGTTTATTTTTAGACATTGAGAGTTGGGAAGGCGCTGGTTTTTTCCCTTTGTTATGTGTGGATTCCTTGACCAAAATTTTCTAGTCTACCATCTTCTTTCCCTTCTGTAATGTTGTTATATTATTGTGGGAGACTTAATTTAGGTGACCGATTCTTAGCTACGTAGAAAGCTAATTTACAGTTTGGGTCTTAATTTTCTCTTGCTCAGTCCTTTTAACCTTTCCCTGTATCTAGGGCTTTTTTACGCTTTTCCCTGTCAATGCTCCATCATTTCAGTTTCTTCAGCTAATTTTATTTGACTGTTTCTCGTTAAGGTCCGTGCTTATCCAATGGCACTTGCTTTCCCGGTGTGAGTTGTCTGAATGTTGGAGTTGGTCGGGCAACGTGTGGACCTTGTCCAAAAGGTTACGACGGAGATGGAAGAACCTGTACTGACATCGACGAGGTAAGTACAGGGGATTTATTGGGTTAGATAAACTTCTCTCGTCTAGCCCAGAGATTTTGGACAGCCGAGCGGGACTTTTGAGATTCCACCCAAACATTTTGAATTATTTCAGTGGCGCGTTAGCAGAACATAGTTCAGTGCAGTGGCGATTGATTTAAATGAAACTAACCCTATTAGAATTTACATGGAACTGTGCAGTTTTGCTTCAGCTGTATGCAAAACGTGAAGTGCCTAAACAGAGACAAAGGCTTGATTTTCAGGGAGGAGAGGATGTGGCTGTGCCATATGGCTTACTGATTTCCATCAGGCGAGGGGATGCGTGGGCTTCTTTAAAGTGAAAACAAGTGTAAAACCATCCCCATCCAAGATGCATGTTCTTTCTCAGGAATAGTCATTGAATAAGACTCCTCCTTTCCTTCCTAATGAGTTATTCATTGCATCATCTAGCGATTAACCATCGTTGTTGTGTTGGACAATATTCCACAGTGTGCCCATGCCAATCCCTGCTATGAAAGCGACAAGTGTGAGAACCGCGTCCCTGGTTATCAGTGTGCCGCATGCCCTGACGGCTTCAGAGGGAATGCCCCGTCAGGGGTTGGTCTGGAAGATGCTCAGAACTCCAAACAAGTCTGTGAGGAGATCGACGAGTGCGAGGAAGGCATTAGCAGCTGCGATCCAAATTCACAGTGTATCAACACAAACGTGAGTCAATAAAAACCTGTTACTGTTTTACTGGGCGTTAATGATTCATGAAGAAGTATTTGAAGAGGATACGCAATCTTCGTTTCCTTTTCTTAATGGAACCATGTCATCACCCATAAAAGCTCACTCTTTCGCTAGAATTCAAGTTAAATTTTATTCCCATGTATCTGCAGCCCATGGGCGCGGTAGGTATTGGCCAACAGGCAGGACAGACTTTCGCATGGCGCCTTTGGAACCCTCATCTTTCAAAACTTTTTCTAGCGGGGATATATTGTATCCATGTCAAGTCACTTTTGCTGCTATACATAAAATTACCGCCAAATATATGTCCCATTATTTGGCAAATCCTTAAAACTGTTAAGTATCTGATATAGACATCAGAAGCTTACGCAAAATGCAAGCAATTCTTTCCTTTTTACTCATCTTTATCGGTAACTTTTAATCAACTAGCTACCAAAATTGCAGGCGAAATAATATCAAAGTAGACGAGCGTAGAGAAACTATTGCTTCACCGACCGAAAGAACATCTGAAGAGGCCTAGCTAGACCCTGTTTATTTGTTAAGCTATTGATTTTATTTACCTGTTTTTACTTCCTTTTTTATTTACAGGGAAGTTTCCTATGTGGCCCGTGTCATCCTGGTTTCATTGGCGATGGTTACACGGGCTGTAATCCTGGTGACCTGTGCACCAATGGTTCCCATACTTGCCACGAGAATGCACAGTGTACCCAAACTGGTGCCGGACGATTCAAATGCAGGGTATGACAGCGTAAATGGTTTACTTTTACTTGTCGTTTGCTCTTTACCTTGTAACAACGTAAAAGGACTTTCACGTCATGGTATTTTTGTTTCTTCAATTAATGACAATTTTTTTGACCTCCTTTTTTACATGCATGCAAGAAACAAATTTGTTTCTCTTGCTGTTTTCTATAAATTACTCGGCAGTGAAAGGTATAATAGCTTGAGACTCTCTGTTTTATTGTCTATGTCGTTTTCGAAAAGCACGGATTAGCGTGAACGGTACGCCTAATAGCAGAAAGAAAGCCGCGTTTTCAAATTTTTTGGGCGAAGTTTGGATGGGGCCTGAACTACGGAGAGCTCGTGAAGAGCTCGTGCAGACCCCGTAGAGAGTTTAAAGTTCAAGGTTCTTGTCGTTCAACTGAGTTTCACATTTACCATTAGAAAACAGTCCTAAGGAAGCACGCGCGCTGATTGGTTAAAAAGCCTGTTTGTATAACTCGATGGAGACACAGAACTAAGCGCGCTGTTGACGTAGTGATGGCGCGAGCAAAGAGAATTTCCATTTTGATAATCAAAGTTTACAAGTTGTTTTCCTTTTTCTCGTCGTGGTGTTTTCTAAAAGAAATAGAAAACATGTACTCCGTGTTTGTATCGAGTTTTACAAACACTCGTGAAAGTTTGGGAGAACTCGAAAAAGCTGTGGAAACACTCGCCTGCGGCTCGTGTTCCCACAGCATTTCTCGTTCTCCCAAACTTCCACTCGTGTTTGTATAACTCGATACAAACACGGTACATGTTTTCTATTTCTTAATTATTTCACTCTTCAATCTTTTTCTTATCAGTGTAAAGACGGGTATGGCGGTGATGGAGAGGAATGTGAAATTGATCCTGATCTCGATGGAATTCCGTCCGTTGGATTGAGTTGCACTTTACCAAACTGCTACGAGGTGAGGAATATCTTTGCACAAAGGAATGATGCCTGTGTCTAATCAATGTTGTAACTTTTACTGTAAGTAAAGTTATAGGGGCGATAACTAATTAGTGAGCGGAGCGAAACGGTCACAGGCTATATATAGGAAAATATAGTATCACAATGTATCTGATCGGTTTTCCCAAAGTACACCTTGTAAATGTCTTTGTGTATCATTCAATATTGGACCATGACGAAATTATGTGCAGCCCAATTGGGAAATTTATTTTGACAGTTGCTCAGTTGAATTTAAAACGAATTGCAACAGAATGTTTAGCGAGATATAAGTACTTGCTCTGCTCTGCCATGTGATAATTTGGGGTATGCGCCTTGCAGGATAACTGTAAAAGTGTTCCTAACACGGGTCAGGAAGATAATGATGGTGATACAGACGGAGACGCGTGTGATGACGATGACGATAATGATTTGATAGTTGATAAATTGGTGAGTGTTATCTGTCTCGATTACGATTTTATTGAATCCTTATCTTCACACTATGTGGTTTGCTGGGCACCGAGCAAGAGCCCTTATGCGTTATGACATCAGCCTGGCAAAAATCACCAAGCCTCGCTTTGATAATGCAAAAGCAGTCAAGATGAAAAGAATACCCACGTGAAAACAACACGAGGGCAACAAAAGTTTGAGCAAATGTCGCACAAACGGGCAGGAACGGACTATTAAACCTAGTCTGTCCCCGATTCAAACGGGAGTCAGGGGGAGGAAGGTGTATCACAGTATCGACCACACGCCTCGGCAATATGAAAACAAGTCATATTAGAAGTAAACCAGGTTTAGCAAGTTTTAAGAAGATCATGTTTGATCATTTTAAGGACAGCTACAAACACTTAGATCGTTTTATCTTCTAGTTTTAATTTCGTCTTTTTAGAGTAATCTATACTTATTATTATACTTGTAATTTTTATGTGAGGTTTTCAATGAAGTTTGTATTTTAAAAAAATAATGATAATAAAAATTATTATTAGTTATTATTGGTGGCGAATTTTGAGCATGTGACGTAATCGCGCATAAGACCCATTTAAAGTGCCCCTTTGATCAAATTTTTGATATCAATTTTTTTTGCACTTTCGTTCACAATATGTCTTGCAGGATGTTATGCCAAATTACAATCTGTTACGAAGTATAGAGAGCACGTTTTTTGGACCTTCTTTTCCGTGAATGTACGGCCGCCATTAATTTTCCTTGTTACAATTCTTGGTTGAAACATTGGAGTAAATGACGCCATATTC
>CM042746.1:38153037-38154996 GCA_022496165.2 Catalaphyllia jardinei | reverse complement strand
TGCAAATTAATTCCAAATTGAACGAGAAAAACCGTATGATTACTTATTAATGATATAAAGATGAAAAAATTTGCATGGAGGATGTCTTAAACTTTACGAACTCTGAACTCACCTCTCAGTTTTGTGCCCGCGCTTAATCTCAGGTGATTTTAATTAACCAATCATGGCCCAGAATGTGCTCGCGCGTGCATTTGAACTACGCTGTCGTAATTTTGCAGATTTTCATCTTTGTTGTGTTTTCTTGGCAGTTCAGCCTTGCTGCAGTTTTTGGTCTAGTTTCTTTACCGTTTTTAGGCATTATGATTCGCCGTTTACTTGTTTTCTGGATTACGTGGTTAGTTCCTCAAAGAGTTCGTAAATTTGGAGTCTGAGCCAACCTGAGCCTAAAACTCACTGAATACAATTCGAAGCTTCTGCACAAACTTTTCTTCATAATTTTGTGATATCATTGCCTTAGAAAATTTCCTTTTGTCTTTCAGTCAATCATAATCCAGAATTACGATGTGTAATTTGCACTGGTGTTACACTTTTTGCACCGGTGTTACACTTTTTGCACTGGTATTACACTGGAACTGCACTGCTCTCAGCCAATCAGAATCGAGTAATTTTTTCATGTATATTAAAAAGTAACTTGCCTGCGTAACTGGCGGGATTCGCGAGCGAGCAATATTTTGCATCGCAGCTGCCATTTTTTCCCTCGCGCTCGCAAGGAAATGCGAAGGGGCCCCGAGTGAAATTTCAACTTGACTTCTCACCAATCTCCTTTTTGAGCGCATGATTTTAAGACGAAAAACCGTCTTTCTAGGACCCCTAAAGTCCTCTAAAACTATGCTCAGTAAGTCCATTCACATTGGTTTATTTGTCCTTAACAACAATAAGAGGAGCAAAATGTCATTATGGAGGGTAGGAAAGGCAATTATTGTCCTCACGTGCCTTTTTACAGCCAGTTATGGCCGGCACGGGAAATTTGGGGTGGGTTTTTGCATGGCCGGTTACGGCCGGCACAGGAGACAATGGGTTAATTTGGTATAAGTTTTGTTGTCTTTCGTTGGGTAATTATCGAGGTGGAACTCAATTTATTTGTTGACTACAAAACTTCTTTCACTTTTGTGTTAGCTTATGATGCCGTTAGCTCAAGCAAACATCGCTTCGCAATTTTCTTTTGCAACCCACACCGATGTATAGTTTCGTCGCTTACAATGATGTGGACGCCATACAAAGGTTGAGCGAAAAATTTGATTTACACAAACACACATAAACATTTACTTACAAAAAATATTTATTGAATTCATTTAATCATGTTTAGTGGGGGGCATAAACTGGCAGCACAGGGCACTGGAACCGAGATGTGGGGTGCTCAGACCTGCTCAGACCAGATGCCGTTAAAAATAGCATTAGTCATGCTGCTGAGCTTAAGAGACCTGTAGATCACATAGGCGTTGGTGGACGAAAGGTATGTTAGCATCAAAAATAGGTCTGGCGACAATGTGAACTTGTGTCTACTGCTAGGTTGACGAAATGTGAATTTCTCGTGACCATCCTGTGTGGTGTGGTAATTTTATGAAATAGTGTCATGGTCATGGTATAAAGGGTGTGCACCTAGCGTGTGTATTGGTTAAATAACAAATAGTTTCAATGGCATTTGCTGCAGTCAGTGGCAATTTGAAAGTGTACCTTGGTTACTCCGGTTCACCCTCTCCAAATTGTTTTTTTTTGGCAATTGTGGTGCTGATGTTGCTGAATGGAAAGTTCAAAGAACTTCCCAAGGGTCATATTTATGCTTGGAAAGGGGCATAGCAGGAAAAAAACTTGAGCAGTAGCTGGCAATTTTTAATAATTCAAATGTTTTATTAAAACGGCAACAGCATTACTTATGGAAGCACATTGTTACAAAACGAAATAATTAAAGTATACATGTAAATGCAAGTGTTTCCTTGTAACATAACAGCCACTGCAGGG
>CM042746.1:38125537-38145537 GCA_022496165.2 Catalaphyllia jardinei | reverse complement strand
GTTGTGGGACAACCTGTCATGGAACTCTTTGAAACAGTTCTTTTCTTTGTTATGTGCATATATTTACCATGATACTGGGGTGCACTGCAGTATGAGAACACAAACACACCTTGCCCCTGCCACGCTTGTAGCAAACTCCTGATAGTAGAGAACTTTGGCATATGCACTGTCTCAAATTGGTCTACAAGCAGAGCTGGTTTTGCAGGCATGTGAACAGGTGCCTTTAAAATTGGTGGCACATCATAATCAGGGAAATTGCAGAGCTGTCTGGCAAAGCTCCTCTCTGAAGTGAACTAAGGCATAATCAGCCCCTCTGAAGGCCTGGATCATCGGGATTTTTAGCCTGGTGCTCTTTGAACAAAAGAAAACTGTTGACTACAGCAATATCAATGAGATGAAAAAAATGTGTTTTCCACCACTTCATACACTTGGCATAAAGTGTACAAGATACAAGCCTGATTGTCCCTGCTGTAAGTTTTGCCTCCCTATCAAACAACTTGATTAATAAGTACAACAGCAAACCGCATTTTCCCCATTCTCCACATTAATTTTGTCAGTAACCATTACTGACAGTGCTTTAATAGCAGAAACTCGTATCTTGTAGTTCCATGTGTTGAGTTAATACAAACACCTTAGGAAGTGAACTTTTGGTCCATTGCCTCCTGGAAGGGGGTGAGTATGACTACGAAAAAGTCCTCTTGAAGTAGATCAAGATCATGTGGGGCTTGTTCCCCCTGCAACCTGTGAAACATTACTGGGTTGTTCCCACTTCTTTGCCACTCTTGAATCTATGCCCGAACACTTTCTTGGTCATTTTCAGACCTTTGTACCGCCCCCAAATCAAACACTCTTGAGATGTTGGACAGGTCTTTCAGTGAGGTGATAGCGTTTAATTGCCTCCCCTTTCACCCTGTTCTCTCTCATGTTCCCAAGTATTTTGTCCTTAAAAACTCCTTGCTGTAATAATGCAGCCATTTCCTCCTTTTTAACTCATTCATTGTGAAGCAATGGATGAGTTTTTGTGGATAGGGGCAAAACAGCGTTAGCAGAAATCTGCGTAGACGGATGCGACGCAGTTAGCAAAAATATCAGAAGTGAAGTAATAAATTGGTTGGATTTGAGCAACCACTGACCAAGTGGTCAACTTGCCACAGATAACAAACATCATTTTCTGGATGAATGCAAAACACCGTGAGAGAATTTGTATTCTTAAATGTAGGCATCCAGTAAAATAAAATTGGTCCAAAACATATCTATATATATACCAGTATATAGTTAAATATTTTTTCTCCAAAAATGAGCCAGCCTACCTACCCTTCCCTCCATCTCGTGTTACGTGCCCAATAAGGGAACCATATTTTTACGAATGTTGTCCACGCCAGATTGGATGTATACTGCATTACTGGAAACATGGAGTGAATTTGGTTAGAAATGTTAAAATTTAGAAAAATATTTCTGTTTTGAGATATTCGTCGGATTCGTCGGCCTCCATTACGGTCATTACGGGCTCAATGAGTGCAAACTCCCAGAAACTCTCAGCTCAAGGCAGCCATTATGAATTTTGACTTCCAGCTTTTGTGATTTCTGGTGAGTAAATATCGCTTTCTTTAAACATACAGCCCACACATCAAATTGAAATGACCCAGACTAAACTAAAGTCTGTTTCAGACTAAGAGTCCAGAAATATTTGCCAGGTTTACGTGCAATCGCTGCGTGCGTGACAATTGCTATAAAGCTTCATTCAGTAATATTCACAATGTTATGAAATTGCTAGTTCCATTGAAATGCCAAATGACTACCATTGCTTTATAACAATGGCCCAAAGTCGAATATCATCTGTAACAGATGATATCCTGAAATACATAAAGTGGAATGGAATCTGTACTTTGTTGCAGATTATCGTTGCTTGTGTGTTACACGCATTGACGCAGATCGATCAGGCAAAACAAAAGACATCAAGTTTAATGAATCTAACCATGATACCAAAACTGACAATCTTAAAAGCTGTGTAACATTTGGTGACTATTGTAGTCACCCAAATGGGATCAAAATGCAGGTAAATAATCAGATCAATATCTTAGATTGTTGGAAACAGAGTTGATCAGAGTTATCTGCAGTGTGTTTGCTTTCACTCAAGACTCCTGTCCTGCTAAGCCCGGGTCAACTTAAAAGGGATGTGCCTGGTATCTTCCAAATTATTTTTATTAATTTTATATCTTCATCTTTTGTATCTATTTAATTTCAGGGACAGCAGTTAATGTTACATCTACTGGATTTTTCTTGGCTACCCATAATAGTTATTAAATAATAAAAAAGTCATAAGGAATTATTACATGTATAAACAATGATACAGTCAAATGAATAATAACAATGACGATTCAAGAACTTTAAATGATCAATACTTTGAGTGCAGGGTGGATTGTCTTGGCAAATTGATGTACAATGTGTAGATCACCATCACAGCTTCAACCAACTCACCTTAGATATTGACATAATTTTTCATTGACTGTCTCTTTTTCATTGACATATAAAACATATTGGTACATATAATACCACTACAACCTCGACAAATACACACTAAAATGTTGTTTTGAAAAATCTCCCACCAGAAGTCAAGACCGACACTTTAATATGGTAATTAATGAACAGTCAGACTACCTAATATCTTTGTTGTGAAACTTCTTCACCACCATTGTGGACTTATTATCAGGCTAAACTTTTGTTAAATAACAGAACTTACAGAACAGAACTCATTCAAATCCTGACCCTGTGTCAGAATAAACAGTAAATTCAGAATGCCAAGTTTTCATACCCAGCTTGAGACATTTAACCTAAAATAAGACCCTGTTTCAGACAAAAAATTCTTGCTTGGAGGTCAGCTGTCTCAAGTTAAGACAAAATTCCCTAAAAGCCATACCCTATTTGGCTTGAAAAATTTGGATTCCATTATATTGTGCAAAGATTGATCTAATCAAATGGAACATTGGGGCCACAAGGATTGACAAGTCCAGAGCAAACTCTGATTATACGGTTGATCATAGGTACCTGGACCTCTGGATTTCCATTTGGATTACACATCAAAAGATCTACTGGCAAGGTATTCTCCAGAATAGTGTATTTTCTACGTAAAAAGTCCTATAACTCTCTCAACATGGATCCTGACATGTGCGATCCCCCTTGTTTTCTCAATGTCAGTAGGGTTCAATTATTCTTTTCCTTTAGTAAATGCTGGAATTACAAGTTGTGCTTGTTTTAGGGCAACACCATCATGAATAGTCAACCCCCTGTCTGCCATAACTAAATCGCACAATTTTCAGTAACATGTTTGTCTGAGGTGCGTCCCCCAGGCTTCTGAGACAAATGAGATGCAGCCTTGAGGGCTGATGCCAATAAGGATCTTGACTGTATTGTGGTGCTTGTAAGAGCTGAATGTTTGTGCTCTAGCCAGGAGGTTTGTTGGTTTCACACAAAAAACTTCAAAACAGTCAATAATGACAGCTGTTTTGTGTCCAAAGGAAAACTTAAAACACTGAGGCATGGTCTTCCAAAGCTCTTCTCTCTCAGGCCACCTAATCAGTGGGGACAAATGCACATCCATGATGAGCAACCAGTGAGCAAATGTTCTTGACACTGTAGACTGAGAGATGCCAAATCTTTAGGCCAAGTCTTGGTGTGGAACATTGAGTCTTAATTTCATCAGAACTATGACCATCTCTCGAAATAAAGTAAGAGATTGTGTTCGTCGTTTGACAAAGGGTGAAACATGATTAAAAGGTGGCTTCCAGTACTTTGTAAGTTGGCAAACCTGTGTAAAATGATACTTTCCCGTTATCTTCTCTAAAATATTTTTTATCAAAGGGCTTGCTCGTCGCTGACTCAGCAAACAAGTAGTCACAACAACAACAGCTTTACAACAACAACAACAACAGCTTTATTTATCCCCTATTTAGAATAAATTAGATTAAATTACAGTGACATACATAATAAATAAATAATTTGAAAAACTAAGGGTAACTGACAGCCTGAAATAACCTGAAATAGTTATAAATGCCAGGCTGCCAGTTAACTATGTATACATTACAATTTAAAGTCAGTAGCTAATTAAAGTAAGCACACAGACACATTAAAAATTAATACAACAAAAGAAAATAAGGAGATTACTGTAACATTAAATTTTCGTGGACATTCCTTAATAGACAGAGATTCCATGGACCGATATAAATAATCAAAATCCTCTGTTTGAGTAGAGCTTGTGTGATGGGTTTCTTGCTCGTTGGAATCTGTTTCTTGCTTGTCAAGTTGCAAGTCTACAGTCTCCTCTTGAACTTGTTCTGAACCCAGGGTACTCGGCAAGGGGGATTCCAGGTTCATTTAACTTCTGTTGCTTCAGTAAACGTTCTTGTTCTTGCAGCTCCGCCTGTCGTTTTCGCCTTTCCTTGGACCTTTCTGCTCGAGCCTCTCGGGCTGGATCTTGTTCTCTCTGCGTGGCCGATTTACTATGGCCCAAATTGAGACTAGGGACCCAGTCAATATTGTAAAGATCCCACAAAGGAGCTGCATTTCCAGAATGGAAATGTTAGTCACAAACTCTGCTCAAAATTTTTTCCGTAAGATCATCACGGCTTATTGCAGAGATCCATAATCGTCTTTGCTCGATACTCAATTCTTCAACTTCTGGGCCTTGATTTGTCACAACAGCTGGAACTCGATACAATCGGATTCCCTTATCCCGGCCAGTCTTTCTGGAACAGCCAACAATCAGGCACATGGGCATTTTGAGGGAGCAGAATTAGAAAAAATCAGGTTTACGTTTTGGTGACTACGTGGTCAACATCCCGTCCGCCATATTGGTATTTGGAACACCAGGATGGCCGACGGAAATGGCAAATTGAACCGCAAGTCATGTGAGTGCATGCCAAAAATAGTCAAATGCCCTGTATCTGAGCCACCTCCTGTGGTTAAGTATTCTACCTTTTGTAAATTATTGTTTGCAAAACTAAACTGATGTAATGAAGAAAAATATAGTGCTCAGTTGAACAATTTTGGTTTTGTTTTTTGTAACCTGTCCTAAGAACTAAGTTTGTATGCAAATTTTAACTGTAATCATACTTGTCAGAGTTCCCACATTTCCAATTTTGATGCCATGGGATTCTCTCCACTGAAATTCCCTTCTTTGTGTAGACAATGAAGTCACACCATGAGGCTCCACTAGCACCCATCTGGCCTTGCACTTGAGTGTAATAGGAATCATTTCTTTTAAGTGGGCATTGCCCATTAACAGCCTCACAGAAATAATTTGGATCCTGACATGCTTCCAGTGGAGTGACTTGATATTTTGTCTCTGGACACTTTACTTCAGCAAGTCCGAAATGATTTCGACAGCCAAAATCAACAACTCTGCCATCTGGCGAGGCTCCAATGGCATGTCCAAACAAACAACAAAACCACTCTTTAGAACCTTTACTGGGGTCTTTTGGGTAAGCAAAATTTTCTCATATTGTTTAATGGCAATGGGTTCATTTTTGATACCATGCTTGACATACCTTGAGGTGAAAGGCTTTGGATTGATGAGGTCAGCTGCAAATTTTTCATGATTTGTTTGCCTTTTTGAGATTAAGTCAAATTTTGAAGCAGTAAATCTAAATTTACGTTCCTTCTTCCACTGCTGAGATGATGACTGGTCTCTTGTGGCTTCCTCAATATTGTTTATCATGGCCTCATCCACAACAAGGGAAGTAACAAGTGCTTTTTCAGCAACATCTAAGTTGTTAGGCAAAACAAAATCACTGCGCAAGTCCCGAGGAAACCTGGGATAGGTAAGTTCAGTGTCTGCGCTGACATCTTCTCTTGGTATTGATGAAATGTCCACAGTAGCCACAAAGTTAGCCTCAGTCTGAGTCAACTGATAACTACAAAATGACCCAATCTGGCGTTCTCCAAATTTGGTTTCCACACAACTGTTAATGGAAAAATCATCTCTTTCCATTAGTGCTAAGCCCATCTGGGGATTTATTTGGTTAAGGGCCTTTTTAAATTTCATTTCCGCCTATACATCATGTTGGAGATTAGTTCTTGCATTGTTCAAGAGACATTTAACTCCCTCTCTGCTCTTGGTTTCATCGAGTTTAGTTTTTGAAATCGTGACTTCATTACTGGTTTGGCAGTTATTTTGTTGCCATGACCCTTTTTGTGCCACTTCTGGAGCTGGGAAGTGCATGCAAGATCCGGCTGCCCATCATCATCCTGGGATAAATCATCAGTTGATTTACTCTCAAATAAACTAAACTTGCATGCTTTAAACATCAATGCCAGAACATAAAATCATTAGACAGATGACTGTTGTTTAATGTACGTTCCTGTGGCTGACAGTATTGGAGACATGGCTAGCTTATTGACACTTATGGTTTTGAATTGTCTTATCATTGATTGATGGCTCATTTAACAGATGCACCTTATCAAATTTATTTGTCACTTTCACTTAAGGCATTGGTTTTTCAAAAAGTTGGATAATGCTATCCACTGGATAAATCACTATCCAGCAGATAGCATTGTTTGTTTTGTTAACACTTATCTGCTTGATAGTGACTATCCAGTGGATAGCTCTCTCCACCTTTCAAACAACCCAGGCCAGAACCCTTGTGAGGCTGGGTAAGGATTATGTCATCTCTCTTCTCTAGCTCACTTGTTGTTTCTAAGTTTGCTTTAGGGTAGTGATGGACCATTGTGTCCACTGTAATTAATGGAAATAGAGCGTAATTTTGCTGCTTCTTGTTCTTTATTGTCCTTGTGATTTGGCTTTAGTTTCCAATAAGCCTTTCAAACTTTGCGTGGATTTCTCTTGATGATATTCTTTGTGGGAGAGCAAATTTTAGCCCTCGACACAAGCTTGTACGAGGACATGTTCTTAATAATAATAATGATAATAATTTATTTAAGGGTCAAGTGTATTTAGCACTGTTGTGCTGATTGAAGACACTAAATAAACAAACAAATATTGCAAATAGAACAAATTATTAAGAATCCCAGCTAGTGGGAGGATGAGTGGGTTATTTACACAACCCAGACAAGGATTTGAACTTGAGACTACTGAGAACAAATCCAGATAGCAGTGACACAGGGTGAAGGATTTGACCCAAGTGCCACTGCTAAGAATAACTTCTTGTAGGCTAAATTAAAAAGGTATGTCTAAGTTTTTTCTTAAGAAGGCCGATTGATGTTATATCCTGAATATTTGCTGAAAGGCTGTTCCACAGTGTGGGGGCAGCAGTGTAGAAAGAACGAGCTCCTAATGTGGAAAGTATACGCCCCTTGGGACAGTCCAAAATTAATGAAGAATTTGATTTAAGCAAATAAACAGAACATGGCTTAAATTCAGTGCCCTTAACCGGTCGGCCACCCCACCTCCCCGCAATTATTGCTCATTGATGTTCGTATCAGTGGGCAGCTGCCTTTAGATATTTGGGTGTGGCCATTCAACATATATATTGCTCATTGCTTGAAGTGACCAGCATTTTTTGAATGCACATAAAATTGCTGTAAAATTTATGCAACTCCTTAACATCTTTTTGACCACCCTTGTAATATGTATAACATCTAAAGAAAGAACATTTCAAATATTACAAGACAGCTTAAAAAGTGTTTTTGGTTTATTACATGTGTCTTTCTGACATGCTGTAAAACTTAACTGAACAGGAATGATGAACAAAGTGGAAGTACTATTTCTTTTACTTATAAGAAATTCCAACCTACAAAAAACACAATGATGTCACCTTTTAATTTGAACACATTTTCCTTTGTATTCATTGAACGTCATACAAAGAGATGTACTTATGCAGAAGTACAATGTAAATGAAAACAAATTCAGTTTAACAAATGTGTACTTGAACCACTCATTTACATGAGGAAGCTTCCAGTCCCTCAGTTCAATCAATGGGTTTTTGTGTGCCCTGTGCTTTCTTTAGAACTAGCAGATCCTAACTGACGGCTGATCTGTCAATGTATTAATTTTTCATGACTTTGCTTACGAAGCGGCAGTCTTGTAAGTGCAATAAACAGGTGCTGCTCCTCTGCCTTGAACCACTGAGAAGTTCTTAATTAATCATTTCTCTCATTCACTTTTTTCTTTTCCAATCCCTTGATTATAGTTTTATTTCTTGTAGTTCTTTACTGACTTTTGGATGCTTGGCAGGTAACTTAAGGGAATAAAAGCCAAACATGATCCTATCTGACAATTCTGCTTTGTGAAAACATAATGACCATCACAGTTACACAATTATAGTAGTGTGTAAAACTGATTATAGAATGAGCAGCTAACACCAAGTAGCAACTAGATGGTGGAAAGTGTCACCTAGCATGTCTTTAAGAGGGCTTACATCATTTATGTTACATCATTTATGTTCATAGTGCTACGCGGCACAACATTCATATGTACCCTAAATCGACCCCGACTTTCTCTGTCCGACCTTGTAGCTCAGTCGGCAGAGTGACGGTAGATCTATTCCGGAGGTCGTGGGTTCGATTCCCACCGAGGTCAAAAGATTTTTTCTTTACCTCGTGTTGTTACCTGATTCCCTTTACTAGGGCTAATGCCCAGTGGGTTATTCATGGGTTACTTTAGCACTAAAATTTACACTTCAGAGTTAATTCTCTGTTACATCATTTATGTTCATAGTGCTACGCGGCACAACATTCATATGTACCCTTAAAAAACCTGTCTGCTTGTCAGGGAACAAGTACATTTACATCTTCCTCTGGGCAAATAAATTACTCTACTCGCTTGCCTCACAGGCAAGAGCCTAGTCAAGCCATTCATGGACTAAAAGGTATCATGTTTTAAGCCCCTGTTTGAAGCTCTAGATAACTGTTTGTCTTCTGCAAGGCAAGTGGCAGATTGTTCCATGACCTTGGGGCACTTACAATAAATGGCCTGTCATCATTTGGTTTTTCTGAAAGGCCTCGGCCGATCTAACAGTTCATTGGTGACAAATCTCAAAGATCCGGAGTGAGAGCAATACTAAAGCTTTTCAAACAAATGGCCTGGGTTACACTATTAGGGAACTAAACTACAATCAGACCTCTATTAAGCAACCACCCTCGGGACTTTGAAAAGTGGCCGCTTAATAGAGGTTGGCCTCTTAAAAGAGGTACAATATAAATTGGATACGAATGGCGGTGGACATGATTTATTGACTCTATCTAAAGTAGCAAAAAGTTTTAAAAAAGTGAACAGATATGAAGGTAAATCCAAAATTCATTGTAACAAAACATCAAGCGCATTTCCAGCCCATGCATAGTTCTGGCTCTAACACAGAGGTACATCATTGAAATTACAGTATTTCTTTGGTTGATAATGTACAGCAAAAATGCAAAACATCGTTGACAGGTTTCTTGCGCCTTTTTGCATCAACAGTTAGTATGTGAAAGAATTTAGCTCAAGACATTTCTTGGAAAATTTATTTAAATCAATCCGTCAATGCTGTTTTCTATTTTGAAGTGTGGAGTTTTAATGATGAGATCAGGTCATTTGCCTTTCCTTCATCTAGGGAAAGGCCTTGGTACCCATTAAACTGGGCAAAGTGCTGGAGTTGGTCAGTTATGGGCAAATTGTCTGCTAAAGAGAAGGTGGGGGTCTTGGAGGAATTGATTATATGGCAAAGCAGTTCTTGGATAATGTTCCCAAGCTTGTGGCCCTATGGCTTACAAAATTTCTCAAGAGGCCAACAAACAAAGGAAGAGCTGTTATGAAAGGCAAGCGTGTAAACAGAGGGGCCTGCTATGGTTTAGAAATTTCATGTGAGTACTGCTTCACAGGAGACAAGATCTCAATTCAATGGTTAAAATCAAAACTTGAGGAGTAAGGAATTTTGTAGATCTCCAGTAAGTTGTAATAAGGTTTTCCTGTACAGATATTGGCTCTAACAAAACAGTGGGTCAGCTCTTGTAACCCTTGTTATGTTTGTATAGGGCCAGATGTGAAAAGTTTACACATGTACATGCCTTTCGACTTTTTATGGTGGAGATCAAATTGCAGTACTTGTTTTCTTGTTGTTATCAGTTATCATCATTTTGCTTGGAAAGATAATTTGCTGGCTGCTTAAAGGAGGTAAAAAACCATAGAAATAATACACTTGTGACAGCAAAAAGGTGGCCATGGCCGCTTAACAGAGGTGGCCACTGAATAGAGATATCAAATGCAGCAAATAAATGGGTACTTTGGAAAGTGGCCACTTAATGGAGGGTGGCTGCTTAATGTGACGATAGTTTTCTCTGTGACGATGTGTTTTTCCTGCGGGCGCTGTAATTTCTGACTGAACGGAGAACTGAACTGACAACTGGGGAAATCTAGCTCTGGAGAGCACTGCTTTGCCTGCGGGAACGGAATCTCGTCACGAATTCCTGGTACACGGGATCTACTTCGATGGTCTTCACTATGGACGTCAAGGAAGAGACATAACTTGGTCCAACAGTAGTTTATTCTGCACTCGGCGGTACGATCGATGTAATCGTCGACGTAAATCGTCGATGTAGTCGTCGATGTAGTTGTCGACGTAATCATCGATGTAGTTGTCGATGTAGTTGTCGACGTAATGGAAAAACTTTACAAATGCACTTGCTTATATATCATCCTTTACACGTTAAGTGTTTACAATATGATAATGCAACTCCTAGCATACAATACTAGCGGAAAAGCCTTAATTACGATAGCAAATCACAATCAACACTACGAAGTTTCTTAAATTAACAATGAGTGCTAAGATTTAAGGTTGAAAGGTTTGAGATTAAAACAGAGCAAACTTAGGAAATTAAAAATGAGATACTTAATGGGAAATTCTCAATTGGTGTTACCGACAGCAAGAATAACTTATCCTATGAATAGAACTTCGTTACTGGAATATAGTTCAGCTGGCTAACTCTCAAGGAACTAATAAAACTCCATTAGTAAAAGGTAGTTCAGCTGGCTGGCTTCCAAGAGAACGGAGGATAGATCTTAATGCCGAAAGGAAACCTAAGTGCACCGCTAACGAACTATTTGTATACTAAATGAAAGTCGGTGTTGCACACGTACAGGTGTACAAAGAGTCGGCAAAGTACAAACTAGAATATTTAAATTCCTGGTCGTTAACTACAAAGAGGTTACTGTTGGTTTTTCTATAACTTTCCAAATAACAAAGAAATAACTGTGAAACGGCGAATTTTCTCATAACATTAATAGGTAGCCATTTAATAGGGGTAGGACCGTGTCAATAAACTTTAAAAACAATGCAGTAATTAACTGGAAGCCACTGACGTCCAATCAAAACTGGAGTAATGTGCTGAAACTTCCCAATTTTAGATCCACCATATGCAGGTGTGTTCTGAACATACTGTAGTTTTCTTTAATAATATTTAGAACAACCATAAAGTAGTAGAGTTACAACTCTCGTCTAAATTCCCTTAGGTATATTTCACCCGTGCCCAAAAAACATAAACACGAAAATTGCTAACGTGCGCTCACTGGAGGCCGCACAGTTTATTGATAGACTGACTGACAATAGAGATAAAAAAGGGGTCATTCAACAATAACAACAACAAGGAAGGAAAAAAAACCTGTACTAGGATAGAACCAACGAGCATCCATGGGTTGAAAAAACCTCACCGCGCTCATTGTGGTAACCGAGGAAAAAACCCCAGCCCCATGGATGGTGCTGTCCGACCTGCTGGGCTCGGTCTTATCAAATTCCTAATGATTTCGAGACAGACAGTAAGGATTAAATTGTCTTTAACATAACCATCTTTAGCATTTTCACTCAACCAACGACCATACCTCTTAAAAAGTCTATCATTGATGCCTGCATTAGCAGCAGTGGTGACTCCTCCAGCCCTGAGACTGTGAAGACTTATACAGGACACGTCTGTTATGTCCTTAAAAGCATCCTTAACGATCTCCCGAGCTCTGCTGTAGCTCAACCCTTGATGCCAGACTTTGGATGTGGTTCAAGAAGACGATAAAGCTCAAAACAGCGGCAGATCCTCACTAAGATCAATTTCTGCAGCAGCAATGTATTGCTCCAGCGCCTTAACAGGGCAAGTATCTTGATTGGATCGCGCGATTGCAACCCACGCCCTGTCACGAAATTGGTCTGTCTTGGATGATTCTAAAAATATAGATACATAAGTAGGAAAAAATTTAATGTCACAAGCTCTTATGGAGCATGACTCGCTGAAACGAAAAAAGCCAGCATAACTTAGGAGACATAAGGCCACTGTCCTCAAGTCCGACAAAGAAGTTGACTTATCCGAAATCTTGGAAGTTACAAGCGCTTTCAACATTTCACTAGTGATGGGTTCTTTCTTTGCCTTGGGTTTGCCCAGAATTCTTTGGGATGCACTTACCATGGAAGAAACGATAGGATGATCAGAGACCTTCGGCAGACCTGCCAAGCGTTGAGCCCAGTCGATACTGTAAACAGCATTAAGTACAGGAGAAGGAGAATTTGCTTCACAGTAAGTAGGCCGCAACGTGGAAGGAATTGGCAGGCATGTGGCGAAAACAGTTGGACAAAGCCCAAAGCTTCCAGCATTTAAAACCAGCCAAAAAAGTACGAATGGTGCCTTCCGCTTTCAATGCAAGCACTGTTTCCTGGACGCGGCTAACCAATGGCTGCAGATGATCAGGGAAAGCGGCAAGGAATTCGCACCACATCTCTGACTGTAACACATCTGAAAAAGGAAAATTAAGAAAACCGAGAAACAACAAAAAAACGACCAATCAAGTTAAAAAATAGAAACAAAGGCAAACAAAGAAAACAAAAGCAACGAGAAAACAAGGTCAAACAACAAGCTCGAGGAATTAAAAAAGGCTGGGAAAAATAACCTTTCCGCAAAAACGGTGCTTCCAAGTAAAATTGTACATTCTGGGCACAGATCGTCCCAAACTAGTGGGTGTAAAAAAAAAAAAATCACCCCTATCAAAACTTCGGGCACAGATGACCCATTTCACATGGGTAATAAAAAGCACCCCTATAAATATCTCGGGACACAGAAAGCCCCACAGGAGTGAAAAAATGGCCTAACATACCTCAGGCAGAAAGGGTCCCACTTGGGTGAAAAAGTCACTCTTAAATATCTCGGGCACAGATAGTCCCAATTGGGTGAAAAAATCATCCCTAAATATCTCGGGCACAGATAGTCCCACTTGGGTGAAAAACATCTCCCCTAAATCTCTCGGGCACAGATGGTCCCACTCAGGTGAAAAACTCACCCCTAACTTTCTTGGGCACAGATGGTCCCACTAGAAGAAAAATCACACCTAAAAGCTCTGGTCACACAAAGACCGAATCTAGACGGGCGCAAAAAGGCCCCAAAGAAATATTTTAATAAATAAATAGCATATTATGCCTTCCACACAAAAGAAGAAAAGTGCCAGTAACTTGAGCAACTAGTAACATATATATATATAGAGACAGTCTGATCAACCTTGGGTTTGACTTGGCATATTTGTGACCTGGAAAGCGAAAAGCACCACTAACGCTTTACCGTTTAACGGCTTAAAAAAACGGATGGTAAACGGTTTTAAACGGACTGTAAACGGTTTTAAACGGTTTGGGTATCCGTTAAAAACGGATTGCTGAAAACGTTAAACGGTTGGACAGAGTTCAAAAACGGATTGCATGAAGCGTTAAACGGTTGTAAAAAATTTAAACGGAAAGCTGAAAACGTTAAACGATTGAACCAAATCGTTAAACGGAATGTTGAAAACGTTAAACGGCTGAATTAAATCATTAAACGGCAAGGTATAAAAATTAAACGGTTGGAGCAAATAATTAAACGCAAAGCTAAAAGTGCTAAATCTCCGAACCGAATTAGAAACCGAATGTTCGCATCAGAGAGTGGTATCGCTGTTAAAACAATCGGTAAATTAAACAAGAATCCTATGTACACAGAAAATGTTGTGTTTAATAATGTGTGACCACTCTTGATTATATAACACAGCTTTGGAGATTCCATCAGTTAATAGATGATTATGAAAAGCCAAACACTTACTGTGGTATTCCCCGGATGGTATTCATATCATTCTATGAAATCGTACAGCTTACCTTGAAATGAAGCGCACTATGTCTCACTCTGCCTGTTCGATTTTCGCGAACTATCGTCAAACTGTTAACATTGTTCAAGATTACGGCTAATTTTCTCTATTCGCCGTTTTATCATGATACAGCTTTCCTATCTTTATCGCTCTGCCGGTTTTCTTGTTCAGGCCTTTTCGTTTGGGCTTTAGTGTTCTCAACCTCTTCTCAACCTTGTCGCCGTTCAATTGTTTGTTTACGCGACCGACACGCAATCTCTTTCCCAGGGCCTCTCTTTCTGGGCTAGTGCTGAATGTGGTGATGCCCGCGATCAAGCGAACACGTGTGAGTACGATCAAGTTTTGTTTATCTGTGTTTTTCTTTACCAGACAATTTTTGCTGCAGAAGAAACTAACTAGCCAATGTCAAGCTTTTGACGAGTTCGTTTTAGAATTAAAGGAAGTGCTCTGAAGTTTTGAGGTGTTTGCTTTACTGTTTCAAGTGTATGTTATTTGCTAGTGTTCGAATGATTATTATCTTTCGGTCACCTTTGTAGCATTTAATGTCATTCATTTCAAAAATTTATTTGTAACTGACTGAATGATTTGAAAACCCGTTTATCTAGATACTTAACATGTTTAAATATTTAAACGCTAGCTGAAAGACGCTTACTATCCGCGTGTTTGTTTATTTACGATGGAGTTAGTATCACGGCTAATTTCTTGACTCGTACTCGCCTGGATTAAGCGAGTGTTTAATTTTTGACCGGAAAATAACGTCTAATTCTTCGCTCAAAATGTTAAACGGATACCCGTTTCAATTAAACGGACGAGGAAACCGTTTAAACGCTTTGCCCAAATCATTAAACGGATGCGAAAATTTTGTAAACGGTTGAGAAAAGCGTTTAAACGGTTTGTCGAAAACCTTAAACGGATACTTGTATTTTGTAAATGGATGTGGAAGATGTTTAAACGGTTTGCTCGAATCGTTAAACGGATACGAGATTTTTGCAAACGGATGAGAAAAGTGTGTAAACGCTTTTACATGATCCGTTAAACGGATACTAAACGGATACTAAACGGTTTGTTCCGTTAAACGGTAAAGCGTTAGTGGTGCTTTTCGCTTTCCAGGTCACATTTATTACTATATAGTTTCGTACCGCACGACTTGTGCAGCACTCATCAGATAAAATAATGAATAAATAAAAAAATAAATAAAAATAAAAAATAAAAGTAAAAGTGAGTTGCCTCCAGAGAACACCAAGAGGATGAATTTGCATACAACCGCTACTAATATACTCTCCTGAGAGTCCCTTAATAGTTCATACCGACGAGAGAATATTTTTCCGCTAAAGTTCAAACCGCAGAAAAATTCGACTCTCGTCTAAATTCCCTTAGGTATATTTCACCCGTGCCCAAAAAAGAAACGAACCAAAAAACATAAACGAAAATTGCTAATGTGCGCTCACTGGAGGCCGCACAGCCCCAAGAGTACAAAGAAAGGTAATAAAGGAAAACTTAAAATTGAAAAAAACAAAAACAAAAAAACAAAGAACCTATCAAGAAACAAAACGATCTAAGTATAATGCAAAAACAACAATACAAGAAAAACTAAATCAGGCAATAAAAGCAAAATATATCTAACAGAAAAAAAAATTGACAACCGTCAAAATCGAATCCTTAAGGCGAGCATTCTAAAGTTAAGGTCCTTGTTGCCAAAAATGGTGTTACACCTGCCAGGAGTGAAAGCTTCTTTGCTTGACGGAATATCCATCCAGTCAATGATAAAGTCAGAAAAATTAACGCCATCAGGACAAATCATGGGCCAAAAAGGGGCCGAGTGCCACAAAGGAACTATAAGAGTTCCTGACGCCTTACAATTACGCATATGTAATAACACACGTGGAATAAGAGAAATGGGCGGACATATAAAATTGTTCTCTCCTTTCCAGTCCTTTCCAGTCCATAACAAATGAATCAATTCCTTCCGAACCTGGATTCCAAAATCTCAAATTAAATCTAGGAAACTTTGCATTTAAGTAATTAGCAAAACAATCAATGGAGTGTGCACCCCAAACCAAATCAATGTTTTGAAATGTGTTCCACAAAAGGCCCCAATCATCGGAATCACAAATGCGGCTTAGAAAATCAGCCTTATCGTTTTGAGTTCTTGGAATCCACTCCATTTCAATCGAAATACCACACTGCAACAAATGTTAAAGATAGACAAAGCTTCAGACTGCAAGTCACCTTTGCTGCTGCCAGATGAAACGATCCGGGGAACATTCTGATTATCTGTGAACCATTTAATGGTTAATCCCGACAACTGATCAAGCAAGGATAAAACAACAAATTTTACAGCCAAGATCTCCCGCAAAGTGGAACTCGTTCGCATCTCCTTGTCGGACCAAGTGCCTGACACTAAATCCTGGCCGCATTGAACGAAATAGCCACGAAATCCAGTGTCACTTGCGTCAGAATAAACAACTCCCACCGCACTAGACTTGGGTGACATTGGCTTCCTGTTAACGGAGTCGATGTTGCTTCGCCCATCCCAAGAAGCACAGTTCATGGATGTGGACATGGAGGGAGTTGATTGTCGAATGATCATCTTTTTCAAGGAGATACATGTCTTTAAAATGGAGACATTCTTAAGGCTCGCACAGATGGAACGGGAGGAGAGGGAATATGGCCTGAATATGGCTGTCTTTAAGGCTTACATTTAGCAAAAGTAAGGCTTAAAAGAGCGGGCTTGTTAGGCTAAAAAGGGAGACTTGTTAGGCTTAAAAGGCAGGGTTGTAAGACTTAAAAGTTTAAGGCTTGAAAGAACACAATTATGTATGCAACTTAATGAAAGCCGTTCAGATGGTTCGCGTGTGACACAAAGTTTACACACATACCTTCATGCTAAGCTGCTTGTGACATTAGTGTTCCATGGCGACTTAGAAACCTTTTAGGCCTCCAGACTTATAGACATTCAATGACTTTTTACAAATGAGTAAATTTTGAGGCCTATGTAGTAGGTGTACCGAAGAAATGGACACGGCCGTACTCGGTCAACAGAACAACGCAGGTGGCACGGTTGCTGATGAAGGCAAGCAGAGAAAAGCAAATCTTACCAACAGCGCGACTTGTGGCGGTATAATAACTTTGCATGTCTTGCTGGAAACGGAGGGAGGAATGCAAAACAACATGAGCCGTGTGAGCGGGATACGCGAAGCCGCGAGCCGTAAGTAGTGTGGGCGTCGTGTCGCGGCTTCTCTACTCGCCGCTCGTATATCACGTTCATTTGCTAGCAAAAGCGAGACTGTTCGCAGTCTGCACAAGCCAACACATTACCCCGATCTAACCGCAAAACTCGGTTAATAGAGGCCAAATATCAAGTGACTTGCTTATACCTTTACAAGCTGCCACTTTGTAGCTATCCAATGGTAACTTTGGAATGGATTGCTTGGAAGTCGCGGATTTAGCACTTGTGGTGTGAATTCCAAGGCCGCAGGAATTAGCTAGCTCTTCTTCAGAGAACACTAGCACTATAAGTTTATTTAATAAAAAGATAGGGCTCTTCTGGCGTGCTCCTTGAAGAGCAACTCTCAGTTTAGTTCGATCAACAAAAACATCGTAGTTGTCGAGCAGCTTCACCGTTGTGCAGTTTAAATTGTTCTGTTGAATAAAAATGGGTTGTCAGACTTACTCTGTATTGAGTCTTTCGTAATATGATCGAAGCTACTTATCAGAACATCAGAAAGCAGGGGCTGTGTGTCTTCTAGGCAACAGATAACTGCAATTAACCCCAGCAACGATCCGAGTTGTGATGTGTAAACTCAGCTGCTATATTCAACCTCTCTGCGTAGAGGCGGTTTTTGCCGTTTCTGAAAATTACATAGCAACTGCACACTGAACGATATTCTTCAATACAAAGCCTTTCTGCAAACTGTTAACTATCCGTTTGTTCCTCAGGGAAAATGATAGGAAACTGAAATGTTGAAAATTTCATTTACAGTCACTGCGTGTATACATCTTGAATCTGCTACCATGTTAAAAGAATCTGAATGCCGATTAAAGTTCTAGACTCACCGTCGGTGGCGAGAGGTTTGCTTTTATCACGTATTGCTGACAAGGCTGCAAGTCTAAAGATGATGGCGAACTTTGAGAGGGAACACTAGAACGATAGTGTCTAATGAAGCACTCGAGGAAAGTTATCACCTCTTCAGTAGGAGCTGCAATCAATCAATTTATCGTCTTGTGTCCACTTATAGATTGTCTATGAGCTAAAACGTTAGTACAAAATTCTCTTTATTATGAAACAAGACACAGGTTTCAATAGAAAACTCGGAGAGGATTCAAAACCTCTGTACTTTGCCAACATAAACTTACCAAAAGACCTCGCATTTGCAAGGCGATCTAAAAGCCCTTACGAAATAATGTTAGCCCTGGGCTTATCATAAGTTACAACTTGTATTAGAAATGAATTATCGCTATTAGAGGATTCATCTAACCGTGATAACTAATCAGTCTGAGACGAGTAGTTTCGTTACGATATAAAGTACGCCATTATTGGGATCTTACAATCACAGATCGTCTTACTTACCTTTATGAGAGAAATCGTTCTGTTGCCTGATGTTCATCAGCTGTTCTTTGAGCTGTTGGTTTTCTTTCCGAAGTGCTTGGTTTGCTTCGTAAAAAGATCATGGTCAGCATTTTTCTGGTTGGATGTGAGATTTGACATCTGCTCAAATTCTTCTGCTTGCATGTCCAAAAGAGCTGTCATAGAGGACCTCCACACATCATAGCTAGCACTCCCATTGTTGACTGAGTCAGAGTGAGGCATTCCCCGCGGTGTCGTTGGCAATACTTCTGTTGAAGGTGGTGTCACTACATCAGACCCTGGCATGGTAGTGGCTTCAGTGATGGCTTCAAAAGAAGATAGAGGAGAGGAATCTTCTCTTTCCGCAACATTGAGCTGCACTCTTTCTGGAGACCTCCCTCTGGCCTGGTATTGACATGGGCGTTGAGAAATGGCGTTTCTTGCTGCCTGTTGCTGAGTCGCGCCGTTGATGTTTGTAGCTTGATGATAGATGTGCCGACTTCAGACCTCTCGCTGGGCTGGTATTGACTTGGGCGTTGAGCAGGGGTGTTTCCTTGCGGGATGCTGCTGGGTCGCGCCGCTGGTGTCTGCAAACCTGTGACAATTAGCCTGGCATTGACCTGGGCGTGGAGTAATGGCGTTTCCTTGCTGGATGTTGTTGGTTCGCGCTGTTGGTGTTTGCAAACCAGTGACAACAAGAGGGGTTGTGACTTCAGAACTCATCTTCCTGACCTGCATTGGAGCCGAACCCTGCGTAGTGGATGGAAAAGAGCTTAGAAAGTTCTTGCTAACGGCCATGGATGTGCGCATTTGCTGCATAGCTCTGATGGATGACTCTTCCCGAGCTTTTACTGCCTTTTTCTGGTTCTGTGCCGGAACTGACTTTACTTTAGCAGTGCCTAAATTTTGATTTCGTTCCAAAAGGTTGTTTTTTGTCGTTTTGTTGTCTGTTTTTTTGTCGCCCCATCACTTAAACGTCTTCGCTTAGTTACAGGTTCGTCTTCACCACAGTTCTCCAATTCACAATTCCTAGCGTGGTGCAGGAGGACATCTCTCGGAGAGTTGTTTGGGTTCTGCTCCAGCGCTGCTTTTTTCTCTAAATGGGTGAAAACGTTGAATGTAAAAACTTAATAGATGTGGTGTAAAATAGGTGTTACGACTAGTAACCCTCTTTTAGTATACAAGGCTATGAACTATAACATGATCTTTTATAATTTATGCTATTAGCGATCCCGATGTATGACTTGTAATGACGTCAGCATAACTGATCTACCGGTCACTCAAAGGTAGGAAATCAGTTCGAATTTTATTAGGAAAAGTATAAATGATGGTAACTGAGTTGTATTGCACTTGTGTTTCAGCATTCAA
>CM042746.1:38113037-38118037 GCA_022496165.2 Catalaphyllia jardinei | reverse complement strand
GAAAAATTGTCTATTTAGCAATTCAAGTTATTTTCATTTAGGAGTATAAACTAAGCAACTGTACTTATGGCGTTAGGAAAGTTTCGTATGCAGGGCTACTCTTATACCTGGAACGTTTCTATCATCCTTTGATGACTCGTCAACAAATAACAATTCATGCTTGGTGAACTGGGCCACATAGCGTCAAATTTGCTTGTCGTCTTTCATCCTGTTCCTTTGCAATAAACTGCAGCTAAGACAACGAATACACATAAGTACAACTGCCGTTTACATCCATACAATAAGTTGCTGTTCAATTCAAGAAAGATCTGCCGAATTTCTTTTGATAAATGCATGACAAATCAACATTCAACGCATGCTGTTTACATTTGGATATTTGGGTCGTCGCGTAATTTGTAATCAAAACTGAAATTTTCTATTGGTCCAATAAGTAAGGCTTGAGGGAATATTTTCAATACAAAAATTAGCGAAAATATCAAACGACGTTTTGACATCTCCGGGATGTCAAACTTATTTGAAAAGTAAAAAACAATTTAAGAAAAGAAAAAAGTGCCACAAAATCTTTCCAAACCATTTTTTCCCCTGCATTTGCCGATTAAGTACGGACAAGAAACAATATGTATACTCCAATTACTGGGGAAAAAAAGTAGCTGATTACTAACCTCTTTAGCAGAAAGACCGATTTTATTCAAGCAGCGGCTCAGCGTTGGAATCGCGTATGTTTCTCCAGTGCAGAAATAGATCCAATCGCGAAGTTAGTCCAAATACAACTCGGGATATTGGTCGATAAGAGAATGAATGTATATTTAAAATTATGAAAACAATCCTCTTTGAACAATCCACAACATAACAGTAAGCGCACTAAGCTTATTTACCACCAATGGATTGCGGCTTTCCTCCGTTCTGATTCAGCGAGTAGTCCACTCCTTTGGTTTCACTGTAAAGTTTCAGCACCTTATGAACAAATGTTTTTCCTTTCAACAAGTGAACTATCTCCCCTGGAGAGAGATGATGGTTCGCATGCAAAAACACCACTCTCCACCACAAAGAAGATCCATATTTGCGAACTATGTTTGTTTGAGAATCCGCACGCTTTTCCAGTTGCTGTCGGCAATAATCAGAAACCGCCAGAAATTTGATTGACGGCAGCAAAAAACGCATCCGTTGGTGGAGGTTTAAATTTCAGAGTTCACATGTTATTGAAAACCGCAGTAAGCAAGATTCATGAACTCAGAAAAGCAGAGTACATACATGATTGACAAAAAGATCAGAATGAAGCAAACAAAGGAGAAGTTTCTTTCCAAGGACATTGGTCGGAGTTGCCAAGAAAATAAGGGAGGCATGGTTAAAACTCTCCATTTATATTTAATTTACTTTTGTACACAACACATAGCAAAGTTGTTTACAATGTCATTTAATATCAACCTGGTTTCTACTGTTAAGTTCCAAACAATATGTTACAATGACAATGCTAAAACTTTCTCATGTGAGAAATGTTTTTTAATTAAGATCATAGCTTGTTGAAACTACTTATGATAATATAATTCTAAAACATGATAGAATCACTGCTTGATTTCCAAAAGTGATAGTCTGCTAGTTGATACTGCTTTTGTGGTTTGTGTGCCAATGTAAACAAACTACTCCCTATGCTTTCTGTCATCTTAGGACTGCAGAAGCCAGGCTGCAACCTAATTGGATCACAGTTACAACATTGTGTAGTTCCAGAAAATCTCCATACCCTCCAACAGAAAGGGTTGAAATTTCTTGGGGGTGGGGGAACTCAAAGGCCAAACACCCCCTTACTGAGTTTTTTGGTTGATCCTGATAACTCTAGAATTCCAGTGAAATTTGTAACAAGCAATCTGAAATTCTTTTCGCTTAAATACAGTAGCATAGCCACCCTAGAATTTGATTCATTTATGTGCTCAAAAGGAATTCCAGATGTCCTCAATGGGGTGGTGTATTTTTAAATTGCTCAGTTTAGCTGAGTGACTAGCAAGACTAGTACACAGCATTTTGTAAAAGACTGAGTTTCTTTTGGCATTGCAATTTGGCATCGGTCACCTGTTCCCAAGCTTTTTTCCTATCGTTCCTTCCTTTTCGGTATTGCCACTCTGATGTGGAATGGATCTCTCTATTCTAGTAGTGTCACTATTGTAACCAAACTGAATGTCTGGATTATCACTCCTTCCCAGTTGGCACTGCTTCCCAAAGTACTCTTCCACTGGGTCCTGGCAGGACAAACTCCATACCCTCTTCTAGCGAGAATCTAACCACCTCAATGGATAAATGGACTGTGACATTGAATCCCTTGCGGGTCTGCCAAGAGCAGAACATCTCAGCCCTTGCATTTTGGGTGAAGTTCCTTGGTCTGTTCTCTGTGCTGTCTTTTTGGTGTCTGAAGTATTGAAGGAATGCCCCCAAGAATTGAAACCTGTAACAAAAGTTTGATAATTGTCATGCCAATTTTGTGAATATGTCATCATCATCACTTGAAATGTCAGCTTTCGGTTCCGTTTAGGGTGGCCAATTCAGATCATCAAATTATCTTGTAATACTCCCCTCCAACACAGCACCAGTTTCTTTGGAAACTTACTGCCTTTATTGAGATTGAAATGAAATTTTATTAGTACACTTTAGTATAAGCACTAGTACTGTGAAACTCCCAATGGCTCATTAAATCAGTTATCACTTATTTCATTGTACCACTACTACTTGGATAACCATACTAATTCTAGAGCTAATACATGCGAAAAATCCCGACATTTGGAGGGGTTATTATTTTATTAGAATAAAAATGATTTGGAATAATTTGAGTGAGGAGATATTTTTCCACTGCATATGCAACTGATCCTGTCATCCACAATATGTAGGACTCTACTGGACACTGGAAAATTAAAACAAAGTAATATATCAGAAAGCCCCTTTGAGTTACCCTGTTGACTGTGAGACAAATTTAGTGAAAATAAATACCTGTCATCAGGAGAGGTGTGAGGAGCAAGGAATGGTTTGTGCAGACAGAGAGCAGAGCCAGTTGTAGTCTGCTGCTGACACATGGCTTACAAATGAAGCCTGGATAACAAACTAAGCTGGAAACATAGGGACTTGCGGTGGCAGAAACCTAAGAGGTAGAAATTACACAGATCAATGTGAAGTTGATAATAAGCTCACCTTAAGTCTTAATGATATGACAACCCTTACCTTTTTGGCAGATGATACTGGGAAGAGCATTGATCCTGGGTGGATATGGGGTGAAAGGCACAGCAAGGTAGGTGTCTAAGAATCCCACTGTTCACTGAGTCACCATGGAGAAAAGTAAGATCATGTATGACGTGCGGTTCTCTTGATTTGCTGTGTGCAATTCCAAGAGGGGATGTCACAATGTCAATGCTGAGAGGATTTCTGGGGAAGGGACCCAATATTGCTTCAAAAGGCAGTTTGGCTAAAATGACTATAATGGGCAGAGCCATAGGTGCACTGAGGGGAAATGGGGCAAACAGAAGCGGTGCCGTGTTGTCTTCTGGCCAACCAGAAATCACAAGGCTCTGTTCGTGTTAACCAGCCGCAAAGCATATGGCGTTGGGATGAAAGCAAAAAGAAGCTTGGAGTGCAAGGCAGTAGTTTAGCATGCTCAACTGGGTGGTAACCAATTACAGCACAGTACATATCATTAAAAATTTAAGTGGACTAATCAGATTGCCGTATTCATGAATTTGCATGAAAACATGGCGCAAGGTTGCAAAAACACGCAGAGTCTCGTTCCATGCGTGTGGAGCCCATGCACGTTATTGTTTGTAGTAAGTAAATGAGATTCTGGTGGGGTCCAGATAAGAGTGCACAATTAAACAAAGAATAGTAATAGAGTTGTGTGTAACTTCAAAACTTTATATTGGCTTTATTTGCATTATTGTTACTACGAACAGGCCACAGTTTTAAAGCTCATTGTTCTGGGCAAGTATTTTGTCTGTTTGAGATGTTGCCTGCGTAGCAAGCGTTCCTGTGCGAGCCAAACGAAATATAGGCAAGGAGAAGAAGTTTTCGCATGTGGCAAGGGCAAAAAAGCTGCAGGAGGGGGGTGGGGAAGGGGAAAGAAGGGAACGCTTGCCCGCAAACCCCTCAATTCTGAAAACCCTGTTTGCCGACAAACACAAACTGCTTGGACAATATTCACCAAGGGCAGTTCAACATTATTTACACTTCAGCTGAAGCCGCCATGGATAAGCGTTTTATCAACGCTCTCAGATCAAAAGATTCTTTATTTAACGAAAATTTGGCTGCATTTGTTGTAGATGAAAGTTATACAGTGGAAACCTGGGTGGGGCTGAGGTAGGCTTGATCACCGCTTTAAAATCATTAATTTACTATTGTTTACCCCACAGCTTTCTATTGCAAGCTTAATGTATTTGACAGTAATAAACTGAGTGATTATGAAACATAATTTCTTTTCAGCTAGTAAATATACATATCACGGTGTGGGAACAGTCTTTCCAGGAGGTGAAGGTGAAACATTGGAAACACATCGATTTGTAATTTCTAGGATTTACATGGCAAATTTCAGCCTGACTTGGGGGTGGGGAGGTTGAAATATACCAGCCACAACTGAATTATTTTCCTTGGAAACAAAATCACTGTGCAAGTCTAAGCCTACTTCTCAGTCGGGCTGAAATTCCATTGGAATGGTATTTATTTTTTAAATCCAGGCTAAATTTTTATGTAATTGCTACTTTTAGAGGCCAATACAGTGTATCAGTCCCAGCTGAAATTGCAGATGTAATCAGGCTCAAAGTTAGCTGGAATGCTACAATTCTCAGTCCTGGTGGAAAGATGAAAAGCCATAGTGTATTTATTCATTCTCTTCAACTGGTCTAGAACCATTCTTGGAAACAATATGTTGAACTGTGATTTTTCTCTTGGACAGGAAGAAGGGAAAGTATGTCGAAGCCTTTCATGAATGTTTTGGGAAACTGGCAATCTTTTGTTTAACAATTGGTTCATGCTTT
>CM042746.1:38082135-38100478 GCA_022496165.2 Catalaphyllia jardinei | reverse complement strand
CACAGGCCGATATGGAGTGGAGGGAGTTGGGCCTCCACTCTGGGTCGACTGTGACCAATAATTATTGCGGGCCTCCCTAGGGCCCCTAGAAAACTAGATGTATATCCCAGGAGTACAAAATGCCGAGTCTGTGGGGGCAAAAGTGTGACGATAGGAGCACTTTATCCCCATTCCCAAGTTTATTGAAAAAATATAATTGTCTTCATATTCAAAGTACAAGTAAGAGACAAGTAAACTAAAATACACTGCACGAGATTACATAGTATTACATCAGGTTGAATGTCTATGTACATTATGCTTGATAATCGATACTTATATAATGTCCAAACATACTCGTATAACTGTTAATTTGGGGTTTAATTACACAACAAAATTATTGCTTTGCACTAATGGAAAATAGATGTTTATATATGTAAATTAAAATGGTAGTGCTTGAGAAGTCCTATGTCCAGTGATAAGGGCAAGCGAAGGGAAAAACCTAGGGTGGGATGGGAGGGAATTTGTTAGGAAATTTGTGAGATCTTGTCGTTTGCTCGTGAAGAAACAGACTGCACGTAGCACATGAAATGCGAGCTTAGAGGCCTGACAGAGTTCAATGTGATTGGTTAATTAAACAATGAAAAGCTCGTGGGGTTTGGGTCACGCAAGAATGCACGTGAAAATCACTGGACAGAGTACAAAGCTCAAGCAAGAGTTGTTGATTAACTAAAATTTATTTCCGGTGATCAATAAATTGTGATATGTACGCAGTCTTGTTGGGGAAAGGGCAGTGGTGAAAAAAGTGATGCAGAACTGGGGCACGCGAATCACAGCTATCCCGATCCTTTGTACTAAGGGGATGGTGGATCTTGGTCTTTACGAAGGAAACGTCAATGCTGCAACTTTTCTAGACTTCGTGACTGAAAAATTGTGTCCCAATATATTTCCATTTAATGGCGTTAATCCGAGATCAGTAGTCATTCTAGGTAAAAAAGATGGGTTACTGGGAAACCATGAGTTCTGGGAAAGGCTTTCGTTTCGTCACTGTTCTCCACCAACATAAATTTCTTCACCATTTAGGGATGAAGACTTTCCGCATCATGGCAACGGCTGCCTACTACAGAGGCACTCGTTTAAGATTGATTTGCCCTTAGAAAAGTAAATTATGTTATACTGTTTTTTTATGCTACATAGCTAGGTGTTACATTTCTTTCGAGAATTTGCTTTATAGTGAACTCTCCTATCAGATGTTCGCTTTTACCCAAGTAATTGTCTATTTTATATCTGTCCATTTTTGCACAGATAATGCTGCTATCCACCACAGTCAGGCAGTTGTCGACACAATTCACGCTTCAGGGGCTATGGTTATATTTTTGCCGCCGTACAGCCCGGATTTCATGCCATGTGAAGAGTTTTTTGCTCAAGCCAAAAACTGGATCAGAGAAAACGATTCCGCGTGGCAAGTTTGTCGTGATCCAGAATTAATGGTTGAAGAAGCATTTCTTCAAATCACAGCCGATGAAGTGAGAAATTACATCCAGCACGCAGAATATCTGCCACATGGGTTTAAACATTTAATAACCTCAGTGTACATCGTGTATTGCAAACAATAAATTACAGATATTTGAGTTCTCTCAAAAGCTTTTGTTTTTGAGATGCAAATTCGCTCTCTGACAAAATGCCCTCCTCAGATAGGGCTTTTAGGTCCTTTAGTTGCTGCAAAATGCCACTTCTCATTCGCACCTGCCGAGAAAATAATATCACGTGAACAACACAAAGGTAATAGCCAAAAACTGCGGGTTGATTCTTATTTTCTGAGACAATGATTAGGAAGGTTGGCAGCGATTCAAAGAATTTGGTATCCTAGCATTAGAAATTAAAAGAAACCTGAAGTGTTACATGCTTACCTTTCTCTCGGCAACATCTATGGTTTGTATCACCAAAGTTTCCGTTGCTGGTTGTTGAACAGCACTTCTCTTAACAAAACCTTTAGATTTCCCTGTGAAAAAGGGCAAATCTGGAGGTGTGTCCTCACTCTTGTGGGTGCCATTTACCTAGCAATTATCAAACACATTTTAGCTTTTTATGGTGGATTTGAGTTTTAGTCATCAAGCTGCAGAAACACTTAAATTTATGCACCGACAAACGCAAATATTACACTCATAAAATCAAAATGACCTGCCGTTCACGTCAAGTAATGTGAAGGATAAAAAAGAGAAAGTGCTTGGTGGCAGGGATTTTTAAGGTTTTTTAGTCATTACTGCTCTTTATTGTTGTAAAGGTTTGGAGTAATTTACCAAATGCAAATCACTGAAATACACGTGCAGCACATGGTTTGTATGCTCATTAGGAAGACAAAATGGCAGCAACTTTTGAAGTAAGAACCAATTACACACAATATCCAACAAAATTCTCCATATAAAATCAATTCAAACATTGATACCTGACTAACACCAGAAAAAAATGTTTTTGTCATTCTAGGTGATGCCAATTGATCAGTTACCATGACAAAATCACTAGCATGGCTCGCGGGAAATTTATTTTTTCCTTACCAACATTCTGGCCCAGCATTGTAGCTTGAACTCAGGAAACTGCCCGCGTTTTTCCCGCAGCCTTGACAGCCTTAAAACTTGTGGACTCTTTCTCAACGTCCTCAATTACAGGAGTGCCAAGAGTCTCCGCTGACAGAGCAAAATGGGGTTTTTAATTTATGTTAAATAAATACTGTATCGATACGCACAATGATTATATTTACCATTAAATTACTTTGTGCACACAAGCTTACGCACCTTTCCTTTTCTTCCCCATAACTAACGGACGTTGAATTTCCTTAGGTACATGTGGGTCCACCCACAAAGTAACCATGCCTTTTTTTTACTAAAGACAGCGCTTCGCCCAACTGAATTTCTGAAGTGATTGAAAATTTCATGTTTCCATCACCAAAGTATCGAAGACCAAAAGAGGTATCTACTGCCGGTAAAAGCTCTTCTCTGTACCTTTCCAATAAATGCTCTTTAAGGCCTCTAATACTGTCAAATAATGGCACTTCTCGAAGGAAATATGATTGTGAGCTGTTCTTGTTTTTCTCTTTTAAAACACAAACAAATATTTACGGTGGAAGTTGAAGTCATGCTGGTCATCGCAAATTTAACTTTTTAGGGACCTTAAGAAATCCAGGACGGCAACGGCAGGGGCAACATCGCTAAACAAAAGAATTAGTAATTAATTACAATAGCTGTGCACGTGCGTCATAATTCTTGGTACATTTCTTTGCCGTCCTCAGCAAAACAAGCACCGAAATGACCAAGTTCTGAGTTGTCTGGAGAACGTGAACTACGACGGCTAATATTTTTAAATTTTTATTTTAGATTTATCGTTGTGTCCTAGATTCAGTGACAAAGATAAACAAAGTAAATGACTTTAGGGTACCGCGAGATCGTACGTAAAATATAAGTTCATTTTTCGACGTTGCCTCAACTGCAGCAATGAAGACCAATTTGAAACTACCCATACTGCCTTGCGGTCTTGGCTTATGGAATGTTTGCTTTTCTTTTGACAACGTTTTTTGAAATAGCTGTAAACAAGCATCCGTTTATCACTCACTCATGCTGTGGTAATCAAGTTAACTTTGAAAGTGATGCAATGTTTAAAAAATCTCGAACTTACTGCATTCATTCGTTCGTTGTTCCAGTCCTTCTCTATCCTGTATCACAGCTTGAAGAGCGTTTATTGCCCGCTGCTGTGGTGGAATGTTAACGTGGTTCAATAGTCTCCACAAACAGTTCATCATTTCCTTTGTTGGGCAGTACTCTGCGACAGTGTGGACATATTTGCGACTTTCTCTCCCATTCACTTTGGCAACTGCGGTGGGCGAATTTCCTACAGCATGGGAAGCGTAAAATATTGCCTGCAATAATATTGAAAGGCTGCGGGAAAAAACATCCCCTAGATTTTTTGCTAAAATCGAAAATGGCCAAAACAGCTCCAAACTTTGCATGCTGATTTGTTTATACCTGTAGAAACTGCGTTGCACTTATTTCCCCTAGTTAATGTTGCGTATTCCAGAAATAAAGTATCAGGTCACAGTCTGCGTCTTTTGGAACTGCTTTGTTACACAATACTATTAGCGTTGTTTTTGTTTTAAGTTTTTTCAAATGCTGACTTTAACTGCTAGGGTTAAGAGTTCCCAGTTTTATTAGAGTTGGGGTTAGGGTTACCACTCGAAACTAGGGTTAGCATTGAAGGTTAGGGGCATCTTTTAACACCAATCACAACGATCACAGACTCAACGAAGAAAGTATAAACAGTTACGTGTCGCTCTCTTATAAACAAACTCATTCAAAACAAAAGACTCTAACTGTATTGTTTTTGCTAACTTAATTAAATTGAGCTGTGTAAGTTTTCACGCAAGAACTTTTCGTTCAAACAATAATTTACCCTGGAACGATTATTTATGAAAGAAAGCAAACTTAAGTTGGTGCGGGTGGAACACGTGACAGGACGACGAAGATTTCACAGATTGTTATAGTTGTTTACGTGATCGTAAATTAATTATTTGGATTAACTGGAAAAGTAATTAAATCAATCTGGAATATGCACTGCCAGGAATCAAAACAAAAGACGAGGGATTAGTGTGTGGAAACGTTTTCAAAGAACTTTTTTTAACCTTCGAAAACACTATGCAAATCGATCCTAAGAACGTGTGCATAAGTGCAGGCGTAAATTTCGGTGGTGCGGTTGTGTTTCAGTGTGTTGCCAAGTGACAATCTGCTTAGTTCGCTTAACAACCGTTTACAGGTACAAAAGTATAGATCATGCTTAACTGTTGGATAATCACTCTTAGTAAAATTATTGGTGATACATTTAACACGTGGAATCACTCAAAGCATGCAAATTGACTATAAGAAACTTATAAGAATAAAAACGAGTACAAAAATATACAAAATTATCTTGTAACACGTGCAAGATGCAGATCCCATTCAAGTCAATAGCAACATCTTTATGGCCTGTTTCACCACATGTTGGGCCAGACTCAAACTCTACCGAGAAGGACTCAGTCGAGTCAACCCCAAACAGGTGTTGTACTTCAACACAGATTCCATCATCTTCTCGCATCGACCCGGCCAACCCATACCACCCTTGGGAGATCATCTCGGAGAATTCACCAGCGAACTCAAAGCCAGAGCCGCTGGCCCCAAGAATTATGGGTACCGAACTAAAGACGGAAAAGTTGAATGCAAGGTACGTGGATTCACCCTCAACACACGTGGACAAGAACAATTGAACTTTGATCTGCTGAAACAAAAGATCATCAACAGTGATGGAACCCACCGAAAACCCAAGGGAGATTCGAGTCCACAATCCACACAAGATCAAACGGAACGCGAACACCAAGACATTGCAGACCACCGAAGAAACCAAGCGATGCAAAGTCGTCTTCGGCAAACGCGTCATCGACCCAGACACTTTCCGATTGTATCCCTATGGCTACGAAAAACAGGCCACCCTCCTAGACCAGGACCTAGGTCAAGCCCAGGCAGCCCAGCTCGATGATGTAGACATGATGAACGTCGAACTGTTGTTAGATCTTGTTTGAATAAAAGTGTTGTGTTTTTTGCTAACCACGTGGTCTGTCATTCATTTCCCATATAGCCAGCCACTGATTTTCTAAACATCCCTTTTTGGTTTAGGATTGTAAGGCTAACTACTTCTCCCGGTGATAAAAGAATGGTACTGTAAAACTTGCTATGAAGCTAGAAGTAGCTATGTTTGCTGGGTTATGTTGCAGGCAATCTTCTGAGTTGCTGTCCTCATTAGCTGGTTCCTCACCGTGTCCTATTAAAACATGCATCGTCTTTTAGTGCGCCTGCAATTTATATCAATAACGTTCTTGTTATTACTTTTATTTGTTCATCTATGTATAATTTTTTAGAGTTATCTTTGTACACATTTCCCTTTTTATTTTTAGAACATGTAACATTTTGGTTTAGTGCTATGATCATCTATCTTTGTGAACTTAAATTCATTTTTATACTGTTGATGATTCATTTGTAGTAGACATCAGTTCATTAACACTAAATAAGAGTATGTGCTTCAGCATTCAATATCTCAAGTACTAATTTTGATAATCTGTCAATTTAAAAATGGTTTGTATATACCAAGTTAGATTTATAATTGTTTAGTGTGATTTGATATGTTCAATTGATTTCTATCTTTTTAATTGTGATTTATTTGCCATTTTCTACGTAATTACATTCACTTACACAGTTGGGACAAACAGGTTTTTACAATTGAATGAGCCGTTACAGTTATGGCCTGCGGGCCAACTTCAAGGATAGGGCTGTCAAAGCTTTTAACATGGTTGTTGTCATCATCAGTTGTGCTGTCGGATGCTGTGTCAGGTAATTCTTAATTTGCAGAAGGTTCAACAACATGCATAGGGTTCTTTTGATGTGGTTCTACTAATATGATTTCCTTGTCTGGTTCAGGATCCATGGCACTAACAACTGACAGCAGGATTTGTAGAGGCACTGGCATGTGCAAAACATGTGATTTACCCCTAGAATACAGACCTATTAAGAAAGTGTATATAGAATTATTCCATTTTAAGCATTACATGTCATACAAGCATGTGATAGTCTCTGTAGATGTGTAACATGACTTTGCTGGGAGTAAGGATCAGTGAGATCTGCTTTTGAAATTGTAATTTTATGGATTAAAATTTGAATAACCATTGTCAGTTTTATTTCAATGTTTTAAATATAGTATTTTTGAAATCCGGTTTAATCGTTTCCTTATACAATTCTACTTAAAGGTGCAGTGTCACCCTATTTGGTAACTTTATAAAAAGCTAGAAGGTGTCTTCGCATCATCTGAATTCCAAAAATAATGGTCTAGTTTTGTTATTAAAGACGATTTGAAGGTATTGAAACTGTTTCCTGTCGCCTGTCGTTATGGATGGCAAGGACTGAAATGGGTTGAAACTTGAAAAAATTCGCCTATTTTTTCAAGATTTGATGCTCCGTCTTCAAAGAATCCTCAAGAAATTTCAGCCCTCTCTGATAAAATTCACCTGATATCTTCCTCGTAGCTTCCCCAGTAAAATTATAAGCGTGATCACAAATCACTCGCATGATCACGGGCGTGATCACTTTTACCACATCTTTCCCTTTGTTCCGGTGTGAATTAAGATGACTTCCTCCAGAAGGATTAATAATGTCTCTCGCTCATTTTATGGCCCAACCAGCGTGATCGGTTAATGCTTCTGACTCCATATCATCCGGTTGATGGGCACTCAAACGCGTTTCAATGTTTTCCTTCTCGATAACGGAATCCATTGTACTCCAGAAATGCTGGAGAACATGTTGGAAAACACTCTCACAAGCGGCACTTGTTGCAATTCCTACATCCTGAAGGATCTCCTCCCAAGCTTTTCTAGCTGGACTTGATTTTGTTCGGCACTCACTAAAATTCTTCTCAAGTTCGATCGCACGCAGATGTTTATTTTTTTAGAGGATCGCAAGTTGAAACACTTTTCAAACAAAAGTGCAACCGATGTTAAAAACTGTGTAAATCTACCTGACTCAACACCGTTTACAATCACAGCAACGGCCTGTTCGTCACGCACACAATTTACCTGTGCATCTGCCAACCTTTCTAACACTAGCTTCAGCGACGATGTATTGACATTCGTACACAAAAAGTTATCTTTCGCACTTACTGGAACGTCTGAAGAATTTTTTCCTCGTTCAAATCAAAAAAAGTCGTCTGTGGTGTCCTGTAAAAACAATTCTTCCAATTCTTCGAGTGAGTCGCCGAGCTCAACACTTGCCGCCATTTTGAGAAGGTTTTTACAGCAGACCCCAGTCTACTGCATCACACCTTTTTGCTCGGACCCCCTCGTTTCACCGCCCTACGTATAAGCCCCCTGAGGACGACGAGGGAGTCGCGCAACATGGCGGCCATACTCCAAATAACAGCTTGACAGAGACATGCAACCTTTGTTTACTGTGTACTTTGATATTGGACATCCCTGTTATGGTCAATTGACACCTGTCAAAACAAGGTATCTGCTGACCAGTATTATGTTATCATATCGTGGGCTCAAGTCTACAGTTGACCGCTGACCAAGTGCTGATTTTCGATTGGATCGCGGGCTCGTGACAGGTTAATTTGTTGAAAACAGGGAAGGAATGTTCGGAAGCCGGTTACCAGAAGCCCAGGATTAAAATTTATTCAAATTATAACTTTCTTCTTCAAATGTTTTTGCTACTTTGTTTTGTGTATATGGTGATTATGAAACTCAAAACAGAAAGTCAAACAATGAACAGAAGACCTCATTGTAATGTTACAAAACTCAAATCAAAATTCTACCTTTTCCTGGGTTAGCTTTATCGGGCACTGAACAACCCGGAGCTATGCTTTTATGCTGGTCTAAATCTATATATTAAGCGCTAGCTGTACCCCATCGTCTATTTTACAAAAAAAGGGGTGAAAAACCATGAATATGCTAAACTTTGATAGCAGCAAGTACCTCGGAGAAACCCAGCCAAGCAAAACACCAAAAGGTTAAAGTAGAATTCGTATTGTCCCGTTCCCCCCTTCTGAATAAAGAAGGCGAAGAATTGAGTGTCGATAAAGAAATGCAATTTACAAACCATAAACTCTTCATAGCAAAGCGCCAAGAGCTTTATGAACAGAACGAACTGTACGATACACGAAAGACCCCAAACTACTAACGATCAAAGCAGAGGGGTAGTAGAATTGGCAATAATATGCACAAACCTTGAACACTTCTTACGGTCAATCAAAAGCTTCAAGGACCGTATGAACTGAACGAACCGTTAAGTCACAGGAGCCCTCTAAGTACTTTACGACCAAAGCAGCAAAATATTAAAACATCAAGCAAGCCTTACCTGTAAGGTGAAGTTTGATTGGAATTCTACCTCCTCATTGTTGCATAGAGAGATCACGTGAGATAGCGCATGCGTAGTGAAGATCATCCTTTAAAGACCTTGGCCCATGTCAAATAAACCTCCCTGGGAAGGAGACAGTCTCTAATTGGGTGGGCACGTGATCTCTCTATGCAACAATGAGGAGGTAGAATTCCAATCAAACTTCACCTTACAGGTAAGGCTTGCTTAATTTTTTAATTCTACCTCCTCATTTGCATATTCGAGATCCCGTGAGACTTTAAAGAACATGGGCCTTATTAACACCAGCAAGTACTGGACAATTTTATAACCAAACTAGTTTATTGGAACCCAACAACAACCTAAATGTTTTGATCACAAGGTAACAGTAGTCACTGACAAGAATAACTAGAAGCACTAATGTGAGCAGCTAAGTATAGACTCTCCGTAAATGGTGTCCTCTTTGACATCCTTCTGATAATAAGTAGCAAAGGTACATTCTGCTGACCATCCTGCTGCAGCCAGTATAGTTTCTAGAGGTATACCTTTCCTAAATGCAGCTGAAGCAGAGGCTGCCCTAGTACTGTGTGGCATAAAATTCACAGTGTCAATACCAGCTTTCGTCATCACTGTTTTGACCCACCTAGAAATAGTGATTTTACAAACAGGATGATGAGGTTTACTATAACTAAGGAACAGATTAGTATGTTCAGAATTGCGAATTGATGCTGTTCTTGTCAAATACTCTTGCAAATATGACAGAACACATAATCTCTTGTCTGCTGGATAAGCAGGCAAAACTAATACTGGTTGTGCCTGGTCCAACAAACCAAACGGGCAATCCAACTAGTTTACGCAAATCGTATAATTTATTCCAATATATTATTATTCGATCTAGAGAAAAGAACAAAGTACATTTGAGAAACTGAACAGGATCCATCGATTCATAAACGCACGGGTAAAACTATTAACTAGAATTACATTACTGAGAACTTACTTCTTTGTTTCACGGTGTACAACTGAGTACAGATCAGCAACAGATATAACAGACCAGGGAATGTCAGCGAGACAGGTTAGCAAAACATGCACGTGGCTTCGGAACTAAAATATCTGAACTGAAAACTGACTTATTCACGTAGCTTAATTACATAAGAAAGTGTCAATCAAAATCAATCAGGAAATCAAGTTAATTATTCATTATATTGACGAAACACTCTCCGCCCTGATAAGGGCGTAGTCCTTATCATAGCAAATGTTCGTTTAATCGTCGCCTTCAGCAGGGTGAATGACAGCAATCTCCAGTGGCTGTCTTGACCGTAACATTTCGAACGCGTCCGTCAGCTCCAGGGTAAACTTTCGTTATTCTGCCTACAGCCCACTTCCCTCTCACAGCGTTCTGATCGGCTACTGTAACTATGTCACCGACTTGGACATTGCGGTTCTGGACGTGCCACTTCTTTCTTGGTACTAGGGTAGGAAAGACATCTCTGGACCAGCGTTTCCAGAATGAATCAACTATTCTTTGCACGAACTCTACACGCTTACGGGGATTTCTGGTGTCCTTAAACGGACCTTGTGGTACTTCCGGAGTTGCTCTTCCAAGGAGCATGTCGTTCGGACACAGGTAAGCTCCATCGTCTGGATCATTAGGAATGCGCCTGATGGGACGTTGATTTAACAGGTTGGCGATCTCTAGGAGGCAGGTGTACAACTCGAAAGGCGTCAGAAGTTGCTCGCCGATTGCAATCTTCAGTGATCTATTACAGCTCTTTACAAGGGCTTCAGCGCATCCGTTTTGGTGTGGTGCAGCTGGCGTTGTGAAGATCCACTTAATGCTCTTCTCTCTACAGAACTCTCGTAACTGATCGCCATCTAGGTCTTTCACCATCTCTTTCAGCTCGTTAGCGGCTCCAACCATCTGCGTTCCGTTATCGCTTAGTATCACAGCTGGGTATCCTCGGATAGAAAAGAATCTGCGAAGCACTTGAATGAACTCCATTGTAGTTAGGTCAACTGCTAACTCTAGGTGGACAGCTCTGGTGTTTAAACACATGAAGATCACCCCATAGTGCTTAGCCGTCTTGCTTCTCCCTATTTTAACGTTGTAGGGACCAAAATAATCACATGCGGTGTAGTAAAATGGTGGTGTGTGTGGTGCTAGACGGAGGACAGGAAGGTCTGCCATGAGTTGCGTCTCAGCCTTGTGTGACATTTCACAGCAGAATACACACTTAGATTTCACGGACTTGCTTCTGATAATTTTCTGATAATTCCATTTTCATCTTTAAACGGGCTGAGCGATTTGAATTCACCTCTATTTAAATGGCTGTAGAGGGTTGTCTGTGCTTGGTTTATCCAGTAAAGCTCTGCTTGCTGAAGCTTTTCAGGTGTCAGCGATCCTTCCTTTCCGTGTTGGTCGTATTTTCGCAGTCGTATCTTCACTGCTAGTCTACGTGTTCGTGCCGTCACTCTGATCAGTTTTCTCCAGCTTGAGAACTTGTGTGGATCAATTGAATTGCTGACTTTCGGTACTGTGACTGCGGTCAGTATCTGCATCTGACGGCGTTCCATGTCTGCATTCGGCACTGGCGGGGCTGTCGTAATCGGCCATTGACTTTCTGGTAGGTATAGGAACTCTGGGCCATTCTTCCATCTGCCTTGTAACTCATCAATGCGGATCCCTCGCGACAGGTTGTCAGCAACATTATCTTCACTAGGAATATGCTTCCACTGGTTTGGATCTGTGTTACTTTGAAGTTCTCCTACTCTCAAGGAGTCGAACGGTTTAAAGCTGCGTGATGGGCTTTGAATCCAGGCCAAGGTGATCGTACTGTCGGTAAAGAACTTGACATCTTTAAACTGTATTCTTGATTCCTGCTGAATGGATTTGGCTAGGCGACTTGCGAGAACGGCTGCTTGTAGCTCCAAGCACGCAATTGTCAGCTGTTTCAGCGGGGATACTCGAGACTTAGCTGCGATGAACTTGACTGCGTAAGTGTTGTCATCCTTTCTCTGGCGTGTGTAGGCACAGAATGTGTAACACACCGAATGCTTCTTGTGATACATCAGCGAAGACACATAACATTGGCGGTTCCACAGCATTGCCTACTGTTAAACATCTTTCGAAGGAAACACTGTCTAGTTCCCTAATTTCCTGGAAGAGTGAAATCCAGCTTTCCTGAACTGCAAGTGGTACCTCGTCATCCCAGTCTAGCCCCAGCTGCCACAGTCTTTGCATTCCTATCTTTGTTCTGATGATGAACGCTGCTGCAAATCCAATCGGATCGTAAATACGAGCCACTTGACTCAGGATCATTCGTTTGCTTATCTTCTGCTTATGGTCTGGGCTTTCTCTCAGCTTCAGTAGGTCTGCTGCCACTCTGAAGTGGAACTTGTCTGTTTTCAAATTCCACAGGGTTCCCAGGACCTTCTCTTCATCTCCTTTTGAACATGTTTATGTCCTTCTCTGAGTCACCGTTCCCTTTCTCTTTGAGCATCTTGTTAGATATCCACTCTTTAACGTTGAATCCTCCCGTACGGTTGAATCCTCCATGTACGTGTTGTTCGTTAGCACTTCCGCTGCTTCTGGGTAGCTTGCCTTGTTCTCTTGGGCTGTTTTTCTTAAAGCTATTTGCGCCATGGCAGGTGCAGGCTTGTCCCCGAATGTCAGCACTGTTTTGACATAAGTGTCAGGTTCTCTGTCTGTTTCCATATCTCTCCAGAGAAAGCGGTGTACGTGTTGATCTCTTTCGGGAATAAGGATCCGGTGATACATCTTGGAGATGTCTCCCAGTACTGCAATTTCGTTCTCTCGAAATCTCAAAACAACTCCAAATATGCCGTATAAAAGGTCGGGACCTTTTTTCCAGTAATCATTCAGAGCATGTCCTATGTTCTTCCTTTGACAGCTTTCGCACAAATTTCATGCTTTCCATTTCTGTTTGCAGTGAGCCTTAGCTTGTTCAGGATTTCTTTTCAGGCGTCGTTCTGTTGACTCTAGGCATTTTATCGCCAAACCTCTGTTGTCTGGCAGCTGGTTAGGGTCCTTTCTCCAAGGGTAAGGGATCATCCATTGGTTTTCGACTTTGATACACGACTTCTCTATGAGCTCAGCTTCTCTTTCTGTTTGAGTCAGTTTGTCTGCATCACAGGCACAGGGTTTCACGGCTACGCCCATAGTTTCGGTTGTCCAAAAATCTGTTAAGTCTACTGGTGAGGCGTACTTGACGTGCAATATGCTGGTTACGTCACTGATCTGCTCTGGTTTTCCTCCAAAAACCACCCATCCAAGTGGAGAATTGCGAGCAAGCAGCTGGTCCACTTGTCTTGTTTCACCAGCATGCATGTGTGCGTGATCAATGCCAATCAACAGGTCAACATGCCCTTTTCCACGGCGAAATTTGGTGTTTGGTACTCCAAGAACCTCTGGTAAATGTGAAGTCTTCACTGCCGGAATCTGGTCACTGATGCTGTGAATACCGATTGCTTTGATAGTAAAACGCTTGTTGTTGTCAATACAGGTTAGCTGAACATTGTACTCCTTTGTTTTCATTGTTTCGTCCTCGCCGCCAACTTTGGTAATGGTTATGGACACAACCCTTCCCCTACAAACCGAGAGTTTCAGCGGTATCTTGTCGGATAAGACTTACTTGAGCTCCCTAGTCAAGAAGCACGTTCCCGCATTAAAGAGACCGTTAGCGCTGCCGATGTTAGCGGATGAAACGGGAAGAATCGCTTCACTGGGGCTGGCTGTAGTGGCGACGCCAATCTTCACGGAATTGCTATTGTGCAGGAGTTGATGGTGCTGTTGTGGACAGCGCGTTCCATTCTCCAGCTTTGTACACTGTTGTTTGCATTTGCAGTTATCCACAGTGTGTCCTCTTCCAGCCCTTTTCAAGCAGCTAAAGCACAGGTGATTTGCCTTTGCAGTTGCGATCCGGTCGTCAATGCTGAGGGATGTAAATTTCGGGCATTGATCAGGCCAATGTGATGAACTTCTGCACAACCAACATTTGTGCCAAACGGGTTTGTCGTTATCAGACCTGAAGTGATGCACAGGGCGTTTACCGGGTGGGCCCACTCTGATTGGCGCTGTGGCGCGCATTCGCGATTTCATTTCAACATTCATCCAATTTATCAATGCTTCAAGGGTAGCAGGTTTCTTTTCCTTTTCCAGATCTCTCGCCCAGACTTTCCTATCATCAGCACACATCTTCTGTTCAATTATAGAAAGCATATGGCTATTGTTCATGTCACCAGGGAGACCAACTTCTTTTAAGGTTTTGTAACATCTTTTCACCAGATGTACGAGGTCGCAAAATCGCGCATCCTCCCCTTCCTGCAATGCTTTGAATTGAACAATGTCCTGAGTCACAGTATCTGACACAAATCTTGGGTCGCCGTAGATGGAGTCTAAATATTCCCAGGTGGCATCATAGTCGCTTCCGATTCCCTTAATTAGCTCGAGTGGCTTGTCTCGCAGGCACGTACGCAAGAGCGTGATCGCATCCCTTTTTGAATACTTCGCCTCTATCGCGTGCTTGAAATCGGAACGGAAAATTGCGTAGTCTCTCATGTTCCCGGCAAAAACTGGTAGCTTTGGCTTCTCTAGTTTAAATGTGCAGGCATCGGTTAATTTCTCTGTATTAGCGGATGACGTGATGTTGTTTACATTGTTTGTGGTAATCGGCTTATCATAAGCGGTCGGAACACTGCTAATTACTTGCACCGAGTTAGCGCCTTTCTTGACGTTAATTTCCGGACCGGCTTGTTCGACTTGTTCGTCGCTTGTGCTGGGTGTTGCCGACTGCATATTTGAAATTCCTCCGTTTTCGAACACTTCACAACATGCAATACTCTCCTTTTCTTTACTTAAATTACCTTTCTTCGCTAAATCACTAGAACTAGACAGTTCCACACTTTCAGCATACATTTTTGCGTCTACCTCAAGCCGCATGAATATTTCCTGGCAATCGGAGAGCCATTTTTCTTCAGTTTTACGCACTGTCATCTTCAATGAGCTTGGTATAATCCTCGTGTTTAACCACTAAGTTTTCATACACTCCCTGCAGCTTAATTAAGACTTCTCTTACCTCATTCGGAGGTCTTTTATGTTCTACAGCATGGACCAACGCTTTTCCAGCCCTTGTGAAGGCTGATTTTGCCAAACACCGGTCAGTCTTCGCTTGTTTTAGCGCCGCTTCAGCCATGGTCGTGGTCGATTAGCGCACTCTCTTCATCAACCAGAAATCGAATGAAATGGTCCAACAAACCAAACAGGCAATCCAACTAGTTTACACAAATCGTATAATTTATTCCAATATATTATTATTCGATCTAGAGAAAAGAACAAAGTACATTTGAGAAACTGAACAGGATCCATCGATTCATAAACACACGGGTAAAACTATTAACTAGAATTACATCACTGAGAACTTACTTCTTTGTTTCACGGTGTACAACTGAGCACAGATCAGCAACAGATATAACAGACCAGGGAATAACAGAAGACGGGTCAGCGAGACAGGTTAGCAAAACATGCACGTGGCTTCGGAACTAAAATATCTGAACTGAAAACTGACTTATTCACATAGCTTAATTACATAAAAAAGTGTCAATCAAAATCAATCAGGAAATCAAGTTAATTATTCATTATATTGACGAAACAGTGCCTTCCCTGGCCTAGACTGCTTAACTAATTGGGCAATATGAAACTTGTATGATGATAGATTTTTTAGATTCAATATCATGCGATACTTCCCATTTTTCTTTGGACGCAAAAATACTGGTGGTATGAACTCTCCAGCCTCATGAGCACATTTTTCAATAACTCTTTTATGTAAAAGTTCTTCCAGTAGTGCATTCAATGCTATTTCCTCATATTTCTCAAGCTTTGGTTGTTTGGGTTGAGAGCTCTGTATGGGTACCGAAGTAAATTCAATCACATACCCCTGCACAATGTCCAAAATAAATTTGTTAGATGTAATTTCTTCCCATTCTTTTAGATGGAATTTTAGTCTACCAGCCTGCACAAACTGTTTATTAACCTGTGTGTTTCTACATTGCGAATAGACTGACCAACTGATTGCTGCAGGTCATTAGGAGTGATTCTCACCTGAACACTATTTACAGGTTTTTCCTTTGGCTTTCTGCTTACCGTCGAGGCTGATATTGTGGTTGGCTTCTGTGTGGTGGATTTCTGTATCCGCCCCTTTGTTTGCCAACCGAGCCTCTGCCCCGGCCTAAAAAAGGGAATGGTCTTCTAGTTTCTGACCTTCCATGAAAACTATGAGAACTGGCATGAGGCCTTTTCTGTTTCATTGCTACTATAGAAGTGACTTTACTGGCTTCAGTCAAATCCTTTACTGACTTGCCAAGTTCCGTACCAAACAACAGGCCATTCTCTAATGGATTTTGGTCACTACAAAGCAGTCTGTATTCTGTTTTCATGTCTCCTTTAAACAAAGTTCTTCTTCTGAGATTTATTTCATGTGAAGCATCACTTAACAGTGAAATACTGTCAGAAAGTATTTTCATTACTGACTCTGAAGATGGCAACGGTTTTTCACCTTTCTCTGCCTTCATAAAATCATCCTGAATTCTGGTGACTGCAATGATACCCTTTAAGAGAGGCTTTTGAGCTTTCTGGAGCATTACATCCTCAGTTTTCACCTCCTTTCTAACACTATGAAATATCTCTGGATTTACTCGCACAACCTCCAAGCGATTGCAATTTCCCGGCATGGGGAATTTATCCATCAATTCATCACGAGCTCCTTTACTCATACCTTTACTGAGCAGCTGTTCCACAAGCTCTGACAATTCCGGGGCTAAATCTTCCCCATCTTGTTGTGGTTTGTTTACCACTTTTGCCATGCCGGCTAGCACGCTAGATTCCTCCTTCGGTTTTTTCTTTGGAGGCTCGCCCAGGGTGTCCGAAGCGTCGTCTGTCTGCTCGAGTTCGGATTCACTTGCATTGCCCTCATCGCTGTCGTGAGTTAAACTTTGCTTATAATAATATTGTCATACGCCGATTTAATTTCAGTTACCACTGGCGTTATAAGGGCAAGAGAGCAAGTTAGATCTTTAAGCTGTTGTTGTAAAATTCATTAATTATTCATGAGCGTGCAAACCAATCCCAGCACAATATTCAGATCACATGTACACAACTGTAAACCCCAATACAAATCAACTGTCTGAAAGCTCGGGGAGGGATTGAATAGGTAGCAGGGAAAGGCTGGGGTTGATGAATTATTAAACAGTAGAATTAACTTTTGATACAAACTCCTGCTCAGCTAATTAGTATTCATTAACTTTTGATACTGATTAAAATGAATAACAAAATGGACATATTTTCATCATGGAATTTAATTTTATTTACCCATCAACTTTATTCTATGAAACTTTATACACAATCTGGCTATTTTCTGAACAATGTAGTAAACATCAAGCAATCATTACATTAAGGGAACTATTCACTTCTTAACTACGAAATTAATTGTACAGTTACTGAAAACAGAATTTGTACAGATGTTGTTTTCATTATAACTTATTGTGCTTTCCGGCATTGGAATAGAACCCAAAATATCATGAGACAAATCAAAATTGCTGTCTGGTAAATCTTCAAGCACTTGAGTATTTGTTTCAGACTCTTTACATTTCTCAGTCGCTTCACTTTGACCCGACTTGCGCGAGTCATTGACCAGTGCCAAAAGTTTACTTACATTTTGGACCTGTTCGTCACTAGCCTTTTGACAACCGAAAAGTGCATTGGACCTGTGTCCTGTTCTTTCCCTCGCCAATTTCTCTTCTACTGAATTCTGAAACAAACGAGTAGCACAGGTAACACGAAGACAATGTGCTGTCTTGCGAGGCAATCCTGCCTTTCCCAACAACTGTCTCCCGTGGGACGTACAGCATTTTGGCATCCATGTCACAAAACAATACTTTGCATTCAATTTATTGTTTTCCTTTCGCAAGTAGGTGAAAATATTTGCGTCCGATGTGTATGGCATTCTGGCATGCATGTCCAATGAACAAATCCCATAACAATACTTTGCATTCAATTTAATGTATTCATTTCCCAAGTAGCATAAAATATTCGCGTGAGATCTGTATGAACGTTTACAATGGCTTGCCTATCGGCTCGCCATTGTAAATGCCCATACAGATCTCCCGCTCATATTTTATCTACTACTTTAATATCAGCCATGTCCTCAGCTACCTTAGATGTATGGCTGTCGGTTGTTCGTCGAGACACTTTTCCCGCCTCGCTATCTTTTGGCGGGCTTTGTGTGTTTGAGAGTTTCTCTCCAGCCTGTTTATCCGTACGCTTTTCAGCAGAAGTTCTTCCCTTTCGGGTAGGCTTAACAGCACTTTTAGTACCCTTTCGGGACTGTACCTCAGTTGCTTCGCTTGTAGAAGCATCAAGAAGACTTTCGTCTAATATGGCA
>CM042746.1:38047243-38072936 GCA_022496165.2 Catalaphyllia jardinei | reverse complement strand
GCCAGTGGGTGGCTGTTGATTAATAAGGCCAGTGGGTGGCTGTTGATTAATAAGGCCAGTGGGTGGCTGTTGATTAATAAGGCCAGTGGGTGGCTGTTGATTAATAAGGCCAGTGGGTGGCCGTTGATTATAACGCCAGTGGGTGGCTGTTGAATAATAAGGCCCGTGGGTGGCTGTTGATTAATAAGGCCAGTGGGTGGCCGTTGATTGTAAGGTCAGTGGGTGGCTGTTGATTGTAATGTCAGTGGTGGCTGTTGATTTTAGGGCTAGTGGGAGGTTTTTTTTTGATTAATAAGGCCAGTGTGTGGCTGTTGATTAATGAGGTCAGTGGGTGGCCCTTGATTTATGAGGTCAGTGGGTGGCTCTTACTTTAGTTTATGGGTAGTCTTCGCTTTATCGTGTAGTTGAAAGACCAGGGAGTCGCGTTGAATTCTTTTTAGCCAGTGGGTGCTTATGTTATTACTCTGTTGTTAGCCTTTATCACCTGTTCTTAGCCTTTGGGTGGTTTGACTGTAGTTTATTCTTTGCTTCTATCGATTTTTTCGTTCTGATTTTACCTTTTGCTTGTTGTTTTGTTCCTTTGCTGTTCGCTAGATTTCGATTCCCGTTCTCGGGCTCTCCTGTGTATCTGCATGCTGGTCTCGAAGCGAGCAGCACCCAAGTTAGGCTTGTGTGTTTCTTTTTGGGGGACGGGGGGCTTGGCGTTCTATGATTTAGAGGAGAGTAGTATTTTCCTGCGTTTGACAGCGGAATTAGCAGGAAAATATGCTCTCATCGTTATCTTTGTTTGTTTGTGCGTTGGTATGTGGGGTATTTTGGCGGGTGTATATATATTAGCTGTGAAAGAGTGGGTCTTTCATCTCGGTCTCGCTTTCCGGCGTTCGTGTTTTGTTTTTATTGTATCATATATTTTTGTTGCCGTGTGTGTCTTTTTCTTTTCCTCTTTTTCCTTTTTGTAGACGTTTTTAAGTCCGCCATGTGGTCGAACCTGCAGGCTGCGGTTCCTCGGGACGACTTTGAGTTAAGATTGTTAGCCGATTCGCTTCCTGATGTGGCTTTGGCGGGAAGAGCTCCCAGTACTGCTACCAAGTATTCCGCGACCTACGCCAGATGGAAGCGTTGGGCGCGCGATCAGGGCTTGCCAGCATTTCCTGCGTCTCCTTATCACTTCGCTCTCTATTTGCGTCACTTGATGGCGGAAGCTAGGACCGCTGCTCCCATAAAGTCTGCCGTTCATGCCATTGCTTGGGTTCACCATTTGGCTGGGGAGAGATCGCCTTCAGAGCACCCGTTGGTGAAGGATGTTCTTGCTGGTGCTCAGCGTCTTTTGGCCCAACATACGTGCAAGAAGGAACCTATTACCGTTGCTCAATTGGAACAATTAGTTAACTCTAAAGCCCTGTCGATGGCTTCTTTATATGACATTCGTTCTGTTTTAATTTGTCTGCTGGCCTTTGCAGCTTTTCTTAGATTTGATGAGCTTGCGAAATTAGTTCGCTCAGATGTTGAAATCGATAGTGAGAAGTTACAGTTGTTCATTGAGTCTAGTAAAACCGATAAATACAGGGACGGTGCATGGGTTGTTGTAGCTGTTACAGGGAAAGTTACCTGTCCTGTTAACATGATGAATCGGTATCTCGATAAGGCTCAGCTTAGTCACGACAGTCCTCTTTTTTGCCAGTTAACTAGAACCAAATATGGCTATAAGGCTAGAGCTAGAGGTCTTAGTTACACTAGGCTAAGAGAATTAGTAATTGAGGTTTTTAGAGGCATTGTTCCTGATTTAGCGCGTATTGGAACTCACAGTCTTAGGAGTGGCGGAGCTACTGCTGCAGCTAATGCCGGTGTTCCGGATCGTCTCTTTTTACGTCACGGTCGCTGGTCTAGTGTTTCCGCCAAAGATGGCTATGTCAAAGATTCTCTCGCTTCTCGTTTGTCTGTTTCTAAGGCTTTAGGCATTTAGGTTTTTTGTTTTTTGTTGGTCTTGCCCGGGGGACCGTCCGATTTGGGGTTCAGCTGGCCTGGGGTTTTCCTCTTAGGGGCAAGTGGGCGCACGGAGAGGTTTTTCACCCAGCTGTTGTCCCACAACCCCATTTCGGTAGCTTTTGCTATGCTTGTAATGCTTGTACGTGGTGTTTACCTTGCTATAGTGCAATAAACGAACGCTGGTCTCGAAGCGAGCAGCACCCAAGTTAGGCTTGTGTGTTTCTTTTTGGGGGACGGGGGGCTTGGCGTTCTATGATTTAGAGGAGAGATAGTAATATGTATGATTATGTGTGCAAGTGTATTCCTAAGCTAAATTTAAATATTTTGCATAAAAACTATCTAATTTGTTGTACAGGGAAACAAAAAACAATGCAGCGGCAAAAGCAAATTATATTGATTTTTCAATACTGGTTGTTGGTTTTGAATTGAAGACAATAACACTTGTACAGTCACCTTGTATCGTGGATCGCGAAAGGGAGATTTTACATTAACTGTCTGCTCTGAATTTTCAACATTTTCAGGGGAAAAATCCAGAGGTTTTCTGGCTCCACGATTCCCATTCCTCTGTCTCTTTTCTGATGGTTTATTGGGCGTCCAGCCAGTAGCTATGTGGCTTCTTTTCCACGAGGATGATAGATTCATGAAGCTGAAATAAATCATGAAAGTGTCTATGCATAAAATTGACCAACTTCTTGTAGCTGCATGCATTAAACCCATAAAACTTGACATTCTAAACAGCACAGCCATTTAGGTCAACATTCGGAGCAATATAAGTCAACGGACGGCGCTTTCCGTGATGCTTTCCAAGACCGAAACCTATTTCTGCACAGGCACTCTCTAACCACGTGGCAAACGAAAGTGTGAAAATTTAGCCGAGTTTGAAGCTCTAAAACATGATCTAATCGTGGGTTCTTCTGGGTTCTTCTTCGTCAAATTACTATTCTACATCTAATTATTCAAACTCCGAACAAAATACGCAGAGGAACCGACTCGTTATTTACATAAATTCAATATTCCTGCCCTTGTCACGGGTCAATGGCTACTTTGTCATAAGATTGGCCTTTTCAATAGTAAAATTAAGCCTGTTAATAGAACGCTCTGAACCATTCAATGGGTTAGATTATACAAAGAAACAATAAGTAATTAAAATGCATCATGTCTTACCTTTTCTTCCCTTGTTAACGAAAACCACACGACTTCAAAAATTCGTCCTCCTTCGCTAAAAACACGCCATGTTGAACAGCGTGACGAGCTTCAAATTACACTGCATTCTGGGATACAGACGTTGGAGTTTGAATATTTTGTTACTAAATTAAGGACGTTCGCGCCCAAAAACTTCCCAGGTACAGATTTTTTTTAAAACTTTGACTGCAGGTAGAAAATGATAAAATTAGATTAAAAACGTAAAAAAGAGCGGGGGTCACCGGGGGTCACCGAACTCGTTTTGAAGATAAGGCGTAGCACAGACCATACCATTCTAGGATTACCAGTCATTCGAGGTGATTCTGGCCGGATTCATTACCATCGGCATATATTCAAGTTGGAGAATCATATTTAAGTTATTTGTGTTTACAGCGGTTATCAATCACACGCGACCTTCAGCGCAAAAAAAGTCTAGACAAAACTTAAGTTTTGGTGGACGTCAATCATCTTCGCCTCCTTGCTGACTGTGTACATTACTATACAAAATTTACCTGAAAAAATAAGTGGAACGTTGCAGCGGTCCACTCGTAAAATAATCATTTCACTTTCGGCACGTAAGGCTAGCTCCGGTTTGCTCACTAACTACCTCCATGAAAACAGGCGTTTGTCGGGGTTTAACGGCCCTTCGCATGCACACGCAAACAAATTATTTCTGCACGTATTTTTCTTGGGGCTACGGACTGAACAATACTTAATTCTATTAAACTTATAAATTATTACCTTATTTTTTAGGTTTTCAAGACGTTTACGTCTTGTTCAGTCCGCCTGTAATTCCAGGACGAATACGTGCAGAAATCATTTGTTTGCGTCTAAATTTGCTTGCTCTCGGGGTCATTCATGCATGCGGAGGGCGGTTAAAATCCGACAAACGCCTGTTTTCATTTATAGATTTCAAGGATGTAGTTAGTGAGCTAACCGGAGCTAGCCTTACATGCCGAAAGTAAAATGATTATTCTTACGAGTGGACCGCTGCAACGTTTAACTTATTTTTTCAGATAAATTTTGTATAGTAATGTACACAGTCGGCAAGGAGGCGGAGATGATTGACGTCCACCAAAACGTAAGCTTTGTCTAGACTTTTTTTACGCTGCGTGTGATTGATAACGGCTGTAACACAACACATATTTGATAGATCTTTGCTGCATATGTCATTAAATCAGCTAAAATTAGCTTTGAAAACTACGACTTTTAAGTCACGCACACCTGTATCCATGTGCCAATTTGACCCTATTTGAATAGTATATGAGAAATAATTAAAACTTACTACGTACAGATTTTTTTGTTTTTTTTTTAGTATAATGGAAAGAATCAGAAAAGGAAGTGAACTGCCGAAAAAACAAGTGGGGGTCAATGAGCATCCAACAAAAATATTCGCACACCAAGTTAACGCAAAGGTCATCAGCTCTATTTTTGTTGAGTTTTTGACTCGGTGCACGTGCTTGAAAATGATGTGGCACGCGCGTGACCAATGAATAGCGTGCGCACTACAGATGCGATAGGCGCGAACGTCCTTAAATGTTTGTCTTACTGTTTCTGCGACCAAGTGAAATCTGATCAGTTAATCTCAGGGGCACCCAACGAGCAAATCAAACAAAAAACCTTTCAGGGATATTTCTGGGTTCCTTGCAATGTTTAAAGACTGTTTAAAGAGTTGTTTAGATCAGCTAGAAAAATTTGATCTGTTCGGATTTCTTAGCTGAAAATAGAAGTGCCCGAAAATTTTAGGGAATGAAATCTTCATTTGAGAAATTGTTAGCTGAACGGTACCTTCGAAGAACGTCTCTGCGAACTATTTGCTAACCCGAAAATGCTAGGCGACCTTTTTAAGAGCCGAATCTGCAAAAATATTCCTTGCGAAAATCTAAGGGACCATTTCCCCCTGGAAATTCGTGGTTGCGAATCTTTTAGGTGATCTTTTAGTTAAGAAGTCAGTAGCTTTTCGTCAATGCATTATCCGAATGTCTTAGAAGGAGTAGACTCTCCCGAACAGATATTTCATCGAAGTTTCTCGTTGGGTGCCCCTGAATCTCAGTTTATGGATCACAAAATATCCATGTTGTCTTTACAAAGTCACAAAGCAAACCGTCGCGATATGTAAATAACGTTCATGTGTTGGAAGTCTAAGATGTTCATGTTCAGTTCAGATGTTTACACTGGTTTATCTGCGGCGATCCGTCTAAAGTGAGCTAGCGTGAAACGTAGCCACGTGCATACGAAAAGCTCTTTCCTTTTCCAGAAAATTTTGCGTTCATTAAGAGATAATTAGTCAAGAGTAAGTCAATACAGGTGAATTGCTTGTTCTCCGAAAGTTAGCGTGTTGACGTTTCAGGGACACTCTGAAAATAAATACTTGTTCAAGGGCTCCCAAGAAAAACTTTCAACGATTTCGTCCAGTTTCCGATGATATTTTTGGCAATCGTAAAGTGAACAATTTTTCGTTGTAAACATGCGGTACACATGTTGCAACATAATTTCAGAGGGAAAGTAAAACGTCCCAAATTATTATGAAAGTCCAATAGGCCATTTCGAGTTCTCTTGTGCCTCTGTTTCAAAACTGCCTGTGCGAAACCTTTCATATGGAATTGAGTTCTGCATGCAATTTCATTTTCATGCAAATCAAAGTAATTTTCATAAGATTCGTTTCGCACTTAGATTCGCTTTAAAATAGAGGCACAAGGGAACTCAGAAATGGCCTATTGTTTGTCTTGGTTCTCATAAATAACCCTTTCATGTGCACCTAACACTCCAAATTTTTTTGGCATGAGGTCGAAGATTTTTCTAAAATTATCTTGCTTTTCTTCCGTGGGAACTTCAAATGAAGAAGAGGAGAAAAATGCAAACTCGTCAGCAATTCTCGCTGCTTCGACTACACAGGAAGGAAATTGGAAACTGTTTACGTAACGGTTTTATCCCCTACCTCCACGACACCCGCAGTATCCCAGCAAGCGTTCCCTGGTGCAGTTTGCGCTGCATGCAGGTGCACTTGGTGAGACACAAGCCACCAGCTCTAAGCGCTACTCAGGTGCAAGCTGGTTCTCTCCGTTGCTAGTTTGGATGGTGCCGACATAGAGAGTCCCACAGGAATGGAATCCGGTTTCAATCTTGTCGAGGCGTCCAGCAGGCTTCGTGGAGTTTACATTACATCGGCAGTTAGGAGCTGGAGTAATGGCGTACCTAATTATGGCTTGGTGATTCGTGCAGTCAACGAGGTTGAAGCGGGAAGAGGCATTCACTTTACCAGCAACTTGTATAAAGATTCCAAAATGCATCCTTTTGTTACGGTGCTCTGCGCTAAATGAAGAATGTGCAGGTATTTCATTCCCCCGTACGCCAATGTATTGGGGTAGAGTAGACAACACATATATGGGGGTATTTGTATCTGCTTTTTGAGCATTGCAAATAAAATGACAGGAAGAATTGTTTCCTGTGAAGAGAAGCACGTGAAGTCAGCCCAAATTTCAGTCGATTACAGTCTTTACATTTCAGTCATTTTTTTAAAACTAATTTATTGGTTTCCCATGCATTATTTGTTTGTTTTTTACCTGAAGTGTTTTTTTCAGGTTGAAAAATGACAAATTATACCGTCACACATATGATGATCTGAGACACCTTTCCGAAATCGATTACGCGTCTTCCAATGTGCAAGCGCCGTTTTACAGTTCAATAGAGCATGACAAAACCAAATTTATTAGACTTTTATTGAACTTTGGATCTCCGCTGTTTGATGCATCAGTAATGCAATACAACTTCGCGCTATTAAATGTTTCGGGATGGAGAGAAACCATGAAAATGAGAGTTCTTCTGCTGCTGCTATGCATTCCCCAAGACTCTCACTGATGTTACTCAATCAAGTCTATTCTCCTGTACTATCAAATCAAAGTGCTACCGAGATTTCATAACTACAAGCTCTTACAGAACCTTACCACGAGAGACGAAAGATACTGAATCCCTTACAGTGGAACCCCGATTTAACGAAGTCGCTGGGGACCGGCCAAATTTGTTCGTTAAATGGAGGGTTTGTGATATCGAAAACCTTGATATAACGAATTTGAGGGGTAAGGACCAAAATGTTCGTCACATCGAGGTCATAGTTAATGATTGATTTGTAACACAAGTGACTTCTGTTGAAATACTATAGTGCCAATGTCTATGACAAATAATAAGCCGTTGACTGAAAGGTTGCTGTGTTTACCATAAGGATTAAAGGATTTGTTGACTGTTGATCTTCTCAGCGTTTATCTTCTGTCGCGTGTTTACATTGTAATTCGTTATATCGAGGTAGATTTTACGTTTGCGCTTCCGGATTATGTTCGTTACATCGAGGTTCTATTCCATACATTTTGCTGTAATTCTATAATTCTGGCCGGGACGGGACGTACAGCCGTATCGTTCGTTATATCGAGGACTTCGTTAAATGGAGGTTCGTTAAATTGAGGTTCCACTGAAAGAAAGAATTTTCCCTTAAGCTAAGCTCGGTAGCGAAATAAATGCTCGTTTTCTTTTGAACATACAATCTTCCTTAATTAGAAAAAAAAAAACTAAAAAATTTTATCGGAAGGAAAAAAAGATATAGGTGAAAAAGTGCACAAAACCGTTACTCCGTGATGCAAATTATGACGGCGAAAATAACGACTCTACGAACGCTTTACGTCCACGTCGTTTTAAATAGTGTGATGTTCCACAAATTTTATGATATTGTTCTTATATGCTCGACACTTTCTACCTGTCAAGTTTTTTCCCAAGTATTACTTTTATAAACTTTGTTTTGAGCTACCGCAAAATGTAACTTGGACCGATGAGTAACGCGCGTGATTTATAGCACGAGTACAAGCTTAAATGGGGTAAGATTGGCTCATCACATCTCTTAAACGAGAATGGTGACCTATCATTTTTATTCCATTTTTCGAAACAGTGCTTGGCAGATAACATTCAGGAAAAGTTTCAAAAAAATTCATCCGTAAATTTTATTTCTGAGGAATCACCTTAAATCCATATCATAGATCTCGTTAAATTTAATTTCTTTGAGACCTTTTAAATCTACGATTTGATGATAAATTTGGACAAATTTAATACGATTGTTGCCGACTTCCAAAGCTTTACTGACCAGTCGTATTAGAGTCTTCTGACTGGCTGTTTTCTCTTTCCCTGGCCATCATAAAACAAACAACTGGTCTGTCCTTCTCGGTCTTGATACGAGCCTGGGCCACAGGCTTTGCACTTGAGAGTTTCCTTGTCGTAAAACGTCCCAACGGGGCAGGCAACTATTAAACGGAAACATAATGGTATGCGATAATCAATTAAATTTATTGTCAAAGTCTTAAAAGACTGCATATGTTTCTAAAACTCCGTTTACACGCGCTAAAAATCGGATCGGCAAAAAATTTTTAACGCTGTGCCCAAACCCTTTTGGCACGGCACTATCATTCACACGACGAGTGCGTTTTTTCCCCGCTGGGCAATTCTTCTCGGTTCCAATTATTTTATTGCATAAGAAAAAGAAAGAGACCTGCTTTTTACCATTATAGCGCACGTGATTTGTCAGAGCTTTCGGGAGAGAAGTTCCTGGATGAGACCGGGTAACTAGGCCTGGTTTGAAATGGTAGAAACCCAGTTTGATGAACAGTGCTATGAGAATTTCCGAGTTATCAGAGACACATTTCAATTCATTTTGAACGGGATCGAGGGTGAAATGACGCGACGAGATACCCCAAGGCGCCGACCTGCAACTAAGTGCTATCTCATCCTAACTATGTCTCATTGGGTCAGCTTATTCCATTTTTCATATTTTTCTTTGGCGAACGACCGTCATTCAGTTTGGCAATAATGCATGCGCCAGGGATGGATTTATGGCAAAAGGCGTTAACCCGCACGAGAGAGCGCTGACGCCAACATAAATATCGGCACGGTGTCTCGATTACTTACGCCGAAACTACTTCTAGGAGGTAGTCTAAGCACCCGCAAAATTTTGTGCACTGGTGCCAGAATTAAATTGGAACCGCTACGTCTGCCCGTCGAAAATATGGGGCGTCGTTCCTAAAATGGTCAGCACGGTGCCCCCACTAAAAGGTGCCGGGGCGTGTTGGCCTTATCCGAATCCATCTTGACGGGTAGGCAAAGCGGACAGAAATTACAGTGGTTGTGTGGGAATCCAATAGCAAATAAATTCTTCCACAATTGAATTTTACACAATTACTGAATCGAAACTTTAAAATACTAGGTAGAAGATTGTATTCACCAAGTTTGAAGACTGTAACTTGGCTAGAAGACGTCCAGTTAATTTTTCTAATTTTCCATACATTTGTCTGTAACTTTGGCTGGGTAGATAAACGTCTAGACGCGGTTCGCGGGAAAAAAAATTACAGACAAATGTATGGAAAATTAAAAAAAAATTAGTTCAGCGACTTCTAGGAAAGCTACATCCTTTATACTTGGTGAATGCAATCTTCTACCAAGTATTTAACGTTTTGATTCACAAATTGTGAAAAATTCAATTTTGGAAGAAGTTATGTGCTATCGGATTCCCGTACAAACACTGTAATGTCTGACCGCTTTGCCTACCCGTCAAGATGGCATCGAAAACCGTGATCAGGCCCATGTCGTGAAACTTATTAGCCCACATGGGGATTTTTATGTTTTGTTTGTACAGAGTTCAAATGACGTTTGTGAATAACAGTTGATCACGTTACTTTTAATATAATCACTGAATGTGCTTTTTTGTTTAAGTGAATTGTGAATACGAGTCATCGAATAAACACGTTTTCAATAATCAAGTGGACTGCAATAGTTCTTATTCAATAGCCTATTAAACTTCATTAAAGTAGACCCTTTGCATAAATGGCGCCTAAATTTGAATAACAATACTTGGTACATCCTTAGCCTCACATTTGTGTTTCAAGAAAAAGGAATTTTCACATGAATGTGAGGCTAAGGATATATGAGTATTGTTATTCAAATTTAGGCGCCATTTATGCAAAGGGTCTATGTTGCCGATGAAAATTCTTTATCAAGGTAATTAATGTAAGAATTATTACACCCAGTGTTATTAATTATCTTGGGAGATAAAAAAATGTCTAAGACGATCTTGTAAAGGAGTTGTGTTGCACTGCCCTTTACAAGCAACATTTCAATTGTAACAAAAAATCCATTGACACATGTAATAAGTATTTTCATACACTTCCGAACTTACAGAAAAAGGCGCGCAGAGTATTCCTGGCTGTGCTGTAAGCGACGCACGAAAACTGAGAGACCTACTGAGCCAGGTTTTCCCAAGAACTAAAACCCTCAAATATCTTTGCAAAACTTCCCCCGCCGCTCTGTTTGACCCTTGAGAAACGTACTTGTGCTTCTAGTCTTTTTTCAGTAGATAAAAACCAAATCAAGTACATTTACGTGACACTTTTTGTGTCTTTTACACTTACCACACCCCTTTTTGGTGGTGCGTAACACAGATCCAGGTGAGCATTTAAACTGGCTAGAAAGGTGTTTGAGTGATGACTTTTCCACAGTCATGTAAAACCCATCGACACTGATCGTAAACTTTCCTGTGGTGACAGCTTGCTTCAACTGGTGTAAGACAGCCTCGCTTGTTTCCTCTATGGCCACCTTTAAATGGCTGCTTTTGATTGATACCAAGAACAGAATCTCTATGGCATCATTTACAGTGCGACACCTGTGTGTTTTGATGACGCGAACCTCACATTCATCTGCAAAAGTGCATCCTGGAACACTCCTGAGCGACGTCCAAACCTCGTACTGAATTAAGATGGGTAATCGCTGCAAGTTTCGGCTCTTTCGGCATAGGACATCGGGGAATTTTAGGGAGAATCGGTGTTTGATTTGACTTGGTGAGATATCAGCTGTAAAGTGAGAGAAAAAAACATTACAAGAAGTTTGTTAAATTATCTACAGAGGCAAAATATTCAACTTTTATACATCCCATCCTAATTTGTCTTATAAGACTTTGTTTAGTGGATCTTTGACCAAAGCTTCAATAATTTCGTCGGTGGTTTTCCGAGTTCTTGTGCTCCTGCAGCATTTAGAACTGGAGTATATGAAGTTTTCTTCGCTATTCTGCTGCGGAGAACTACTCGTAATCTAGAAAACTCCTGGGTATCAAGTTTGTAACATTTAACTTACTAGAACACTTGGGAAGTTTTACTTTGTTTAGTCCATTCCATATCCCCTTTGTATCAGGACCACAAACAAATGCGGTTTCTGCCTCTGCGTGGAAAGAGTGCCCCTTACGGCATGTCATTGTGCAAACATCCCTTCCACCAGCCATGGAACAATTCTTATATCCCTTAAATGGTTTTCCCAGTTTAGGACACGCTGAAAAATAATGTATGAAGCTACTTAGTCAAATAAGAAAGCTCCGAAGGCACCTTTTCTTCTTAGTATGTGTTATAACCCCGGTGGAAGGTTAGCTTTCGAAAACGTTTGTTGTTTTGGGAGGCTTAGTGGACTCAACTACAATAATATGTCGATAACCGTTAGTGGGTGAAGCTTTTCCACATGTTAGGTAAAAGTTTATCGAAGTAGCTGTAGTTTTTGCTTGGCGACAGTTGCTTACTGCATATACCAGAGAGGTTATTCTGGCTCGAGGTGCTGGCAACAATTACTGATGATAGTTCTCTTGTCGACAACTGTCCTTAAGAGACCATAGCTAAAGAAATGATCATGACGTTGTGGACAATAAAACTGTCTGGCTTGTTATCGGCAATACAGGTAGTTTTCAAAAGAAAAACTATTATGTCGTCTAGACCTATCTGTTTAAAAGTTTGTTATTGTTATGAGAAAATTCACCGTTGTATAATCATTTGTTTATTATTTGGAAAATTATACAGAAAACCAACAGCAGCCCCTTTTCAGTTGACGACCAGGAATTTAAATATTCTATTTTGTTCATTACCGATTCTTTGTACAACAAAACGTTTGCGACATCGTTTCCACTAACGTTCATTTAGTAGAAGAATAACTCGTTATGTTGTCCCGTTTGAGTTTCCACCGAACAGCTGCACTACATTCCAGTAATGGTGTTTGATTACTTTCTATTAATGGGATATTTTTTCGCGCCATTACGCTAGGCACACACTAGGGGACTAGTCGCAGAGACTTATCCCTTAGCGTACTGGTAAGGGGAAAAGTCCCAGGGACTGGCGGTATGTACGGTACACACTGGGAGACCAAATCGTGGGATCGGAAGACAAAAGTCTAACTGCGCAGGCCTGGTACCCAGGAAACAAAATAGCCGATTTTCGCAGGAGGCAGTCGTTTTGTTTTTAATAATGCTGTTGGACGAAGAGGAGAGAATATCGGTCAACAAATCTCAGTGGCAACGTAAGTGGCTCCAGAGGAGGGAAGTAATGGGTGCATGGAGAACGTAACAACCGACAGATGATTACGGAGAAGCGCATTTCCCTTTCGTAAACGATCGATGCGATTTTTGCGACACTTTTTGCGACACTTTTTGCGACACTTCGAATTTTCTCTTCTAAATTAAAGAAAAAGGAAAATTTGCAAGTACCACCTAGTATCGAACCCAAAACCTCTGCTTCCTGACATCCCTCTTATATCACTACACTACCAGGTTGATCCGCCAAATCTCCCCAAAATTTTATTATAAAACGTAACATTCTTAAACATTAATACAGTTGTCGAGCTTACCGCAAGCAAACCAGTGTGAATATGAACAATTAAGCATTTTGCGAGTGCATTTCACTCCATCAACAAATTATACCAGTTTCTACCTTTTCTAGGACTAAACTAAAGCAGATATGGCATCTTTCATTCTGAAAGGCTTGGTTACCAGTGATGGCATCGACCGTTTAAAAATGGCATCGACTGTTTACGAAAGGAAAATGCGCCACGGAGAAACCGAAGGTCTTCCCAGAACACCCACTCACACTCCTGGTTTTTTCAAATTGCGAATGGTTGTGCTTCTAAGCCCGCGTCATCGTTTTTTCACAGCCTTCTCTGTGTGAAGAGCTCTGCTCTTTCCCAGCTTCGCCAACAAAGACTTCAGCGTTTTCGTTATTACATTTTTCTTCCCATACTCCTTTTGGTTTTTATCCCACAATAGTGGGTTTTCACTATGAAACTGGATAACGACTCTAGACGTGGAAACGCTCCATCCTGTTTCTACCTTTTCAGCCTCACTTTCCGCTTCTTTTTCCGCCATTTTGAAACAGGGCGTGATGGAAGATGGTTTCTAAGACGACGGGTTTTCATTGGCTAGAATTCGCGAGACGCGGGAATCCCATCCCACGAACGATGAAAACCGATATACAATAAAAATTGACTGATTTGTGGGACTATTGGTCCTTGCTACTAGTCCCAGAAATCAAACCAGCTTGATTCGTAGGACTAGTCGCAGGGACCAACAATGTGGTTCCTGCGACTAGAATTTCGATGCAAAATACGAGTACACACTAGGGGACTGGTCCCCGAAGCAAGTCCCTGCGATACGCCCCTGCCACTTGTCTCCTAGTGTGTGCCGACCTTTAGTAGCGCGGATTTCGGAAATAGTGCAAATTCAAATTAAGTATCCTAAGTTTGTTCTATCCTAATTTCAACCTGTCAATTTTAATCTTAGCTTTTTATTTTTAATTTTGGAAACTTCGTAGTGTTAATAAAAATTCGCTATCGTAATTAATAAACTTTCCGCTCGTATTGTTTATTGAAAGTTGTATTGTCATATTGTAAACACTTGACCTATAAGGGATGGTATATAAGCAAGTGCGTTTGTAAGGCTTTTTCAATTACGTGGATTGCAACGCCGAGTACGCCGACGATTACGATTAGTATTGACGAGTATAGAATAGAGTACTGTTAGACGAAGTGTCTCTTCCTTGACGTTCGTAGTGAAGACCATTGAAGTAGATCCTCGTGTACCAGGAACCGTGACGAATTTCCTTTCCTGCAAGCAAGCAGTGCTCTCCAGAGTTAGATTCCCCCAGTTGTCAGTCCAAGTGTCCGTTCAGTCAGAATTTATAGTGTTTGCAACAAAAAGCTATCTTGACATTATTGATAGTTAGGCAGACATAATTACATTTTAGGACTCTTTTACTAATGGAAACCGTTTGGTATCGACAGCAAATATAAAGGCTACTTTAAGATCCATAAAAAAGTTAATGACAATTCATCTGACGATACAATTTCAGTAAATAAAATATCTTTCTCTAACACTCCAATCAGACTTGATGTAATGGCTTGACAACAGATACAGCGAAAGAAATGCTAACTGAATTATCCTTTTAATCAAGGTCTAAAGTCACCTTTAAGATAAGTTACAAGTCTAATAAGTAGCGTGAGCAGGACCGACGAGCTTTCCACGATGGGTTCCAGTCCCAACTCGTCAGTTTTGTAAAGAATGAGAACATGCACGTACCTCGACAATCATCACGCAATTTTGATCCTTCTTTCCCTCGAGTAAACATTCCTTTGGGGCACGGAATACACGAGGACTGGGCTTCCTTATCTTGGTAATGATCCATAGGACAAATCTGGCACGACAGTGCACTAGCGTTGTGGAAATAGCCCATTGGACAGGTTACTGAAGTAAAAGGTCATAAAAGTACACAAATGTTATTATCGAGTTTAATGGAAAACTTATAATGGTTCCATCGTACACGCTCAGTTTGATGAGTTGAAAAATGAAAGGAATAACGTTTTTAGTGAAATCTAACTGGGTATACGTTAAATGAAATAGCGAAAATCGACAACCACTCGTTTTCAAAATAGGTTATAGTGTCGCTTTGATCTGGGTTATTTAAAGCAATACGAAGAAGACAACAAAAACAGAAAACTCACCACACCGATTTTTTCTTTTCACTTGGCCTTTGTCACAAGCAAAGCCAGCAATGGTGATAACAGGAGATACCGATTTGTCAGCCTGTAGAGTCTTGTTGCCAAGGTCTAAATCGAAATGAGTTTCATTCAAGTCTGAAGCAATAGTCTGCGATAGCTCTTGGGAAGTTTCATTTAAATCCTGAGAGGAGTTACTCGCCAGCGGCACTTTAATGGTAAACGTTACTTGAAAATACAGTTGGGATTTTCGTTTTCTCTCAAGTGATTCCCTTTTTAGGCGCTTCCTTGATCCGCACTCAACCCTGACATTTTCAACCGTGCATTTCTCGTTAAAAACACATCCTCCTAGGAATCCGAAAGGATGCTGTTTGAAAAGAGTTATGAAATTCCTTGCCACGATTCGTTTACTTTCTTCTCCACCACACTCTTCTGTGAGATAGTGGATCTGTCCATTTACCAGCGCATCCTTGGGACTGAACTCCTCTGAAAAAAAGATAACCAAGTGATCTTATAATCATTTTCACTTTTTTCTGCGTGAAGTGAATCGTAAACTATGGTGTACGTGTTATGATTTCTTTTGATCTTGTGCAATAAAGACTTTGGTGTTACCGAATTCCTTGTTCGATGTAGGGAAAAGGGAAAGGTTTGAAATTGAGTTTGAGATGTAACCGAGATGTACTCAAACCAGTTTTAAAATACACGAGGCCAATTGATTAAATGATACGTGAAATGGTGACTTACATAAAGTGACATAAATGACGTGTTCTTAAGTCGAATTACCCAGAGAAAATGAATTGAGTAATTCGACCTGAGAACGCTGCTTCATTTACTTCGATTGATGGAATAGTAGAAATATAGTTTAGTGCTAAAGTAAATCTATGAGCCAATAAACAGACTCGGCTAACGTGTTTACACCCTTGTTGCAACACATTCAGATATTATGATTCATTTGGGAGGTGTAATTTTGTAATTTTCAACTGATTGCATAGGAGTAGAGTATGTACAAACAGAACAGTTGGAACCAGACTTTTTCTGAAAATTACATTTTCATATAGCCAATTGTAAGTGGTGTAGTTTTCGTCTTTGATTCTATAGTGAATGTATATAGCTTCTTTGTATTTATTGTAGTGTCTGTAATGCGCATTTTATTATTTTTATAGAAAATGCGCAATATAAATATTAAATAATTAACCACCCAAATAAATCATTTCATGATTTGTATCGGGTGGCAACAAGGATGTAAACACAGCCAAATCTGTCATAGTTTCAAGTTAAAGTTGTCGAAAGATTAGCGAATATAAAATGATACCGCCCACTCGCTGAGACAATGCCATCAAGTTCGATATGGTGGAGAACTGACTGCTCACCGGAACAATCAGGAAGAGCAGGTTTTTCCTCTCCTTCCACTTTAGCATTGATCCAGTGCCCTTTTGGAGTGCAGAAGTATAACGTCTGTGGGTCAGCGGCAAAACTATAACCTTTGTTACAGTGTACAGTGCAGTGCATTCCAACGAGCCACGTTTCACAAGCCTTCGCGCCGTTTAAAGGCGGTTCCAGTTCTTCGCATGGAGAACCTTGGAAGTGATACATGTATTCAAAACAAGTCAACAATCGCGATAAGTCAACAAAGTGGAAAATTGTGATGTAGTTTTCGTTGTTCCTCGATTGTCTTTGACGTTTATGCTCCCACGTATTAAACACGTTCCAATGAACGGTTGAGGGGGGTTTTGAAATGACAACCAATCAAGTAACGACCACAAATTGCTTGCCAACTTAAACTTTAGCAAAAGTAATACAAAAAGAGTATGTCAAAGTGGTCTTTTGTTTAATCCGAAAAGACAAAGACGAGTTGCGCAGATAAATCTTCTTTCTCAAACACCCAATTTATGTTATTCGAAGTACAATTGCCCCAATCGTCCGTTTATTTCTTACTTCTACATTGCTTAAAGGTTAACGCACTAATTGCTCGTGAATTATGGTGATTTACCTGCACTCGTTCACTAACAGTAAACAAGAACAATGATTTCAATACCGCACGACGCCGCCGAGTGGGTATTGAAAATTTTGATTTCATTGTTAGTGAACGAGTGCAGGTAAATCCCGATAATTCACGAGCAATGAGTGCGTTAACATTTTTATCATTCAAATTGAATACACTGCAAAAAATATCGTCAAAGTTTGAGTAAGCCAGTCATGGTGTGATGATAGTGGTGTGCTGAATTTACACCACGATAATGACGTCAAGGAGGTTGTTTCGTCACAACCCAGTATCACGTGGTACAGATCAGCCAATCAGAAAATCGGAATTCCTACAGTGTATGAAAGTTAAATAATAAGTATAGGTAATCAAGTGATTTCGAGTGCAATTTGAAATAAATACAATACAAGTTTATTGTGTAATACTCTTAGCTTCAGGTGTGGCGTTACATGAAATCAATAAGCACGAGTAAATTTTTCAAAGATTACAAAAAATTGTAGTGTTTGAAAATTTACGAGTGGTTATTTATTCCAAATTGCGCGAGAAAAATCATTTGATTAACATTTCTGTCACGCTTCAGTATTTTACGTGACAAATGGAATTGGAGGAAACAAGTTACGTCAACTTTATTGGATGAAAATATGACATGTGAATTCAAGTGTAAAAATTCATTCACTCTCTCCAAGTCTTATATGAAAACTGAGCATTTTCTTTTTACTGTGGAAAGCAGTCTTTACTCACAGTTGTATTGAAGAACTTGACCACATGCACAAAGCAAAGGAAAACTCTCTGCGGTTATGATGCGGCTTTCTTGCCAAATGTTTTTCGAGGGGTTGAGAAACTGTGTGCAAGAAACTATTAATCCTTGAATTTCTTAGCCCTGAAGGGCATCTTTTTAACTTCTCCTGGCTGCTGCCTGGCTTAAGGTTAGATTTGTCTCTTGAAGTGTTTACCGCGTTTTGTTAGGGAACGATCGACTTTCCTAATCTCTAAGCTCGCCGTCTCAGTTCTTTCACAAAAGTAGAATGCTTGCACTTTTCGTCTTCAAAAGTAGTATGTTGCAGGTTGTTATGACGTCTTTTTAGGTCCTTCTTCGCGTTTTATTTCGTGGTACTGAATAGTTTTAAAATTTACTTTTTCAACTGGTATTTTGTAATGCCGTCGTGATAAGCGCCGGCATATTTCAATTCACTCAAGCTCAAGTTTATGTTCATGACCTCGCGGCTTTTGTGTATATTTCGCTTTTACTAGTTTACTAATTGTTGTTGAGCATTGCACTTTGCTTCGTTATGAGGTAATTCTATTTAAATATAGATAAAGAGTTTCAATCTTCGTTTAATTTTTGTCCCCCATTTTGTTTGTCCGAGATCAAAGTAGGAGCTGTCAATCATTTTCAATTTCACCGTTTTGCTCTCAATTACACTTGTTTGCACTGATTTGGGATTAATTGACATGGTCTTAACCAATCAGAATGCAGAAATTGTTGCTTGTATATTACTAAGAGTATTACAATACAATTTAGAAAGGGATTAATACTGAATTGATGTGTTTGCCTAAAAAAAAATGAGAAAGGATACTTGTGTAATACAAGAGACTATGATCTAGTCCGTCGGTAATATCATTTATTTATTTATTTACTTAGTCACTTATTACTTTTTTAAAATGGAATGATATCAACTTGCAACCGGGTAGCAAGAACTTAGCAGATAGAATTCTATAAGGGGTGATTACCGCCAAAATTAAGTTTGGAATTTTATTATGCTGTTTGTCGATGCGGTTTTTAATGTTTTCGCTGGTGTTTTTCATGTCACGAATTGTGTTTAACGAGTTCTCGGTGATGTTCGCGAAAACGTCGCTGCTGTTTTGTTGTTTCTGTATTCGATTATTGGTTTCGGATTTATGTTTGTGTCGTTCCGTATGGTGTTATGCGAAACCTCGATGCTATTATTCGTGTTTCGAATTATGTTAGCCACAGCGTAATAATATTGTCCCATCGAACGGCTCACAACTGTGTTATGTAGAGTTTCAATACAACAATAACACCATACGGAACGACACAAACATAAATCCGAAACGAATAATCGAATACAGAAACAACAAAACAGCAGCGACATTTTGGCGAACATCTCGATGCTATTATTCGTGTTTCGAATTATGTTCGTCTTAATCCAGGTCTTCAGAGAGCTCGACCGCTATGGTCTGGCGCGAGTGATAAATTAATTATGCATATTCTTCCCGCGAAAAGAAAATTTATGCTTCATAAAAATTCTTTCTCTTTGGCCATCGTAGCTTAATAAGAAATAGCACACAAACTGCAGTTACAAACATGACAATAAAACGCATGTTGGAAAACAAAATTACTGAACTTTACTTGACGTTTGGTATGTTTCGACATACAGCTTCAGAAGTGACCGTTAATAATACAAGTAGCAACTAATTGCTTTCGAACATTTAGAACAACTTGCCTTCCGATAACCAGAAATCAGTTTTTATTGTATTGAAACTCTATATAACACAGTTGTGAGCGTTCGATGGGACAATATTATTACGCTGTGGCTAACATAATTCGAAACACGAATAATAGCATCGAGGTTTCGCATAACACCATACAGACACGAATAATAGCATTGAGGTTTCGCATAACACCATACGGACACGAATAATACCATCAAGGTTTCGCATAACACCATACGGAACGACACAAACATAAATCCGAAATGAATAATCGAATACAGAAACAACAAAACAGCAGCGACATTTTGGCAAACATCACCGAGAACACGTTAAACACAATTCGTGACATGAAAAACACCAGCGAAAACATTAAAACCGCATCGACAAACAGCATAATAAAATTCCAAACTTAATTTTGGCGGTAATCACCCCTCATAGAATTAAATTGAGAATCACAGATGATGCATTTGAAACTTAGTGATTGGTTTCAATTTGTGGTTTTACCGTAATCAGTAATCTAGTCCTACTTGCAGTGACTAAAATCCATTTCCAAGTGCGAGAAAGAAAGAGGTAAGAATGGTAAAAATGGTAAAAATAGGCACAAATGGCTCCTTTGTTTAGTCTTCATGCTAATGAAAATATACTCACCAGCTATGCTGATATGAAATGTACAATTCGCCGTATTTCCTGCCTTATCCGATACAGCGTAAGTTATGCTGTACTGACCCCACGTTAGCTCACTTTCGTTGCGGATGCTAGTACTAAAAACTGTGACACCGACGTTATCTGTATAGTAACTTGGTGGTAGCACGACCTTACTCCATTTCTTTCCAGAAATTATCTGCATATTACCAGGGCAGTGACGAAATCGTGGTGGTTCCGCATCTGGGCACCAAAAATATGATATTAATTAACTACTTTCAAATTAAAATGCCTTTTGCTTTTGTTGCAAACAGCAAAATTCCCTTTCGTCGCCTGCACTCGAGCCCAGTTGTGCAAAGTATGATTCGCCTAGTCCAGGATGTAATTTCCGTGAATGTTGGTTATTGTCTTTCAATTTTGATCTCTGGTAGTGAGGTGATACAATCCCACATTTTACAATAATTTCAAAAATTCTTGCGCGCACATTGGCTAGTTTTCATAGTCAATAAGCGGGCAGATACAATTACATATAATTTCTGCCATATTCGTTGTTGTAAAAAACAAATTGACGTCAGTATTTCTTGATTTTCGTCATGAAATTTTTGTAGCTGTGGCTCACGAAGCGATAGCCGAGACAATGGTATGATAAAGTTTATTTTCAATAACAGGACTCACGCAAGAAAACCTGACATCACTTAATTAACCTAGAACAAATACCTTTCACTTTAACTGTAAACTTGCAACTTGCAGAAAGCCCAGCTGAATCCATAACTTTGTAAGAAATTTCCGTCCGACCCGCTTCAAACTGCTGTGGGGGATGCAATCCAATAACTTTCAAAGTTTCGTTAGAGTTGTCAGTTGGAGCTGGAATTGTCCAGTTTACAGTTGCATAGGATTGACCAGTTTCTGTCTCAACTTCGATATTTCCGGGGCACTGAATCTGAGGGTGCTGAACATCTGAGACGGGTGAAAGACTCCTAATTAATGTAGCTTTGACTGCACATCCTACGCTTGTTTGATCAACAGAATCTTACGGATGCTCAAAATACAAAGTTTTTTCTTAGGCACGTAACCAGTGAGAAATGACATTAAATAATGCTTCATAATAGTTTTGTATAATCAATATAATTATTTCGTATCTGTGTTGGTACTGTTGAGAAACACAATCTTAATTTAATTGTTAATGATTAATATCGAGTTATTATTTACCTTTACAAAATGACATTTCGGTGTTTGTGCTCCAGGAACCATTATGTTGACAAAAAACATTGCGAGGACCTTCCAGCTGGTAGCCGTTTGAAGGACTGCATACGAAGAAGCAGCTGTCTCCATATTGGGCGCCGAGGAGGGATTTACATGCGTCAGGAATTACATCTCCGTAGGCAGGTGCTTTGATAGAAGGGCACCTCACAACTGGATAGGTCAGTAAAAATGTCATCATTACGTGATAACATTACTTGGCACTCTAAAAGTGGTGAAATAGCTCATGTTTCAAACTCAGACCATATTTCAATAACACTCTGTAAGATATATATAGATTACTTCATAGAAAGTGCGACGTACGGATTTTTATTCACTCGTTGCAAAACTTTGAAAACTCACTCGTTCGCTGCACTCAGTCGTTCGTTTTCCAAAGCTTTGCAACGAGTGAATAAAAATCCGTACAAAGCACTTTCTATGGTGTAATTTGTTTATTGTATATATAGCGAGAATTAAACATATCCCTTAAATCACTTTTATTTTTTCCCGATAACATAAGCTTACATGCAGAACAGCAAAAAATTCAAGACTGATGTAAATGACCGAACGTAATAAAAAACAAATTCGATTTCCCGTCCAGCACCAAGCGAACAAAGAGCCTACACGAGCTAAAATACAGTACGGGGAATTCGTATTTAAAACACAAAGTGTGAAATCTTTTCGCTTGCCCATGACGGTGCTTCGCGCTGTGCAAAGACAAATTCGGACTACGCTGTTTATAGAAATGTTGAATGTTCCTCCTTGAATGTTCGCCCTTGAAACAAAGATAAGACTTGCTGAGGTGACTGTTGGCTGAAGCTAAAGTGCTAATGATCAAGATGTTGGATATATTCCGATGCTGTTTCTGAAAGTGAACTAAAACGGGAAGCCGAAGCCGTGTTTTCAAAACACAAACTTCAAGCGAGCGCTGATTTCAAGACCACTCTTCTGGGAAACCATTTGAATGCTTTGCTCTGATTGGCTAAGCGATTCTACTCTGGGCGATGATTGGTTATCTTTTCACATGTGAAGAATGTTGTACGCGAAGTTGATTGGACGTTTCTCTTTTTTACACATGTGAAAATATAGCACAGATAGAATTCTATTCGCAGGGTATATTACCTAAAATTCTCGCTATATATATAGTAAAAAGGTGGCTGTACTGTTGCACACTTTAGACTTCTAGCCTTTAACTTTTCCATTAGCGGTTACAGGACGGACCTGACAAGGGCACACAAACTAAAGGAATCTGCAGACTCCAGAACTTACAGGACACAAGTCCTTTGTGACTGGAGCCGTTCCATTATCTAATGACACACCGTCTGAACGGAAGGGAATTTCTAATCAGAACGCTACCTACCGTTGCATACTGCTGCGCTTCCAGACCACGTGCCGTTTAACTGGCATGTGCGTAAATCTGACCCAGCCAACTGATATCCTATGTTGCATGAGAAAGTGGCCTGGGAACCAAAATATGATCCACACGAAACTGAAGTTATACTTCCATGTAAAGGTGGATCAAGATCGCGGCAAGAAATCCCTAGCGGTTAAACAAAATCAACCTTACTTGTGTCTCCAAAAACAGTACTACTGTTTAGTGTTTTCACTTTAATCTGCAAATCTCGTATAACATAGGGTGTTCACAGGAATCATTATCACCAAAGAGGATGAAGAGCAATATGCTAAATGATTTTACGTAAATTTGTATGCCCTAAATTTATTTTGGTACCAAAGTAGCGCCCTTTAGTTAACATCATCCCAATTCAGTACAGTGACCATATAAAATGGAAATCCTTTCAGAGAGGAGGGTTGGGGAAGAGAGGCCCGTGTCCGCCCAATTTTGGGAGAACATTTACTTATAAGAAGACTTATCAAAGACAGGAATATCAAATATATTTTAGAGTGCAAATAACGGCTAGCCAATTTCCCTGTTATCTGCGGTCATTTAGGATTGTGCAATATTAAGCGTTAAATTTGGTTTGGATTTATATCGACTTTTCTTTTTGAAGTGCATCAGGAAGGTTAAAGATAAGCCTCGACTGCTGTTCTTGATTGTTTCATCTATCTGGCGGTTTTATCAATAAATCTAAGAGTCAAATGTGTCTTGAAAAATAGAAATAAAATTTCGTGAATGCAAGTAGCGTTAATGTATTTATGGTCAGTGCAATGTCGAAAAAGTGAAATAGAATGAAAACCTCAAAGCGGCAACAAATCGCCTCTCCAAATGACCTGTAGTCGTGTCTAGATTGCCACCCTAACACAAACTGGCCCACTCCAATGCTGCATCTTTAATTCACTTCCGACTGAGGCTAATGTTAACAATGTTGCTTTTTTCTGCGGGGCTGGCTCTCGCTTAAGTATGGCATATGGTAATAGAAAGAATCAAATTATCTACAGTGTTTTCAAAGGACTAGTGTTATTATAGTGATAAATGAGTAATGGTGAAATTGCAGCTCGTAAATATATATGAAAATAACGGACGCTCCATCCACTGAGCTACGAAAACTCATGGAGAGCCAGGTCATTTTAACTGAGTTCTTACGTCAGTCCGGTGTTCGGAAGGTCATGGGTTCAAATCCTGTCGGGACTCAGATTTTTTCTAGATCCCACGCTCGTGTTACATTACATTACTTATAATTATAGAGTCATTATAGTTCAACTGGTGTTGTGTTTTTGTGTACCACCTCATAAAATACTTACTTGTGACCTGCACAACGAAGCTGCAGTTTGCAATGTTGCCGCTTTTATCCGTCGCCGTATAAAATATCTCATACAACCCGACTGTAAGATTGACGGGGGATCGAACTGGGGGATACGTCATAACGGCAGTTCCCGAGTTGTCAGTAGCTACTGGATCGTTCCATGACACTACAGCACTGTCTTTACATGAATCAGTGTAAAACACCATTTCACTGGGGCATGTGCCATTAAACGTTGGGGACGAAAGATCTGAAGAAAACAGTAGACAATGTGTTTAAAGTTAATCTGAAAAACAAACACGGTGCGTGTGAAAAATGATCTTAAAACCACGAATTCTTAAAAATAAAGCTGTACAAGGTGACCGAGGTTCAAACAGAATTCCAAACTAGGGCCTTTGCGATTCCGTTTCAAGCGCCCTGTAAATGCCAAAGCACATCTCTTTCCATTTTTTTATTACAATAGGTCATGACCTCAGAAAAACTTACGGGAACTGAAGTACTGTTACCTGTACATACTGCATTGTTTTCTCCAGTCCAGTTTCCACCGTTGGCACACACGCGAGTTGATGTCCCCTCCAGAGTATAACCATCCTGACACGTAAAGATACATTCCTGACCAAATCCACTCTTACTGAGGCATGAGGCTGGCGACAGGGCGCCAAACGGTGGAGGGACAAGAGCATCGCATTGAATAGCTGAAACAAATCTTGTTAGTCCAGTCTTTCAGCAGTCATTTGACTTTCGTGACTTTAGTAAAGGCGGAAGACGCGTCAAATCTAGCAAAAAGCTATAACCACTTAATGAGCGTTCGTGGTAACAGAATGGTGGCACTCATTTCAAGAAATTTGTAACTGTTGTAATCTGCTTTTTTCTGCAAGAATACGTTATTTAACAGAACGTAATCATAAAAGGATTCTAGGATTAGGGTCGTGTAAAATGCCGAATAGAGTACCATGCCGAAAAGATGTACGACGCATAAATTATGTTATTATGCAGAGCACGTGGCAGCAAGTGTCAGCAAGACATTCAAGGGTCACGAAGACTGGGAGTAGGGTTTAATTTCATAATCGAAAAATGTTGTAGAGCAATTCACGTACATTTAAATACATAATCTTACATTGTTACATGAAGGAGCAAAGTCTTCGCTTCAACTGAACCCGTCATTTTATGATATAAATAAAACATTTCCCATTTTCGCTTTAGTGCGTGCCGAATAGAGTTTGAGACTAGTGCTTATAAACCAAGGCTTATAGTTTAATGACATTTCATACTTAAGACTAGGCTGAATTCAGTGCAATTTAACCCATGAATAACCCACTGGGCGTTAGCCCTAGTAAAGGGAGTCAGGGAACCTCACGAGGTAAAGAAAAAATCTTTTGACCTCGGTGGGAATCGAACCCACGACCTCCGGAATAGATCTACCGTCACTCTGCCGACTGAGCTACGAGGCCGGACAGAGAAAGTCGGGGTCGATTTAGATGGTAAATCGCGGCGAAGAGAAAGTAAGGGTACATATGAATGTTGTGCCGCGTAGCACTATGAACACAAATGATGTAACAGAGAATTAACTCTGAAGTGTAAATTTTAGTGCTTATTTAACCCATGAATAACCCACTGGGCGTTAGCCCTAGTAAAGGGAGTCAGGGAACCACACGAGGTAAAGAAAAAATCTTTTGACCTCGGTGGG
>CM042746.1:38018800-38047143 GCA_022496165.2 Catalaphyllia jardinei | reverse complement strand
AATTAATATTTCCCAACTTTTCAGACTAGCTTACATTAAATAGGCTTTTTTATCTACAGTCTTGTCCGTCTTAATTTACTTAGGAAACACCGCATTTGCTTTATGATTTCCCTTTATGATTTCCCTGTACTATGTTGAGTTTGAAGACTTTGGAAGGCAGTTACACACTCAAAAAGATTTGTAGTGATAGTGAAGGTTTTGGAAACCTCCGTTTATTTCTGTTCACTACTAGTTTGAACTCTCAAATTTGAAAGTATTTTGCGGCTTGAGTTTCTGTGGAGGAATGCCCGAAATGGAACTGCTGGGCACAGACTCAACGTGAACTTTTACTAGGTTGACATACTTCATTTACAATCTATTTAAAGATTTCTTGACCCGTGGGAGTAAAGAAAGCAGTTTATGCTCACATGCTTTGACTTATACTGGTGATAAGCATCCGTTTTATTTGTGACATAAGAAAACTATCATACTTCTGGAAATCAGAATGAGACTGCCATACCTTTATCTGCTAAGTGTGACATGAAATAGACCCAGGGAAGGCAAATGAGCCATGTTACCTGTATGTGTGTGCAAGCTGGTAATCAGGTAGACAGGCAAACTGGTCATTATTCCAGAAAACCGACTTTAGCTTGGACAAACCTGAGCCAACAGAACCTTGTTGAAATAGGCCAGTTTTGACACTTGGCTCCAAGGCTTTGGAGTACAACGAGTGGTATCAAGTGCGAGGTATGTTTGCATTATTCTTTTAAGGCATGTAATGAGTAAGAATTTAAACACATCACATTTGGCCTAGAGTGTTTCCTATCAGTTGCTAGTTCCTTTAATGAAAGGATTGTTAAGCAAGACAAAAAGGAGGCTAAAATAAAGTCAGATGAATGCAGTCTTTAATAGTATTTGTCTCAAATGGTAATTCTCTGTGCAATAGAGGATAAATTGTTTAAAACCTGTTTCAAAGGCACCAAAAAAGTACCAGGGATTACAGAAAGGGCAAAAAATGAGGTAGTAAAGTCAAACTTCCAGCACACATCTCAACTACTTGATTGAGCCTGTTATTTAAGCAGTTCATTAAGTCTAGAAGATCAAAACAAAAGTCACAGGTTGATTATGCAGAAACAAAAAACATAAATGATTAGTTTCAAATATACACAGAAGGGATGGTGATTATGACTCTCAATTCTGTCAAGGGACCTGTCCAGTATTTACTTTGGTAAATGAAGCCAGATGCTTTGTCTGAAACTGAAACAGACCTCATATAGTAATAACTATTAGGTGAGAAACAAAATCTTCAACCTTAACCTGCTAGTGCACAGAAGGATTACGAGTTACAAAGCTGTCCAAAAAGGAACCCCTTACCAACATGCAGTCCAGAAATACATAAATACTTCGGTTTATCCCGTCAATATTACACCACTACAGACAAAAAGCTCGAATGAGGTATTGCACCGCGCGCGAAGACTGCAATCTGGCTCACGCTGAAAAACATCCACATTGCTTCGTATTGGAGTTCCCGCTCGCGGATTTACAGTGCAACACTTATCTCCGCTCCCTCGAAATGTTCAGAACCTAGATCTATGGTAACTGGAACTTTTTCTTTGACGCTTGAACGTGAAACAAGCAAAACGTTTACCAAACTTTACAAACGCTTTCCGCGGAAGTTCGTCTTCTTTCTTTCCCACGAGTCAGTACTTAGTCTCGCTCGGCCAAATTTCTTAACTGGGGCGGTCATAGAAACTCGGTTAGAGGCCTCGCTGCTTGCCTCCCCCCCCCTTGTTGCGAGCAGTTGTTTTGTAACTACCTGTGCTTTAATTTTGTCTTTCAATTGAAATTTATAGTGATCCCTTCAAAGATTACTTGGTAACATTACACCACACTTAATTTAAAACCAATGAAGCACGCAAAGGGTCACGACAATTAAGTGCCAGGCGGCTTGGGGTCTGCCATGTGCTCTCGCATAACTACATAATTTTACATAATTTATGCGTCGTACTCTTTTCGGCATGGTACTCTATTCGGCATTTTACAGGTCCCCATAATGTCCACAATTATCAAAGTTCTAGTTATTAACTCTGTCTTCGGCTTCGTCTGATAACATTTATTAAATCAATTCAAACATCGCAGCACCTTGTCCTGTAATCACTTCATATCTACCTTCACATGTAGAGGTTTGCCCGCTCCAAGTTCCGTTCTCCATACAGTACTTAACTGAAGAACCAGTAAGATAGTAGCCAACATTACAAAAGAAACTGCATCGTACACCGTAATCCTCTGCAATATGGTTTGAACAACCAGTTTTGCCCCCGTTTAGCGGAACGGGAAGTGACGGACATCTAATAACTATAAAGAGAAGGCAAGATGTTGACTCTTAAATTATATAGATATTTCATAACTCAGTAGTTAACTGAAGTCTTCATCAGCTATACAGTGCTCAATAGTTATGAGATAAATTCTATATATAGGGCAAGTGGTCCATCAGGCTGGTGCTTATCTCTGGTTTCTGTACCAAAAAGACAGTACAACTAGGAGTATTTGTGCTCTCCCTAGATGGGACCCTTAGTCCATCGCAGGGTTACCCCCAACAGTTTATACACCTGGGAGGACAGAGACTGATAGTCAAGTTTCTTGCTTAAGAACGCAATGGAAATGTCCCCTGTTAGGGCTTAAATTCGAACCGCTTGATCAGGAGGCTAGGGCACTAACCATGAGCCCAACGTGCCTCCAATAGATAAACTTGAGCTATAAAAACGTAGATTTGTGGAGCTGGATTAAAACGTTAAATTACTACTAAGAGTTTCGTGCTTCTGACGACGCAATAATCAGGAAACGGCCAAGTGTGATATCGGCGGCGTGATGCCTCACAATGTAATCGTATTAATCTGCTAATCTATGGCAGTTTTTCAACAGAAATTTTCTGGAATTTCTACTGTTCGGTGTCAATTCATGACTGGAATCGGCAATCTATGTAATTTCGAAACGATCCATTTACTAGCGATCAATTGTCACGTGTTCTCCTCTCGTCCCCAGATAATGGAGGAAAATTTGCTTTATTAAAGACGAAACAACAACAATATGATATAATGCAAGGAGAACTCAGAAACAAATCCGAGTCTCAAATGGGATTTGAACCCATGCACCTACGTGATCTAGTCGGATGCTCTAACCACTGAGCTACTGGAGACTCTATGGTGAACTTTACCTTCACAAGATGGCAGAGGCTTGTCCCAAGAACCTGGAGGTCTATTTCCATGGGTAATGCACTTGGTGACTGATGAACCAATCAAGCGATAGCCAATGGCACAAGAGAAAAGGCACTCGGCTCCATTATGGTTGCCACAACTACCCATGCGCAGACGACCTCCAAACGGGACAGTCAGCAAAGGACAATAAATCACTGTTCACGGTAATGAAAAGTAAATCGGATAGACGTCAGCTAAGAATGTAGGCGAGTCATGCTGAGTTGGGCCTTCGAGTTAGACTTTCATATGGCAATTATTCTGTTGCAATTAACTGTGTTCTAATTTCGTTTATTTTAATTCCACTGACCCACTTACCCACAACTTTAATAGTAATACTGCAAAGTTTTTTGTTTCCTGACTTGTCCGTTGCTGTATAGATAACCACGTGTGAGCCTTCTACCATCCTGTGTGGCGGATCCTTAAAATTTGAAGTGATTTCAGGTGGAATTCCAGAGTTGTCAGTGGCAACTGGGACTGTCCAGGTGATAACAGCTGAAAACTGCCTGCTTTCAGTGTGTACTAGTAGCGGTTCCATGGGGCATGAGTCACCGAACGAGGGGGGAAGTACATCTGAAAAAATTGTCTGACTGTTAGTTCCGTAGAAATCTAGATATTTTAATCGTCGAGCGTCTGAAGTTTTCGGGTGGTTTTCGTTTGAGTGAGGTAGATTCAAAACTAGATCAATTAAAATAGACAATCACAGCAAACATAGATAACTCAATAAACTAGCCAGAACACTAAGGAAAAACAGACCATTGGCATCGCGCGGTTGTGATCAAGCTGTGAGTGGTTTTGCATCTGATTGGTTGAATATAGGAAATTTCGAACCGATTACAATGTGCAGCGAGGCAAAACCAAAACAACTCCAGATTATTTCCGTCACTCAACTGAAAACTGCTCTATAGTGTTCCCTTACTACTCTATAGTGTTCCCTTACTACTAAAGTGTTTAGGTGTTATCCCGACATGGACATACATTCTTTGACAACCGTCTAATTCCTAAAGTTTACGGGACACATGTCATAAATAAAGAAAAATTTTGAAAATATTGACATGAACTATCTCTCCATCTAATGATGGAAATCTATGTTAATATGACGGATATAATAGCCCATTTTCGTTATATGAACATTGTCACTCAGCTCCGAAGCACAGAGGAAATAATACAAGAAAACAATACATCTATTTATCCTTAACCTATGTTAATTCTCTTGCTTTATTTTCCAAAGCCTCGGAGCTAGGTTAGACGTTTAACAATAACGAACTATTTTTCACCTTCTGGTCATAAAAATGCGGTCACCTGTACATTTGATAGGGCTTCCATTCCAGTCACCGGACTGAGAACACGTTTGAGTGACATTTCCACTGTTACTGGCATATCCATACTGACATCCAAATACACAATTTGCTCCATATAATTTGCCACAGGAGGGAGTCAGGAGTATAGCGTTTGATGGCATTCTTAAATGTGGGCATCTAATAGCTACATTCGGAAAATAAGGCACGCATTTTTATAATTAAAATACATTCTTAACCTTGGATGATAAGTATGTTCCTACAGTGCAGCTTTCCTTACTATTGGGTGTTGTCCTTTATTCCATTCAGGGAAATTAATCAATTTCTTAGCTCAGTTTCTTTTCAACACAATTTTGTAGACCTTAATGAGCACAGCTGCGATCACAAGTAAACCCTTGTACGATGAGCTTACTATTTATGGGCATTGCAAAACGTTCAGATTAAAACAACTCGAGACTGATATGTCTCAGCTATGGGTATCTGTAATCGAAGGAAGGTTTTCTGTCGCTCTTGGAGGTTACAAAGTCAATAGAATTCACTGCTATAAATATTTGTGGTGACTGATTATTTCGTCGGGCACTCACGTTAATCAGTACTCGTGCAAATGTTCCTTGATGGCAATGGTACTGAGGAAACCTTTAAAATACCTCGACAGGAAAAGTCTTCTCCACTCCAGCTACTATTCCTTAAACATGTCCTCACTTCGGAGCCTGAGGCGATATAACCAACAGAGCAGGAGAACCGGCAGGTCGTCAGGTAATCCCCTTTTGTATTCTCATCACATCCTTGTAGCATGCCATGAGGTGGTGCTGATAGTGATGGGCACTTGACAGCTGTACATGTACCAAAGAAACGGAGGTAACATATTCTTGATAGCTGACTACTTTTTACTCTGATATTTGTGATGTTGGAAATCGACTCTTAATAGGAATAAATCAACCCTTGACGAAAGTAGCAGAACTAAAATCAAGAATAAATTATTTGAAACATTCGAGAGGTCGTCTCCTTAAGATCGTGCTCATAATCATTTTGTTTCTTAACATGCTACATGTATAGATTTCCTTGAACGTTGGCATGTACCTTAAACTTGGGCTCGATTGGTCAGTTCCAAAACACATTTCATTTAGCTTCATAAAATCGTTGCCTTGCTATATTGAGGGGTTTTGCCCGAAAACTTTAATTGGCCATTGATTTCGCTACCTTCCCACTTGATTTATCCTCGCATTGGATAGGAAACTGCATAACCGTGACTCAAATCAAAATTCAATGAGAAATTTTTGAGCGAATTTTATTGTTTAATTAAGTGTGATTTACTCTTTCAAACAGAGAAACACCACTGGGTTGTGTTCGTGACACAACGTGAATTCACTTTTATTAAGCGACCAATGCACGTACAAATTTGAGGCGCACCCTTCAGTGTGGGGGGACGATATGACATCTCTTAACCGTCAGTACAACAGCTATTGCCCAATGAACGCGTCAAACGTTTCACATGAGTTTTATATAAAACTAAATAGAAACTAAATTTTGGAATTTTTTCTACCTAGTGAATTTAAAATAGACATTATTGTTTATTAAATAGCAAACCTACCGCCTTGACAGATGTAAGAATTTCCAGGAATAAGTGAAACGCCTTCTGGACAGAAACATCGGTAGCCATGGGGATTCTGAAGACAGAGGTTACTACATCCTCCATTTAGGTTCGAACAACTGTTTGGCCCTTGGATGGAATGGTTCTCAATCAGTTACGTATAGTCAGGACAATGACTCTCTGTAGCTGTAACTATGCGGTTAAAATAAACAAAAAATCGTGCTTTCTCGTTACCTTTAAACAGCTTCTGGGAATCGTACACGCGCAAACCCATAGGCCTTGTGATTCCTTTCCATTCCTTATCAAATCGGCGAGATTTGGTGTTGTACTCGATGACGCTTTTTCTCACCCAATCTGTCCAATACAAAATGTCATCATGAACAGCCAGTCCAAATTGGTGAAAGAACCCGCCGCCAACAGGGTTGTAAAGCAAAAATATAATTTTTCGATTGTTTCCTTGAAAATCTATCTTTTCTATCCTATCTAATCTGGCATCACACCAGTACAGAACTTTATTTTTTAGGTCGAGGGAAATTGCGTTTATCCAAACTATTCCAGAGCTTACGAGCACTTTTCTTGCAGTACCATCCATGTTTGCTTTTTCTATCTTTGGTGATGATCCCCAGTCAGTCCAAAACATGATGCTGCAACAAACGGTTGAAAAAATATTGTTATTGAAGGCGTTTAGCTTATTTAAGAACATTCTAGGGAGAAGTGGGTAGCATTTGCTGAGATCTAGATCTAAAATTCATCCTCAGTAAGTCAGTTTTCGGGGTTTTTGTTATTCTGAAAGTTTTAGGAAAATGTAATAGGTAAGCTGTTGAGACCAAACATGTGTTTTCATAAGATAGCAGGTCTCCATAATTCCCTAGTTTTAACCAAAGAGATCCCATGGTTGCGTTTAAGCTAAGTAGTCTATATCGACAAATATACCTTCCTCCAATATCGAGGGCGATCGATCTTGGTTTCTCAATGTTTGTTGTAATGAGACCTCTTCTAGATGATCCATCCAATCTGGAAACTTCGATTCTTTCTGTACCAGCGTCTGACCAGTACATATTTCTTCCAATCCAATCGATAGCCAACCCGTCAGGAATTTGTATATTCTGCTGGACTATAACGTCCACGGATGATCCATTGAGGAACGCCCTAACAATTGCTTTCAATCGACCGTCTGTCCAGTAAACCTTACTTTCACTTGGATCATAATCAACAGCGATTGGATAAGCAATTTTACTCTCAATTTCCAACGCGTTGCATGGTCTGCTAGGTACCGCGAGAGGGACGTTGTAAATTTTACCAGAATAGGAACCAGCGAATAAAAGAAATTTGTCGGAGCTTAACTTATGGAAAGATTCTGCAAACACAAGGAAGATAACACAAGTGAGATAACAAGTAAGCATGCGAGCACGACTGTGAGCGTGATGCTATCGCCGCCCGCTAGCACGCAATACATTACATAATTTACTAAACTCTCCCCGGCGGGGCTTTTCAGAGCTTAAGTATGTACAAAACCAATCTTAATAGACCCGCTAGTAGCGCGGACGTCGGAAGATGTGCGCTACTAGCGACGGCTGCATTACTAGCGGTTAGCGGCATGGCCGCTCGCACGTCACGCTCACAGTCACGCTCGCACCCTTGCACCCTTGCACCCTTGCACCCTTACTCCCTTACTTGTTATGCGTTCTTCCTCACAGTTTTCGAGGAAAAGAGAGACTACTCACAATCTAGGTTGGTGCTAACCTACAGTGCAGGCGTTTACTGTGTGTTCACGAGTTAACGGTATTAGCTCGTGATCCAGTTTCAGCTCTTGGAAGTTTTAGATCCAAGATGGAGTTCGTCCCATCAAAATTACAAGCGCTCACTCGCCAGAATACGCCTGCATTGCAGGTTATGCTAGCGCTCCATTTTTGCCACTTGGCTTAGCTTTCATGAAATTATACTTTCACTAGTAATTTTTAACTTATGCAACTATGGTGTCACAGGGATATGCCATGGCCTTGTTACAGGACTTGCATTCTGCTTTTTATGTATTTGATTCATATGCAGGAAATTCTTTAGGCATGTCTGATTCTGATCGCACATATATACACAGTAGGAAAGCTCAATGCAATACACATTTCTGGAATACCTAACAAGCATTATTTTGAAAGTACAAATATTTTTGACCAGTTCCTAAGTATCATCTTTGATTAAATTTTACACGTTTGGAAAAAAGTTTGATTAGATATATTAGCTAAATGCGCGAGGAAATGAATGGATTATTTTTCATAAAACAAATAGAGAAGCCTCGACTGTACTCTGTTCTGTTGTAAAGCACTTAGGAAGCGGTATGATATGGTATGGTATGGTATGTTATGGTACATTATGGTATCGCATGGTATGCTATGGTATAGCTTATGCCTTATGGCACCTACGATTTTTCTCGAGATAGTGTTTAACCACAAGCCATGACACCTTGAATTGAAGTTCGCCGAGATGTTTTGCAGGGAGTGGCATTTTCAACTATTTCCTTGGTGTTTAAAAAAGTGGTACAACAAGGCCTTTCGTGATTGATGTAATACTTAAAACCTTACTGGAGGCAGGAGGTTGACCATTTGGCTATTCACAAGGAGTGCTCGTGCTGTCGAACTCGGAACAATCGAGTATAAGTCAGGTATTAGTATGCTAGAAGACTTGGACCCGAGTTCCCCTCATTACATACCAGTGCCCTTTAACACTCGGCCCCCTTGCCGATACCTCCACATTTGTTCTAAAAAACACATGGTACAATACGCTTACCATAATCACAGTTCTTTCCATCGGGAAGAAGAGTAACACCTGTTGGACATGCACACTTGTACCCAGTAGGGTTCAAGAGGCAGAAATCACTGCAGAGTCCATTACCAACGCTGCAGGGGCTGAGATCTTCAAGAAAGAGATTTTAAATGTGTTTTAGTTACTGGTTACTGTTTACAAGAAGAAAACAACATTACGAAAAGCTAAATTTCGTATTGTCGGTGTCGGACTGGAACTAGCTTGCAACCGAGACCATTGCAGGGAGTCTTTTCAACTGCAAATGACATTGTTTTTTTTTAATGATATTCCCCCATATGAGCCTCCATTGACAGCTAGTCCAAGTCAAATACCGATACATGAATATGATCTATTTTCAGAAACTGTGCGTAGCCAACAACCTAGGTTGGGTTAAGAAAGCTAGGCAAATTCTGATATTACAATTCAAAATACTAGAAACGATATCCCTACATCTCATGAGTGCTGACCGCCAACCCGACCCACTCCCAATAGTCTTAATACAACCGTTTTCGCTCTTACATGGCTTATTATATTTTGGTATATTTAATAATAAACTAAAAGGGATCTACAAAACCGTTTGTAAAAAAGAAATGGCACAAAGAGCTTTGAAATAATTCCACAAAAATTCCCTTCTACAATGGCTCTTTTCACTGTTAACTCTGCTTATATGCGTTACAATAAAATTCAGCATGTATGTGAGGCAATTTCGGGCTATTTTGTAGTACATTGGATTACATTGTAATGCAAATGAAAAATATTAACAGTGAAAAGGGCTATTAGAGGGATATTCATTTTGTATACTCATTTTGGGGAGAAACCAGTCAGAGCTCCGATCAGTGTTCTGTAGGTTGCGCGAGATTCCATATGACGGATATACCCAAAATTGATTGACACATTCAAGGGGAAAGGAAATTGATAACCCCCTCCTCACCCATTTGGTTCCTCGAAGCCTGATATTTTTACAGCTCTCCGAGATGACATGGTTTTATGTTTGATAGTGAACCACATAATATATAAAAAATGACGTCTTTATTTTAATTATCGTAAAGTTTACTTTTCATTTATTACGTGTACTTTAGAAACTGGCATAAATCAACTCAAAATTACTCCATCCAAAAAATGCCGAGATAAAAGCAATAAGCCGAAGAATTGCATCTGAAAATTAGTAATTTAAGGGAACTGAAAATAAATGCACGAATGCAGTACGGACATATAAATGGTGCAACGCTCACCAGGAGATGAAGCGGCTGCGTCAAAAATGAAAAGATCCATTGGTATTTTTAGTCCATAGGCAATAATTTCCTTTTTCCCTCTACTTGTTGAAACACGTGAGATCGTTTTCGTTTTCCAGTCTGACCAGTATAACCAGTCTTGGTTCATTGCCAACCCAAAAGGAGATACATCAGTTGTAAAGGAAAGAATGACTCTTCTGTTTCTACTGTTTAGGTCGAATTCCTCTATCCTGTCTAGTTTAGCATCTATCCAATATAAGCGGTTGGAAGAGTGATCCATAGTCAACCCATTAGGTGCGCCTAAGTTTTTGTTCACAATGATGCGTCTGGAGGTTCCGTCCATGGCAGCTTGTTCAATTTTAGGATTCTTCCCTACATCAGTCCAGTACAGGAGCCTTTGAAAGAATAATAACGAAAAAGATGTATGCATTTCAAACACATGGATCTGGAATCGCGGTGACCTCATGGTCAATGTGCACGACTCTGGATCGAGCAATCTGGGTTCGAGCCTTGGCCTGGGACATTTTGCTGTGTTCTCACAGGGCGGGACACTTTACTTTCGCAGTCCCTCTCTCCACCAGGTGTACAATTGGGTATGTTGGATTTAGAGCTGGAGAGGGAGGAACCCTGCGATGGACTGGCATAACATCCAGGGGAGAGTATAAACACTCCTAGTCGCTTCATAAGCGGGATAAGCTCCGGCCTGATGGGCCACAAGCAGACTTAACCTGCGTAGATTACGCATTATTTTAATTTTCTTCCTATTATTCTCTCTGAGCTGGGATCTTTGCTAAGAGGATTTCAGGTTTTCGAAAATCAAAAGTCATTTAATCTGCAAAGGTCTAAGAGTTTTGGAGGAACTTCAGCTAAGGCCTAAAAGGACTTCTGAAGGTTTATCTTCCTAGCTGAAAACGTTTTTATAATTAGTGGATCAGGAAAAACGGCGGATATTCTGATATCCAATCCTAAGTCGATATTCTGCTTAAACTCTGGCTCAATTCCTTACTTGTTATCCTGACTCGAGATCCGTCTCAGTGGAATCTAAAATTCTTGACAAAAACCTTATATAGGTTCCGTCCATTTCATATGGGAAGCATTAACATGTTTTTACTTCCTTTTTTAGTTTTACGAATTAACGTCAATCCTATGAGAAGCAATTCATCACTATCTACTTCCAGACTTGTATCTTATTCCTGTGCTCGGGGATAGGCATAGCTGGAAACTTTTGTGGGAGTAGATACTACGATCACAGTATTCACACACGCATGATTTTCACATTGGCTAGTTACTAAAAAGCTTACCTACGTCGAATGTCAAGAATAATTGCTATCGGTGTGTCAACGCCATCTGTCATTAGCACTTTCCTCTTGGTTCCATCAACTCGACCCACCTCGATTCTTTTAGTTCCCGAATCTGTCCAGTAGAGATTTCTTCCAGCATTGTCAATCACCATACCAAGCGGCCTTATCACATCACAACTGAAGAGAACCTTCATAGAAGTGCCATTAGCAAAGACACTAAGGATCATACCCTGTAGAATATCTGACCAATACACTCTGTTCTCATGAGGAAAGTAATCAATCGAAGCTGGTTGCTGAATTCCAAAGTGATAGAGCAACACTTTAGAAGTAAATGAGCCACCAGTTAAATCAATCAGAGTTGTAGTCTTATTTCGAGCGTCAGTGTAGACCAAAGCTTTGTTGAATCCTGAAGTAGGAACAAAAATAATTATTCAAAATAATTCTAGAGGATCCCCGTTCTCATCAGTGTATAGATGCCTCTTTTGGTTAGGACGGTTTTCCTGCCTCCAGACACACCCCTAGAGGGAGAATATCTGATTGGTGAAACTACCCATGTGATTCGTTATACCGGACATACGCGATTTATAACTCCAAGGCTATTGTTTTAAGTGCCACTTATCCCAGTTTTTTTCATGCAATAACATCTTCTAGTTTCCCTGATTACTTCAGCGAATACCTCGATTTTTAAAATCCCTGCGTTTCTTTAGACGTTTGAACATGTAATTTCTATGTTCATGACCGCGCAAAGTGGGATCTGGGTCGGGCTACTAGTGACGTCACTTCGGGAACCGGGCTAAAAAACTCAAAAGTCAAAACAATTTCGGGCTATTTGTGATTCATATTTTGTCAAAACTGGACAAGATTTTTAACTGAAATAACTGTATCATCTACAATCCTGGACAAAAGTGTTGACACATTTGTATAGGTAATCATACGGTTTTTCTCGTTCAATTTGGAATTAATTTGCACTTGTGAGTTTTTCAAAAAGCTGAAATTGCACGAGCCGCTTCGGCGAGTGCAATTTCAGCGCAATTTTTGTTCAGAGTGCAATTTTTGTTCATTAACCAATCAGAATGCTTGCTTTATTACCTTTTTTTGCATTCAATTACCTCTTTTCTGCACTGTGTTAAGGAAAAACTGCACTGTTCTCAGCCAATCAGAATTGAGTAATTTTTTCATGTATATTATTAAAAGCAAAACAAACGCTTTCTATCGGCGCCCTTCCGTAATTTCAAAAAGCATGTTTTTTGTTGATAGCCAACCCCCCCTCTCCCCCTTTTCAATGTTGCAATACGCTCCGTGGACACTTTCATCTGGTTACAACATTGAAAAGGGGAGAGGGGGTCGAAATGCCAAAATTAGACATTGAAAACTAACTCGTTGAACGAAACGGGTCTTTTTCGGAGAGTGTCTCAACTAATTTTGTTTATGACTGTAGCATTACAATTCGGAGTCTGGCTACGATTTGGACTTCTGCGATGTATATCTCTTTTCCATTTCTTTGTATGGGTAGCCAGTCAAGATCGCCGTGTTGTAATTTGTGCCAGGACCAGGATCGACAATTTGCCGGTGTATTGGAGTTGTCAAGGTACAAATAATGGCTGAAGAGTTAACGTGAGTTAAGATGTCAAAGAAAATGAATTAATTAGTTAATGAGGGGCCCACTGAAAAACTGTTAAATATTATTATTATTATTATTATTATTATTATTATTATTATTCTTATAAAAATATAAAGCAGTAAAAAATGCTGTATGCCATATACAATAAAAGCAACAGGAGGCGCCACAGCGTAGCCCATGCACTGATGATGATGACGACGACCTAAAGGAACGTGCAGATTTCGCGTCGTGTCATTTCCCCCGAAATACAAGTTAAATTACAATGCATTCGAGTCCGTTCCTGACTACTTCTCCAAATTAATGAATGAAAATATAATAAATAAGCAGAGATGTCGGCAAACAATATCCAAAGGTGAGGTAAACTTTCACTTCGTTATTGTCGGCCAACCGTGGTATATGCATTAGTCAATTACTGTGTAGGAAAAATTAAGAAACTGTGGTGCTGCGTCGGTGGGGAGTATTACAAGATAATTTGGTTTTTGCAACTGGGTTGATAATATGAATTGGCCACCGTAAAGACGTAAAGAGATTCAGAATCTGACGTTTCGAGCTTTAGCCCTTCGTCGGAGCGAATCGAGGAATTGTAGGTTATGCATCTTTTATATACAGGAAGATAGAGCGACGCTTTTGGTTGGTGCCTGGTAAAGTGAAGAGCAAGCCTGTAGCTTTCCAGGCGCGGTCTGTGATTGGAGAACGAAACAATAGATGATACAACAGAAAGAATGCCCCTAGCCCTGATAACAAAGGAAGGTACAGGTCATACAAAGGAATGAAAATAGAGGTCTGGAAGAGCTACAGGATTATTGAAAGTGAAAAACAACAGAATAAATTAGTTCAATGAAAATCGTTCTTTGATACCGTGAGGATTATAAAAGTGCTGATTTGAAAAACAATTTTTTTGTTATAAAATTTTGCCCCTTTCCGTGCTTCCTTATGTAGGGGGGAGCCGCAAACTGCCATTTGTTATTTAGAATGATTTGGGAGATTTAAGTGTCTCGCGACCGGTTTAGATGCGTTTTTGTCGTCTTTCACATTGTCAACCCAGTCGATAAAATCAAATTATACTGTGTATGAACAGAGGAAAATCCTTCGACAGGATATTGAAAAGAGGCTCAGTATAGTATCAGTTAAATTAATATATTTTCCTTCACCGTTATTTTGAATGAAATGTCCATTTTATTTACGCCAATAACCCAGTTTGCGTTTCGGTTGACTGACAAGCGCATTCTTCTTTTAGCACAGCCCTTTGCATAAATGGCGCGTAAATTTGAATAACAATACTCATACATCCTTAGCCTCACATTCATGTGAACATTCCTTTGTCTTGAAACATGAATGTGAGGCTAAGAATGTACCAGGTATTGTTATTCAAATTTAGGCGCTATTTATGCAGAGTCTACGACAATCTCCGTTGGAAGCTATAGAGAATGTCGCTTGTTTGTTCACCTTTCTCCTATGTTTATAAATGCTTGATCCATTCTAAGTTTGTAGTTTGGATAAATTTCGTTCCTTAAAGACGAAGCTAAAACAACGGAACAGTTGTGTTCGGAATGGCCATTGAGAAACTAGGACGGACTACGACCTCTATTTCGAGTACAAAAACACGATGCGTTTAATTTACCGCGTAATCTCCTTACCACTCGGAGAATCATTTGCATCCGGAATAGAATCAGATGGCTTCCAGAAAATCCAGGTTTTTACGGTAGCGGCGAAGCAGAAATTGGAGAAATCCTCGATAACATCCCGGCTTTAGCAGATCAGCCCACTTTTTTGCTCTTTTTCTCAGTTCTAGTTGGGTTTCATGTGTGTATGTATGTTTGTATGCGTGTATTTGTATATTTGTATACCGCACGTATCAAAATAGTCTCATGGCGGTTTACATTTCTTCTACTGGGTGACATCAAATACTCATCGGGGAAGAGGTATTGAATGGTCTTTTAATGTGGAGGAATACTCAATCCTATGCGTCCTGTATTGTTAAGCGCTCCAACAACATCTTCCTTACATTCCTTATATTCTTCTCAGAAACAAAAGTTTGTTATTCCCTAAATGACGTCAAATCTAGAAGCCAACTCGTCTCATTATCCGCTATTCCTCGGTCGTGAGCATGGAAGAGGGCAAATTTACAAACTTTGAAAATTCATCCAAGTTAACAAAAATAGCTTTAACGATAATTTTTTCGTAGTGGTGATCAGGAGAAACGGGAAATTCATTTAAGCAAAAATAAATTTTGGGGTTAGTAGCACTTTTTCTGTCACAATACAAGCAACTAATATGGTTAATGAAGAAAGGCATACCTTTTAATGGTCTCACGCAGTGGTCACCAGTGAATACAAATAAAATGAACGAGGATATGACCAAAACGTTTCTCATTACTTTGCTGTTGTTCTGTTGTCTAGAAAGAGGAGATATTAACATGTGAGGCGCAATCTTTTAAAAAGTAGTGGTAAGACCTCTACCACGAGGCGCCACGCACCTCTCGTAAGGTCTAACAGGATTGGCCGAGAAAACAATAGAATAAACAACAGAAACAATGGCCCTAGTCCTGAAAACAATAGAGGTGGATGACTCCGGGAGCAAATAAAATTAGAGGTTCCGAAGAGGTGCATGACTACTGTCTACCACAAGTCTTTGGATACAAAGAACTCTTTTGCATTACGTGTTACGTTAGTTAACAAAAGTCCTAATGCCAAAACAACCAGGTTACTTTCGATAAATGAGATTTCAGTTTGTTCCTCCAGTCCCAAGTATGATGCTCTTAATAATTGCTCTCTCGATGCATCTGCAGTGTGCTTGTTAGTTAGTTAAGTAACTTCCCCCCCCCCCCCCCACCCAGACATTTTAAAAACGGGCCTTTTTTCCAATTAATATATAACTTTTACAGTCGAACCTTCGCTAGTTTGTGAGACACTTTCTGTCTTCCTTTTACGGGGGTGTCCTATATACTACCGTAGTACAAACACTGCTTCCCCAAATCATATTTTACTGTCGATGCAACCTACGCTCTGAAGTACTTTTACTTTTACAATCACGCACAAAAACAAACGCGTTTTACGCTTTGAGAAGTCTTCGTCTGATAGAGGCCTCCGTGCAGAGAAAGTTGACCACTATATTGGCAGGAAACACTCTCTTCACAGAGTGTCGACACTCTTACTCTAATTGGCAGTCTAAATCAGCCCTGGTCGGAACGACATACATGTATGTTTCAATCCAATTTACCCATTTCTTGCGTGATGAACTGTGTACATATCGCCAGAGGCAACAAACGGATCGTTCCGTTAAATTATCTGTCTGGGAAGGCGTTTAATCTTCTTAACAGAACATTTTGTTTTTCGATTGACAAAAATGTCGTTTTGGGTGCGAAAAAAAGGCCGGCTATAAATGTGTGTGCGAAGCTCACACTAAATTGGCAGCAGACGTTTGTCTGTTTACGAGTCACGTGATTGACTGGGCACTAATTCCTATAGATGAGAAGATTGAGTGCTGGTAGTGGGCTTGTGCGAGTGGATATTCTGCCCTCTTCGTGTTTGCTACTTCGCTTTTGTGTACCATTTATCGGTTTTTCGCTATTTATTTTTATTTTCCGAGCTTTCAGTTGCCAAGGTAGTTTTTCCTGTTACAGCTTGATTTGAGATGCGCACGTTGTCTGTTTAATATTAGTGGCGGATCTAATTGCATTTGGAAGGTTGTTCCAAAGTGCAGATGCGGCTACAGCCAAGCTGCGATCGCCAAGCGTGCGTAGGGTTTTTATCCTGGGTTATTGCAATAGAATCTCGCTAGTTGATCTTAAGTTATAATTACATTCGTTTTTACGCGTTAAAAGTTCGTGAAGATATTCGAATGCAAGACTTTAGATGACTTTAAAAGTGGTAAGTAAAATCTTAAAATTTATGCGATATCTAAATGCGAGCCAGTGCAGTTTCGCTAGAGTTGGAGTAATATGATCAAACTTGTTGATGTTGAAAATAAGTCTAGCAACAGTGTTTTGTACTCTCTGGAACGTTTGCAGTTCAGTATTGGGCAGTCCGAATATAATATTATTACAATTGTCAAGTCGACTTGTTACAAAAGCATTCACTCGAGTTTGGATAGTGTCAGAACTGAGAAATTTGCTGATCCTTTTAATGTTAAATATGAGGAGGTATAAGCGGCTTTACATGTTTGGTTTATTTGCGTGTCCATCTTAAGTTGGTTGTCAAACCAGCCCCCAAGATTCCTCACTTCGGAAGAGGAGAGAATTGCTGTATGGCCCATGCAGTTTAATTTCCTTAACCCGTAAAATTTTATGGAAAGGCAACAGCTGTTTTCCAGAAATGGGGTAAAATTCGAGAAGAGTCAATATCCTCCAGAATAAGCGCACTCCAGACATGTAGCCTAAACCATTAAAAAGAAAACCGTCGTGGAGTGTCCCTGTCTGGTATCCACTTAATGAAATAGAACAGGAGCTTTATTTCAGTTACGGTTTCAATTACATCTTTTGTAAGCTGGGCCGTGATATAAGTAGCGTCCTACGCAGACATTCTTTTTATCTCTCGAAGATATTGCGTGACGATCCCAAAAAATGTCTGCATAGGAGGTTATGGTCGAGCCTGTTACATATCAGTATCAGCCTTGCATCATTGTTTTCTAGTCTTTCTATTTTTGGCTGATCAGATCTTTTACAGATCCTACGTATACAGGCAGCATTTTCGTTTGCGGTCCTTTGCAGTATTATGTTTGTCTAGTATTTTTTGGGGCCGTAGGTCTTTTCAGATCCGATATGCTGCTCACTTTTTACATGGTTTGGCCATGATTTTCCTGCGGGACAGTTTGTGTCTGTCCGCAGTTTTTTCCTTATCGCGGCAACGACACGATATTCTGGATTTTTCCTATTGTCCCTTGTCACGCGTTTTGCATGTGACATTGGCCAATGGGCAAGAGTTTGGATTTGAGTTTCATCTGAGGTCATCACCATCTTGCATTTAGTGGGTTTGTGGATGTCAGTCGAGCAGCTGATCACTTCACAACTTGCTACACCGTGCTGACGAGACCCAATAAGGTCGAAACAGCTGTCCACGGTTGTAATTCATGGCTTTCAGTTTGGACTCTATCGTGTCGTTGCCCCGTTAAGCTCTCTACGTAGTATCAGCCTTGCATCATTGTTTTCTAGTCTACATAAAAATTACAGTATCTCTATTTTATTTTTAGTCTGTCTATATTCTGTTTTCCATATCCAGCAGTGTGTTGCGATTTCTTAAAGTGGTACTATGACGAAAATCGCATCTTTCCTATCTAAGCCATTTTAAAACATAAACAAGTAGACTGCATGGGAAGAAAAATGCTGTTTACTTTTTTCAAATATCTCTTTTTGTTCCAGAGATATTAGCCAAGTGATGACGTCCTACACTCAACCAGATTTTGTTCTAATTTGATAAAAAGAGAGATTTCAGCCAATTTGTATCAGAAATGTTTGATTCTTTGCAGTAAGATTCTACTAATTGTGCTCCACAATATGAGCTTAACAGTTCTGTTACCATGGCAATATACTGGGTTCCAGGCCTCCCCCATATCAAAAGCTTTTCTGGCCACTTTTGGCGTTCCATTTTGAAATTTGCAAACAGCACTTCATATGCATGATCCACCAAGCATATAAATATGTTTGCTCGAGTTTGTGGCCTTGTTTAACATTTTCAAGCTGAAAATCACTAACATATTAAATTTAGGTGGGTGGGGACTGGAAAAGAGTGAGTTGCCATGGGAACAGATTTTTTTATAGCCATAGGTGTGTTTCCTTTAGAACTATTAACCTGCAAAACTTCAATGTTCTGCACTGCAAATTGGCCAAGATAGCTCTATTCATATACTCAATATAATACTGGGTTGAGTGTATGACGTCATCAGTCATCTCATTTTCATATTTTACCCATTTTTCAAACTTAAATATCTCCGGAACTAATGCAGATATTTGCAAACGGTAAACGGCATGTATCTTATGGGGGGCCTCGGTCGATGTATCGGTCGATAGGTCGATACTCGATCGAGTATCGGCCGATACTCGACCGAGTATCGACCGACACTCGACCGAGTATAGGTCGATATATCGGTCGAGTATCGACCGATGTATCGACCGATAGTCTACTTAATGATACCCATGGTGTCTGTCGACATAACGACCGCCATTCTGTCAGTGGTATATCGGTCATCTATCGGTTATATATCGTTCGACTGTCGGTCAAGTCTCGGTCGATACTCGACCGAGTATCGATCGACATTCGGTCGATATCTTGTTAGCTTAAGGTAATTTCCGGGTTTTGCATTGCGCATTCCTACTACGATTTTTGCGTCATCGGCGCGCGCACATGAGCGCGCGCGCGTACAAAACATGAGATTTCTCTCAAACTAAGCTCGATAGCGAGATAGTGACAGTGACCCCCACTTTTTATTTTATAAATTCAATGAGAACAATATCCGCAATAACTGAGAAAAAATTTGGCAGAAATCTATGGGTGCTTTTTTGGCAAATGAAATAAATGCTACAGATAGAGACGTATCTGGCCTGATAGAGCAAGTCCAAATTATGTTTCCTTTAAAGGATAAAAATATCAATTAATAATGCCATTTTTTTGGGACAAAGATGAATAAGCAATCAAAGAAAGTCGAACTCTGCGTGATATAACACGCCGCATTGAAAAATAATCGAACTTATTTGTTCCGCACTGAGATAACCAATAGTCATCTAAATAACCATATTTGTCAGCATCGTGGCATGAAAACAAGCACGGTGACCCCCTCTTTTTATTACGTTTTTAACATCACCTTGTACTGTAATGACACCATACCAAGTTTCATCGGAAATCTATGGCAAGTTCTTTTACTCGGGAATTACCTTAAGGAACGTCAGTTAACAAATATCTGAATGCTTTTAATAAGACGCATTGGCAGCGTTTTGTCGCCATCCAATACATCATTCTTGGACTAGTGACAGTCCCATTTGCCCTTTCCAGTTGTCTACATACTCGGTGGGATTAAGTAATTAAGTCAGTCGGTCGGTCAGTCGGTCAGTCGGTCAGTCAGTCGGTCAGTCAGTCAGTCGGTCAGTCAGTCAGTCAGTCAGTAAGTAAGTGAGTAAGTAAGAAAAATCTTTATTTAAACTCGGTTAAAAATCTTCAGCTGAGTAGAATGAGCAGGCTGAGTATCGACCAACATAACAGCCCACTCAATGGCGATTCTTTTTTTTTTAACCCTTTAAAATTAATTGATGTACATTGCACCAGATTAATTGAAGTAGATAAAACATTGAGTTAGGTGCAACATTGAGTTAGGTAAAAAATTTTCTGAAGAAACTCGTATTTTTGCCCGTGCGTTAATGTTTGCTTCTTATAGAAAGTAAAACTTTTTCAACAACAACAATAGCAGCAAGCGCTTGGCAAAAGCTAAAGATCTAGAGTTTCTTGATGGTTAAAATAAAGCTACATAGGTTATAATAAGAGGATATTTAATTGTATGAAACTGGTATTTGAACCATACATATATTAATGATGTAATTTTAACATAACGTAAACCGCTATCTAAAAGACCCCCCCCCCTCCACTGGTAGCCCCACCCCGGTAATAGGCCCATCTACCTGTAAACAGAAAAATTCATTCGATTACAACCCCCCACTACCCCGGGATGTAAGCCTGTCTCTAGTTTTCCTCGTTTCCTCAACAATAAGCACTCTCGAAGAAAACGGTACTACTCAATTCAAACAGAAAATTAGGAAAGATTGCAAAGGAATCAGTTATTATACATGATTGCTGCTATCGATGCAGATCCTGTGTAAAAAATAACAAGTAAAAGACTAATATTTCTCCCTAATATTTCTTCCTTAGCGGGACTAGTGAAAAGTTACATTAAAATAATTATTCAAAACAATTGCAAGTTACACGAAAATTAAGTTACATTAAAAGGAATTCTTAAAAATAGTTGAACCTTTGTGAAAAAAGCGCACTTGGTGCATTCTAAGTTGACTTTTTCTAAAATAATGTCATAACTATTCCGAGTTTTATTTATGTTAAGGATGTTCGCACCCGTTGTTTCCGCGCATCTCTACTGAGCTCGTAATTCCTGTCACAACGTCACGCCACATCACACATCAAGCGCACGCGCTAAAGCAGAAACATTAGGGAGCAAAGGGCTTGGTACCGCTTGCGCTAACGTCACCTGCAGTTTACTCTCTCAAATGGTCAGTAACCCCCTATTTTCTTTCCATGGATCATTTATTATCCTGATGTTCTCCAGGAAAAAACAAAACAAAAACAGAAAAAATCTGTACGTGAGAAGTTACAAATATTTCGAATTCCCCTTTTCTACTATCATGCGACCTACGTTTTCTTCGATTGTGGACGGGCTGGACTAGTATGTATTCTTTTTCAAGGCGTATTCTACCTCAAGGAACGACATCAGCTGCCAAAGTTACTTAATAGGCGCAGTTCTGTTGAACTGAGAACATTAACCTGATCTAAATTTCATAATGTAGTTCCTTTTATTGCTGACAGTTATAAGCTAAAATCATCTTAAAATAACGAAAGCTTCTAAAAACGGATGGGCTTCAATGTGCCTTTTCTCAGAAACGAGCAAGGTGACATTCCTTGTTCCATTTCGCCAAAAGTTGAACTGATCTTTATATCGACCGATACTAGATACTATCAACTAATGTATTGACCGATATATCGACCGATATCTACCGATACACTCGGTGAAGTATCGGTAAAGTATCGGTGAAGTATCGGTGAAGTATCGGTAAAGTTCCGGTGAACCGCCAAGTAGGAGTATCGGTCGATGTATCGGTCGATACATCGGTCGATATATCGGTCGATACTCGATCGAGTATCGACCGATACTCTGTGGACTATCGACCGATAGTCGGTCGAATATCGACCGATATATCGACCGATACATCGACCGATACATCGACCGAGGCCCCCCATAAGATCGTCTTTATTCTTTCATGAAATTATATGTGACACACTCCAAAAACCAAGGGGTAAAAATTTGATCATAATACCAATTAAATCCATCTTCTACATTGGGGTCATGAGAGTTAGGTTTCAGGTATCGTGTCCGGCACCACTCGACTCGACTCGTATAGGATACTTGAAACAAAATACATAAATCCTTCAAGCTCAGCCAGTTGATGCACCAAATATTTGTTCTTGCACAAACCATTGACTACACACAAATTCATGTCTTGAATGGACCACCTGGTGATTACTGTCCAACGCTGGAGACTCCTGTTGGGTCCAGGGTTGGTTAGGGGAGTTGTGCGTTTGTGGGAAGCTTATACAATTTTGGTAAAGTGTAGCAGGAAAAACGTCAGTGAAAATCAGCAGTGTACCATATTATTATGAGACAAGGAATACCCCACGAAGTCTATGACGTTTTCCAGACTGGGTAATTGACATTACGACTCTGTAACATCTTTTAAATCCTCAAGTATTGGCGAATTGACAAGAGGAAATCGTCGCTTGTATTAGGTAGATATTAGTGAAATACAGGGACTTTTCTTGCTCCTAAAATTTTATCTCTTTACTGCTCCAGGAATGATACAACTTTTATCTTTCAAAACTGAACATAATGTTTCTTTCAAAATCATTTAAATTGAAGCTGACCTCTTTTTACACAGAAATTAACATTTTCTTGAGGAACGCGCGCGTGCTATATCGGCGTTTTGTTGAAATTGTTGTCACATTGAATTAATCACTTAATTACCTCTGTTTAGGTGACTGGTTTTGGTGCGTTTAAAATGGAGAAAAAAATTAAGTGTCTTAGATATGGTTTTTTCTCAAATATCCATATAATAAACAGGTAATACCAGCAATATCCATATGATAAACAGAACGTGTTCACTGGAGAGAGATGCATCAGCACGTGAAGATTAAATTCGTGTCTCTTGGCGGCAATGTAATATTTTTCAACTGCGTTGGTCGAGGAGTTCAAAAAGTATTTTCCTTCTTTGTTTTACCGATATGAATTAAATAAAACTTCAAATCAGTTAACTATTACTTTAATCATAACTCTACGTTTAATTGCAAAGTCATGCGTGATATTTCCATACAAAATGCCCATTAGAGATGACGCGCATTGAATTAGCCGAAATTTTGGCCTTTGTACTAAAAATGATCGCATTTCCCTGGGAAAAAACAAAATTTGTCGTGCATACTAGACGCTTGTTAAGTTTTGACCTCTTGTTACACCGGAATCGACTTTTTTGTGGGATCGATAGACCTCTAATTTTTGCACAAGGTTATTTTGGTATACAGTGAGTGTGTTGATATAATTGTTTACCAACGTACGGCGTGCACTATATATTGTCTGAAACACAATTTTGCCAACTAAATAGTGTTTTTCAATAATATCACCGTCGAACAACCCTCCAACATGACACGACTGACTCAAGCAGTTGACGTCATTATGGAGCCGACCTGGGTCATGATCGTTCGACTTACCGTGGAATCCTTCATAGCTCTAGCTGGCATCATCGGAAAACTTCGTCGTTTGCTTTGCTATTACAAAACACCGCAACCTTAAAATTGTTCCCACCAATACGTACATCAGGAATGTGGCCATCGGGGACTTGGTAACGCTTCTAATATCTATCCCACTGGGTATAGTCAGAGAACAGTTCACTTATTGGCCTTCACTTATTTTCCCTCTAACCGACACCTTTTTTGGTGTGTCTGTTTGGTCAATTGCCGCCATAGCCTTTGAAAGGCATCACATTCTTGCAACCAACGGTCTTTGGCTGCCTCCCAGATCATTGAAAATGCCAAGAATCGTCTGTACTGCCATCTGGTTCTTTTCCTTCCTGGCGATTTCGCTTCCACTGCTCTTTGTTTATGACTACTATCAGCCAGTCGACGGAAAACCCAAATGCTCAGCAGTTTGGCCCAAACGTGACTTTGCCTTCATATACAGTAGGCCTTATTCGCCTATGTCATTCTACTCTCCTTGATCTTCGTGACTTATTACACCATCAAACGCAAGTTCTACAAATGTCAGTGGAACGTTCAAAAACAGTTTAATGGGCATCGCGAGATCACGGCGCAAAAGGTTCAACCAAATTATGACTTCAGTGGTTGTTCTTTTTGCTGTCACAGTTTTCCCCCTGAGCTTGTTCCGTGTAGTTAATCTGTTCTACTTTAATGACTCCGTGTTCCAAAAATACTCCCATGTGATGTTTAGAATTTGTTTTTTTCTTTTATCTTCTTAATGCTGCATGTAACCCATTGATATATTCTATCATCAGCAAAAAGTTTCGCCAGTCGTTTAGGGAAGTGCTTACCTGGGCTTGATAGCAGTTAGGACTGATAAGCTGACATTGTACTTGTAAACGAGAAAATCTTTACCACGTCTACAGCTCCTAAATTAAACTGCCGATTTTACGCCAGAAATTTGATTAGGAGGCCTTTACAAGCGAATCTACTTGTAATGTAATTATTATGAAAATAACTATGGATGCCTGCTTCTTATTTTAACTTGAATCAGTCCGTGAACAGACTTGCTTGTGTGATAGCCTTTGGTACTACTCATGTAGTCGAGGGTGAACTGTTGCTAGCAGCTATTTGAAAAAGGCTTTGGTTTTCGAAAATGCAAAGAAAGATAATGCATGAATAATAAAAAGAAACCAGCAAAGTAATCTCCGTTTGACAATTTGGAAATTCGTGACTGCAGACGGTGGTAATAAAAAGGTTTCATTAAAAATTCTCCTTTAATTTTTTTTTTTTCGTGGTAAGCTCTTAGAATCAGTATGTTTCCAACAAAAGGATATTAGTGCGTGATCGATTTAGTTGAGTTCAATGACTTATAATGAGTATTTTTCCCTTGGTTAGATTACTGAGAGCCGTGTTCCTTCTATAGTGTAGAAGATTTCCATATTTATGTCGAAATAGGCTAATACTTAGGGGAAGCTTTGGAATTATGCCGGATCAACCGTGACTAGTGTCGGTTTCCTTTCGCTTTACTTCTGTTTGGCGATCTGATTGACTTTTGGGTAAAATATATGAAACAGTTTTTGCTGATAATGAATAATGTATCCATTTTGAATAGGTTGAACATCGAATTTTGTTGCGCTTTGAATGTCCATTATAAATTAGATCCTGTGAACGCTCATATTAGCTTGACAAACTGCGTTTTATAAGGGGAAGCACAAAAATAAAATCATAAGGTGTGTCATCTAAGTTGTATCTTTCAAACGTACATGTCTTAAACTTGCACTTAAAAAGGGGAAATTCCGGTCACAGATTTTTGTTACTAAGTAACTCACTTCTTTTATTACTACAGTAGAAAACACGGCTTTGACGCTTCCATTTTATATATGAATCAGTTCAATTTTTGGAACTGATTTGCACTGAGGTTTCTACTCACAAGTGCTGTTACCCAAAGCATGGATAAAGATTTCAGTGAGATTGTTCTGCTTTTGTGCTCCCATGCAAATTACAGTTGAAAACTTGTCATGGCTGGAGATTATGCAAATTTTGGTTCAAAACAATATAGAGGAAAAAAGGAAGCCATTTACTATGTCGGGTTTTCGACACGACAGATCTAAGATCTACCTTGATGGAGGAAGAAAAAAATTTTACTATTTGTTGAAACTGGCTCCAGATGAACCCGCCTATTTTACGGCGGCAAATTTGGTTCTGACGTGAATACCCAACACGTGACCTTTCACTCGATCGTCCAGTTTCCATTGTTTTTCATAGATTTTACACCACTGTTTGGCGACACTGTTAATGACGGTAGTAAACATTTATTGGCTTTGTCTTTCTGCAGATGCTCAAAACTTGAAAATAAAAAGAGTATTTGAAGTTGGGTGTCTCACCAGGAATGTCTGAAGTTAATTATTTCAAAAAAATGCGTCGATCATCAAGAAATCCCTTCAAATTGTTATGAAAAATCAGGATACCAAAAGTCCTTTAGAAGCAATCCATTAAAAAGAGAAAACATTGCAGCTTCGCGCAGTCTGGCAGTTTCTGAAGAAATTTTCTTTTAGTTTTTTTGCGCAGCTGTTCTGAAACTAATATTTGCCCCTCTCTAGCTTGATCAGCTGACGTCTATTTGCAGCCTCTTCCACTTTTTTCCACGTTTGGCTAACTACAGGCGCGTCCTTTGTTCGCACCCTTCCTCGATCTTCCCGCCTGGATTTTACTCAAATGTCTGGCGACAATATTAATGATGGTAGTTAACATTTATTGGCTTTGTCTATCTGCAGATGCACAAAACTTGAAAGAAAAAAAGAATATTTGGAGTTGGGTGTCTCACCAGGAATGTCTGAAGTTAATTATTTCAAAACAATGCGTCGATCATCAGGAAATCCCTTCATAATGTTATGAAAAATCAAGATGCAAAAAGTCTTTTAAAAGCAATCCATTAAAAAAAGAAAACACTGCAGCGTCGCACAAACTGGCAGTGTCGACTGAATTATTTTTTTTTAAGTTTGCGCAGCTGATCTGAAACAACCTTAGGAATAAAACGCAAACAGCGGTTACAAACATTTGCTTGGACTGCATAACTTTATGAACTTAACGTTTCGTATGTTACAACATACATCATCAGAAGTGATTATAATTCAGTTACAGATGAATATAAAGTCAAAAAAATACAACTGTACAGACTGGGAACTAACAAAATTGATTGACATAAAACGACAAGAATATGCTAATAATAGAGATGAAGTTTCTCACTGCCAACGTTTTCATTTAAGGCTGGCTTAAGATCACGGATCAACAGAGACTCTTTAATTTTACAATGCATGTCTGATCGACCAGTAGCTAGTATTTCAAAATGATCCCACTTAATTTTACGGTTGGTTAAGAAAACATGATCAGCAATTGCAGATTCGTGACAATTTGTAGTTAGGGCTTTAAAATGTTCTGTTTTTCTGTCACGTAATCGGCGTTTTGTTTTCCCTATGTAGAAATCATTGCAATCCCAGCACTGGGAGTCCCAAGTGGGACTCTTTTACTCCGCGTAAATACAAAATAAACCTAGTCCGCACTTTGGCTTATCGCTGCATTAGAATTTGTTCGTCACCACGATTGTTACCGTTTGCCCTAGATGACCTCAAGAGGATTTTGTTACTTAATGGCTACCCCATGGGAACTGTTAAATATCATATGAATGATGTCATTGAGAAACATGAAAATAAGCCAAAAGATCCTGTACAAACAGTTAAGAAAAAAGAAGTTCTTATCGTTCTGCCTTTCTTAGGTCATCACAGCACAACACCTCACAAAACAGCCGAGGTCTTGTATAAACAAATTCTATGGTATTTTCAACGTCAAAATAGTTTTTCAGAACACCCGTAGAATCAAATCTTTTTTCCCTTATAAAGATAAACTAGGTCTTTCCTTCAGGTGAAAAGTAGTGTACAGATCAAAATGTGTAGCTAGTAGGTCGGAAACCATGATTTCTAGGGCGATGAAATCACATACAAACGAACACACCGTTTGCGGTAGACCAACACTAAAGGTCGTTAAACGTTTTCGGGTCAGTCTGCAAGGCTCACGAGAGATCAACAATTTACGAGCGAACGTTTGGAGTGAATTCATCAAGAATCATGTTTAATATGCCAAATGAGCTAGCTATCAACCGGGGCTATCGACTCTTCACCTTGATAAAAAGCATCTTCAGAAGCGTCATCGTATTTTTAGACGTGATCGTGAACCAAGTAGGATCCCAGCACGAATTCATAACGTCTGAGCAATAAGAGCAGAAAGGTTAGAGAATATGTATGTGTAATGTATGAATGTTGTGCCGCTACGCGGCACAACATTCATATGTACCCATTCATATGTACTTTGTACATTCATATGTACTTTCTCTTCGCCGCGATTCACCATCCTTATCGACCCCGACTTTCTCTGTCCGAGAGTGACGGTAGATCTAATCCGGAGGTCATGGGTTCGATTCCCACTGAGGTCAAAAGATTTTTTCTTTACCTCGTGTGGTTCTCTGATTCTCTTTACTAGGGCTAACGCCCAGTGGGTTATTCATGGGTTAAATTAGCACTAAAATTTACACTTCAGAGTTAATTCTCTGTTACATCATTTACGGCCGAAATAGACTAGTCTTTAGAAATACAGTCGGTAGTAAGATCAGTCCTCATCGGAGCCAATGATGTACGCCCGTCTACGCTATCTGACAGGAACACTGGGACCTCCTTGGACCTCCTTGGACCTCCTTGGACCTCCTTGGACCTCCTTGGACCTCCTTGGACCTCCTTGGACCTCCTTGGACCTCCTTGGACCTCCTTGGA
>CM042746.1:37996385-38018790 GCA_022496165.2 Catalaphyllia jardinei | reverse complement strand
CCTTGGACCTCCTTGGACCTCCTTGGACCTCCTTGGACCTCCTTGGAATCTCACCGATCTGACATTCCACTCTTGAAGAGCTGACTTGGTTTGTCGATTGCGGCCCAAAGTAGTTTCGATATTTACAGTGCGGTTGTTGAAATGTTGAGTCGTTGGGTCGTTTGATGAGTGGACGGTGGAACAGCAGCCGCTGACGATAGGGGCGATACACTGCTCGGAAGCATAACGATAGCCGATTTAGGAGGAAGTGACAAGGAACTCCAGGTAGGCGGTGTTTCTGAATTTATTGTTTTCGTGGAGGTTTAGAATAGCCACTAATGGTGACGTTTTTAATTATTTATACACGTCCCCACAAGCTTGTAGCTCTAATTCTTATCGTGTTTAAATAAAGGTCATCCATCCATCCATAAAAAAAAAATCCAATGGTGCGGGACAGAGCCCTCCTTTCGCCTTCGTCAACCTCGTCGTAGTCATCGAGCTAGCATTCGTTGGCATGGCCGGTGATCTGAACAATCTTGTGCCAAACCAGCTTGATTCATTCATATAACACGGGGGCTGCATCGAAACTCTTTTTTATGCTTTGGCGCGAAAGCGTGGAGTTGTCTCCCGTCGCAAGTATGTAATCTACCAAAACTGGAGTTTAAGAAATCAATTCGCAAAGCTTTAGAAGGCGAGGAGGATTATATTGAGGCACCTAATTTACTACTATCCAAAATTAATTTATATTTTACATAATTTTTTGTAACCTATCACTGTTAATCACATCACATCACATCATCACATCACCTTTCTTTGCCTATTTAGATTATTCAGGTTATTAAGCTACCTTTTACCAATCAAATGTGTAACCATATTTATTGTATATATAAAGAGAATTTTAGGTAATAAACACTGCAAATAGAATTCTATGTGTGCTATATTTTCACATGTGAAAAAGCGATACGTCCAATCAACTTCACGTATAGCATTCTTCACATGTGAAAATATAACCAATCATCGCCCAGAGTAGAATCGCTTAGCCAATCAGAGCAAAGTATTCAAATGGCTTCCCAGAAGCGTGGTCTAGAAATCAGCGCTCGCTTGAAGTTTGTGTTTTGAAAACATGGCTTGGGCTTCCCGCTTTAGTTTAGTTTCGGAAACAGCAGCGGAATATATCCAACATCTTTATGGTTAGCACTTCAACTTCAGCCGACAGTCACCTCAGCAAGTCTTATATCTGTTTCAAGGGCGAACATTCAAGGAGGAGCATTTAACATTTCTATAAACAGTGTAAGTCAACAGAGTCTGAATTTGTCTTGGCACAGCGCGAAGCCGCCGTCATGGATAAGCAAAAAGATTTCACACTTTGTGTTTTAAATATGAATTCCCCGTCTTGTATTTTAGCTTGTGTAGGCTCTTTGTCCGCTTGTTGCTAGACGGGAAAGCGAACTGAGTAAACTCATTAAATTGACCTTGCTCCCAATGTGTGGCTTTATAGCTCAGTTGGTACAGCATCGCACTGGTATCGCGGAGGTCATGGGTTCGAATCCCGTTGAAGCCCTGATTTTTTTCAGGCTTCTTCTTTCCAATTGCTTAAATTGGAAAATTTACTACGAGGATCATACTTTACTTGTTTTTTTATTTCGTTCGGTCATTTACATCAGTCTTGAATTTTTTGCCGTTCTACATGTCAGCTTATGTTATTGGGAAAAAGTAAAACTGGGTTAAAGGAGAAGTTTAATTCTTGCTATATATACAATAAACAAATTACAGCATAGACAGTGCTTTGTACGGATTTTTATTCACTCGTTGCAAAACTTTGAAAAACTCACTCGTTGGCTGCGCTCACTCGTTCGTTTTCCAAAGTTTTACAACTCGTGAATAAAAATCCGTATGTCGCACTTTCTATGAAGTAATCTATATTTATTCCCGGATGATAATTATTGTATTTTATAGCGGAGCTTCGGCGGCCCGAAGGGCAGAAAACCTCACCGCAAAGGTACAGAACTCAAATCAAAATTGTATCTTTTCCTGGGTTAGCTTAATCGGGTTCTTAACAACGTGGCCAAGGAGCTACGCTTTTAGGCTGGCCTAAATCTATATATTTAAAATTATTCAGTTTGAAAGTACAGTACTTGTAGTTTCTTATCACGGATATCCGGCATATTTACCCTTGTGCGGTTTTCGAAAACGCCGTAGATTTACTTCGAGAAAACTATACGCTTATCTAGAGAAATTTTTATACCTCTTCAGCTATCCGGTCGAGCTTATGTTTCTGGAGCTTGACATGTAGCCTCCTTTGGTCCTTCTGGCACCACAGAATTCAAATGTAGCTATTTACGTGCAAGTCTGTCGGCTAATTTAAAACATTTGCCATAGCACGGTCAAACGGCTCAACTCTACTTAAAGTTACTCTTTAGAACACAGCATGAAGTGCCTTTCTAAACACGAGTGAAGCGACAAAAAGGTTGAACGACCGAACAGAAAACGGCTAAAGTACAAATGTCACGAAACGTACGTATAGGCAGTCAACCCCACTTAACACTAATGTAAGCTTGACCTGGAGACTCATAGAGTTCTAAAGTGATGACGTCACAAAAATAAAATTTTTGAAATTATGGGATATGATGCCATATTCTTATAGAGCATGCTAAAAGACGTCCTCATCCCAAAAACTAGCTCCGAATTGCAATTCCCGGAAGAGATATAAGGGATCAAAGTTTGATGGCATTCCATACAAACCCTTCAAAATTTGTTTCTGTTCCTTCAGTTTAGAACTGACTCAAAATTAGAGAGATTTATATGGGGCAGTATCAAATTTCAATCCTTCATATTTCAGCTGGGAATTACAATTAAGAGCTAAGTTTTGGCAAGGAACCTTTTTTAAGGATACTCCATTCGAAAATGGCGCCCAATCCCATAATTTCACAGATTTAATTTTTTGTGACGTCACACTTTAGAACTCTACACCGGAGCTCAGAAGGTCGTTTACACGATGGCGACAATTCGATCAAAACACAACGCGTCACTGAATATAACTCTGTTCCATCGTCCCAGTGATGCGCCGTTTTTTAACGAAAAACATGTTCAGTTGTGAGAGGCCTTTAGAGCAAGGGAGTTTTTTTTTACATCAATGAAGGTCTTTGATTAAAAATATAGGTCTGATTTATTATATGCGAAATAAAATATTGTGCTACATAAAATCCCTGGGTACCGATTTTATCCGAGTAAGTATTTCTAAAAATAGCGTAGCGGGCCACTAAGGAGTACTGTGGAGCTCAAATAGCAGGTTAATCATATCTTCTCTAATCAACATGTGTACTGAACTACTTTCGAGTGCTATCTCGAGCTGATTTTATTCTGAATACAGATGTAATGTTCTGAAATGGAGTTCCACCAGACGAATCAGGGCGCTGCATTTGAGATCTGGAGGTTTCTGGTTCAGATCCTCCCCCCACTACTATCTGGATTTGTTCTCGCAGTTCTCGAGTTGTTTTCCTCGACCATGTTTTGTAAATAGGCAACTGTTCAGCCTCCCAACCTCGTTCACAGGGCCTTTTCCCTAGCTTCGGGGCGGGGCGGGAAAAGACCTTGGCATCGGCTGGTAACGTGTCTAACACTAATGTATGAATTCCTGTGGTTAATTCTGCATTTTGATCGGTTGATAGAATTTTCTCACAACTAAGTATTTTAGGGAAGGCTCCAAATTAACTGGGACTCCCCATTGTGGCTGAGAAGAGCAGCAAATTCAGTAATTTACTGGTGTTTTTAGTTCATCTGCGAAATTTTGCGGCGATGTATTCGAGAGCCGCCATTTGCTTCGGATATTATTAATAATAATTATATTAATAATAACAATAATAATAATAATATTAATAATCTTTATTGAGGAGATCAATTTTACTGATAAGTGATTTACAGTTATTCGGTAGAGCTGGAAAAGCTGGCAGTGACAAAATCGTGCCAGGAAGATTCGAAATGTGTGTGGAATTGGTCTAATGCAGGAAGTGCGAGCGACTTGTGTCTAAGGCGAGTGAATTCAGACAAAGAAGTCAAATTATGCAACGCAACTGGAACAAAAGTATATAGAGTGACGTAATAGCGGCGCTAACGGATGCTACCTATTGTCTAAACACACTAACAAATGGGGCCTTCGTTGCAGGCGTAAACGGGGAAGGTGCAGGGTTGGGGTGGAGAAAAAACGCGAGGAAGATGGAGAAGGAACAGCTCCTTATCTCGATAAAGAAGTCCCTTTTCAAAAAGCAGTCCAGTTTAATTTCCTCAACCAGTAAAATTCAAGACACAAAAAAGGACGCTACGCACACACAAGTACGCATGGAGGACCTGTTTTTTAACAGAGCTAAGAGAATGTTCAACAAAAACCTGAGACATGAGCCAGATTTTCAGACTATGTACAAGTTATTTATTACAAAAACGCTGGAGTAAGGAACTTTGCTGATACATTTATTCATTTTAAGTAAGCTGGACTTTATTTGACGTAAAATGAGAGCTCAGTTGAACATTTTTATCGAACAATGAACATTGGAGTTCAGTTTTTTTTCATAACTTGTTTTTCCTCCGAACTTGACGCCTTGCTGCGTGTACCCAGGCAGTCATTATACTCAGAAGCACTAGCTATATTGCAATTGAGCTTAAATGTTCTGCATTTGAAGTCGTGCGAAATTCAATCGAATCGATGTGCTCAAGCTATTCTGCCTTCGATTGCATTTCTTGGAATCGATTAATAGCTTATTACTCGTACACAGACCTTTAGCACGTAAAATGAGTCAAGATCGTTACATCAGCCTATGAACGTTTCAGTCTATTTTCTTTAGCCTTTGCCGTTGTTGTTGTTTGTTTGTTTTTTTCATTTCTCAAACGAGAGAGACATTTTGAATTTTAGAGTTATGGCGGTGCGTGACATAGAGCCACCCTGGGCTCTGTAAATTTGTTCCAAATTATTCGAGGAATATCTTAGGTTTGGGAAAACGCAGATTTAAGAATTAGTGAAGTGTAATCTTTATTACTCTCCTATAACATCAAAATTTCTTGACTTTATTCACTGAATGGTTTTCGAAATTTTTTTTTATTACTTCAGGATTGCGTGACAATACAATCCAAGAGTTGTTTTGCTGGGGTCAACTCATACATTAGTTTCTTTTATCTTAAATGTACAATAATTCGCTACATGGGTTTCATTCTTGAGAAGACACATACCTATGTTATAAGAAAATAACGAGAGAATATCGTTTAGTTCGAGACGTTACGAAGTTTCTCAGAGCGTTTTACTTAGGTGTACTCGAACAGATACATTCGTAATCAACAGAAACATACTCTCTAACCTTTCTGCTCTTATTGCTCAGACGTTATGAGTTCGTGCTGGGATCCTACTTGGTTCATGATCACGTCTAAAAAATACGATGACGCTTCTGATAGCTCCGGTTGATAGCTAGCTCCTTTGGCATATTAAACATGATTCTTGATAAATTCACTCCATACGTTCGCTCGTAAATTGTTGATCTCTCGTAAGCCTTGCAAACCAACCCTTTCCGAAAACTTTTAACGACCTTTAGTGTTGGTCTGCCGCGAACGGTGCGTTCGTTTGTATGTGATTTCATCGCAATTCGACCTACTAGCTTTTCATGACGACAACTGCTATTCCATGTGTCGCACGCTGCATCAGTGACGCATGCGCTGTAGAGACCACACGGCGATTTGTGACTGAACGAGACAAAAAAAAAGAAAAAAAAAAAGATAGCCGAAATTTAAACCCAGGCCCCACTGCCTGGGTAATAATTCGAGGAATATCTTAGGTTTGGAAAAACGCAGATTTAAAAATTAGAGAAGTGTAATCTTTATTAATCTCCTATCACACCACAATTTCTTGACTTTATCCACTGAATGGTTTTCGAATAATTTTTTTATTGCTTCAGGATTGCGTGACAGTACAATCCAAGAGTTGTTTTGCAAGAGTTGTTTTATCTTAAATGTACAATAATTCGCTACATGGGTTTCATTCTTGAGAAGACAAATACCTCTGTTACAAGAAAATAACGCGAGTATCGTTCAGTTCGAGATTTTAACTTTATTACACGTTACGAAGTTTCTCAGAGCGTTTTACTTAGGTGTACTCGAACAGATACATTCGTAAACAACAGAAACATATTCTCTAACCTTTCTGCTTTTGTTGCTCAGACGTTATGAGTTCGTGCTGAGATCCTACTTGGTTCACAATCACGGCTAAAAATACGATGACGCTTCTGAAGATGCTTTTTATCAAGGTGAAGAGTCGATAGCTCCGGCTGATAGCTAGCTCCTTTGGCATATTAAACATGATTCTTGATGAATTCACTCCAAACGTTCGGTCGTAAATTGTTGATCACTCGTAAGCTTTGCAGACCGACCCTTTCCGGCGAAAACGTTTAACGACCTTTAGTGTTGGTCTACCGCGAACGGTGTGTTCGTTTGAATGTTATTTCATCGCCCCAGAAATCATGAAATCAGACCTAGTAGCGTTTTCACGACGACAACTGCTGTAAATTCCATGTGTCGTGAGCTGCATTAAGGACGCATGCGCCGTAGAGACCAGACGGCCATTTGTGACTGAACGAGAAAAAAAAAAGAAAGCCGAAATTTAAACCCAGGCCTCACTGCCTGGGTAATTAGGGGAAGGATGAAACGTTATTAATTACTCATGAGTTGAACAAATTTATTTCAGTCGGGTAATCATGATTTTAGTATTATATTTTCCTATTTTTCACGTGTTTTAATCGCGTGACTTCTGACGGTTCCAAAGGTGGTCGAATTTCACCCGATGCCTTTAATGATAAGGTTCCAAACACTTTTCAAGATTTTGTAAGACTTTCCAAAATCATCCAAAGATTTTCATAGATTCCAAAATATCACCTTACGATTTTCAAAGAATTTGAATATTAGCTTTATAATTTGTAATGAACATGTTGGCTTCTTTTGTTACGCATTCTTGTCCACTTTATTTTGATAGAGGGAGGGGTGGGCAATTGCCATCAAGGGCCTGGATATTAACCCTTTAGTGCGCAAGGGGTCTCCCTTTGACGAGTAAAATCGTCTGGCGTTAGACAGAGTAAAATCTATAAGTCAACATTGCACATTAAAGGGTTAAAGGAGATAGTTTTTTAACCCTTTAGTGCGCAAGTGGTCTCCCTTTGACGAGTAAAATCGTCTGGCGTTAGACAGAGTAAAATCTATAAGTCAACATTGCGCATTAAAGGGTTAAAGAAGATCGAAAAAAACAAAACAAAAAAAACTGACACCCAAAGTAAGCTATTCTTAAACCTCAGTCAAAACACTGACTCCTGCACACTTACTTGCTTGCTTAATTGCTTGGTAGGCTTAAAGCGTTCTGATTGTAAAGTCAAAGCGAATTTTTACATACCTTTTAAAGGTTTCAATGACAATTTCAAGCGATGCGCGTTTTCAATGGAATAGTTCCAATGTCAGACTTGAGACCTGCAGGACCTAACAAAACACACAAACAAATAAGCAGACAAATTGGCGAATGACGAAAAAATATATAGCGTGGTTTCTGCAGTTTGATCACTACTCACATTCGTTCTCAATTGTTGTTCTGTTACACATTCGAATACAAAAGCAATGGTACTTCTTCCTTTACTGCTTGTGACAGGAACGAGGCGGTTTGAACCTGATATCAGTTCACCTTTCACTTTTAGCGTCAGCGCCAGACGTAGCACCGCATGATCCGTTTTTGATTTTTTGCAACTTTATCTGTTATCTGTCACCACTGTGTGTTTTTATATTTGGCTTTCTGCGAAAACAGGTAAGTGTATCAAACACATCCTTCTTTGCTGCTTACTTCCTGCCATTGTAAGACTGATTTAAATTTTTCTTCTTCGACGGTCAGCTGTATCTTTTAGCTTTATTGTTTTGCCTGGATTATCTCACTTGTTGCTTAATCACCTTAGACAAGCTCTTGAGTTACCGAGCTGACCGAAACGTCGCCAGCACAAAGGACTTTTGATAACTTTTTTACCCTTTGTACTCTTTGACTGTTATAACTGCGTGATTAGTAGAAAACGTTCCCCTGCAAGCTAAGTCTTCCACTACTTTACCCAGTCGGTATTTGGCATTATACTAGAACGCTTTACACAACGACCTCTCTTTGCTTTGGGTACTCTTTGTTTACACTGCCTGACGTTCAGTTCAACAGCTTAGTTCCAAACTCTCCCCGGGGGAGGTACTTCCGCGAATTTTGGATAGGGGTGTGCCGCGAAGGTTATTGAACCCTAACCCTATTTAAGGACGAAGAAAGCGAAAACTGATATCCTTTTTAAGGCCAAACCCAAAAAACAAATATCAAGGGAAAAAAACAAAATAATTAGTAGTATGAAAAGGAAAACTGTATATCTTTTCTGTAACATTGAATGTATAAACGACAGTCAGGTTAATAATGTGGCTTGAAGAGGCGTTACTTGTCATTACCCGCCAAACGGCTATTAAACCTCTATTGCAAGATCATTTTGTTAATACTTAAACAGATACATCAGGTTTAAAAAAAAAATATTCGTTTAGGATGGCGTTTTCACCCTCCAGTATTAGATAAACCAATTTAGCTACCCTATCCCCGGACCACGCCAGGAACACAGTAACAAAAGGTTCAAAAAGATACCCTATTTAAGGACCGAGACCTGTTAGAAGATCCCCCCCCCCCAGTCGCTGTTTACTAACCCGCCTAAATCCCTTGGAAAATTGTCAAGGGCTTATAGCCGGAAGTGTGCAAAATCATTTCCTTAAGCACATTTTCAGTTGTTTGAAGTTGTCCCTGTTGTAAGGAGGATTTCTTAGAGCATTTTGAACGTTCCCTCTCGGAGACCGTGGCGAGCCCAGACGTAAGTCGCGATTAGAAGTTCTTTGTTTGTTTTGTTTAGATCGTCAATTCGCATGGCTCTTTTTTAGCTCTCACGTAGTCAGCCCATCCCGATTCCAGTGAATGCATAATCACTCTCAGTCTTTGCTCTCCTTTTCAGTAACACAACATTGACACCTCTTCTCAAGGATAAGGTATCACACCCGTGTCTTTCAACAATACATCAGCAAAAGGTAGAAAATGCAACAGCTGCCGACACAGTACAGCGGGTTGTCGGTATTTTTTTGTTCAACTAAAGCCTAAATATGTCTATAAGCCAGTATGAAGGAATTATTATAATGTAGCAAACACAAGTGAGATCAAGGGTAAAACTGATTAACCGATAAAGTTTCAGCATGATTAATCATCGCATACACGCAACTTAAAGCAGTTGTGAAATTAAAGCCTGAAAAATATTCAGGCCTGAACGAGATACGATCACTTGCAGATAACATTTCAGTCGTAGTTAAGATCATCATAGCATAGGTCCAAAGATCTCTGTTTCTATTTTGTATTCTGCAGGACTTAAGTCGTGTTTGACCTATTTCCTTTAAATTTTCTCCAACTGCTACCAAAAGGTATGTGAATTACTCGACCTTACTCAGGTCTAGACGACAAAGGAATTCGAAATGAATGACGAAGCTTTATAGCAAAGGGCAAAGACAATGGCTGTGTTTTCACGACAACCATTGTCTCGCTAACCATTCCCGAAGGTGCTTTGTTTTCAGACTTCGTTAAGCTACTTAAAAATAATAGGTGTTTTCACGAGGTAAATTAAATTTCACTCGCTGGCGCGCTGGCGAGTAAATCAGTTTGAACAACATGGCGGGAGATCCAAACGTAGCCTGCGACGCAGGCTGATCTAAACGAAGCTTTTATATAAGTTTTTCTTCCTATAATTGCCGTTTTTATGCGATTAGTTTGCGTCCAACGAAGGAACCCATTTCAGCAAAAGTTAAGATTGCGTGCAGCTGAGATTGCTGCTCTTAAAGACAGGAGAATAGTAACGGAGGCGTATCCAGTTCATCATTCAGCAAAGAAAAATATGCACCAGAAGAAAAATCGCGTGGGTGCTTGAAAGGCCACAATTCTGGTTTGAGAACATGGTTTAAAACCACCACACAGGTTACATTTGGCGCGAACATTTTCGTGATTTCTAGGCAAATGTCCCACTTCATTCTTCCACAATTTTGTTAGTTGTTTCGACCAGACACGCGGGCGATTCCAGTGAAGAAGCGAGTAGCTGTTATATTTCGATTTGACTGCCCTGTCAGATAAATAACCACAAGAAACTCCTCATTGGCCGAAATTAATTCCCAACTCGCTTAAGCTGCTTGGTTTGGTGGCTTAAATTTAATGGAAGTATGTGCAGCCCCAAAGGGTACGGTTTTTCAGCCGTTTTGGTCATAAATAAGATATCAATGTTAGCTAATTTTAGCTATTTTGGTCATAAATAGAGTTTTTGTATTCTAGCCTTGATATGGATGTTTTCAAGAAGCCACTTTTTCATCATCATTGAAAAGAAAATCAACAAAAGCCCTTCACAAATTATGTTTACAATGATAGACCGTTTTCACTGTCACGCAATAAAAAAATAATTCGAAAACTATCCAGTGGAAAAAGCTAAGAAATTGTGATCTTATAGAAGATAAAAACATAATACACTTCTCCAAGTTTCAGGCCCGCGCGTTTCCCCAATCTTCAGATATTTGTCGAAATGTTTCGCAGAAATTTACAGAGCCCAGTATGGAAACGCCATATTGGCGTACCTCCGTGGTACCCCAATATGGCGGCCTGAAAATGGTGAAAACATCTGGAACTTACTTTGGCTTTCTAGGCGACTGATTATCAGTACTGAAAAAAAACAAGTATTTACATGAGCAAATTTCCTAATGCTCTAACTTCTAAAAGGGGTCAAAATATTGAGATAAGTATATATTTTTCAGAAAATTCGATCGTAGCCTTGTGTCACGCACCTCTATAACTCGGAAATTCAAAATGCTCTGGTTTCCAAACGAAGCACGCTATTGAGCTGTAAAATTGTAAACAGATATAAATATGCCGCTTCTTATACCTGATGAGGATAAAAACTTTGGTGGATCTTTAGTTTTAGATTTAAGAAAGTGATGACGTCATGTGAAAACGATCTATAATTAAACATCAGTCTGAAACAGGGTTTTTGATGTAAGGGTGACGTCATAAATAGGCTTTCAAACTTTTGTTTAGGTGATAAATCGGGTAGAGAATATCACAGAATTTGTCATAAATAGGGTAAGAGTTTTGGGAGCGGGCCGCACACCCCCACACAATTTTCCTGGCTGAAATGACATTATCAAGATTTTGCTTAAAAGTGGTTTATTCAATATTAAATTCCCTTCTTCCCAGTTGAGAAAAAGGCGACACGTAATTCCACTGCTACTTCAGGCTGTTCACGAGTAGTATATAGGGGAACGGGCTGTGGGACAAAACAATAGGAAAACTCCTATTAAATCCCTGTTGTTAGCAAAAATGTGACTAAAATTAATAGGAACCAAAACATAGGAGATAGGTGCTATTATTATTTGCTTATACATTTGATAATCTCCAGTATATAGCCTGATGGGTCGTGGGACACTGTTAATAGAGTTCTCTTATAAACCAAAAAATGATTTTTTAGCGCAATAAAAACAATCTGAATTAAACTCTGCATTTGTTTCGTCATCATAATAGTTAAAACAACCACATGGAAGTCTAGTTCCATCATCAGAAGAATCATCAGATTCATAATAAATGGCTTCTTTTCTATCTTCCCTTTCCCTTTCTTGTCTTTCAAATGCTTTTTGTTTTTCATCTTTACTCATTGAGTATTCAGATGTTTCATCAATAATAATGCTTGGTCCTATATCTTCTCTATTAGAATGCTCTTGTGCTTTAAAATTTTTATCCATATTATTATAATTTAATTTTCTTGTAGCAATAACTCCATCTTTTATTAAAACTTTTTTTCTAGGAATAACTTTAGGTTTAATCATTGGAATTTTTCTATTTTGAAAATTATAATATACTCTTGCGACTGTTGCTTCTGCTTCAGGATCCATATAATATATAATAGGGTGTCATTTTTTTTTAAAGTTGTTTTTTTTCTTAAGACATTTTTTACTTATAAAAAGCTAATATTTTATTTTTAGCATGACTAATTCTATTCATTAATTCTTTTTCTATCTCAACAATCATAGGATTTGTAAATTCATTTAACATAATAGATAACTCTACATTTGTTTGTGAATTAAAATCAACTTCATTATATACATGAAAATTTTTTAGATTGTTTATAAGAAAATTTCTATATAATGAAATTTGTCTCTCTAAATGGTTAGTATAAAATTCTAGCATATTAACAGGCATATAATATAATTATTATAATTTATTCAGTATATTTTTTCCAATAGTATTTTTTATACTTTTCAACAGAAGGGCACATATCAATAAAGAAATTATCAAGATTACAGATATCATTAATCAAATCTTCATTGTTAAATGAACCAAGTCTCAATGCTCTCTTTATTCGTACTAATAGATGTGCATAGCTCTGATAAGCATACTTGCAGTTATTCATGTTTTCGTTAACGTTTTTATAGTCAAGCAAACATTCAATTAACATAGAACCACCAAGAGAAATAATAGTCAAAATAGATCCTGAGACAATAGCTGATATTATACCACCACTAGCAATAATTCCTGAAAAAAATCTTGCAAAATATTTAATATTTCTATAATATTTAAAAGCTTTATTATATAAAAACCATTTTTGATGAATTGTTTTATAATAACTCATTAATTGATTTAATTGATTAAAATCTAAGTCTTTTGAAATGTGATTAAAATCACAAATTTTTTTTTTTGGTTTGTTTTTTAAAAAAAATATTTTTCTCATATAAAATATTTTTACAAAAATTTTTATAAATCAATTTGTATAATTAAACTTATTCTTGTTTCACTTGCGTATGTGTTACTTTTACTTCTAAAATTAACTGTATCTCCTGGACTTAATTCAATAGGAGTACTAAAAGTATATGAAGCTGTTCTATGACCAGAAGGTTTTGTTATATAATATTGATTCCCTACTTCATTACCATTTACTATTATAGCTACTATTACTAAATCATTTGGATTGTCATTTAAACTAGATGATAAAGAAGCATGGGTAATTCTTGAATAAATAGGAATTGGAAAACCAGAGTATTGAGAAGTTGCACCATTTCCAAAACCAATAATTGCAATACATGCTGAAGAAAATGGGCCTCTAACTCTAAATTCTTATGAATGGTCTTTTGGAAATGTAATATGGTTATTTATATTTTGAATTAGAGCGTTAAAATCTGCTTTATCTGTTTTGTTTTGTGTTAGTGAATTTATAGAATTAGATAAATTTGTTATATCTATTTTATTTGATTTTAGATTTAAAGCATTATTAAAATCTGTTAAGTTTACTTTAGTAGCTAATTGGTTATCAACATAACTCTTTTCAGCTTTATAGTTTTGATGAGTATTTAAAGTGTTATTGATAATGTTTAGATCACTTGCTTCTAACTTATCACCTAAGGCTGCTTGAACATCTGTAACTTTTGCTTTTTTAGCTAATTCGTTATTTACATAAGTAGTTCCAGCTTTATTTTTTAATAAATCTGTGACAAATTTTTTAGTAGTTGCGTCATTATTATCTACTGGAGCAGATACATTAGTTAATCTCCGGTTATTAATATGGTAATGCTGGTCAGCTGTTAAAGAAAAACCAATACCTCTATCTCCCTTTTCACCTTTTACGGTTTTTACATCTTGTTTTTGTTCACCATTAATAAAACCCATATATTATTAATATGATTTATTTCTTAAAATCTGCATCATATCATAAATATCTTTTACAACTTCAATAAAATCTTCATAATTTTTAATATCAACATTAAAATAAAATAATTGACTCTCTTTTCTTATTCTTGTGTTTGGTAAAAGAGCTAAATGATATAATTCATTTATATTATGTTCAACACGTTTTTGTTTAAACTCAATAGAAGTTAAATCTTGAGCAACTTGGTTTAGTTTTGTTATAAAATGCCCTTCCATATATTTAATAAGAAATTAATATTTTTTAAGTTCTTTTTTAAATAATTGTTCCTTCACTCTTTTCATATTCTTTGATATCTGAATAAGCATCACTATTCAAATTATAGATATTTTTGGTTATTAAACCTCTCTTTATAGTGAAAGGGGAATCTGACACATAGATGATATTAAATTCATGATTTGGAAATTTGCTTTTATTTATAGTGATTGGTTTAGAGAGACCACTGAAAATAAATTCTATATTATGATCTCTAATAACTAACCAAAAATATAATTGTTTTCCTTTGGTGTTATCGGGGATATTAATACTTTTTAAACTTGGCTCATTAATTAAGGCATTTCTGGAAACTACAACTCTATCTTTACTAATAAAAATATACGTAGGAGAAATACCACCAGCAATCAAATGTATAGTTATTATCATGATACCACTTGTAGTAGCTTTATGTATGAAGGTTAAATAAAACGTGACATTACCGTTGTTAACATCATTTGTGTGATATGCATAATTATTTTCAGTTCTACTTTCAACAGAATCAGGGAAATAAATCTCTTTTATTAATGAGAATCTTGAATCGCCTCTTATTAAATTTATATATAGAAATTTAATTAAATTAACATTTTTGTCTAATTGCGTTTGTAGATCAGAATGGACTGTCCCTATAGAACTCTGCAAATTTGCGACTGAAGTTTGGAAAGAATTTTTAAAATCATTTAACTGTTTAAAATTGATAGCATCACTATCTTCATTTCCTTCTGGAAGGTTTTTAATGGTTTTATTATTCATATCGATAGGAGCTTCAAAATTGACCACATCATTATGGAAGTAATACAATCGGTCCCAGAGATGAATCGAAACATCATTCTGGTAACCTCTAACACCATAGACTACCACATAAATATCTGTTTTAGGGTCTGACCTACCTTTAAGACGAATATCAATATCTAAATCATCAAAACTAGGATTGATAATACCCTTACGGAAATGTATCACACTTCTTGTGTTATTATTTACTATTTTGCTATTAATTTTACTGACAGAGAGAGTTCCACTAGATGCATTAATTTCATCAACAGAGAGTCCATCACTAATATACATTTCATAAACTATAGTATAGTTTCCGATTGGTAAATAAACTACATCAACACTAAGTCGAGTACTATAATAACCTAGACTTGAGTCATAATCAATTTGAAAATGGTATGTTTTTTGATTTACTTTATGATAATCTTTATTTATGAGTCCAATTTTATGAATATCACTATCATCCTCTTTGAAAAGGTCATCATCCATTACTTTTTTGAATACATTTTCTCTGTCAATTGATTCAATTGCGCTCTCTTCAGAGCTTTGTATTGCAGCATCAACATAAGCTTTATCAACATCAGGTGTTGGCACTTTTGCTATTTCTGAATCAATATAATTTTTATTTATAAAATCTCTATTATCAACATATCTTTTATTTGCCGCATCTCTCCCATCAGTGGGGTCTGCTATTCCCTTTACCTTTTTATTTACTATCTGACCGGCATTGGGACCACTCTGCACAGTGTATTGGAAATTAAGGTCGCCAGTCATATTATCACCTTTTGTAAATACTCTTTTAGACATTAATACTCTAAGATATGCTCTCTCTTTTTCAAAAAAATCAAAATTTACTGCTCTCTTTAATATTTCAGCTCGGTTATCTGGATCACCATCATTTTCTACAATTGTCTTAACATTATTTATAAATTTATTATTCATATCAAGATTACCAGTCATAACTCTAGAACCATCTAATTTTAATAAATCTGAAGTATCTACCGAAGGAATTTTAGCAATTTCTCTATCTACATATACTTTACTAACAAGATCATTATCACTAAATAAATTATCAGAATATGGCTCTGTGTTCTGAACTTTTTTTCCTCTTAAGTCAAATCCCTCTGTTCCATCATCATTACTCTTTAATTTAATAAAATTCTCATTTAGATATTCTTTATTTACAGCACTATATAAATCTTTTCTCTTATCTGCTAATGAATCAGTATCTTTATGATCAACAACATTTTTTATTTCTAATATATGGTGTGTATCCATTTGTAGATCGCCTGTCATAGACCTACTACCATCTAACTTTAGTAAATCTGAAGTATCTATTGTTGCTACTCTATCATCAACATATTTTTTATTTGCAACCCAATCATTATATTCTGGATATTTTACATTATAAATAGGTAATTGATTTGTATTAAAAAAACCAATTCTACCTGGTGTTCTATCTTTTTCAAAATATCTTCCATCACCAAAACCTAATGTTAAAGGTTGTGAATTATTATTTGGGTTTGGTAAACCTTTTATTCTATTATTATTCATATTTAGATCACCTGTCATAGGCCTACTACCATCTAACTTTAGTAAATCTGAAGTATCTGGTGGTGGAATTTTAGATATTTCATCATCAACATAATCTTTAGTTGCAGCATCATCAGATTGGACTGGATTAGCTAAACTCTCTATTTTATTTCCATCCATATTAATATTTTCAAAAAATAGGAATTCATAGTTATCATTACTATCTGCTATCTCAAATATTCTATCACTAAAATCTGTGCCTCTTGTTCCTTTTACAACTCTTATTTGAAACTTAAAATTCATTGATGGGTCTCTCTTAAATACTTCAATACGAAATGTTATTTTACCCTCTGATCCATCACTTGAGAATTTTATATATGCTTTTGTTATATTACTATTTTGTCTACTAGCAAAAGTATAAAGTCTAAAACCGTCAGAGACATGCACATTGAATATATGAGTATAATCAGTAACACCAGTTATCTTTATTAATGATGTATATATACCATCTCTTAACTTATCTGACTTCATTTCAAGTTCTAAAAATGTTTGACCACCAAAGTCATTTGTTGTACCAGATGGAGATGTTTCATAAAAATTATTTAATAGATTTAACTCTATACCTGCCTTAAATATCTTTGGTGTAGGTTGTAAATGAAAATAATTTTCATTAAATTCAATACTATCTTTTAATTTCTGATAATTAACAGCATCTTTATCATTTATTGGATCAGCTAAATTAACAATTTTATGTGATTTTAAGTCAAGATCAGCAGTTAAAACTTTATCTAATTTAGAGTCTAAATTATCATCAGTGTATTTTTTAGTAGATGCATCATTATCATGGACAGGTGCTTCTACATTTGTTAATCTCTTTCCATCAATATCAAAATTACCATCATCAGTAAGATTAAATCCAATTCCAGGAAGCCCTCTCTCTCCTACTCCTCCACTTTTGTTTACATTTTTTTGTTCTAATAATCCATTACTATATCCCATTATATAGTAATAGATTGTTTTATTTTTTAATTGTTTGTGTTGCTTTTATCTAATTATTGTGATTGTGAAGAAGAAAAAGATTGAGAAGAAGAAAGAGATTGAGAAGGATAATAGTCGCTATCTTCACTATCAGTACTTTCTAAACTAGCATTTAATAAAAAATCTTTATAATCAAATGATGAAGATGATTGCGAGCAAGAGTCCTCCGAGAAGGAAGATTGTGATTGAGTAAACTGCGATTCTTGTGATTGTGAGTTTTGAGATTGGGAGTTTTGAGATTCTTCTGAACATTCCATATATAATATAAAAATATTTTATTTTTAAATATCTTCATTGAAATTTTTTTTAAATTTCTTATTTATCTTATCTATATAAACAAAACTATAAGGTTCAGATGTTGCTCTAAGAAATTTATCCTTATTAACATTTACTTCTTTACACATTCTTGAAGTCTCTGCAGAAGATGGAGAGTCAAATATACAAAAATGAGAACAATTAATACGTATATCTTTTGGAGTTAGATAATAAGATTGACTTAGATAGATAACACTGCAATTTTTATGACGACCACCAATAAAATATTCAACAAGAGGTTTTTGATTCTTTTCACAAACAAGGTCATCAAATATAACTATTTTTTGATTATCACCATCTAGTTCAGATAGTGGTGTTATTTCATCATTGCTAGCTTGGATAACATCATATCCTACCTCTTCTGATATAGGTTCGAATTTATCCATTAGTTCCTGATACTTTTTTTGTTCTATATTTTTTGAGAATAAGTAAATTTTATCAAAATATAGAAGGTTATAGAGCATATGCATAAGAGTGTTAGTTTTACCACAACCACTTGGTCCACAGATTAACATTCTAAAAGTGTTAGATGGCATGAAATCTTTAATATTTTTAAAATTACCCTTTGTTTTTGATTTTTTATCATAGTTAGGAATTTTCATATATAATTTATATGAATATTTTCTTTTTGATATATAAATGATTTATAAAAAATATAAATTATGTTAATATATGAGTCTAAGTAAATGGAAAGAATTAGCAGAGCGGAGAACTAATACAGGACAAATGAAGAGAGAACTATTTAATAAAATAACAGAAGATAAGATAAGAACTAAAACAACTGATCAAGCTATTGCAAAGACTTTTAGGTTAGACAAACTAGATCAAATAGCTGAACAAACTAAACCCAAAAAGAGAGTCCATATTCAAATACCTAGAGAGGGAGGTATTGATTATGTAGATCCCTATGAAGATATGGATGTAGAGGGATTGCTAAATCTAGAAGATTATGTGGGACCACAAGCAGCAAAGATACCACTACAATACCAAATGGGTCCAAATGAGCCACCTCCTGACTATTCTTTTATAGAAGAAGAAGAAGCAAAAGCACCATTAGCTGAAGCTGAAGAATCAATGGTTGTTGTTGATGATGATAGATCAGAAGTTAATAAGGTTTTAGATCAATTAAAACTCCCTAATTATAATGATGTAGATTATAGATTAGCCGAAACAGATATGACTGATTCAGAAAGAAGAGCTTATCTTCGAAAAATAACTGAAGATGCACAAAAGAAGCAACAAAGGATTACACCTAAAAAATCAAAGGCAACAAAAGATTATAATGCTGGAAGAATAACATTAGATAAAAGAAATCAAATTTATAAGGATATTGGTAAAAAAGAAAAACAATTAAAATCTTACAGACATTACTATGAAAATAAAATTCATTCATATAAAGGTTCTGGTTTAATTCAAAGAGGAAGTGGTGCCTTTTTCTTCGATAATGCAAAAGATATGCTAAATAAATTAACTCTAATTATTGCAGAAATGCGGGCAGGAAATACAAGCATAGATATGAGAAACATGGGTGTAACTATTTTAGATGCACTTTTACATACCAAACATATTAATAAAAGCCAATATCAAAAATTAGTTAAAAAATATTTTGCTGTTTAATCATATATGGAAAGAGAAATAACATTAAGTAGCTTTTCTGCAAAAAACGAACCTGGAAATAGACCAGGTGACTTTACAACAGTATTTACACCAACAATCATATTAGACTCAAACTCAACCTACTATATTGGTTTAAACAGAATTATCTCAATGTTTTTTACATGGACAAATGTTAATTCAGAATATAATAATCAAAAAATATCATTTAGTAAAGATAATGGTAATAGTTGGACTGATATTGATTTTCCCCAAGGAGTTTGGTCATATAATGATTTTGACAATTATATTAAATCAAAGACAGTAGAAGATGGAGATGGAAATAATCCAAACTATCCAATCACAATAACTTTTGATGAGCCAACTTTTCGAACAATTATAACTTTAGATACAGGCTATCAACTTGATTTAACTAAATCTAATTTTAATAAACTTATTGGATTTGATAAAGAGATTTTAAAAGAAGAACAGAATATTGGAAAGAGAGTACCAAATCTTACAGAGGACACTGATATTTTAAATATACATTGTGATTTAACAAGTACTTCATTAGTTGATGGTGGTGAATCAGATATTATTTATAGTTTTGGTACAGGAACTTTAAGTCAATCATATGCATTTACACTTGAACCAAGACGTATTGTTTTTAGTCCAATAAATACAACAATTATTTCAAGTATACGTATCTATGTAACTGATGGATTAAGAAGACCAATCTATTTTAATAATTCAGATACTGCATTTTCATTAATATTAAAAAAAATAAGTAATTAACATTATATGGTAAACAATTTAATGCTAAAATCAAGAGAATTTAAAAAGATGTATCATCCATCTCTTGGAAGATATGTTTACTTTCATAGAGGAAATGGTCTTATAGTTGATAATATTATGAAACCAATTAGTGCAGGTGTTAGTGAACTTGGAAGCGCTATTGGTAGTAAAATTGCCTCTACAGCTGCAAAAGCATTTGGGAAAAAGAGCAAAAAGCAAAAAGATGCTGAGAAAGAGGCAAAAGAGGCAAAAGAGGCAAAAGAGGCAGAAGAGGTTGTTGAAAAAGCTGGAGATGTTATCCAAAAAATGTTATCAAGACCAAAACCAAAAAGGAAAAAACAGAACAAACCTAAGACACAACATGAAGTTAACACTTTAATTAATAATCTCTTAGATGATTGATTATTAAAAAAAATTATTTTATAAAATATATATGTCATTTCGATCACCAGAAAACGTTCAGAGAAATGAAGAAGTCAGATTTCTTCTTGAAAGCAATATAAGAACACCGGCTAATACTACAGAGCAACAAAAGAATGGTTATAAATTTGTAATAAATGATAGAAGCTCTTTTTATGATTGGTATAATGCTTATTTTGAAGTACAATTTCATCTTGATCTTAGAGCAGATGGAGGAGATAATGCTGCTATAACAACAACACTTCTATGTGGTTCACATTCACTTATCCGACATCTTGTTATTAAGAGTGCTGGTAAAATTATCTATGATACTGATAATCTACATCTTGTTACTTTTGCAAAAAATCTATTAGAATATTCAGATGATTATGCTAGAAGTGTTGCTAAAAATAGTTTTTGGTATCTAGATAGTAGTGCAACAGCAGTAGATGCTGAAAATAGTGGTTTTTTAGCAAGAAGAGCATTAACATCAGATAACAAAAGAGTTAATGTAAATATCCCACTAAACAGATACTCTTTCTTTGAAGAATTAGAGGGAAGGATGTTACCTCCAATGCAACTTGAATTTGAAATAGATTTAAACTCTGATGCTGAAGCATTGTTTGGTGCAGGTGCAAATCATGCAAATGTTAGATTAGTAATTGACCGATTTTACCTATGGGTTCCAAGATTACAACCAAAAGATGCTCTAATGACTAAATTTATATCTGATTTTCAAAAACCAAGTAAATGGAATTACTTAAGAGAAATGTATCAGAGATCAGATCTAACAAATACAAGTGGAGATTTTAGAATATCAGCATCTATTGATAAAGTAAGATATGTATTTGTCTATTTACAGAGAAATAAGAATAATTTAATTGGAGCAAATCCATATATATATGATACATTTAAACTAAATGCAGGTGATGCCAATAGTACTCTAACTAGTTGTAGACTTGAATATGGTGATGGAGTATTTTATCCTGAAAGGGACTTTGACCATGAGAGTAAAACTAGAATATTCAATGCACTAATGGGTTATTCATGGAAAAAGAATGATTATAATACTGGAACACAATTAAATATCGCTAATTTCCAATCTCTTTATCCTCTTATCTTTTTTGATCTAAGTTATCAAGCTGATAGTGTAAGTAGAGATCCTAAACAACTTATACTTAAATATATGATTAACACTAATGATGGTGATAGGTTTAGGGTTCATGCTATTGTTCTTTATGAAAAGGATGTTGTTGTTGATAAAGTAGGAGATCAATTAGTTATTGTATAAAGGAACAAAAAACCCTCACGAAAAAATATTTAATAAAAAAAATAATTTAAAAAAAAAATATTTATATATCATATAGAATGAAAGCAAAGTTTGTAAAGAAAGGAGAAGAAGGAGAAAAAAGAGAAGAAAAAAGAAAAGAAAGTTATGTTATTGTTGATTTTTTAGATATTGATACTAATAGTATTAGTTTTGGTACACCAAAAAAAAACAATTATAATGGTTTACAAATACCTATTTTATATGATGGTTGTACAATGTATGTAAAATATGAAGGTAATTCACCATTTGGTGCTCAAGAAAATATTGATAAAGATGGTAATTATCTTGGAACAAGTATGCAAATAAATTTAGAGGGTGATTATCTAGATAAAGCAATAGAATTAGATCAGTTTTTTATTGACACTTTTTATAATAATAAATGGGGATTAGCAAAAAATATTCCTAAAAGTAATATAGCAGGTTATGATGAACATGGTCAAGGTGGATTATGGAAAAGAATTTGTAAAAAGCCTTATAAAGTAGATAAAGAGACAAAAGAGAGAGAATATCTAGATTATCCTTCAAAGATGGAATTTTCACTATTATATAAAAAAGATAACCTTCAGACTACATTTTTTGATTGGGATGGTAATAAAAAAGATAATTATGAAGATGT
>CM042746.1:37971591-37988625 GCA_022496165.2 Catalaphyllia jardinei | reverse complement strand
CGAAGGGTAAGTTAAAGTTAAAGCCCACCGGCATTGTTAAGAAATAGTGCAAAACGCAACGGTAAGAGAGTACACGAGGAGATGTAACACTGTTGAAAACATTCACATTCACAAAGTTATCGCTCCGTGAGACCGAGTTATCTTCGTCCGGGAGACCGAGGCAATTATAAGGAAAGTGCCGCTTGTCCGATCATCAAAGCAAGTAACAGTTTTCATTTTCATATTCCTCTAATTTTTAGTTCTCTACTTTCCCAGCCATGGAGTATCAGAGATATTTTTTTCTTTTTGATACCTTTTCTCATCTTAGAAACTTAAAAAAATGTGTTTAGCATAGAGTCACTATGCCACAAGGACAAAACCCACAGATTCTCATAGTTATTTGTTGTATTCATCTTCACATCCATCACATGCCAATTCCATTCCTTATTCTCAGTTTCTTAGACTTTCTCGCCTTTGTAGTGAGGACTCTGATTTTTCCTTAAAACGTGGCTATCCTGCCTCTGTTGTTCAAACAGGCCATCATCGCGCCCAACAAATTGATCTGCAGTCAGCACTACAAATGTCTCAGAAGGAGAATAATAATAGAATTCACCCTCACATTTCACCCTCACAACCATGGAGTAAAATCCATCATTCTAAAAAGAATTAAATTACTTCAAAATGAATATGCGTGCCCCGCTTGGAATCCCCATCAACAATACTTGTCAGATAAACAATACATCAGATAAACAATACATCAACAATACTTGTCAGATAAACTAGAGCGAATTCTGCGTAGTGCCTCTAGGTGGATTCTTAGCAAGGACATTACTTACGACGAAAGACTGTCGAAGCTAAAATGGATGCATCTCAAAACCCGTCGAAATTTTCTAAGTCTGATACAACTTTTTAAGTATATCAAGGGCTTTTGCATTGTAAATCTAGATGATTATGTGAAGTTCTCTTCTTGCCGCACAAGATGTACCAATAGATATAAGATTTGGAAACCCTATGCTCGTACAAATATTCTTAAGTATTCTTTTTGGCATAGGTATATTGATGAGTGGAATTCCTTACCGAAAGATATCGTTGAAGCAGTCAGTGTTAGTAATTTCAAGAGGCGTCTGTATAAGATGCTCATTAAGGATTCTGTATCGCAATAGGATGTTTATGTTTTCTTATGGATGTTTTATTTTGGCTGTATTTTGTGTTTACATTATGGGTTTAAATTAATTAGTTGGTTATATATACAGATTTTAGATTGCTGGAGATTTATCTATGTCATAGGCTTTGTAGTATATATAGTTTGTACATATATTTATTTATTTATTATATAGATATTTACATATTTATATATATCTACATACAAGTACATATAGTATATATGTATATATATATATCTCTTCTGGGGGTCAGCTTCATATGAAGATTAAGTTCTTCCCTGTTGGCACCCTATTTGCATTTGTACTTTTGTTCCTCTAGTGTATGCAAATAAAGTTGTTATAAATTATAAATAAATTATAAAATGATCCCGATACTGGTAGAATCTTTTCGCAACCTCCATTAATCTCATTCAAACCATAGTTAGTAGAGGTAACTATGTTTAAACGCGACAAAAACATAGCCGGATAGGTAACATTTTAGTCAGAAGTGCATTCCAAACGAGTAACCAACTCAGAAACTTTTGAATGCGCACGCGCACGATGCAAAACATACCCTGCGAGCAGTTGGCTTCTTCTACGACAAACGAGAGAGAAACCACTGCGAGCAACCGTCTGCTTTTCCATCGAGCATGCGCGAGTTCGTCACGCCCCACGTGATACATTTGATGTCGATTTCATTTGTAAAATCAATATTGCTGGCTTCCGGTGCCAGGCCGGCGTGAGAATTTTACGGGTTTACTGATTTGCATAATCTGGCAAACAACGGTCATTTCATTTCACTCTAGCAACATTACCTTTATGTAATCTTACCAGTATCCTCAAACTTGATACAATTTATATTTTCGAATTCCAAAGATTGGACAGAGAAATGAATTGGAAAGGAAAGGCAAATCACGCTTGTTAGCGACCTTGGCAGATTATGCAAATTAGTACACCTGTCAAATTCTCACGCCAGCCTGGCACCAAAAGTGAGTAATAATCCAATCAAAATTTAAGATTTGAAATCAGGCTTGATTTGAATTTTGCATCACTCACCCAACGACTTTGATCGCTGCACGGTGGGCTCGCTTATACGCAGCAGTTGTGCTGTTGAGCCCATGCGTGTGAGCCTAAACCGGCTTTTAAACTAGTTTAACCAGTTCAAAGTTAATTTATTCGTCCCTGGCGCTGGACGGCGGTTAACTCAAAGGGACGAACGGTTGCTCGCAGTGGTTTCTCTCTCGTTTGGCGTAGGAGAAACCAACTGTTCGCAGGGTATGCAAAACATGGCCCTTCATTTGCAACGTTGAGAAATTGTCGGGACCCAAGCGATCCATTAAGATCACTGATCATTTTACCTGTACCTCAGCCAATGTCAACTACTTTATAACTTGCACTCTTTGCAAAAAGTTACTTATTGGCAAAACAGGTGGACGACTAGGCGACCGATTCCGAGAACACAAAACTAACAGCAACTTGTTCACCGATGATTGGGCAGTTTGTTGATAGCGTCAATGTGACGGGTTTAGATCAATCGCGCACGAAAATATTTGATGTATTCTAAGACGCTATATTTACCCCGCCAGAGCTTGGTTACTAAGCTCGCCATCTTTGCCATCTCGGCAAGTAAACATGGCGGACAGTTGTTGAATGAAGTTCTCATTTATTCGAAAGACAACTCCAAGTCCAGGATATTTGGAAGGATGGTGAATTTTCAAATTGACTGCTGTCGCCCTTGGAACAAAAATCTTTCAAGAACTCGTATTGAAGGCTTTTAAGAGTCGTAAACACAGTGGTTGCAGTGATCGCCAGCAGGTCAATTCGATTGAGCGAAATGTATCTTTTTCCAAACTAAAACTACTCATTTTTAGGCGATGATGACAGCTGTGAATGAAAACAGCAAGGATGAAACGAGGGTACCGGATGAATTTATTATTCGTCATTTTTCGCTCGTTTCTTCTACTGCCGAACTCGAATGAGTAAATTGATTAACAATCGATATACATGTAAGCTTATTAAAACTATGGCTGCATACGTACATGTACAAGAACAACTGTGTTTTTATGATTTAGTCCGCTATTTTGTAGTTCTTGATGTTCACATCTGATAGTTATACTAAAACAATGATTCGCCTCACACTCAGTGAAAATTGGTGAATATTCACCTCGACTTCGTCTCGGTCTCGGTGAAAGTTCACCAATGTTTACTTCGCCCTCGGCGAATAATTGTTAAATAGAACTTTATAAATAACATAAGTAAAAGATAGGTCCCCAGAATAAGATGAATATCGCACAGACCATAATTCTGCGAAGTTCAACATTTGCATTATAACTTCGATCCTGTCGCTGCGAGGAGCAGTAACCTATCGATAAAAACAAACTCAAAACTCTTCAAGCTGACATTGTCTTCCTTTCTTGATCTCAATAGTTGTCCAGTGTCCATCTTTTCCTACTCCCGACAATGCTATCAGGTCTGGGTATGGTTGCAACGGTAGTTTCTCCAATTATAGTTCTACATGCTTGACCAGTTGCAAGACTGGATTTGAGGGTTCAAATAAAAGAACTTGCTTGGAGACAGGACAATGGAGCGGCTCACAGCTAGTTTGCTCAGGTAATTCTAGTTTGGACATGTAACCATTTAATTATTTGAAAATGGGCGAGATTTCCATCGATAATGAGGAAAGCACAAACCGACAATGGCGAAATGCAAACTGTTTACTGTACCAACTACAATGGTTACTTAATCACAGCGATAGGGCAGCCCAGAAAACGAGAGCAAGATGAATAGGGCATAATATGAATGTGGCATCGCGCAGAATGCCTTGACATCATTAATTATTCATAATCGGCAAAGTGGTGAATTTAAATGCGAACTCGCGTTCAATAGGCCAGAATAAGAGAATAAAAGGCCCAAATTCGCCAAGTGGGGTTGACAAAAATCGCTTTTCTGATTTCCTGACGCTCTAAAATAGAATTCGGCATACGGCTTTTGGAAGAATAATGATTAAACTACAATTTGAGCCTAAACCAAAGGAGATTTAGAAAGAATAAGAACTATCCCTTCGCAGTTGAAAAACTGTAAAATTGGACGATTTTTAGTATGAAGTCCGTTTTCAACAGCGGTTTTTTGAAAATTAAAACCGCCTTGCAATATTCGGCACACGGCAAATGGAAGATGAATCTTTTCCTAAACGAAATCCGCTTTAAGTTTGGTAATTGATGAACGAGAACCACTATCCCGTTCAATTTGAAAACTGCCTGGTCAAGTCGCGTTTGAAAATAACGCGCGTTTTAGGTGGACGAGCCACTGTATTCAGCTCAGGACTGAATAACAATGGCTGTCAAAACTAACAATGTTAAAACCATTTAGATGAAAATGAGTACCAATTTGCTGCGAATTTTAAAACTGGTCTCCCAGCTGAGTCATTAGCCCATAACTCGCAATGAACATGGAGGAAGGTAAAAACGGCAGTGATCGGGAGCTCTTTTCAGAGCAAGTGGTCAAGAGTAAACAATGTCCGTTCGAGTGACCACGGTCAAACCCGCGCTGCCTTAACATTTCGCGAACATGAGCGGCAAAAGCCGTCGATTGTTTCAGAGTTTTTCAAACAAGATGAGCGGCCATCGATCGATCTATGGACTTTGTTTGACTTCGTTGTCATGCGAGCATAACAAGTAAATAACGAGCAACACTACAACACGCGTAAGCACACAAATATATTTAGACTCAATCGCTCTTAAACAACGCAATCTTGTAATAGAGAGGTTTTATGGGTAGTTCACACTTTACGTCTAGTAAAAACTGTCGATAGTTTTCAAAGTTTTTCAATACGATCGGCCATCGATCGATCAACGAACTTTGTTTGGCTTCATTGCTATGCGATCATGCGAGCGCATCGAGTGAATAACGAACACTGACTACTGACTCAAGAAAAAATATGTTTAAACTTTATCCCCCCTTAACTGCGCAAATGTTTAATAAAGAGGTTTACGAGTGGTCGCCCCGGGCTAAACTACAGAATACAGGGCCACTCTTAACCATCCACCAAACGAGCCGGCTCGAATGGCTTGGTCTTTGTTCCTTTTATTTACTACCGAGCCAAAAGAGCCGCTAAATATATGAACGCAAGACGTAACGTGATACCAATTATTTCTCGTTCATTATCCGCTACCGACGCAAACTCCTTCTTTTATCTACTACTGACCCAAACGAGCCACTAAATATATGAACCCAAGACTAAACGTCATACAAATTATTCCTCGTTCTTTCATCCACTTCCGAGCCAAACGAACGGGTAAACGAAGTTGCCTTGATTCTGGCCCTGCATTCTGTAGTTGTAGGATTCATACTCTACGTGGTAAAGCCGTCGACAGTTGTCAAAGTTTTTCAAATTCGATCGGCCATTGATCAACGGAAGAATCATGAATATGGCGAAAAGAGAGGTCGGGGAGAGTAAATTAAAACGAACAATTTCTAACGATACAAACGAACATTTTTCAAGAAAGAAATAACACCTTTGCTAGTTTTCTTAAATCAGTTGCGTGTGGTTAGCCAAACTTTGTAAATTAGGAGCGCTTTGTTAATGAGCGCTTTGTAAATTAGGAGCGCTAGCCCTTCGTCGCTCCGACGAAGGGCTAGCGCTCGAAACGTCAGCTTCTGAATCTCTTTACGGTGGCTAATTCACATTATCAACTCAGTTGATAAAACCAAACTATCTTGTAATACTCCCACCGACGCAGCACCACAGTTTCTTTAGAAACTTACCCCCTTTACTCGTTTGTAAATTAGGATTTAGACACAAACGATTGTTTTGCTCACATGCACCGATATTTTAGAGCATGCAATTTCAGCTTTTTTTTATACGGGTTAATGGCAATTTTTTTCTAACCAGTTCTTGTTTTCACTCGATTTTTTCTGGGATAAGCGGTGGATTTACTTTTGAAAGGTGCGAATAGGCTAAACAATCGCGAAAACAATACACAAAAAGTTTATTGTTTCAATGCTCCGCCTTCTTCAAGTTAATGAGCGAGGTCATATTCCCTTCGGGAAAGAGCGCGCGTTTATCTTAACCAATGAGACTCGCTCCCTTGCGTTTATTTGAATAGTAATTGAAAATAGGACAGACCCCATGAACTGCAAGTAAATGTCACGAGAACAATAGCCATTCTGTAACAACTCCCACTGGCACCACCTCGTCTTCTTCATCCAAAAGTAAAAATCTTGGTAAAGTGGTCTTAGCCTAATAAACAATTGGTGTATTAGAAAAAGACAAGTTTAGAAAACAAAATAATAGATATATAATCATATATACAATTTTTGAATTAGTGTGCAACAGCCAAACTAGCAAAGCTTTCGAGTTGGCTGCTGCTTACTTACAAGAAAGAAAGGAACAAATGATAAGTAAGACTAAACTAATTCACAAGCCAAGAAGTATTATGATTCTTTGGGGTCTGCGGGTGTTTGGGGTCTCGACTCTGAGAAATCCGAATGAGGCTTAGGTAGGGCAGCTCCTGCTAATTTCAAAACAGAGGATATAATAAGTTTGTGATAAAGTCCATCAGTAGAGTAATTGTTGAAAAGAAAATTTCCTGTTTTACAGCAATAACTTGTCCTAAGATGAACATCAAATCAGAAGGTTTGGTAGTCCAACCAGATAGCTGTACAAAAGGAAACCTCTCGTATGCAACGGAATGTCGGTTCACTTGCAAGGAAGGGTACCAATTGTTAGGAACAGGACTTAAAACTTGTGCTCAGTCTGCAAACATGCTTCCGGCAGTAAATCCATCATGCAAAGGTTTGTGGATCTTTTAAATCAATAGCTTTCATTGAAAAGACACTATCAAACGTATTGGTGTTGATACGACGGGTGTGCGTAAGCAACTGAATCTCGCGTCGTGTTCCCGAACTCGAGATAAAGAAGTAAGTGTCGCTTTTTCGTTTCCAATTAGTACGGCGAAATACCATATCTGTCTTGATAAATATGGGGCTCAGTAAACATCGTCGGAGGTAACGTAGGATGTGAAAAAGTGAAATTAGAAAATACGATTTTACATTTTTATGGGCAGTAACACGGTAATATAGCCGCTACTGTTTTCTGAATAGCGAAAGTTTAATTTGATGATTCTGGTTCTATTGGTATTTGTGCTTTGTACCTAGGCTAGCCTTTTCTATGTTACATGCCTTTTGAATTGATTGGCGCAGTTAATTTGAGTAGCCGTTTACTGTCGCCCTCTAATTTAGTCTTACTAATGCTTTAGCAATATTTACATCTTTTTTCCCAGATGTAGCGCCACCAAAGTTCTTTTCTTGTCCCAAAAATATTTTCGTCACAGCTGCGAGGGAAAAAACGTCCTCCAAAGTCGAATGGGATATACCTGACGTCATAGATAATTCTGGAATTCCACCCAACGTCACATTACATGGCAAAAATTCGGGAACCATTTTCGATACTGGAGATCACATTATACGCTACTCTGCAACCGATAAAAGAGGAAACCTTGCTGAATGTACCTTTAAGGTTGTTGTCTCAGGTAATTTTCGCCGAAGATTTAGGTAGCTTATAAACTTTTTTAACCATAGCGTGAGATTCTGCATATTGGGCTGGAATTATTTTTAAGCAGGAAAGTGAGGTAAGAGAACCGAATATTACGTCGGATTAATAGTGACCAAAAATGGCTGATGGTCTTGGCCTTGGAAAGGCCGAGAGAAATCTGTTATAAACTGCTGGTAACAAAGAGAGCTTCCAAATTGGGCTTCAGCATGCAAGAAGGTTTTACTAATTCAACCTTCTTCAGCTGAACCCTAGGGAACTTTTTCATTATCGGAATACTCATTTCGAAATCGTTTGAACATAACAGTGAGACTTTTTGAGCATCGAGCATTGGCATAAGAGTAACAAAAATTGAGAAAATATGTAAGTCCCACCGGACCTCACCTGAAATCTCAGATGGTATAGTTAACAAAGGTACACAGTGCTTGCAAATGGCTACGTGTTTATGTATATTGAATGCATTGGACAAATGCATTTTCGTTTCGTGATCTATTTGTTTGAAACGAAGCATGGTCTTCTGGACGTTATTTCTTAAAAAAAAGTTATCAAGGAGTTGGAAACTCCTTAACAGGTATATATTTTGTGTAGTAGGATCATAATAATGACATTAACTGAGAAATACTGTTGCCTGCTTCAAACAATTTAAAACGTGTGCCAAGCAGCACCAAAGTCCTCATTATTGTATTATTTGATGCAAGTAGTTCTATTTTATAGTGATTCGCTGTTTGCCTAAGTTAGCTGCCCCTCCGGGTGGTAAAATGGATTGCAGCAAGAGCAGCATTTATGGTTCTGTTTGCTCCTTTTCTTGTCGCCATGGCTACACCTTAGAAGGATCTGCCCGCAGAGTTTGTGAGATGAATGGGACAACGTTACTGGGTGTCTGGACTGGAACTGACACTCGATGTGCTCGTAAGAACTATTTTCTGACTCATGCATGATTTGTGAATTCATTTTTAAAGTAAAAGGTAGTAGAGATTACGTGGTCAATCGAATATTTTGAGCCTTTATCAATAAAACCCTATCAATCTTTAAAATAAGAAGAGGAGTATAGAACTACCTCAAAATCTTTTAACGAATGATGAAATTGGACCTTTCGATGAAAAGAAGCGCTTGGTTAAACAAGAGTTATGATTCTTTTGATTCTTCTCATCGAATCATGTCAGTCATTGCCTGTCTTGCATCTGTTAAGTCGGTAATCTCCAGTTTCTACTCTGCTCTTGTTCTGGTGCCATGTTGTATTTCTCTATTTCAACTGCTCACCACCTGTGCAAACTCCAACGACGCACTGCTGCACATCTAAATCATGGAAACAAAAACTGTACATTTTCGAAAATCTCTCTTTTGCAGTGCGTCTAACTAATGTTTTGTCTATTGTTCATTTTAAGTGGTTAGATGTCCCCACCTCGCTCTCCCAGCGAACACTTTACAGTCAGGCTGTGGGGGTGGAAAAATACAAAATGTATTTGGTGACAAGTGTCTCCTATATTGTCAACGAGGATTTTATCAAGTCAGTGGGTCAACAGAAAGAATTTGTGAAGCGAACGGGACTTGGTCTGGACAGCCCCTACGTTGTCAAGGTAAGATACTTCTAGAAAGCTTGACTGTTTAATTGTTATTGAGTGTCGGTGTTGAAGCCGTACCGTTGAGCCATGGGGTATATAAAATTGGAAAGTCAACGAAAGTTGAGTAAATTTCTGTCGCTAAATGGAGCCCTAAGGCACTGCGATCTCAATGAGCAGTAGAATTCGCTTTCAGTCCAAGACAAGCAACGAATGTCCGTTCGACATGCCCAAACGCATGCGAAAATTTTGCGCCAGTAACTGTTTTCCAAATGTTTAGGGCCTCTCGGCTGGGATTAAGCTTATCTAAGCTATTTTATACTGGAGTAATAAAAGTAAAACGCAACCAAGTTAACTATTGTCTTCTTTTCCATTATTTCCAGAGGTTAAATGTTTACCATTACATCTTCCAGCCCATGGCTACGTAAAGCCTGATGTCTGTAGTTCCTCGCCAAAGTTTGGAGTTTCCTGTTACTTTTCCTGCCGTAAAGGTTTTAGACTAGACGGTGAACCTTTGACTTCTTGTCTCAACAACGGTAAATGGTCAACCAACTCCACTATCATATGCAAAGGTATGTAAAAGCATATGAAAACCTAGGAGAAGCCAGACCTTTTAGTAGAAAAAGGAGATTGCTATACATTTAGTATTATAAACTAACTACTGGTCAGGTGGCCACCAACATTGGTTTCTTGAGTCTGGTTTTCAAATTCTTTTCGACACAAATGCCTAAAATAAGTATAGCTAAGGTTCTTAAGGATTTCTGGTATTTAGTAAAAACTGCACACAATCACTCACTCATTGACTCACTCACTCAATCACGTAATGCCCGATGGTACGTAGGGCCTCAACGAGGTCCCTCCAGATCGCTCTGTATTGGGTAGTCTTTTGGCCCTTTCCCAACCAATACTAGCACTCCTCATCTCTTCCATTACCGAAGCTCTCCATGTTGTTCTTGGGCGCCCCCTTTTCATTCTTCCCCCTGAAGTCTATGTCAGTGAGGCTCTTGCATGCACTCTGTGTTGAATTCTTAACACATGACCATCGTCTTCGCTTTGAGATGATGCCCATCGCTTCCTGTCCTGTGGCATGTATAAGTCTAGCATTGGAGATTTTGCAAGGCCAGAACACTCGCATGATTCCCCTGAGACAGGTTATGTGGAGGGTAGTCTACAGCGTTCTGATCCACAAATACGTATCGATAGCACATTACTTGTATCGAGCTTAAGTTTGGTCTTCCGTCCGTACGTAATGGATTTCTATACTAGTCTCATGTGGGTAAAAGTGGCTCTTGCTTTACCCAGGCATGATGTAATGTCCTTTTCTCTTCCACCACGAAGGTTCTTGATGCTGCCCAGATAGACGAATTTGTCTTCAAACTCTATTTCTAAGTTGCTGATCGTGATGGACTCCTCGTTAGGGTCATTAGATATAACTTTTATTTTTCCTACATTTATCTTAAGCCCACTGGTGTTCGCTATGTCGTTTTGCTCTTATGTTGCATTTTGGGCCCGGGTGTGTGAGAGCATAGCCATTGTCATCAGCATATTCAAAGTCTTCAAATTTGGTGCAAAGTGTCCATCTGATGCCAGTACGTTGCTGCTTTGTAACATTCTTCATTAGCCAGTCTATGATTACTATGATCACGAAGGCAGACATTGCAAATGATTGGCGTACACCTGAATCTACAACGAACCTCAAACTAGAGCTCTGTATGCCACGGCTGACATAATTGTAGAATTGGCTGATACTGGTGGTTAGTTTTGCAGGGATTCCGTAGTGTCACAGTATTTTCTATAAGCTGCCTCTGTGGTCACTGCCAAATGCCTTTTCAAAATCTACAAAGATAATGTAGAAATTTCTCTGCCATTCATGGCACTGCTCCAAATTCCTCCTTAGAGTGAATATATGCTCAACTCTTCCTCTCCCCTTCTACATCCTCCTTCTTCTTTTTGAAGCGTAGCGTCCACTAGGTTCTCTTTTCTCATGATAATCATTTTGCAGAACACTTTGCTTGGTATTGAAAGCAGTGTCACTCCTCTCCAGTTGTTGCAGTTTACCAAATGTCCTTTCTTAGGGATTCTAACGATGATTCCCAGTGTCCAATCTTTTTTGGGAATTCATCTTTCTTCCTCTCCCTCTGGGTTAATCTTGAAGAGCTCCGCCTTTAATACATCCTGTGTAAGTGATTCGTTGCACTTGGGAGACTTGATAGCCTTCATGATTTCCTCCTGGGTTGGAGGGTTTGTACTTATATCTAGATCTTCTGATGCTGGTGTGATATCAGGAGCATTCTCGGAATCAGGCCTATTAAGATTCTCGGAAAAGAGCTCTGCCCAACTTTGGGCAATGATAAACTTTTAACTGTTGGTTTAAGGTGCGAGGGCAGCTTCTAATTACAAATAAACCTTCAATTGTTAAACAAAAGTGGGAGTTATATTCAAACAGAATGTAATACTTGTTTTAGACAGGGAAAGTCCATCATTTGGCCGAACCTGTCCCGATGGCTTCAGGACCACAGCAGACAAAGGCAAGAGCTACACAACTGTATCGTGGCCCCCAGTGGTTGCTAAAGACAACTCTGGTATCGATCCAGTTGTTACCTCAAGCGGGGTAACACACAAGTACTATAAAGGAAAGCACTTGGTCGTATACAACGCTAGTGATCAAGCAGGAAATTTCAAGATTTGTCAGTTTTATATTTCCGTTGATGGTAGGTTATCTAACGCATTCATTCCTTCAGCAACCAGGTATTGTACACTAAATTACAAAAAAGGTATTCTTAACAGTTATATCATCCTAATCAATGAGAACTCACCATTTCTATAGAACACTGAGGTCCTGTCCCCAGTAAGCCGTAAAACTTTCAAAACGCAGGTTTATTTCTATGGTTAGTTCGACCGTCCACACCAATCCGTCTCGAAAACAGAGCTTTTTGAAAACACTCTTCAAACCCAAGTAATTTGAAAATATCGGCTTTGCGTTTATGTGTGGACGGAAAAGATTATGAAAACATAGGTTTTCGAAAAGGACAATATCACCATAATTATCTAATTTTCGTGTCCTTGCTTTCGTCAAACATAAATTCAACTGAATAAATAGTGATTGCTGCTTTTTCAAATTTCTCTGGCTTATTTTAGACAAAAAATTGATGCAGTTTCAAAGTAATACTTCCGTACATAAAGTATTTACAAATCCCATGCTTCGCTAAAGCACCTCTTAACTTAACTTATATCAGTATATTGATTTAACGGGATGCAATCATTCGTTATAGTGACAAAACTACGGAGCTAAAATAGCGCCAGTGGGTAATAGATCCCATCTTTGTGTAATTAGAACATTTTCATTTTTCTTAGGGGTTTTAGTTATCCTCCATCTCCCTTCGTTGGTGGCCCGGTGGCCTGATGGTTATTGTGCTCCGTTCCGGAACGAGCGGTTGTGTTCGTGCCCTAACCGGGGACGTTGTGTTGTGTTCTTGGGCAAAACACTCTACTCTCACAAAGCCCCTCTCCACCCAAGTGTATAAATGGATACTGATGAATTTAATGCCGAGGGTAGTCCTGCATTGGACTGGCATCCCATTCAGAGGAAGTGGAGAGACTCCTAGACGTGTATTGTTATACCTCCCAACTCAAATATGTTTTCCGATTTCAGGAGAACGCCTCACGTGTCGTGGGTCAAAACGCACTAACTCCTTAAGGCGAACAAAACTCACTAACTCCCTAGGGAAACATAAACTACATAAACTTTCGACTCACATGTGATCAGGTCGCGCTCCTTGAAACTGCGGAAAATTTGTGAGCCAGCACGTGTAAAGCAAACGATTTCTTCGCAGTTTTTTCTACTTTTCAGTTGGAAGGTATACCCAAAACTTAATGACTTGTCGCGCGGGAAACAGTGAATTTTGCTTCCCCTCGACCTCAATGTTTCCCTCGGTTTCGCCTCGGGAACACATTGAAGGTCTTGGGGAAACAAAACTCACTGTTTCCGTTGGGGCCAGTCATTAAGTGCTTATTGTTTTGAGTTTGAAAAAATTTTTTCCCATCATTTTAATTACAGTTACGCGATGTCAAAGATTGCTTCCCCCATTTAATGGTTTTTTCCTCGGCCACTGCGGAGACTCCTATGGTTCCAGATGCGTAATGGGATGCAATGAGGGATATTACTTCAACGGTTCAGCAACTACCACCTGTTTAGTCAAACCTGGTCATTTGACGGGTTACTGGGATACACAGTTTCCTACCTGTAAAAGTAAGCTTTGTTTACAATTGGCTGGACAGTTATTTAGACTCGGATTGTGCCCAAAATTTGAATTATATTTATTATGACATTTTTTCACGACTTAACATTAACGTCCTTTTATCGTTATTTTTAGGACACACGTGCTCCAAACTGAAAGCACCTCCATCCGGTTATGTTTCTCCCTTCATATGTACAATATCTCCGGTCAGTGGAACTTACTGTGACTTCGAGTGCAAGTATGGCTACAAGATTGTGGGCAATATAAACAAGGTGCACTGTGGAAATGATGGAAAATGGGATAAGGATGACAAACCAACTTTTAAATGTAAAGGTATGTAATCAAACTATCTCATTTCACTTTGCTTCCTTCTTACCTTTCCACTCTACTGCATTTTATCTTATTCCTTACAATTACAGAAAAGCTCTGTAGATGTTTGCTATAATCCTCAAACAACCTTCACTCTAATTCTGAGCGAATCCTGTTTCCCAAATCCTGATACATCCTCCGAGTTGCTAACCCTCCCCAACCCGTGTGTACCCGATGGCTACGTTACAATGCATTATTGAAAGGACGTTTAAAATAGGGATCTTTTTTCATACCTCAAACAACCTTAAGCTACGAACGAGCTGCATACACTTCTTAATCAAAATAGCTATGAAACAAGTTCTTGTTTAGACAATTCCATGATACATTCTTGTACAAGGTTTCAGAAACCATACGAATTCCTAGATATCTAGTTTTCTTATGGTACCTAAATTCTTTGGCCTTGTTTTTAGATGTTGTACCACCGCTATTCTTGAGCTGTCCATTAAACATCGCTGTAAGCTTGGAGAAGGACTCAAAAGCGGCAGCAAATTGGACAATTCCTGTGGCAGCAGACAACAGCAACCTTGCGCCAATAATCACCGTCTCACCAAAGGGGGTTCATCCACCTCATTCCTTTAGCGAAACCACAAGAGTTGACTATACCGCTGTAGATTCAGCAGGAAACATTGCAAAATGTTCTTTTAAAATAGAAGTAGAAGGTTGGTAAACATTCGTTTTAAGCTACTTTATAATAATAATAATAATAATCATCATCATCATCATTATGATAATCATAATAATCATAGTAACCACAATAATCATAGTAATCACAATAATCATAAGGAAAGGTTGATTCTACCTTCTCAGTTTTTCATAACAATATTGCTGTCTAATCTGGAAAATGTATCAATATTATTACACGAACTTGATTTTTACTTTAATGTTATTGGAATCAAATGAGAATCGCAGCATTCCAGGTTATGTTTTTGAATATGTACCAACACCTTTGGCCTCTGGAGGCGTAAGGCTATTTGTTGATCAATCACTGCATTATATGGTTCTTAAAAAGACCTCTAATGAGGCTTTTCAAGCCATTTGGATTGAAATATCCTTAGTAAATCATAAAAACATCGTTTGCGGCATAATTTATCGACTGCACAACTCACCAGAGTACTTTCAGTCATATTTTGACGAGGTAAGTGAAAAAATGGTATTAGACGATAAAACTGTTTATATCATGGGGGATTTTAATATAGATTTACTCAAATGTGAAACATCTCAAATAAGTCGAGATTTTTTGTTGTCTATTCAAAGCTGCTATCTTATTCCAACAGTTGACAAACTCACACGTGTTTATAGAGCGTCTACTACGCTAATTGATAACATATTTGTCAACAATTCTGACAAGCTTCCTGCCATTGGTAATATCATATCTGATATTAGCGATCATTTTTCTCAATTCTGTATTACAACATCTGCGAGAGACAAAAAGCAACAAATTAAATCTGTTAAAATGCGTGACTATTCAAATTTTTCCGCTGATAGTTTTGCTAAAAATCTCTTAGACGTTGACAGGGACGGGATGATTGCAAATGGAGCGAACTGTCCGGATAAGTTGTTTTCAAGGCTTTACAACAAGTATAACAAAATTGTCAACAAACATGCCCCCTTTAAAAGAATGTCAGATCGGAAAGCAAAGCAGCTGTCTAAACCTTGGATCACCACTGGAATTAAGGCATCGATTGCAGTCAAAAGTAAATTGTATGCATTAGGTGATGACTCTAGGTACAAATACCATAGAAACGAAATCTGTAGCTTAATTCGGCTAATTAAAAAGATATATTACTACGAGTATTTCGAACATAATGTTGCTTACATGAAAAATACTTGGGAAGGAATTAATGAGCTGCTATATCGTAGAAAGAGGAATTTTAAAAACATAACGTAACTCAAGGACAGGGGAAACATCGTGAAAAAAGCCTCACAGATACCTAATATCCTTAATAAGCACTTTGCCTCAGTAGGTACCGGACTTGCTAGTAAATTGCCCTCTCCCCCTAAGCATTACCTTGATTATGTTAGCAAATGCATATCTCCACTCCCATCCTTCTTTTTTTAACAAGTTTTTCCTGACGACATTTGCTCTGAAATATTATCCGTACCAAACGACAAATCTTATGGTTTATATTCCTCTCCCACTAAATTACATAAACTCTCAAGCTCTATTATAGCCCCTGTCATATCAGAGTTACTTAATATATCTATCAAATCGGGGTCTTACCCATCAAAGCTTAAAAATGCCAAACTTACGCCGATAAAAAGCCTTCGACACAGTTGATCACGAAATTTTCCTTAATAAGCTCAACCACTATGGCTTCCGTGGGATTATTAATGATTGGTTCTCATCATACTTAAACAATCGCACGCAAATAACTCAAGTAGGTCAGCATATCTCAGATAAAGCAATCATCACCTGTGGCGTACCCCAAGGGTCCGTTCTCGGTCCATTGCTTTTTTTGTTATCTTTTTGCTGATTGCACTAATATCCTCTACGCTGATAAAAATGTGAAGACTCTTGAAACAACAATTAATATTGAAATGGGAAAGTTTTGTGTCTGGTTAACAGCCAACAAATTAACGCTTAACATTAAAAAATCAAATTTTATAGTCTTTCATCCTTATTAAAAACAGCTTGCTTATCAGCCAAAAATTTGCATGTTTGTCAGTGAGCAAAATAAATACGTTGATCTTGAGTCTAAAAGTCTACATTAAGTACCTTGGTGTATTAATTGATAAAAATCTTTCCTGGAAGCACCATATTGATGCTACTGCTACAAAGATTAGTAAAAATGTTGGGCTTATTGCAAAACTACGTCATTGTGTACCTCGGAAAATACTATTAAATTTTTATAAATCACTAATCCATCCCTATTTAACATACGGTCTTCCAGTCTGGGATCAGGCAGGTATTCTAATTCTCCAGAAAAGGGCACTTCGTCTGTTGTTTTTCGTAGATGTTGTTGTTTTTAATCATAATTATCATAATCATCATAATAATCATAATAATCATAATCATAATTATCACAATCATGTTAATCATAATAATCACAATCATAATCATAATGAAAATAAAGTTCTTAAGAACGCGTTCCACATATCAATGTCTCGATGCTTTTTACAACTAAAAGAAGGAACTTTCAAAAACAGGTGCGATTTCAAAGCCCTTTTAAAGCTATCAACAGAGTTACTTTGTCTAA
>CM042746.1:37939864-37962313 GCA_022496165.2 Catalaphyllia jardinei | reverse complement strand
CGATTTCAAAGCCCTTTTAAAGCTATCAACAGAGTTACTTTGTCTAATGGCAAGTGGTAGCTGATTCAATAACTTCGGAGCAATTGCCGCAAAAGATCTATCTCCATAAGTAGAAGACTTCAAGGTAACTAGTAAGTTGGAGTCACTAAAACGAAGAGAACGACGGGGAGTGTAATGACGTAACAGTTCATTAATATATACCGGGGCTTAAGGTTACCATGCACCTTCAGGGGTGTCTCGCGTACAAGCGATGTAGTGCGTCGGGTTTCAACTGTAGATATCTAAACCCTTATATCAAATTAAAGCTTACAGGACTGGCTATCAGACTACACCAAAAATTTTGAAAAACAATGAAATGCGAACGCCCGAATCACCTTTTAAGCGTTACACGTCAAAGGGAATTTTGTTTTTCGCCTATTTAATGCGTTCCTCCGTTTCCGGGGCCAATGCGCTAAAAAAACATGTCTGCGATTTGCCATATTCAATTTCAGTGAAAAGTTACAGAACATTCTTGAAATAGAATTTAAAAAAATATGGAGTTACCGTACAAAACTAGTTACTGTCAAAATTTGAGAGCAATCGAACAAATTCCCTTTGCCACTTGTAGCTCTTTGAAGTGTCCCCTTCTGGTGAAAAAATTGTTTCTAGAAAACAGCGCTGAAAAAATTTTCCTGCTTCGCAAACAAACTCCGTCCACAACCACAGTCAACTGGGTTCTCATATAACTGAGCCAATCAGCGCTTGGAAAGTTTACTTCCGTTGGCTTCCTGGTGAAATTTACCCTCGTATTAAATCCTCAATCAACCCTTAGTGTTTCGCATTGCGCTCTTAGCGAAGAGATTATTTTTGGCTGCTCGCTTTTTTTCTTGAAGCTGTTGGAGCAAAATGCGGAAGATAACAAAGGGAACGACCGCTAGAAAGCAAACTAAAGCGGCTAGGCGGGAAAACACGTTCAGTAGTAAAAGAAAACGCGGCAGCTTCAAATGAACCGATAAACTTTAGAGGGAGAATTATTATGGCGATTTCAGCAATTCGGCATGTTTCACTTTCTCCCTTGATAATAATGGTGATATTCTGATGTTGATAGGAATAATTCGGCACCATGAACAAACATCCATACAGCAATGGAGCCATTCCTTCATGCGAAATGGCAAGAACTTTTTGTTTTATTTATGACAGATTCGATGGAAACCCTTCAGCTGATATGTTGGAGAAAAGCACGTCCGTTCGGATAAGAAGAGGCAAGCCAGCCAGGAAGAACATGTACCATCATTACAGCGCCTTGGCCAATTAAAACGCACGACTCGATCTTTTGCAGGCTTGATCACAGATAGCCGTAGCTTCAACTTTCCGCCAACCTTTGCTTGTTCATTCATTGCTGTATTTTCATTTTTGGTTCGTTTCTTTCGCTTCTTCGAACTGGTCCACGGACATTTCCATGGTCTAGGTTTATTCATATCAAAATTAATTACACCAAGGAAGGTGCTTGCGTGGTGGCTGATCAACTGAGTAGCTAGTTCTTCACATCTGTATAATCTCACTAAAGTCGCCTCGGTTGATTGCATAACATCATAGGGCTGTCAATCAAGGGGGAAACTTTTACTTCCAGCGTAAACGTGAAACTCCGATTTCTCCGCTAAACTTTAGTCTTTTTCAATATTTTTTTTGAAAAAATTAAAGATCACACTTCGAACAATATTTTGACTCAAAAATCCAGATTTGAAGAAAATTATCGATCTGAAGGTGCACAGTAACCTTAAGTTATGAAAATAAGTACTCGCTTGGAAATAAAGGTTTATCTTGTTAATTATTTAGCGTATTCAGTTTAAGATTACAGTATACCTGCAGATCGATAATTTTCTTCAAATCTAAATTTTTGGGTTAAAATATTGGTCGAAGTGAGATCTTTAATTGTTTAAAAAAATTGTTGAAAAAGACTAATTATTGGCGGAGAAATCGCGGTTTCACGTTTTCGCCGGAAATAAAAGTTTACCTCTTGATTGACAATCCTATTATGATATGCAATCAACCGAGATGACTTTCGCGGGATTATACAGATGTGATGAACTGGCTACTCAGTGGATAAGCCGCCATGCAAGCATCTTTCTTGGTGTAATTCTTTTAGGTATAAATGAACCTAGACCATGGAAATATCCGTGCACCAGATCGAAGAAACGAAAGAAGCGAACCAAAAATGAAAATACAGCCATGAGCGAACAAGCGAAGGTTGGCGAAAAGTTGATATAGGGCTTAGATATCTACAGTTTAAACCGGACGCGCTTTATCGCTTGTACGCGAGACACCCCTGTAGGTATTCAGTAACCTTAAATAAAAATTTTGTTGCTTTTCCGAGTTTTTTTTTAAGGCTATGAGTTTTACTAGTTGGCTTATGTTGGCACTTTCAACTCTATGTATTGCGTCTTTTTAAGCTACCGTTGATTGCGGTATTGTGACATAGTTTGTCTTTCATGCAGATAATGAAGGCCCTGAAGTTGTTTACTGTCCTCCTGATATCGAACTAATCGCCACAAGAATGACGACAATTGTAAAGTGGAAGCAGCCGCAATTTAAAGACAACAGTAACGAGCCCTTGACTATCCGATGCAGTCACAAAAGTGGCTCAGCGTTTTACTGGGGAACTTGGAATGTTCAATGTTCTGCTTACGATAGCAATACAAATAATGATCCTGCATTGTGCAAGTTTACCATAAATGTTAAACGTGAGTGAACACTTTGTTTGAAGCTTGTGTGCCGTTTGTTGAGCTAGGGAGTCAGTGATAACGACTGAGCATGGCCTAAGGCATGCCTTTATGGGTCACATATGGTAGGCTGGGAAGTAAAGAAAATAAATGTAAGACACATCTGTTTTTGAATTTTTGCTAAACAATTCTGAATCCTGGATTTAGGGAAAATTTTAACTTTACGACTTTGACTTGTTTCATTATCTTACATAAAAACCAAATATATATATGACTGTTCTTTTCCCAGCAAACGACTGCCCCGATAAAAGACCGCCCAAGAATGGCGCGATGTCTTGTGATGACTGGGCTCTTGGCCGGTATTGTGTACCATTTTGCAATGATCGCTGGGATTTTGTGCAGCCATTATCTATTTTTGCCATATGGACTTGCGATGCAAAAGGAAAGTGGGTACCACCTGTACACTGGCCAGATTGTTCATGTGAGTAATTAAATCATTATGAACCTTATTGCTGTAATAGGGAACAAGCCTAAGGCTGTTTACCATAGGGAGCAAATCATAATCATTTTCAGTGGATAAATAAAAAGTTTTCGTCAACCTTTTCCAGCTCCATTATTCATCAGTTTCCAAAACCCCACTACCAGACCTAACCCCATGGCAAATGTGCTTCTATAGACTGCGAGTGCACTTCGGGCATCCTTATTGGCCCTTACAAAGTGTAGAGAGTAACGTACTTGCAGCAGAAAATTCTAATTTCACGATTTTGGGCAGAGAAGCAAACAAAGTATTTATAGCGCACTTTTTATATCAATGTACCATTATTCTATCACGAATGTCTTTCTCTGATTGGCTACTAGTTACTTTCCTTTTCAAAGTGTCTATGAAGAGAATTTTGTTTGAATTTTAAAGATTTATGCTAGCTTATGCGGGTTGCGTCCTCTTCTAATGTCACTCGTCAACGTTCACCACTAATTTTTCTCCGATTCTTATTGGTTTAAACTGATCACGTGACGCGATAGTGTTCATCCGCGGAGAGACACCATGCAGCCCATACTGCCCGTCCCGAAGAAAATACCCGGATGAATAGTGGTGGTCCATGAAAATTTTTCTATAAGCAAGTGGGTTTGTACAAAATAAACAGTTGAAATGCCATTAAGTGGGGTTTTGTCTGTGTTCTTTTTCAAATTTTACATTTGACTTGAACGGCTCATCTGAAAAAGGTGAAAATAATTCAATTTACAACCCACCCATTAATTTTTAAGTGATTTTATTGGCTACTTTACGTCACGTGGTATAAATCTCCGGACAGTTATCACGCAATAACCCCCGCCCGATTCGATATTTGTCCTCCGATTGTTTCCGTCGAGGAGAAACATAGTCAGCACAAGAATTTCAACCTTTGTTTTCCCTTATTTAATATGGAAGGAAACCAAACTGGCGTTATTTTGTCTAGCGATGGTGACATTAAAAAGCCAATGGCAAGTGCTGCTCCGGAAAGTACAAAAAAGTCACCAAAATACGCTGGGAATGTCTTTCAAGGTGGAGAAAGTCACGAGTAGACTTTTAATATTTAGTCCTGTGTAAATTTAAACCGATTCATTTTACAAAATGAAGATTTAATACAACGTGATAACTAATTATAAAATAAACCAACCGTTCACGTCCGACTGTAGCGTGGAGGAAGGAGAGAAAAATTCCAGTCGCACTTGAAATCATGGAGCCGGCAGAATTGTCAACCATGTTGAAATCTTTTTTTACGCAGAAGCCAGAAAAGTCAGTGGAAGGAAAACCATACAGTCGCAACACTGTGAAAGCCAATTCGTTCCGGGCTGGACAGAGTTTTTTTTTCTGGTTCCCTTCAAAGAAAACCGTTTTCCATTATTCGGGATAAGTATTCAAGCCGGCAAACGAAGCTCTAGATCTATCACTGAAAGATCTTGCGCGACAGAGATTGAATTCTTTCACAAAGCCCAAGCGTCCAATTTCCAGCGAAGACCTTGAAACCCTCCATGCAGCAAATCAGCTGGGCCTGAATGCTCCAGAACGTTTTTCAAATTTGGCATGTTTTGACACCATTCTCTACTTCGGAAAGAGAGGCCGTGAAAACCAAAGCGAGTTTTAGCTCAAAGCAACAACAAGATGGCTGAAGTACTTCATCTCTGGCGAGAGAGCGACGAAAAATCAGTCCACCTTCAAGTGCTACAGATTTTACACATCTGTGTTTCGCAGATGAATAGAATTCTGAGACTGAAACACATTTCTTTCTAGTCAAGTTTTTGAACAGTTCGTCGGAATATATGAACCAAACGTGCCAGGTTTTCGAGTTTTTGATCTAAGGGGCGTTACGAGAATTAATTTCACATAACAGCTTGTCAAATTTGGTCCAATCTCCGTGGAAATAAAGTTAGTTAAAGCAATCAAATTTACTTTGCTCCCTCACGTCAATCACGCGCATTCGCCATCACATCACAACTGGCTTTTTTACCATGTTTACGAGCGGTTTATTGCGAAATGAAAATTAATGGGAGGGTTATAAAATAAATAAACCCCTTTCTGGCTTGCTGGTATGTCGGCTGATAATGTCCTTGGCTGAGAGATTGTCCTCAAAATTTTACATTTGCCCTCGAAGCTTTGCTTCTCGGCCAAATGTTCATTTTTCGGACAATCTCTCAGCCGCGGACATTATCAGCCGACATACCAGCCGCCTGAAGGGGTTTATTTACTAAATAATTTTTGAACTGGCGCTAGGAAGAAAATTTAGTTTTGATATTTAGTGGTGATATTTGCCCTGGAAGCTTCGCTTCTCGGGCAAATATTTGTTTTCAGAACATCAAATTTCTGCGGGGCAACTACCAGCCGATCGTTCCTAGACAGAAGACTCTATTATTTAAATAGAAATCTGGAGCTAATCTGGTTCTTAAATAGAAGCTATTTCCAAGCTGTACCAAACACTGGGAAATAATAAATCTTTTAAAGTAAAGTAAAGCCGAGTGAAGTAAAGTAAAGTAAAGTAAGTTAAGTAATGGTTCATTGAAGAATATCCAACCAAGTGAGGTTTTTCATCTACAATATCTACACTATAGGTCAACTCAAAGAAAAAAATTAAAACTATAGAATGAAATATATACATCTTTACAATTATCTTTTGTCTTATAGTACCATATCAGCCATCTCAAGTCAGGAGGGCCGGAGCATTGCATTATTATACTGGAGACTGCAGTACTCCTAAGGCTCAGGCACAGATTAAGAGCCAGTTCATACAAATATTAAACGCATCAGCTATGCAAATGATTTGCAATGACCCGGTCTATCGTGACAAATGCAAAGCGGAAAATGTGAAAGTGACATGCGGACTGGTTGACAAGGGTGTAAAAAGGAACAGAAGAGAAGCAGGTTAATTGTTTTGCTGTTGTGTCTTTTGTGCCTTTGTTTTTCAGTTTTATTTTTGTGCATATACCTGCATGTTTGACAATATCTCTTCCTGAGATGACGCCCTATATTTTGTGGGCAGTATTTTTTTTCACCAACAAGTATATCTTTGAGTGATGCATACATACTATCAAAGCGAATGTTAACATGTTGGATTTCAGGAAACCTATTTTACCAGGATCAAGTCAGGAAACAAATTTGTCAAACAAAAATATTCACATAATTAATGCCTTGTATACGGCTGGCGCGCATGAAATTTGAATTGACCAATCAGGATTCAGCAGGCGGCAAAAATTAATGTTGCTATCCTGACGTCAATGCACGTCAACAGGGATAGCATTGGAATCAAATTTTCTTGGTTCAGATTGCAATAAATATTCAAGAAAAAGGACTTTCTATTTCTAAAACCATATCAGATTGTAAAAGTAAAAAGTATAAAACATTTTGTTCTCCAAGCTCTCAATTTGGCGCCAAAAATGGGGCGCCAGCCTCGGGCATTATTAGCAACTCGCTCGTAGTTTATCGAGTGTCGCCAGCCTGGGAAATAGTTGTGTTATTTTAGATAACATGTGCCGTTTAATTCATGTGCTGTCAACTTAAACCCTAGAAAAAAGATAAAACAAGCGTTGTAACAACTGAATATTTGCCATATTTGCCATAATTCAGTTTATATGGAGTGTGTTCACTATTGAATAAAGGGGGTAGGTTTCTGCGTAGGTATGGAGTATTATAAGACAATTTGGTTTTATCAACTGGGTTGATGAGATTTGAAAACTGACGATTCCAGCGTTAGCCATTTGTCGGAGCGATTCGATAATCCCCGCTGACGCCCTTGCTCGCTACGAGGTCTCGTAGCTCAGTGAACAGAGCTCTAGCGCGGTGTTCTGAAGCTCACGGGTTCCGATTCCTGCTGGACACAGATTTTTCTATTGTCCCACGCTAGTGTCATGTAGATCAATTCACCTTTCACATTTGAATACCGAGCTTAAAATTAACCATCTTTATTCACTTATTGCTACTCACAATAACTTCGATTTTCTTTTCTTTTTCAGCCCACGCTCGTGTCGTTTTGATCAATTCACCTTTCACATTTAATTACCGAGCTTAAAATTCACCACTTTTATTCACTTATCACTATTCACTTATTTATGTTTTAAAAAGTCCTAAAGCCATTCCTTAAATACAAATATAGGCGTAACATGTTTTTCAAATCATATTGCTGTTATCACGTTCTGCAGGTGATAAGGTCTTCACCATGAGACTACGGAGAGCTGCTCAGGTGGCAAAAATTACTTTTGAAATTGTTGGTATGTTCCATGCTCCCATTTTACTCTCTATCTGCATATTTTTTGTTTTCGAAAGTCGATTCAAGCCAGCCTGGCCAAAACTAAGTAGATTAATTTCTTTCATTTAGGCAAAGCCAGACAAACAAGATGACAATACAATGGGTTGTATTAGAGGAATGGGTTGTGTTATAATATGGAGTTAATACATTTGATACCAAGGCATTGAAATTTAAGACCTTGAGCGAAGTCATGGTATACTTTAAACTTCACAAAACCTTGCCAGGACTTGTGTTTATAAGAGGCGAGCCTTACTCGCAACATTTCAAAATTTTACAAAGGCTGCAACTCCATGTATGTCTAAATGTTAAATGGCGCTATAACACGTTGTTAGATGTCTATGAAAAGAAATTATTGTAATATCACTGGAAATAATGTAATTCCTTTAATTTATTACAGTGGACCTCGGTGGCGTCGTCACTGACAATACCAAAGAGAGTAAAGTAAAACTTGGGGATACAGGAGTACAAATCGCCAAAAACATAAGCAAGCAAATTTCAAGAGCAGTGGACGATGAAAGCATTTCGTTAAGTTTAAATGGGAAGAAGATTCTGCCAGATAAAAAGTCTTTAAACTTCTCCCAACCTAGAAAAGTGTGCACCAAAGGACAAACATTCAGAGAAGGATTTTGTCGTAAGTGTATATTGATACAATTAACAACAATAAACATATTGTCTTTGAAAAGAGACATAACAAGCATTCCCCATACATGTATTATATTTAAAGTACAGATGTTTTAAGCAGAACAGTGTTGTATTACATTGCTGTTAAGTGTACAAATGTTGTTATTGTTTATACCCGTTCCGAAAACTACGACTCACGCACTGTTACAATGCTCAACCAACTATACAAACATTTTAATAGATATTGATAGCTTAGTGACAAATTGATAGCTTAGTGACAAATTGAAAAAAATAGGGATAGGGATAACAAGACGCTTTGCTGCGTGTACCCAGGCAGTCGTTATACTGAGAAGCAGTAGCTATATTGCAATTGAGCTTAAATGTTCTGCATTTGCGAAATTCAATCGAATCGATGTGCTCAAGCTATTCTGCCTTCGATTGCATTTCTTGTAATCGATTAATAGCTTATTACTCGTACACAGACCTTTAGCACATAAAATGAGTCAAGATCGTTACATCAGCCTAAAGATCGTTACATCAGCCTATGAACGTTTCAGTCTATTTTCTTTAGCCTTTGCCGTTGTTGTTGTTTGTTTGTTTTTTTTCCCATTTCTCAAACGAGAGAGACATTTTGAATTTCAGAGTTATGGCGGTGCGTGACATAGAGCCACCCTGGGCTCTGTAAATTTGTTCAAAATAATTCGAGGAATATCCCAGGTTTGGGAAAACGCAGATTTAAAAATTAGAGAAGTGTAATCTTTATTAATCTCCAATAATATCACAATTTCCTGACTTTATCCACTGAATGATTTTGGAATAATTTTTTTATTGCGTCTGGATTGCGTGACAGTACAATCCAAGAGTTGTTTTGCTGGGGTCAACTCATACAATTTTATCTCAAATGTACAATAACTCTTCGCTACATGGGTTTCATTCTTGAGAAGACACATACCTCTGTTACAAGAAAATAACGAGAGAATATCGTTTAGTTCGAGATTTTAACTTTAATACACGTTACGAAGTTTCTCAGAGCGTTTTACTTAGGTGTACTCGAACAGATACATTCGTAAATAACAGAAACATTCTCTAACCTTTCTGCTCTTGTTGCTCAGACGTTATGAGTTCGTGCTGGGATCACGATCACGTGTAAAAATACGATGACGCTTCTGAAGATGCTTGTTATGAAGGTGAAGAGTCGATAGCCCCGGTTGATAGCTAGCTCCTTTGGCATAAATTTAAACATGATTCTTGATAAATTCACTCCAAACGTTCGCTCGTAAATTGTTGATCTCTCGTTAGCCTTGCAGACCGACCCTTTCCGAAAACGTTTAACGACCTTTAGTGTTGGTCTACCGCGAACGGTGTGTTCGTTTGTATGTGATTTCATCGCCCTAGAAATCATGGAATCCGACGCAGTAGCTTTTTCACGACGACAACTGCAGTAAATTCCATGTGTCGTACGCTGCATTACTGACGCATGCCCTGTAGAGACCAGACGGCGATTTGTGACTGAACGAGGATAAAAAAAAAAGAAAAAGAAAGCCGAAATTTAAACCCAGGCCTCACTGCCTGGGTAATAAGTAGCAAACTGTAAATGGGAACCGTCTTTGAAATGCTCAGTTGAGCTTGCTAAGGTCAAATGACTCGCGAATAAAGTCAACCATTCCAAACAAATTTGTTCTTGACGGGAATCTACCATGAAAAGTAGTTGTAATTTAGTTTTTCTTTTTCATTCGTTCTCCTTATTGGAGCTTGAGAGAATTTCAATATTTTCACCTTAGATAATTTCGTTGAGTAGGCTAATTCCCAGTTTGGTCCAGGACTTCTTAACTTTGATCTAATTTCGCTTGAAAAACTCGACGCTATATTTCCTAAACCGTATGTATTAATCACTGCACACCGACCAAGCTCTTTATTGCCCGCATCAGATGTTACAAAACTATGGCATCATTGTGACAGTCCTCGTCCACATCATCATCATCATCATCATCATCATCATCATCATCATCATCCATAAATAGGGCTGCCAGTTATTTGATTATTTCTCATTTACGTATTTTACTCACGTTTTGTATTTTATTAAGTTTTTATCATCTCATCTTGTCCCATAGTAAATTGCACAGCTGGGACATATTTGAACCAAAAACTTGGTACATGCCAAGATTGTGCCATAGGATTCTATCAGGAAAACGACGCACAAATCGAGTGTGTCAAATGTCCTCCTGGTACCTCCACAACAGACGTGAGGACGGATAACAGCTCCAGTTGCTTGGGTGGAGTATTTAACTTATGCATGCACTGAAAATAACGCATTAGTGTTCTATTTCTACTCCAACTTTGTGATTGTTAGTCCTTTTTAAAACTTTAGGGTATATGGATTTTTTTTATTAGTTCCGGGTTTCTTTGTGAAACTATACTTTGGATGGATTTATTTGCAGAACTTTTGTATGCTGTGAACATATTTATATATTTATTTACCTGGCACTGTTATAGCACAAGTGCAAGTTGGGCCGAGCAAACAACTGAAACAAATAATGCAAATTGAACATAACTTTGTGAAACATTTAAAGCAAAAAACATTGTGAAAATAGATCTAAAAGTAAATTGTTTCAAGTACAATAGTCATATAAAATTCTGTTTGGACATAACAAAGCCGACATTGTTGTTGTTTACGTCCAGTGGAAAAGTTATCTAGCAACGTAAGATGCATTTAAACCTGATTCCTGGCCACGGTCATTATAGTTTATTTTTTGGCAGGATATTTAGAATTCCTTATACTTAGGATACTCACCTTGCCCGTCTCCACAAAGGAGTACAAATGTGTAGCATGAATGGATGCACAACGGCTATTCATGCATAGTTTATGAATTTATTGTCCATTCTACATTCATGTAAACCAATTAAGGCTGACATTCACATCAAGAGATATCAGCTAATGCATTCTTTAATTGGAAAAATAAGTGATTTTCCATTTTGAGAATTGTTTCAAAGGTTTGATTCATTTTATGTTTTTGAGAAACTGAATGCTTGTCGAAGATTGTGGTTTATGGTTAATTCATTTTTTTTTTTATTAAATGAGCTATTTGTGAAGCTGGTACATTCTCACCAACTGGACTGGAGCCGTGCATTGCCTGCGAAAAAGGGCATTTTCAAGAACTAAAAGGACAGACTTTGTGCGCGAAATGTAAGGAGGGGCAGACAACGTCATCTGAGGGCTCCAACAGCTCTGCCGATTGTGGAAGTGAGTAATGTTTTATCGATTGCCGTATTGAATGGCTTTGGAAATGCGATGTGTAACTCATGCACTGATACAAAAACAAAAAGGACTGTTTATCACATATACTTTTTAAAGATATGGGACTTTATTTTGCATTCTGCGCATGCTCTAACCATACCACTGAAGAGAAAGGCAAATAAATGTATAAGTCTTGGGTCTTAAGTGCACAGACGGAACAATTCCAATCTCTTACTCGAACTTTTGGCATTTCTTAAGCCCCTGCAGTGTGTGATTAAATAGTCAGAACTGATACGTAAATGATATCATATATTGCAAGTAGTAATTCTATTATTGCAACACTGAAACATTTGATTCTTGTTTACACAGTTGCTTGTCCAGTGGGCTCCTTTTCTGTAACTGGATTGCAGCCATGTGCCTTATGCGACAGACGCTCTTTTCAACCTAACACAGGAAGGCGCGACTGTTTGTTATGTCCTGGAACAACTGTGACAAAGGCGCGAGGGTCGAAGAGCCGTCTCGACTGCCTGGGTATGTAAGACACCAAGAGTGGCCTATCGCACGTTTTCCTATTAACGTTTTTTGTCAGGGGGGTCTTCCACTTGACCAAAAACTTCTGGTTTTAATTCCGCTGCCAGCGGCGACTGAAGCGGGATTTAAAGGGATTTCCGGAAAAAAGGACAGCCTACCGAAGTATAGCCGAATTTTCATATATTTCTCTACAGGAATTTTGTTCCACTTGATTATGCTCCTAGTGTTTTTTGGTTGAATAGTTCAAGTTTTTAAACAATTTTCAGACTTTCGGAAACGTTCCCAGGAAATTTCCGTATCAATTGCCCGTTTCTAAGTTTCGAAGTCCTTGGTCTTGTAGGAAGCGCCCAATATCTAAGTCAAAAAAATAATTGTTAGTGATTTAGAAATTCGCTAAATTTTGACTTATAATTGCCTTAGAGAGTAGACCGAAAAAGACACTGACAAAAAATGCTTATTTTGTTGTTTCAACACAAGTGGCCAGGACTCACGATATGGTCGTTCGGTAAAGTGGTGGGGACAACACTATAAGGATGTATTTGAAATTTCATAACTAAAATTGATATCGAAACAAAAGGACAGTAAAAAGTCATTAAGTTTACATTTTACACCATATCTTGTTTGTGTTTGCTGTTCTAGATCATTCAATCCGCATTAAAGCCTCATCGATGATTTCAGTCAACTGTTTCTTAAATTCTAGCCACTGAAATGAACTTAAAACTCCTAAAACTCCCTTTGGAAGGTTCCATTCGCTTCGAAATTTCGAATTGGCGTAGTTCCAGTACCACGCTGTCAAAAAGAGTCTCAACCCGCATGCTTCTTTGTAAGCTTTCAGGCAACCCAAAATGTAATCATGAATTGCAAATATTCAACACTCGTCAGTGTTATCCTCTGTTATGAAAGATGGCATGCCCAGAATACCCAGAGGGTCTTTTTCTAAATTCAAGCGGGGTATTTAAAAATTATGAATATGATTAAGGTGAAACAAAAAACGAACGTACGGTAGAACCCCGTTAAAAAGGCCACCAAGGGGCCATAAGAATTTGCCGGGGCCGTGTTATTGGAGCAAGTCAAATTTCAGGATTGGTCTAAATTGAGTGAAGTCTTTACAGATATACAACAATTGCACTTCTAAACTGTTCTTGAATAAGCATCTGGAACGCAGAAACAATTTTTAAAAAATGAAACTGCAATCAGCACAGACAAGTTTAACAATGGGAAGACGAACATTAACCCTTTAGTGCGCAAGGGGTCTCCCTTTGACGAGTAAAATCGTCTGGCGTTAGACAGAGTAAAATCTATAAGTCAACATTGCGCATTAAAGGGTTAAAGGAGATAGTTTTTTAACCCTTTAGTGCCCAAGGGGTCTCCCTTTGACGAGTAAAATCGTCTGGCGTTAGACAGAGTAAAATCTATAAGTCAACATTGCGCATTAAAGGGTTAATTGGGATAACATTATAAAAGATTATACAGGGAGTGGTTTCAGAATGTGGTGGTAGGCCCTATATTAACGGGCTGGCCGCGTTAACAAGGTTTTCTAATAAGATACATGTATGGGCGTCTCGCAGGGACAAGAAAAGTGGCCATAATAACGGTGGAGTTCCGGTGTAAACGTCTTACCGAACTTTACCAAACCGCGACCGCGCACCACCAAGAAATAAAAAGCAGTATCGAAAGGCATTGTATTTTATGTACAACACAGTGCCAATACAAATTTTTGGCTCTTTAGTCGAATGTATCGAGTATAGTTTGACCTAGTTTTTGTTTGCCTTGTAATATTGAGCGTAAGAACAAATTAAAAGCCAAATATCGGTTAAAACGCGGTTAAAATACGGTTTAAATGCTGTAAACTAGTAAAAACAACAACAACAACAACACAGACAACATATGAATTATAAACTTTCATGGCTAGTTATTGACATTTTGTTCGATATCAATTTAGCTATAATGTTTCATACAGCTATCCTTCTATTTTTACCCGGTAATCGTATCGTCAACCTGGGCCCTCAAGGATTTCACACGAGTGCTTAGCTAGTGTGTAAGCTTTTTTATTATTATTGTCAAACAGATGTCAACGAATGTGACTCAAGTCCTTGCATTAACAAAGCTACGTGCAAGAGCCTCGTTGCCGACTATTTATGTTCATGCCCCCTTGGATTTGCCGGAAAACAATGTGAAATAGACATCGATGACTGTAAAGATGAGCCATGCCTTAATAATGGTACTTGCAACGACCTTGTTAACGGCTTCATCTGCACGTGCCCTAGCGGTTACGAAGGAATCAACTGTGAAAAAGACATCGACGAATGTATGTCATCACCATGCTTCAATAAATCTTCTTGTAGTAATGTGCCTGGAGGTTTTAGTTGCATCTGCGAGAACGGATTCACTGGCGTGTTATGTGATGCAGAGATTGACGAATGTTCCTCATTACCGTGTCTGAATGGAGGAACCTGCGTTGACAAAATAAATGGGTATGAGTGTGTTTGCAATGGAGTGTTTCAAGGGACTGACTGTGACGACAAACTTGAGTCATGTGCGTCGTTTCCGTGTCAAAACGGGGCTCGGTGTATCGATGGAAGTAACAGTTATCAGTGCGTTTGTTCAGTAGGGTATAAAGGACAGCAGTGTGAGACAAACATAGATGATTGTGAAAGTATCCCCTGTCTTAACAATGCCACCTGCATTGATGGAATCAATGGTTTTTTCTGTCATTGTGAAAATGGCTTCATAGGTAAGACCTGTGAAATCGAAATTGACGAATGTCTTTTGGATGTCTGTAAGAACAATGGGACTTGCATAAAAACAGACAATAATAACTACAGGTGTGAATGCAAGCCAGGATTTGACGGGTTATATTGTGAAAACAACATTGACGATTGTGCATCTAATCCCTGCTCGAACCAAGCTATATGTCAGGATGAAGTAAATAACTTTACCTGCAATTGTCTGCCAGGGTATATGGGAAAGGACTGCAATGTGGACATTGACGAGTGTGAATCGTCCCCATGCTTAAATAATGCATCGTGTTTAGATGATTTAAACTCTTTTACATGTCAATGTGTGGATGGTTTTGAAGGAGCCCTTTGCGAAATTGAAATAGATGAATGCGCAAGCTCTCCATGTGGTAAGACTGGCTATTGTATTGATCAGGTGAATGGTTACAGGTGTGAGTGTTTCTATGGATTTACTGGCATGAATTGCGAAATTAATATTGATGACTGTGACACTAATCCATGCCTCAATGATGGAACTTGTGTGGACTCGCTTGGAGGATTCAAGTGCGCCTGTAAGACCGGTTACGCTGGAAAAGATTGCAGTGTTGACACAAACGATTGTTGGAGTTTTCCTTGCTACAACAATGGAACTTGTGTCGACAAGGTGAATCATTACATATGCGAATGCCTTGAAGGTTTCGTGGGATCACGCTGTGAGACGAATGCTATTGATTGCTTTGAAAATCTTTGCTTGAATGGAGGCATCTGTAGAGATGGAATTAACAGCTACACCTGCGATTGCGCTTCTGGTTTTTGGGGACAACATTGCGAAATTGAAATTGATGAATGCGAGTCATTTCCTTGTCTGTACGGGGGATCTTGCCATGATGAGGTAAGGCAACAATAGTATAGAAAGATTATTGTTTTGTTTCTGAACATCCTTCGATTTAAGGTACGAGAGTATGTGGCGATTAGCGTGTTTGCAAGTACCTCGTAATTAAGATCGTTCCTACAAGATTACTAGAAAGTAAAAAAAGGCTCTAATACCTATCACCTGTTTAGCAAGTTGTGAAGAAGAACATTTGATTTTTTTGCGTGTTTTCACGTTATAGCCTCATACCTTTGAATTGGAATTTTGGCAAAGTAAGAAACTTGAGTTAATGTCGGTAAAAACCAGTGAAAGCATTCTCAAGCTTGCTGAAGGTTAGTTTTCTCCCATACATGGCGTGGGTAAATCTAGTAATCAAGGTTTAAACAGACAAGGCTTTCCCCCAGTCTGCCGCCATTCGAAAAGCCAGTTTGTCGCTATTCTTCGTAGCGATAAAGAAAGAAACAATATACAATTTGTATTTTTCTTTTTTGAGTCAATGTCTTTTAGTAGGGAACTATATTTAAGACTTCAATTAATGAGTTGTGCCTACATTTCAGGTTAATGGTTTCCGTTGCACCTGTCTAACTGGTTTTACAGGCAGTCAGTGCGAAGAAAATATCAACGACTGCGAGCTAAACCGTTGTGCCAACAATGGAACATGTATAGATCAAGTCGGCTACTATACGTGTAACTGTCCTGAAGGATTCACCGGTACTCGATGCGAAAGAACCATAGACTACTGTGCAGACGTTAAGTGTGAACACAGTGGCAAATGCATTAATTCACCCAAGGGGTATAAATGTAAATGCTCTAATGGTTATTTTGGAGAAAAATGCCAGCTCGAGATAGATGAATGCTCGATCCAGCCATGCTTTAACGATGCGACGTGCATCGATGGTGTCAATAAATTCACATGCCTGTGCCCTAAAGGATTTACTGGAGAGTTCTGCGAGCAAGACATAGACGACTGTGCCAACAAACCCTGCAAAAACAGTGTAGCTTGTGCAGATTACATTAATGGGTTTACCTGCATTTGTTCTGATGGCTACAATGGAACCTTATGCGAGAATGACATAGACGAATGTGAGTCTAGTCCCTGTTTAAACAACGGAACGTGTAAAAACTTGGCCCCAGGTTATCAATGCAATTGTCTAGATATATTTGCAGGACAGAATTGTGAGACTGAATGGGACGCATGTCAATCCAGACCCTGTCTAAATGGCGGAAGTTGTTCAATTGATTATTCCAAAGGCACCTTTATTTGCACTTGCCCGCCTGGTTTTACCGGATTGCAGTGCAAAAACGACATTGATGACTGTCGCGATGTTTCCTGTTTCGAAAATTCCTTCTGTATTGATCTAGTGAATGGATACAAATGCGAGTGTCTTCCATCATATACTGGGGACCAGTGTGACATCCGTAAGTACAACGTTTTCGTAATTTATTGATCAAAAGACTTCTACGAAAGACTTCGTGATTAGTGCGATATCAGTTTGTCGCGTGAAATATAACATGGAATTTTGTCGTCACGTAATGGATTTCCTCTAGAAGTTTCGAAATTATGGTAGGGAATTTTCCAAAATCTGGCTTCACGTCGTGATTCGGTGTTAATTAACAGATGATCTAGAAATCTGCTCCGGTCCCAAAAATTCAAAACTTTTTGGTGAAGTTAGACTGCTATTTCTTTTATTAATCATTGACTCGAATATTTGTCTGTGATTTATGTACAATTTGGAATGAACCTTGATTAGTTATGTTTCTTGTTGCATTCAAACCTCATTTACGTCACAGCCTTTTATGAAAGTAAGTAACTTAATTGCATCTTATTTTCACAGTTCTTGGCAGCAACTTTGACCTGGTTTTCAAAAGTAACTCCAGAAACAACATGGTTCTTCTTACGGACAAGGATAGAGTTCCTAGTATGCTCCGCTTTACTATTGCCATGTTTGTCCGAGCAGATTCAAAGTTCAAGTCAGGCACTTTGTTTGGATACAGTGTGGAACACAAAATCAGCGAAACTATACTGCTCAATTTTTCTTCCTTACAAATCCACCTGCAAGTCAAAGACAAAGTCATCAGCGCTGATTCGACCATAGCAGATGATAAATGGCATTTCGTAGCAGGGGTGTGGAATGGGGAGACTGGGGTTGCATCTTTGTATTTTGATGGGGTGGAGATTGGTACGGAAAATGATATTCTCAGAGGAAGTCTAATGTTAGGTGGTGGCTGGATTTCTCTTGGCAAAAGGTACCTAGCTGCGCAGAAAAAAGCTGATCCGTCTACCTCCTTTTCTGGCATCCTTCATCAAGTAAACGTGTGGAGTACTGCAGCACAACCAGATCACATGTGGCTGGCAGCTCAGAGCTGTACCTGGCCGATTCCAGGTAGCTTAAAAGGCTGGACAGACTTTCTTTTTGGTTTAAAAGGAAAAGTGGAGAAAAAATTCAAATCGGATTGCAAAGGTACTTAAAAATAAGAAAATGTAAGAGTGACACAAGGCGGTATTTAGCTAAGATATAGCTAAAAGCAAGATATACATATATATATACTTACAGTGGTGTGTTAACTTACAACATTGTGCCAATATCTCCGAAAAAGATGTTACAAAATTCTGGGACCGTCGGTCATCAAAGCTTGCCTTTTTGACTTAAGTCCCAGTAAAATGCAGTAAAAGAGGGAGACAGCGAAAATGTGCAGTCTGATGTTTTGTATTTCTTTGAAGAAAAAATTTGTTAATCCGAGGAAGCATCCCTTTGACTCTAGCAGGCGTGCTGAATCAGTTAGTGAGTAACTGTTGTAGCTGCATTGCCCGGGCGTGTTACCATGCAACTGCCTGGAGATCAATAAAGAAAACATTTGCACAAGAAGGACAAAAACGTTATCCTTAGGGATCGAGGACAAAAAGAAAATGACTCGAATTTAAAGAAAATTTTGCAGTGCGATTTTCAGGAAAGATAGTTATTTTCACTGCCAATTATGAACGAGCCCGCCCTCGAGTTTAACAACAGAAAACGTATGTAACAATACCTGGATTGATTTAGTTGTAAGCAAATTTACTTCATACAAACATTGCATGAAACATTATGTACCACGGTACTCCTGTGCACATATACTGTGGGAAAGTTCTTGGTACTTAAAAGCTACGTTCACACCAGTATACACTCACGTCTCTGCACGTTTACGTTTCTACGCTCGCCTTCTCGTGTCCGGATTGTTCACGCCTGTCATCTCCGCAAGTCCAAACATGTACGATAAAAGGAAGGTAAAGGCTCAAAATTTGTATCAAACGAAGACTCCGGTATACGAAGTCTGACTTTTAACATGGGCTAATAGACCCTTCTCCAAAATGGCGGACGAAAATTCAAATAAGTTAAAATTAGCTAAAATTGAAAACGCATACCAGCACTAGAAAGAACACCTTTACTTTAGTAACCCTGCAAAGTTTCAGCATTTCAGGTTTCATATCAGTTGAGAAAATGTAGGTTCAAAATCGAGAAATTTACGGACGTTTGTATGACTGGGGATATGCATTGTACCCCCAGTCATACAAACGTCTGTAAATTTTTACATTTTCAAGTAACATTTTCTCAGCTAATATTACACCTGAAGTGCTGAAACTTTGCAGGGATACTAAAGTAAAGGTGTTCTTTCTAGTGCTGGTATACGTTTTTGATTTTGACTTATTTGAATTTTCGGCCGCCATTTTGGAGAAGGGTCGATTGGTCGATGCGACGTCAGTTTGTGGTGTTTCCTTTCAAGCTATCCAAAGTTTGCGTTAGTTCATAGTTCTTTACAGATGAATTGTTATCGTATGCTGGCTGTTCATAGTTCATAGTTCTTGTTGTTGTTGTTGCCGCTGCTCTTGCTGTTTGTGTTGTTCCTGATATTTTTGTTATTTTTGTGTTAGCCTTATGTCTAGTTACGCCCAAGTCAAAAGTCAAACTTTACATGAGACGAACTAAATTGCAAGTTGAGTCGATCCAAACGGGTAAAGCTGATCGTTGGGTCAAAAGTCGAACTTTATTGGAATTTAGATGGACCGCCACGTTTTATAGGTTTGCCTCAGACGAAAAGAAAGTGTTGGTTGATCTTAATTCCGTCAGAAGAACGCATTTGAGTCAAAAGGCAAGCTTATTATGAACTTAATTTACTCAGTCGTATCATGTAAAGTTCGACGTTCCAAGCTGAAAGAAGACCGACTGACTGGCTCAGAGAGGCACTCGCTTTTTTGTTCGGTTACTTACTTTTGTAAGATGGCCATTGATCAAACTCGATCTAAATAGATTTATTAACCCAAGTTCTGTTCTCTACATAGCATTAGAGATGAGTTCAGGAAATTCCTTTCACTTCAAAAGATGCGGATCCCGCGACGCCAATTATTACTGCATATGCGAACCTGGATTTACCGGTGATCACTGCAAAATCAATATTGATGAATGCGCCTCAAACCCTTGCGTCCACGGAAAGTGTGTTGACGGTATTAACCGATATGACTGCGTTTGTAAAAATGGCTATTGGGGGAAAAACTGCGAGAAAAAAATGTACATAGTCAGAGGTGAGCTAAATAGAGACAATTTAAATCTATTTTTATAACAGCAATTCGAATCGAAAGTCGAATTGCCGTAACTTTATCATAGAAGTAATTACTCTCATGCTTTTAGCTGTATGTCGCATGAATTTCTTGAAAAGAGAGGCATAGAGGCACTTGAAAAGTTTGTAGAGCAAGTTTCTATAGTTCCAAAATGATTTATTTTCAAGTTTTCTTACAGTTCGTGACGAATAAACGTATAAACCTATAAAGCTTGCTGTTTCTTAAAAGTTTTACGACGTGTATTAAAACGTGCTCACAGTTTCCAATCAAAACGCTTTACTATTGACGTCCGTTACTCATTCAAAGCCGGTCTCCCAAAAGCACATAGCCTCGTCTTCTCGTCTTCTCGTCTTCTTCTGTTTTAAAATTATGGATCCTCCTTTTTTCTGTTTGATTTGTTTTTCCGCACTCTTCGCCCTTGGGCCATAAATGCAAAGGACAAAACCTCGGTGCGTAACTTGGTGACTTAGTAAGAGTTAAGGATTTAGCAGTTACTCCCAGAATTTCGGTTGAAACGACAACCGGCGTCTCCACATTAATATAACATTGAGTAGATCTGAACATGATATTTCAGCTTGCCCTAAACTGGGAACACCTTTCAAGGGATACAAAAATTGCTCAAAACCCGCTGGAAGAGCTGTTTGCACTCTGAAATGCCTTGAGGGACATTCATTCGCCGTAGATGCAGAAACTACGTTTAAATGTGGCCCTGATACTAAGTGGAGATGGAATAGAAAAAGTAAAGTGAAACTGCCCAGGTGCTCGAGTAAGTGAAATGTAGTATTTATTTTTTAACGTGATGTTTTTCATCGTAGTCGTATCAGCTTATTGATATCTGGATAAAAAGCTTTTAATAATAGCTAAAATTTCACATCAAATAATGGTAAAGGAGATTTATTCAACAACCATTTCATTTAATATGGCTACACCGGCAGTCCGACAGGGGTCGAACAACGTAGAATACGTCATTCTCTCTAATCCTAAATTCTTCTCTCTAGTGCCAAAATTCTTTTCTACAATCAGATAACATAATATTGACTATATTATGAACCTTTATCTTTGTTTCTATCTCCCATGCCTTGTGTCATGTGTATGTATATATCATAGTTAGGAAAAATATATCAGAAATAAAAGGAAAAAGCGAGTCGAAATTTCCTGTTCATTTTACAGGCGACGTCTTACCAAGTGAAATCAAACACAAATTCTCCCTGAATTTTACCGATATCTTGTGCCAGATGAACCAAAACTTGCAGCAACTACCGGTCTTAGTTAAGCGCCAAGTTTGGACGTCGCTCAGAAGTGTTCCAGGGTGCTCTTTTGCTGATGAATGTGAACCTCGTGTCGCAAAAGCGTCTAATTGTCGCAGGGTAAATGATGCTTTAGAGATTCTGTTTTTGGTATCAATCAAAAGCAGCCATTCGACTTTGAAAGTGACCATAGACGACACAAGCGAGGCTGTCTTATTCCAGCTGCAGTATGTGGTCTCCACAGGGAAGTTTACAATCAGTCTCGATGGGATTTACATGACGGCAAAGAGATCATCACTCAAACACCTTTCCACGCAGTTTAAATGCCCACCTGGTTCTGTTTTAAACATCAAGAGAGCGGGCTGCGGTAAGTTTAAAAGATGCGACGAAGCTCAGAAATTTAGTTCGCGATGTGCTCCATTTCTAGAGCATCGTAGTTGCCTTCATGAAGGCTAGAGATGAGTTTCAACGTGACCCGACAGAAAATTGATGACGATGTGTTTGAGGGGAGAGTTACTCTATTTCAGGACTGTACTTTTCGATCTAAAGTATATTAACGTTATATCAAGGATCATGATTAAAATCACTTTTCCGGCTTGGAAATTCGTCCCGACAAGCCAATCAGATTGTGTACATAGGCATGTGTTCCCTGTACCTGAGCGAAATTAAGAATACATTTGAAACAAAACTTTTAAACAAAAATCAAAACGCTCGAAATTTTTTTCTATACATAATTATCCCACTAGCAAAAGAGGAGGAAAAATATTTTAAGATACTTTGTTTAAGGGTTCTGATTACAAAATATACCTTGACCCATACCATGATGTTTCCATTTAACAGTTGCCTGCCCCGTTGGGACGTTTTATGACAAGGAAACTCTCAAGTGTAAAGTCTGTGGCCCCGGTTCGTACCAAGACCGAGAAGGACAGACCAATTGTTTGTTTTACAATGGGAAAGGAAAGAGAAAATAGCTTCCAATTGACTTTTAACCTGATGACCCTAATGTGGTTGTGAAGTCAATAACGTAGTGGCTTTCTTCATGTACAATATCCAACAATATTTAGAAAATATCCAAAATAGAATGAAATAACGCTGTGTCATTTTAGCTAGAGAGCAATAGCTCTTTTCGCGGTTAAGCTGCCCGCTGAAGATAGTATCGCGG
>CM042746.1:37925445-37929864 GCA_022496165.2 Catalaphyllia jardinei | reverse complement strand
ATACATACATACATACATACATTACTTTATTTACCCTTGGATTTTAGAGAAGCTTATGCAGCTAATATCTCTGAGCATTCAACCATCAGATGAAAGATCATTACCACCACACCAGCTACTCTTTTCAAACAGCGCGTGGATTCTGTTACGTCCCACAGAATTGATCATGAAGAGTTGTGAGACGGGGTTATAGCTATCAAACTGTGCCAAGAATTTTGAAATAAAAGGAATTGTCGAGTTTTTCACGACCTCTAAATGCGAGCGTCCGAATCGACTTTTGAATGCTCAGGTTACAAGTCAAAGGAAATGTGTTCTTTTGCCCTCATATTTGAACAGTAGTTATTTCAACGCATAAATAACAAACAAAAAACTGATTAATTTAATTCGAAATATTTTCTTCTCGGAAAGCAATTTTCGTACGATCAATCCATATCTTTTAGCGGTATTTTGAAATTGAATTCTAACTTTTCATTGGAATTGAATATTGCACAATACAGACATCTTTTTTTCCCCTTTGGCTCTGGAAACTGAGGAACAAAATTAACGAGAAACTCGCAAGATTGGCAAATTTGATTTTCGGTTCTATACGTTTTAATTAGATAGTATAAAATAGGAAAAAGTAAATACATAGCGTCGAAGCCATAACAAGCAATGAAAACATAATATTTCCATGACACTATGAAGTTCAGACATATGTTTGCTCGCACCAATGCATATAAGTTTTCCTTTCTCCCACTTGTTATCCTCCTTTGGAATGACCTTCCCAATTCAATGTTGAGTTTGTTACTGCCTTCCAACCGAATGCTTTGCCAACCATAAGAAAACATTGCAATGCAATGCAAACATTTATATGACCTTATATGTTATAAAAAACTTAATTTAGGTATTTATTTATTTATGTTATAAATCTTTCTTTGCCCCCTTTTCTATTTCGTCGCTGACTGCTTAATTATCCGGTCAAACGAGTTCTAGGATTAATTAAAATGTATGTATATATGACTCCGTGTCGTCATTATAATGATCAAAATCTGAATAACCACTGGACTGATGTATATGTTCATTTGACCATGGTGAAAAACATCATGTTTTTGTCGCCTTTTTTCTATTTTTTCCTCGTGAACCTTTTTTTCTCAGAAGCTATTTCTTTGCCGGAAAATAAAATGTTTATTCTAAGCAAACGGAGCGCCTTGTTTAATTTGAATTTAATTTGATTAATTAATTAAACTAAATTTGATTTTAATTAAATGTAGCAGCTGCACTTATAATTTCCGTATTTCATCAAAAAAGCCGATCTTTTCAAGCCAAACACGACCACACATCTTGCTACAGAAAAAATCTCTCAAAAAGTACACTGTCTGCTACTCTGCTAATGCATTTTCGTTCAGTGTACGAGTGGTCCCTCTTTCGTTTAGTCTGTCGCGCGTGACGAGAAAGAAAACCGCGAGAAAAAAAAATGGCCGCGGATTTCACGCGGCCTTTTTTTTTCTCGTGCTTTGCTTTCGCATCACGCACGACGGACTAAGCGAAAGAGGAACTACTCCTAGTCTATGTGTGTTAGCTAAGGCAGATATATCTGACAGGCTGGCCTTCACTGAAAGAAACTGACTATATTTAGACCCACATTATGCGACACGTAAATTGAAATTGATATCATGTTCATGCGACTGATTGTCTGTTTGTACCGTGATTTCCCAATGACCAAAGAAAAAAGAGCAACATTTATAATAAATCCTCAACCGTTTTCTACACAGTGGTTCTTTCTGGGGAGAGATAAGCCCACCAAGTCGAGTATAGTACTTCTAACCGTCTTTATCTGGACTGAAACTAACACTGTGTGAAAACCATTGTACGGCCACTTTGGAGGGAACCTCCGTTTACTATATTAAGAATATGTACATAAAACAGCTCTGAAGTCATCACGTTAGAGATTTTGCTACGGATTTTTGGGCGAGGAAACATTTCGACAGACCCCAGGCTGCATAGTGTTATTTTCCTACCGATTTTAGGCTACAAATATTCTTGTCAATATTTTTAAATTAAAGGACTACAAAGCGAGACAGACTGCAGCCAATAAAGCCTGATATGACGCACATGACTTCTTGGAGAATTATTAGCATCAAACAGACGGCTAGTGCTGTTTTGTTGTTTCTTGGCCGTTTACAGGAAGGTAAAATAATTAACAATTATTGGACTCGGTTATCGCAAAATATCCTGATTTATCACTGGCTAGCAGATCAATTATTTGCCGGAGCCGAAGGCTGAGACAAATAATTGATCTGCGAGACACTGACAAATCAGGATATTTTGCGATAACAGAGTTCAATGATTTTATTACTCGATCATTAAGTTTGTTTTCATATTTTAATCACTTCCTGGCAGCTCAGGGCAGCGATCTGCCATTTTTCTCTCGAGAACGTGGTTCCAATTACGCACGAGCAGAATATTATTTGTAGCAAACACTCTTAAACGGTACCAGGCATAAGCAGACCATTATTTGTAGGCAGTTATTTGCAGGTCACGTGGTGGGTTCGCGGCCCGCGGACCAATTACGCGCCTGCAAAAACAAGCGGAATGCTATATAAATTATTAACCTTATAGGTTCCAGTGGTGGATCTAGGGGAGGGGCCCGGTGGGGCCTCCCTTATTTTGGTTAAAAAAAGACATCTAAAGGAGAAAAGCAAGCAGGACAAGTAACTCAACCCCCCCCCCCCCCCCCCGTTAGCTCAAGGTCTGGATCCGCCACTGCGTTCGATACTTATGGGAAAGTCTCAAAAATAGTTCTACTGGTTAAATTAACAGGTGGATTTAATCATCGTCTTTGTAATTCAATGTGACTCAGTGCTTTCCTCTTCCTCCGAGAACGCTGGCACCTGTTACTCTATTGATGGAGGAAGAACTTCGAGATGCGCATGCCCAGACATGCGCTGAACCAAGTGAGTAAAGTTAAACATAATTTTCCCGAAAAAATGTCAGTTTTGAAAATTCAAAAAATTAAGATTAACCTGAAATTTCAAGTTACTTAGATATAATTACAAAGAATACATAAAGAATACACTGTAATACAACGTTTACAGGATGTGATCTTGGATTAGAAGTAACTGGATTTCCAACAAACGAGTTTCGAAGTGAAGTATTTTAACGTTATTTTAATTTCCAGACACTTGTAAGGCTGGCTGGGAACCATACAACATTTTTTGCTACAAAGTTTTCCACACAAAAGCAAACTTTAAACAGCCTAATTCGAGCTACATCAGTGCAGGAGCTGGATTGGTTTTTGTTGAGGACTTCACCGAACGTTATTTCCTAGACACCATCCCAGGGAAAGGTGAAAAAGTGTTTGTGGGTATGACAGACATCGCAGAGGAGGGACGATGGGTGTGGATGGATGGAAGCGTTCCCAAGCTGGACCCGCTGTGGCATGGTGATTATCCAAAAGGTGGTGAGACGAATAACGGTGGAAAGTACGTGGAGAACCATGGCTTCCATGGCATAAAGTGCGGTGACACCAGACCTTATGTATACAAATACTCCTTACTCGACAAGTGAAACTTTCTGCTGTGTTGTTTGATTTTACATTATATAAAAATTGTTATATTTTCATCTAAAGTCAGTGTACACAGTTTGAAAGTATTTTCTTTGTTTCACAAAGCACACGTCGACACAAAATCTTGGCTTGTTATTAAAAGTAAACGAATTGGATTTTCACGCGCGGTTTGTAATTGTAAATGTATTTCATAACATAAGCAATGTGTATTTTAGGATTCATCTTGGCTTCAGAGTACTTTTCAGAGTACTTTTCATTTAGTTTTGTCGAACAAAGAATATAAAAGGAGCTTGGCCAGGGTTTGCAAATCTTGAAAAGTTCAGCTAAAATGTTCAAGTTTGTCGTCTGCAATCCGTGTTAATAGGGAACTTATGCAACGACGCCGAGGACGACGCTTAGTGAAAAATGAACTACAAGCGAAATTCGCGATTGCCTAGATCAGAAATGTCTCTCAAAAGTTGCTGAACTTAAATATGCAATGACGACGTACAATTCCAAATGGAAATACGAAAATTTAGTTGTCGTCGTTCACGTTCCGTAGACGACGCAGAAGTTGCTCATATCACATAGTTGTTTTGCAGAGGACGGCGAAGAAAAGTACAAACATTGATGTGAAGTACACATGAAATATTTCATATTAGAACTGCAGTTGTAGATGCAAGTGAATAATGATCATCGCAGTAAAATTTCCAATTTAAGAAACTCGAAAGAAGAAGCCTGAAAAAACATCAGGGTTTTAACGGGATTCGAACCCGTGACCTGTACAAACTTTTATAACGCACGTGCACGGCTATTGTTCTGCTCATTAAACCTCTTGTTTGGTCAGTGAAGTTCTCGTTCCCGTCGTTGTCGTGGTATGCTTAAGCTCCCTAATA
>CM042746.1:37910445-37920445 GCA_022496165.2 Catalaphyllia jardinei | reverse complement strand
GACTGAAGTCGCAGGGACTCAAGTCACTTTACTCCTCGGTAGTGATGTCGCAGAGCTCATTGTTCCCCTGGAAATACGACATGGTCCAAAGGGTTCACTTGTTGGTGTTCGTACTAAGATTGGTTGGACTGTTACTGGTCGTGTACCTGGTTATATCCAAGAGCAAGAATCTGTTTGTAAAGTTCATGTGGCAACTCCAGACGAGGAATTCAATGAAACCGTAAAAATTTGGTGGCGAACGGAGAACTTTGGTTGCCGTTACGACAACGACACCCAACGCTCAATCGAAGGTGAAAGAGTCATGAAATTCTTGAACGAAAACACACGAAAGGTGGATGGTCGTTATGAGGTTCCCTTGATTTGGTGCGATTGCAGTATTAATCTTCCTGACAACTTTGCCGCTGTAGCTCGGCGACTTGAATTTCTTGAGAAGAGACTTAGTCGTGATCCTGAGATGGCTGACAATTACAAGAAACCTATTGACATGGACATGGAAAAGGGATACATCAAAAGGCTTACTACCGAGGAAGCAGCTGTTCCAGTCACGCGCAAATGGTACCTTCCCCATCACCCTGTTATCAACCCGTAGAAACCTGGTAAGATTCGGCGAGTATGTGATGCTGCTGCGAAGTTTCAGGGCACATCATTAAATAGCCATCTTCTAACTGGCCCAGGTTTGCTTAAATACCTTGTTGGAATCTTCATGCGATTTCGAGAAGAAAAGGTTGCACTTTCAGGAGACATTGAAGCAATGTTTAATCAAGTTGCCGTCCCGGAAGCAGATAAAGTTGCCCTTCGTTTTCTGTGGCGTCAATCCCCCGAATCAGCGATCGAAGTCTACCAGTTCGAGCGTCACATATTTGGAGCGAAATGTACAGCAACTTGTTCCAACTATGCCTTGTTGAGAAGTGCAGAAGATAATGAGATGAAGCTATGGAAATGCAGCGACAACTTGCTGAAATGCTCAACCTGGGAGGTTTCCACTTGACCAAATGGATCTCAAATGAGAAAGAAGTGATTGCGCAAATACCAGAACTGGAAAGAGCCTCCTCTGTCGAGGTCGTGGATGAAAATATCATAATGCCTGTGGAACGTCCTCTGGGTGTCATCTGGGACACTAATTCAGACTGTTTTGTCTATGAGGTTGTGAAGAGGAGTATAGCAGACACTCGTCGCAAGATGCTGAGCCTGATAGCATCACTCTTTGATCCAACTGGATTCCTAGCTCCATTTCTTGTCAGAGCAAAAATACTTCTTCAGCAAGTGTGGCAGTGTGGTATTGGTTGGGATGATGTTCTGCCATCAGAGCTTTTAGAGGAGTGGTCTAAGTGGCAAGAAGAGCTGGATGGAATTTCACAATTTCGCATCCCCCGCTTCTATCGTCATGTCCCAGACAGCCCATTTGCTATTGAGCTTCATGTCTTTGGGGATGCCAGCGAACAGGCATTCTGCTCTGTAGCTTACTTCAGATTCTGCTATGCCAGTGGGGCAGTGAAATGTGCATTTGTTACCGCCAAGGCTCGAGTGGCACCCAAGAAACCCTTAAGCATTCCAAAGCTTGAACTGCAGGCTGCCCTTTTTGAGTGCGAGGTTATCATTGGTGCTAATCAAGGAACATGATTATATCATCGACTCTACTTATTTCTGGACAGACAGCAGCACTGTGTTTCAGTGGATTCGTGGAGTGCCTAAACGGCACCCCGCCTTTCTTGCTAACCGAATTGGTGAGATCCTGAATTCAACTGACCCCTGCCAATGGAATCACTGTCCAGGACTGTTAAACCCTGCAGATGATGGTAGCAGGGAATTACCAGTTATTTCGATTACGTCTGGCAGTCGTTGGCTAAATGGCCCTGCCTTCCTGCTCCTTCCAGAAGAGAAATGGCCAAAGGGAAATTCAACGTTTGAACCTTGCAAGCAAACTGTTGATGGCCCCCGTGTCGAAGACACGATTGTGACTTGGATTGGTGCCGCGAAAGATACGAATACTTTTCTCCAGCTAAGTACTCATCTTTGACAAAGTTTCTTAGAGTAACTGCGTACCTTACCCGGTTTATCTACAACTGTAGACGCTTGAAATCTGAACGTCGCATTGGTACTTTATTGGTTGAAGAGATTGAGCAAGCCCTAAAGTTTTGGATCCGTAAGACCCAAGTGGAATCATTTCCTTAAGAAGTTGCAGCCCTCAAGTCGAAACAACATGTTTCAAGTAAGAGCAAATTGGTATCGCTGTCACCCTTTCTTGATGAACATGGAATTGTTCGTGCTAGTGGTCGAATTGAGAGAGCAGACATTCCATTTTGCAGTCGTCACCCGATAGTGCTATCAGCCGATCATGAGTTCACCCGTCTGATCATCATGAACTGTCATGAGAAACTGAAACATGAAGGCGTGGACCATGTCCGAAATGAGTTGAGACAACAGTATTGGATCTGACGCTGCCGTGCTACAGTACGAAAGATTCTTCATCAGTGTTCTTACTGCCGAAGGCGAAAAGCAAAACCAGTCCCTCCCATGATGGGAAGTCTTCCATATGATCGTCTGCAAATTGCACCAGCATTCCCCAAAGTTAGCGTGGATTTCTTTGGACCGCTTAAGGTGAAGCATCTAAGGAAACAGGAGAAGAGATATGGCTGCCTCTTTACTTTCATGGTGACAAGAGCTTTCCATTTGGAGGTTGCATCCTCCTTATCTACTGATTCCTTCATTATGTGTCTTAGACGGTTTATTGCTAGAAGAGGTAAACCAGCTGTCATCTACTCTGACAATGGAACAAATTTTGTTGGAGCAAACCGTGAGTTACGCGAGTGTATCAATGATTGGAACCAAGATACGATTGGAAGTGTGTTGAGTCAAGAAGGAATTCAGTGGGTGTTCCACCCTCCCGCCGCTAGTACTAGATGTTGTTCTCCATAATCAAGTCCTTACTGATGAAGTCTTGTTAACCGCCTTTGTTGAAGTGGAATGGCTTGTGAACAGTCGTCCACTTACCGAAGTGAGCTCAGATGTGGATGATCTTGAAGCTCTAACCCCGAATCACTTTATCATAGAAGAGGAACTGTCAACTTACCACCCAGCGTATTTGCCGACAGGGAGATATCAAGTCACAAGCGTTGGCGTCAAGCACAAGTAGTTGCGACCCACGAGAGAGTACCTACCTTGCATGATTACCCGTACGAAATGGCTACAGCCCACTGCCAATGTCAAGATTGGAGATTTGAGATTTGGTACTAGTTGTTGATTACGCAGTCCCAAGAGGTTGCTGGCCTCTAGGTAGAATCGTGAAAGTTTTTCCTGGACATGACAATATTGTACGATCAGCCGAAGTTAAGACCAAGTTTGGTGTAATGAAACGTCCTGTGACAAAACTGGCGCTACTTGAAGAGTGTTCGCCCAATTAGATGGGTCGAACACGGTGGGAGGATGTTACCGCCGAAAACTGTATTTTTCTATCTTTTATCGGATTTGACATTACGTGGACATTATATGAACTTAGTAACCCGGATTTGAGCACATGGTTTTTGGTCGCGTAGAGTGTTGGCTTTGTAAACAACTGGCTGGACTTCGTGGAATAAATTATGGTAAAAAAAACGTTGTTGAGGTGAAGTATCGGCAACATGGTTAAACCCAGTTTTTGTCTAAACAGTATTTTAAGTTTCTGAATATTTGTAGCTTTTCCTGTTTTGATTATGAAACGGTTACCTGTTCCTTCTCTTTGGTACGTCTTCAGTTCCGGTGGGGGATTGAGCCAAAGATAAGCTGCCTCCATCTATACCTTTCCTTGTCCGCAAACTTTGCTGTAGCCCATGACGTCAAACGCATCTTATTAGTATATTCCCTTTTGTACAGTTTTCACTTTGGTACGTACTCCGCGTAAACTGCACAATACTCTCTTGAGCTGGTTGTGATTGGCTGGATCAGTTGCCTGTTTTTGCGATCCTTTATTTTGCATACTTAGTTCCTTGCCGGGCTAAAAATCTAACAGATTTCCGTTTAACTGTTCAGAGAGGTTAGAAATATTTGTCTAGTTGTCTATGTTATTCACAAAGTGACTTAAGCACACAGAGAAAAATTGAAATTTATTAGCCAAACGTTCTCTTTTTCGGAGTCGACGCAGAGAAAGAATTTACAAGGCTACCTATTCCCTAGACGTAAACTTCCTTGCAACTTCTATGCGGGAATTTTGTAAAAAGATTCAGTGAACACATTTTACAAAATATCTATAGACGCTTTGTTTTAGCTCGTGGCTGTATAATTGCGGCATTTGGCCGTTTTCCACGACAAGAATCTGTACTTTTTGTCTCACTATAAATTTCTTGAAAATGTTTTCGAGCATTATTTCATATTATTTTGTATTCGTTGACCCCTGACCCCCTCCACCTCTCCTCCTTGAACATGTAACGACACAAGAGCTTTACAGAGGAAAGCTAGGCTACGAATACAGCCCCTCTCCGGCATCGCTTCGAACGCCAGCGAAAAAGAAAATGCTTCTCCATGGAAATATGTAGGACCTGCACTTGGTGTAAGCCTACAACATAAATGATTGGAAAAGGATAATCCAGCCATATACCTAGAACGTTAATAAATATTAATATATTAATATAATATTTTTGGAGCGATGAGTGCAGAAGCAGGAAAAAATACGACAAATCTGCACAATCTCAACCAACACATTATAACCTAAAATATTGTAAAGTAGACATGATTGATTTTGGAGACGTCAGCCATAACTGAATTTTCTCGATCTACAGGCGGGGCTCAAAGACGCCAGGTTCAAACAGATGGCTGATCTGGTCTAAAAAGTGGAGTTTTAATAACCAACGTAGTTTACTTGAAACTGACCTCTCGCTATGTATCAGTAGTTTTAGTATTTATTCCTCAGGGCCGGGTTGTTCGAAAGCCGTTTAACGTTGACCCAGGATTAAACGTTAACTGAGGAATTAGTTTTTCTTGTTTTTCACCTCTAACGTTTGGTGTAGTTTGAGATTACTACAGCTCAAAACTGAAGGGCAAACAATACAAACAGATTACCTAACCAAAAAGTTAAAAAACCGACACCAAAATTCTCGCTAACGCTGGGTAACCTTAATCGGGCTTTGAACAACCCGGCCCTAATGGGCTTTGGTCTAGTCTGTATGGCAACTAAGCTTAGAAAACTAAGGAAAGTCCAGTGCCGGGCGCTCGCGTTATTCTGCAATCTTCACTTGACAGACTGACATGAGAGATAAATGATAAGCCTGGTTCAACGAAAAGCTGGGTGTACCAGGCCAAGTATAGACTCGGGCCTAACAGATAGACATTGATAGTCGAAGTGTTTCAGGTTACAGCCTTGGGGGAAGGAGAGCATTATGTTATATTCTTAGGCAAGACACTATACCCTCAAATGCCTCTCTTTTCCAAAGGGTATAAACGAATACTGGGAAATTTATAGCCAGGGGCACCCCTGCGATGGAGAGTAAAGACGTTCCTAGTCCTTTAATACTACAAAAGTCAGGATAAGTTCCGGCGGTGTAAACTGTTTGATTACCTAATTGACAATTAAACTACGAGCCCGAGTTTTCTACGAGCAGATAGTCAACGAGACGCAGCCGAGTTGACTATTGCTCGTAGAAAACGAGTGCATAAAAAGAAAAACTGTCAAGTAAAGCGTTAAAAAGAACTGTTTTATTATGTTACATCAGGTTCAAACGTGATGCGCGATGTGCACTAATGCGTAACAGTTTTCTATTAGCAGATAGAAAAGGGTAATATAGCCAATCGAATTCACGGATTCACAATAGACTACGGTATATTTATGCCAAAATGTATTATACACGTTTCGGGTCTTGACCGGTGTGTAACAATAATAATGTGATTTCATCGCCAAAGATGAGAATACCATTTTAAAGACGCGGGGTGCTTAATAAAAGCTCTAAAGGAGACTAGTATGGGTGTGATTCATTATTTCTTTGAATCCTAAAAGGTACAGTTTTAAAGCTGTGGGCAGACAACTAAGAACTATTGTAACTTTAACAAGAACGATGAACATGATGTCATCCCATGCTTTCATCAAGAAAAGAATTTTAAAGGTTTTGTGTCTGACTGATCTAAACACGTTAACACAGCACGAAGCGTGTGTTCTCGACCCATCTGCTGAGCACCGCTTGTGATATGGAGCTGGGAGATTAGAATCTCTGCCCCTTTCAAATCGCAGTCAATTCTCTGCAGGAACATTTACATAAACTATGACATTTAGCCTTCAAAAATAGGGCAGACCCTAATTTGAGCAGTAAATAACCTTGCGAGCAGAAACAGGAAGCATTACCTGGGAGAGTTCAGCACGTAAGCTAGGAGGAAATTAGAAGAAAAAATATAATAAAAAACGAGAGTTTGCAAGAGAAAGACTAGCCAATAAAAAGATGTCGGACTTATTAAGTAAAAAATTGGAAAAAAAGACCTTAGTATACACACACCTTAATAACATTTGTAATCAGTTTTAATGCAAACCTTTATTTAGTCGGTAAATTAAAACATATCCTTGAAGAATTTCCGGCATGGTCTAAATTTCTGGTCCTGATCGAGGAACATTCCTGAAGCTGCGTGCCTAAACAGGAAGTAATTTGAAGAAAGAACGTCAGAAAGTGACATATGAAGCCAGGCAGAAAGGAACATTGTTATAATTTGATTGGTTCCCCACACAGTTGATGAAAGCGTGTCAACGATAGATTAGATTATATAAGTCCAGCTAGAAACACGGAGTCCATGCAAAGTAACACTTGAGTCCAAGATGATGCCAAAAGTGTCTTTTCTGGTTTTTACTCTGCTTGTTCTATCTCAAGCTGAGGATGTAGCACGTAAGTCTCCGTCGGCCTGCCACTGCCGTCCAGTTATAAATCTTTCCATGGAAGACAAAGGTCAGTGTGACTTGTGCAAAGGAAATAACCAGCTGTTACAGGAGGTGGATGCTTTGAGGAAAGAACTCGCTGCGGTAAAGGATCAGGTTCAACAAGGTAAGTAGCTAGATGAGGCAACGATCAGATTCTTAAAAAAAAGCTAGTCCGAGTCGTGTAAATAAGTCGTGCTGGCAAAGACATATTTGCTGGAGTCCGAAACCTGGATCTTCAACATGCAAATTATCATCCTCCACCTTTGCGAGGTTTTGCACAATGAAATCCTATTTTAACAGGTTCTCCAAAAGAGCGCTATTTTAGCGCATGCAGTAAGGGTGTCAGAATATCGGCTGATCGACTTCATACGCTTTAGCTTCAACAGGTTTGCGCCAAACTACTCAAAGTGGTTCACAAAAAGTGGTACAAGTGACTATGTTATCCACCATGGCCTCCACATAACCGATGCTTTTACTGTGTGCTACCGAATGCGAACAGCAGAGAAGACAGTCTACGATGGAACAGTCCTGAGTTACAGTGCAAACCAAGTCTACAATGAAATCCTGATCAAGGATGCGGATTCACTTGAATTATGGATCAATGACGAGCTGTTTTAAGTTATTATTGATTATCAATTAATTAATTAATTAATTAATAATAGAAATTTAATAGTTAATCAATACATGGTAAGGAGTGACCAATAATGGAACTTTATCACATAAGTACAGCCGTGGAGGATAACGCGAAAGATAAGATAGACATGTTGCTTAGTAAATTAGTCGCTTGTTTGTTTTTCCTTGGTTTTAGTTTAATAAGTGTGGTCCTTGACTTTGCCTTATGAAAGAAGTGATTTTGTTATTGTTCTGATTATTTTTTTTTATTATATTTTTTCAGAGAAACTGGAGTAACCAAACTATATGACGGTTTCTGGCATCTGATGTGCGCTTCATGAGAAAACAAGGCCGGATCTTGGAAGATTTACAAAGATGGCGTCTCCGAAGCCACTGGGAGTGGATTGCAGATTGGATACCTGATCAAGACAAACGGAATCCTCACCATTGGACAGGACCAAGATTCCCATGGAGGCGACTTCGCCGCGTCTCAAGGCTTCATTGGAGAGCTCACTGATCTGAGCATGTGGAACAGGGTCCTAAATGCAACTGAAATATTGAAACTGTCCAAGTCATGTCACGGGGGAGAGGGTAAAGTCAAGAAATGGTCTGATTTTAAAGTTGGTATAAGACATGACATGTCACATCTTTTAAGGATCTTGCAACCTTTTTTGTAGTTTATTTAGCCACTTGTAACCTTGAATAACCAAAAATAAATGTTGTTTGTAGATGACAGGATGTTTTAGAATGCAATACAATTTAATGCATTTTCACTCTTTATCTAGCGTTTTTCTGAGATTAATCCCTGTGTAGTTATAAGGCACTTCTGGGAAAGTGTTCGTTGTACCACCTGAGGTAACAAAATGTGCTGTTAGCCCAGACTAAGGCCACAGAAAAATGCGACTCATCTTAAGAGTCCCTGCCAGTAAATAAAAACCGACAAGGGTCGAAAATTCGATTTCGCTCATATTTTTATGGTAGGTAGGCTAGGGCATGACAAAAGCTACTGGATAGTTTTTTTGGCAAAATATCTTTTTATTTCAAAGAAATATGCAAATTACTAAATTCCGTTGAAATCGTCATTTGACGCACCATTTTATTAAACAAGTTTGAAAGCCCCGCATGCAAACCACATCATTCTTCTGTCTTTAAAACACTCAAATATTTTTGTGCAATGTTTAAATGTGTACTGGGTTAATTTTAGAGAATGTTGCGGAATTTTTTGCGTGCAAAATAATTAAATTTCCAAGACATGTATTTCATTCACTCAAAAGTACTTCGTAAAAATAATTGATTTTCACCATCCGCGAAACCTTCAAATGGATTAAGCTTCTGGTGGTTGAATCGCCGAAGGATGGTCTACAGATTCCTGTAAAAATTTCTTGGGGCAAATGATTCTGAGCGAGGCGAGAGCTTTTCAAAGTATGTTAAAAATGCAAATATTTTCCATCTGTCCTCAAATTTCAATTTACGGGATAACACATTTATTTTAACATGCGCCACACGTATTGACCTATTTTAAGCTGAAATAGACACAGACCTGATAATTTCGAAATGTTGTTACCTTATTTACTGTAAAAGGCAGGTTCAAAAGCCGATTTGACGTGTTTCTTTCACCATTCGTCGCAGTTGTTTGCTTCTGTTTATCTACAACATCCGATGTACGTTGCCAACTGTGAACGTATTCAATGGTCGAATACCAGGAATCTGTGATCATCTTTCTGTGATCATCTTTCCACTGCATGTACCTAAGTCAACAACGGCTTAGTAATCCGTGGATAGTTACTTGTTTTGTACGTATCACACCAAAATATTGTACATTTGATTGCTGACCAGTGCCCCCCAAGCGTGTCAGTTTATGTGTGGTGCCATGGGCTGAACACTTGTTGAGGCGTTGTCTGTTTGAAACCGTATAGGAACAGTTCTCAGCAGAGCAATTCTTCACTCCTTCACACAATGCTCTCAGTCAGTACAAAGACCTTAACTGTTTTTCCATCGATAGCCATATCTAATAGTTGATTAGATGTATTGCGTCTCGTCAACTGGCAGTCATCACACATTGAATGAGGTCTTTTGCTTGAACCAAATGAGTGCGAATTTTTAATGTTTTTTTTAGATGTATTGCGTCTCGTCAACTGGCAGTCATCCCACATTGAATGAGGTCTTTTGCTTGAACCAAATGAGTGCGAATTCTTAATGTTTTTCACAATAATATAGTTCCCCTCTGCGTTTGCCGAAGCGTAACCGGGGTATTCATAGTCTTCTTTCTTACTTAAAATTAACCCGTTTGATTCGGATTTTAACAAATTGCGCATTTTGGGAAGATGATGTCTGCTTTCCCTCGAGTTAGATCCACCTGTGGTTTTTGCTTTTTCTCTGTTGTTTTGATCGTTTTGCCTGAGCGGCGGTAAAACATAGACACTAGAGGGATTCTCCAAAAACTGTTGACCAGACTTGGACAGTGGGTAAGTTCGTGATGCCTTTGCAAACATGTTGGTTCTCACAATCTTAAACTTAATGTCC
>CM042746.1:37898691-37903966 GCA_022496165.2 Catalaphyllia jardinei | reverse complement strand
CGGTCGAAACGTCGTTCTCAATTTTTATCGCTCGTTTTTATAACCAACAGTTTAACACTAATTGGCAAATGGAGGAAACAAAACCAGAAGTGAGAGGTGAGTAATGCCAAGTTGAATAACCTAAGAGTTTCACTCTGTGATCTGTTGATAACAACTAAAGCTAAACTTTGAAACCCTGGATGTCCACGATGCATATTTGTTTTTATTACTTTTGATCAGTATATTACCTTAACTAATATAAAGTATGTCTATTTTCATTTAACAGATTCACAGATATCACCTGCTGCATCCACAATGTCTCTCCTTTTAAGAAGTCTGGAACTACAAAATACTTCAATTATGTTATACAGACAGAATCAGATGTGCGTAATAGCGTCTGCTTTGCCACAGATAAAAGGGAAACTCTTGATTCCTTGGCACAGCAACACTCACCAGTGAAGATACACAAGTACTCACTCAGCAACAAGTTTGGTAGGAAGGATATTGTTTTCAATAAGAACACCTTAATAACACCAACCACACTTGACTTCAAGTATCTAGATGATGTAACATCCATTACATCACTGGCACAAGTTACTGCAGGCCAACTTGTTAAAATCAAGGGACATGTCGCACACTTGTCACCAACAAGAACAGTTCTTCTTGACTCGGGACCAGTGAAAAAAACAAGAGGCTTTTATCCTTCTGGATACATCAAGCATGTGGGAGGCGCGGTATCCTCATGGTTAGTGCACTCGTCTCCGGATCGAGCGGTCCGGGTCGAGCGGTCCGGGTTCGGGCCCTGGCCGGGGACATTGTGTTGTGTTCTTGGGCAAGGCACTTTACTCTCACATTGCCTCTCTCCACCCAGGTATATAAATGGGTACTGGCGAATTTAATGCTGGGGGTAACCCTGCGATGGACTAGCATCCCATCCAGGGGGGAGTAGAAATACTCCTAGTCGCTTAATGCTAAGGAAACCGGGATAAGCTCCGGCCTGATGGGCCACTTGGCTCGTATACAGACTTTACCATACATCAAGCATGTGCTATGGGGACGTCATGCAAACAGTGTTTCAGAAGGCTCCATGCAGTCACCTTTTTGATAAAGTTAGAGTAAAACTTGCTCATCAAGAGAAATACCTTAACACTACAAAAAATGAAAACGAACGCAACATATCATCAGTTGCCAACTTCACAGAAAGCCTCCAACTTGTGCAAAACATCTTTACTGTGAAAGACCTCACAGGTAAAATCCTTGGTGTCACAAATCTAAACAAGTACCACTGCTGCTGCTCTTGCAACAAAAATGTAACTATCAAAGGAAACTTGGCATTCTGTAACAACTGCAGCATGACAATGAAATTAAACTGCTGCAAGCTGCAGTGCACCCTCAAGCTATATATACAAGAAACAAGCAACCCGCACAACAAAGTGAGAGTTTCTGTGTACAACGATGTCTTCAGCAAAGGACTTGGCATCTGCAATCTTCTTGCGGGATCAACAGATGAGGTAATCATTGAGAAGATTTTGGACTTGAAATTGGTAAAAGTCTCCTATGACTCTCAGAGCAATAAAGTCATTGACATTGATCAAGTTAAAATATAGAAAATGTCCCCTTAGGATTCTGAAACGAAAGCTGACTTGTCAAGAACTTCAGCTGCAATGTTAAGAAATAAATCTAACATAAGTTCTGCTCAAGCTGTTGTTAATTTACACTTCATATTATAATCCGAACGTTTAGTTGTAATCATCAATCATTTAAAGAACAAATCGTTCCAAGTTGTAATGGACCTTAAAGTTGTCATCTGCAAGAGTAAACTTGAACTACCCACAGATGACAATAGTATGAAAGTTGTGTTTAATTATGCCTTCACCAAAGTACTTGTTATACAAAATGAACATAGTACTTATTGTTTTGTTTAAGTTGTTTTCAATGTAAACTTAACCTGCGATCAGACCCAATTGTACCATCGCTCTTATGTCTTCTTATGTCGGCGCTCGCTACAATAGCTCACTTTGGAAAAGAGTGATAGCCTGGGGACGAAGTCGCGCCGCAAGCGCTTATGGGATTATTTGGGGGACGCAGGTCTAACCAAAAACCTGGTGGAATTTGGTGCGGAATGTCATAGCGTGGATTGTAGTGGTGACAGCGTGGTCTTAACAAAACTAGACATAGCAATAAGATCGAAGTCATTGTTTTAGACGATCAAAAATCAAGAGAAATGAGAAGAATTCGAACGGCGTGTTCCACTGTTTATCTATACGATGTCGTAAATAAATACACGTGAATGCGGACATGGCAAAACGAGGAACAAATAGTTGAGAAATAGAAGAAACGACATCACACAAGGCTGGGAGTTCTGCAGTCTTTGATATCGTCTTCGAAAGGCAAGGAAGCAAAAAAAGTTTTTACAACACAGGCTATCCGTATTTGGTCACCCATCCAGATGCGAACCACGCCTGTGAGGGCTTAATTTTGCTGAGCAGACGAGACGTGGTATAGTGACTCTCAACTTGGAAAATGGACCGTGTGTAAACAGTGACAATTTTGATGCTACTGGCTTGAGGAGTGGGGTGAATAGGCGTATGCAGATCCGCCGATCCATGTTTTTTTTTCGCCAGATCCGTCGATCCGCCAAAATTTTTGTTCAAATCCGAAACCACAACCACACTCGTAAACAGAAGGATAAAGGTTCAAAGGTAAACAGGTATATGTGAATGCCACTGTTAATTTCACCCAAATGTAAAGATGACTACAACACAATACAAATCTAATGACAGTCTAACGCCTGAGTTTAAATGAACTTCTTTCGAAAAAAAGAAATAATTTTGATAAACTCATTTAAACATTCCGACTAAGGCTGAAGAAAGATCTATGATCCAAATTTCGTTTAGGACCCAAGATCGAAACATTAGACAGGCACAATCCGGAATCCGCGTCAAAAATTACAGCTGATCCACGATCCACTGTGGTTTCAAAATCCGCCAATCTGCTCAATGTACAGCATAAATTTACAATCTGTGTGATTTTTAAGGCCAAATGCGTCGAGCTGAAAACCTATTCACTCCCTCCCCCCCCCCCCGCCCCCTCCTTGAGGTTTTAATCCGCAGGATAAGTTTAAGTAAGAAATAGTGCAAAAACGCAACGGTAAGAGAATGCAAGAGGAGATGTAACACCGTTGAAAACATTCATGAAGTTATCGGTCCGAGAGACTGAGTTATCCTCGTCCGAGAGACCGAGACAATAATAAAGAATTAAAGTAACGATTCTTAACCCCTGCTTCTTGTCCGATCACCAAGGCAAGTAACAATTCTCATTTCATTCCTCTCATTTTTACGCTCTACATTTTCCCAGCCAATATCAGTGATTTTTCTCTCTCTTTGTTACCTTCTCTCATCCTAGAAATTTAAAACAGAAGAAAAAAAAAGAGTCCCTGTACCACAAGGACAGCACCACGTCTCGTCCGCTCAACAAAGTTAAGCCCTGTTGGTTGGGGCTCGTACCTGGATGGGTGAACAAATACGAATACCCCTTGTTGTATTAACTTTTTTTCCCTTCCCTTTCGAAGGCGATATTAAAGACTGCAGAACTCCCGGCCTTGTGCGGTGTCGTTTCTTTTATTTCTCAACCATTTGTTCCTCATTTCGCCATGTCCGCATTCACGAGTATTTATTTACAACATCGTATAAATAAACAGCGGAACACGTCGTTCGAATTCTTCTCAATTCTCTTTACTTTTGATCGTCTAAAACAATAACTTCGATCTTATTGCTGTCTGTAGCTCTGCTGAAACCTTGCCGTGACCACTACAACCCGCGCTATGACATTCCGCACTAACTTCCGCCATGTTTGTTTTGACCTGCGTCCCCCCAAATAATAAGCGTTTGCGGCGCGACTTCGTCCCCAGGCTATCACTCTTTTCCAAAGTGAGCTATTGGGCCTGATACAAAGTCTCACAGGAGTCTCTGTCTTCGTCTAGAATTTGGACGAAATCTGATTGGCTAATTCAAGAACCGGGAGTCGGTAAGATGTGTGTTTGCCAGGCTCTCGCGAAAACAGAGCCGCCATTACGGACAACGAGTAATCTCCAGTTGTTTTTAGTTTTGTATCACAAAACAACGGAGCTTGGGTATTTTTGTTATCTTGCGGAGAGGGAAAAGTTCATTAGTTTTGCTTTGAGGTACATACTGGATTCAGATAAAGATTCGCGGAATGATCTTCACGAAGAATTATAAACACCAAGGCGTCCAGACGCGACGAGTTCCCACTGATATCTCTGTTATTTGTCTATTTTGAACATCTTCTTTCGCGAAAGCCTGGCAATGGTATAAACACTTGGAAGCTGACTAGTTTGTATTCAATAACAATTCAGCGAGAAGCAAGAGGCATCGAAGCTTTGATAAATACAAGATCAAAGACGCATTGGTTTCAATTCTAGGATGCAAGAGAAAACACTCGTGTTCAATGGACAACATTTTGAAAGGTTCATGTAAGTTCTTTTAAATTTGTATTGTACCAGTGTTACTTAAGGCCGTAAAGCTATCTATTATCGTTTGTATGTACGTTCGCCTCTGGAACAATAACATTAATAAAACCCTGTTGGCTAATTCACAATACAGGCTTCTCGATCTCTAACTTAGATTTAAGTTTAAGAATTCATTTTACACTTGGACAATAACTCAGTATTTCGCGAGGGCTGCATAAAAGTGCCTAGTTCAAGTTCAAGTTCATTTATTCACACTTATTCAATTACAATATAACAACAATAAAGAATAAAAAAGAAGTAAAGAAACAGAGCTAACTAGAATGAGCTAGACATAACAAAAGAAAAAGTGTGTAGCAGCCAAACGAGCAAAGCTTTCGAGTTGACTGCTACCACGGAACAATTATAAGTGGGCGGAGGTTATATGGAACTTATAAAACTAATTATATAAGCTCTGGTTAGATTAATTACATTGAGAAGGTAAAGTATATATGAGAAACAATAACTATATTTTACTAAAATATTTAAACAAATAGAGCTAAACAGTAGATTAAGGTTATTCAACATGCCTGACTTTCAATTAGGGAGAGTTTATATTCTTTTTTAAAACTGTTGAATACAAGACGCTTAATTTTCATGGGTATAGTTTCCCAGATCTGCGATGCCACTACGCTAAACCTTGCCAGGCCATAATTAGTTCTAGAAAATGGTCTATGTAGGTTTTGCTTAGAGGCATATCTAGTATTATAATGATGTACAGCCGAGGCTGGTTCAACTAAATCATGGAGGGCAGGAGGTGTATCCTTTTTT
>CM042746.1:37891191-37893691 GCA_022496165.2 Catalaphyllia jardinei | reverse complement strand
AGTGAAAAATATCGGTGTTCCATTTGTAAATCCAATGGCTTTTTTTCCCCCTTTTGCCCTCACTATAAAACAACCTGTTGGCAAGAAGCCACTTGGCTTCCTCCTTAGTGAGGACTGCTAATACTTTGGCAAAAAATGCAGGAGTAAACCATTAGGTATACTTTAAGAGTGCTGGTAATTATATTCCATCAAAAGAGCAAAATTTAAGCATTTAAAAAGCCTTGCAGCATCCCCTTCCCTTACTGTATCATTTAGATTTAAGAAAAAGAAACCAAACTGCAGTCTACTGGTGTGGTAATTGTAGATGAAGTCTTCTTTGGTATTTTCATTTGCACTGACTTCCCCATTTGATGGTGTTTGCGCATATGTACTCCTCAGCCTCTCCTTGTGTTTTGACAAAGAAGCTGTTACACAATAATACACAGGCCCCACAAGAACTGTAACATAGGAGGATAGGGAATGCTTGTGTAATGCACTGTTTGAAGTGAAAGCAACCCTTGAGGACAAACAAAGGTATCACTGTTTGACAAAGACGGTACAATATAACATGGATTCTCAGACCATAGTGGCCAACTGTGATAAGCTGTTCACCATGGTGGACATCATGCAAATGTAATTTTTGTCACCACCAAGGCTAACCCTCACTGTTTTGGAAATCTTGTATGACTTTTTTGGAGCCTTCCAACTATCAAGTATTGACTACAAACTGTATCAACCAACTGAAACCATGGTCACCCCTTGCTTATGCAGGACACAGAAGATATCCTTTTTGACAAGTTTTCTGAGGAAACTGATTATTTCAGTGAAGAAACAGAAAACTTTTGTTAGGATTAGCTTACCATATTGGAAACTGTGGTCAGGCTATATTTCCCCAAAAAATTAAATATAAACTAGACGCATATTTGCGCTCACTCGGGCTTTATGTTGGGGAGAAACTCTGGTTTTGTTGCACGTAGTTTGTTAATAATTTTTTTAATGATTTTTTATCTTGTAACTGTTTCTTGTATCGGTATGTTGAAAATGTAGGGTTATTACTTATGCATACAAGATGAAAACATAGTTTTTATTTAGGCTGGGCTGGAGGGAGATAATGCCCCCCTTATATTATGAGCTATTGTTCAAACATGGGACTAGCAACCATTTATTTCATTATTGTGTTTTTTGAGTTTGTACTTGAGTAAATTCTTTTGCTGGTTTAGAGAATTGTAGCTTAAAGCTGATTACCAGTCCGTATTGCGCACTTTCTAGAGTTTGTTTTTGTTTTTTTTGTCTTGCCTTATGTAGGATATCACAAAATGTAACCATTTCGCAACTACTTACATGAAGTAAGTTCAAAGTTTTAAAGTAACCGCCATTATGGATACGAAGTGTTCGAAGCTTAATACTTCGTTCTTTGTCAGATCACTTCATGAAACTTCACAGTTGTAAGCTGGTGTCATCATTATCATCCTGTGTAATATCCGTCAGTTGTACACTAATGTTTGTACAATCAATTTGTATATCCTTGTATAAAGGATTATTGGCTTTTAACCAGTTGAGTGCTGACATTATGAACTCTGGTCTAACAGCTTCAAAATAAACATGTCCTCTGAACTGAAGTTTTCTTTTTAACTTAATGAGAATTATCCCTGACCTATCTGGAGGGCGAGGCAAGATGTTACATGTCTGATTACAATTTACTGGTACATTACATATAGCACCTTTAATTTTCCTCTGTTGTCCCTTTGGGATAACAATTATTTTTTCAAATACAATGCGTTGGGCAATTATTATTTGCTCTAGTTTTTTGAGATCTTCCAGCTCAGTTGGGATGTCATCTACATATAAATTGTTTACTACTGCTTGACAGGGAAGACTACCTTGACTGGCTTTAGAGTGACAAGTCTTACATATATATTCTTTTCCATCAAATGACAATAATATGTTAAAAATGTCCTGAGAAGGGTAGCTAGGTTTATTGAGTTTTAGGACAGATTTCTTATAAAGTGTTCTGTTACATATACAACAAATATAATATGGGCCTTCCTTTATTTTTCTGTTGAACTCTTCAATACACAAATCTAAAGTTTTATTTCTAGCAATATAATTCTGCTTGCGTTTCTCTTGTACTTTTTGTTTTGTAGGAGCATCCATTGTTTTATATTCTTGTGCTTTTTTTGTTTAACAACTCTTGTTTCTTATCAGAATCCATGGTTTTGTATTCTTGTGCTTTTTTGTTTAACAACTCTTGTTTCTTATCAGAATCAATAGTTTTGTATTCTTGTGCTTTTTTGTTTAACAACTCTTGTTTCTTATCAGAATCCATGGTTTTGTATTCTTGTGCTTTTTTGTTTAACAACTCTTGCTTCTTATCAGAATCCATGGTTTTGTATTGTTCTGCCATTTTCTCTAGCAGGTATTGTTTCTTTACAGTATCCATTGTTTTGTATTTTTGGGACAGTTTTTTCTGTATTTGCTGTTTATTTTTCATATCCGTAATTTTTTTTTTCTCCAAAAATAT
>CM042746.1:37858639-37871139 GCA_022496165.2 Catalaphyllia jardinei | reverse complement strand
AAAGTCAGTTCTAAACAACTCGGATAATCTCTTGCGCGTGGGTCACGTAGTGCTTGTCTCTGCTTTGTCTTGAGGTCAAAACGTTTATTAACCTTGTGTTATATTACAAAAGAGGTCAAGAAGAAGAACACAGGGTCAAAAGGTCAAATACTATTTGAAAATTATCGCTTTTTGTCGGAAGAAATTTATCGGAACGAACACAACAGCACAATGGTGTACTGCTTTGCTCCGACATGCAGTCATTCATCAGAAAGCCACACTTGCAAGTTCTTTGCATTTCCAAGCGATAAAAAGGAAAAAGACGAATACAAGCGATGGATCCGTCTGATAAGGTTTGTAAACGGCACTTGTAATTAGCGCTTTGCTCAAAAGAACATCTTAACATTTGCCATTTTTTTGCGAGTGTGCGATTTCCACCGATGAACAAGCGCATGTAGTGTCAAGTTTGTGGGTACTGAGTAGGTTTTTGTGTATTTGCTTTTCATTACATTTTAAATTTTGAAAAACCTCGAATACAACTGTGCTGAAAGAATATGTGTTTGTCTGAACGCCACTGTGCTAACATGTGCTTACTTTCAAAACTTAAAATTTCTCGGTGCCCATACTGAGTCATATATTTCAATGTTGTTTGTGCTATGAAATGCATATGGCTTACTGATTTATTTAATCTATTTTTAAGAGCTTCTGGACTTCAGGAGTTAGCTGAAAGTTTGAAACGAATTTTGAGCAATTTAAATCTTTACAAGTGTTTAGGATTAAGTTCTATTATCTGTTTCTTTGAAATAGGAGGAAAGACAGAGAACCAAGCAAGCATTCTAGAGTGTGCAGTTGTCATTTTGTGGATGGAGATAAATTAAATGGGCCCACAATTTACGAAAGAAATCGAGATAAGATATTTCCTAGTGAAGGAGGACCACCAAAGAAAAAGAAAAAAGTAACAGCTAAACAGAAGACGGTGCAAGAAATGGTGGCTGAGGCAATCAAAACATCTGAGCAGCAGTCCACTAATAATGACACTGATGATACCAAACAAGAAAGTTGCAACAAGACAACAAATGAGATAATACTGGAGGCAGAATTAAATCAAGCCAGGGAGGAACTTCAGGACCTGCAAGAAAAAGAAAGCTACACACAAAAACACTACTCAGCTTCTGGATTGAGTGTAGAGGTTCTTAGAATGGAAACAGGGCTTCCAACAAAAGAAGTTTTTAACATTGTAGTACTTCATGCCTTGAGATTCAAAGATTTTATTGTTTATTATTCTGGTTGGAAAGTAGAGTCCATTAATTTTGAGGACCAGATTTTCATTACTTTAATGAAACTAAGACAAAATTATACCAACTTGCACCTTGCCCAGCTTTTCAGTTGCAGTGTGGCAACAATAGCTAATATTGTCACCACTTTTGTCCATGTTTTGCATGCCATATTATTTCATGACATCATGACAACCATTCCGTCCAGGCAAAAAAATGTGTTATGTGCACCATCTTCTTTTTCAGAGTTTACTTCTTGTAGAATTGTCATTGATTGTACCGATGTGGAGATCGCAGCCCCGGGGTTAATGAGTTTGCAAAATGCCACTTATTCAAGCTACAGGGGTATGAACTCATTTAAAGTAATTGTTGGGGTTGCACCAAATGCAGTAATAACTTTTGTTAGCAAATTGTACCCTGGGTCCATTTCTGATAAAGCCATAGTACAACAGTCAGGTCTGTTGAACCATCTTGTTCCAGGGGATATGGTTTTGGCCGACAAAGGCTTTCTTATCCAAGACATCTTGCCCAATAATGTTTCTCTTAACATTCCACCTTTTTTGAATAATGGTGTTTTCACTGAAAGCGAAGCAAGGAAAACAAAATCCATTGCCAGAGCAAGGATCCATGTAGAGAGGGCAAATGCAAGGTTAAAGGATTTCAAAATTTTAACTTTCATCCCATATTATTTAAGATGTTATGCTGATGTTATTTTTCAGTTATGTGCTGCACTGGTAAATTTACAATTTCCACTTATCAAAGAGGGGTGTGAGGGGGCAGAGTTTGAGTGATCTGAGTACAAAAGGGATGTTTGGCTGTTATCAGTAAACAAATATAATGGTCATCATATGATAGAACTGAGTCAATCGAATAACTTTTTTCAATTATGTTAATATATAAACAAAGTCAGAATGCCATTATATTTTGTAAGACATTTAGTAGAAATAATAAAGATCAACACAACCTGCACTCTTTGTTACTCAAATTTACAATCTTATGTTTATCTCTTTAAAATTTGGCCCAATAGTCCAATACATTTACCAAATCTTTGCTGGTGACACTGACATTGCTCGAGAAAAGTTACAGCCAGAGACAGTACAACCAATACTCTCAGGTGAAAAGCCTTGCACGCATGTCTGTTTAAGGAAATAAAATTACAATGCACCTTCCACTATCTTGGGAAAAATGTGTTTAAAATAGAATTCTTTCAAGACTGGAATATTTGCATCCCAGGTTTCATCTTGCTCTATTTTGACAACAGCCACGTCCTTAGAAGTCCAAACAACAAAGTAGCAAAACTTTCGCTGTGTAAAAAAGATTTCACCCTGTACCTGGTCCCAATAGACATGGTCCTTCTTTAACACATATCCATTTCCATCCTGTGCTTTTTTTAAGCAAAATGTTGGTGAAGTAGCAATGGCTTCTTCAATTGTTAGGTTCCTTTCAGTGTAAGGACACTTAGCTTCTAGGACGGTTTCATCATCTACAATTCCATCCGGAGAGGCCCCAAGGATTCCAGAAGCATCCAACCAAATACCAGTTTCCTGGACGGTTTTCCCTGTCAACATAGTGAATGCTTTGAGTGCTTCCTGTTCATTGTTCACACCCCATTGTACAGCCTTAACTCCAGACAAATCGTATTCTCCAAGAAGGCGCTTCAAGAGAGACTGGGTCACCCGTTTGGCCTTCAAAACGCAACCAAAGTTACTTGCTGTTAATCTGCCCCTTCTAGCTAAATGCCAAGTTGGGTTGTTTCTCTGTCCAATGGTAATGTCACTTATTTTTAAGATGTACTCATCAGGAATCTTTGCCTGTCTTACTAGGCAATCAATTTGTTGCTGTGATCCTTGTAATTTAAGAAATTCTTCCGAGTAAATGATATCCTCTATTGTCGGTATGGGAAGGTTACTAACAGTAGCTGGTTCAGGGCTCATAAGCCAACAAAGGCCAGTAAATCTTCCATACTCCTGTAGGTCTCTGTAAAGGGCAGACCGATCAGATTGAGTAGGGTTTCTTGATAAGCAGCAATACTGTTTTGTGGGAGGAAACATTTCTTCGACGGATTGCCAAGAGAGCGGTGTATTTGCTTTGCGTTTCTTCCAGTTGCATTCAACATCTGTCCGGCTGACGTTGTAGATGCCGTGAATGAAAAGTGTAGCCGCGTGGCTGCACTTAAACTTCCCCCTTGGACACTCGCACTCACTTGATCTTATAGCATTCTCGCTATCTAAGTAAACCTAGCAAATCGGAAAAAAAAAAGACGCGTGAGGACATGAAAAGCAACTGTCAAAGACTTCTAAATACATGAAGACTCCAAACGAACGAACAGTTCCATGCCTCGATTGAACTAACACATCGATATACATCGAACGACCTTAACAACAAAGTGGATCAACGCTAAAGTTTGCGCGTCTAGTTATTCCACGATTAAATTATCATGGAAAAGAACTGCTATTAACTTAAAAATCTCACTGAGAAGCATTTCAAAGCAACAAATAAGCTTAAATGACAAGCCGCATCTGCAGTGAGTATTCTGGAACCATTTCCACTCACCGTGACTTTGTAGACTTTGTTTCGCATGCTTGCGTGCACTTCTCCTCGTAAAATACCCTGACTATAATTAAATGACTCCACATGGCCTGATTTGTAGTGGTTTTCAACCTTCGTAATTGACTTCTGCTCTTCTCCGAAGAAAGAAATGAGCGACGAGATAGAGAGGGCCGACATTTTGCATGGCGTCGGTCACGTTTTGGGCCTTTGTTTGGAACTGAGTTTTTTAGCACCATGGTAACGTGACGTCACGGCTTTAGAACTCTATTACGCACATCTGATTCTGTCTGTATAACATAATTGAAGTATTTTGTAGTTCCAGACTTCTTAATAGGAGAGACATTGTGGATGTAGCAGGTTATATCTGTGAATTTGTTCAATGAAAATAGACATACTTTATATTAGTTAAGGTAATATACTGATTAAAAGTAATAAAAACAAATATGTTTAATTACTGCATTGTGGACATCAAAGTTTAGCTTTAGTTGTTATCAACAGATCACAGAGTAAAACTCTTAGGTTATTCAACTTAATGTTTAACTTGGCATTACTCACCTTCTACTTCTGGTTTTGTTTCCTTCATTTGTCAATTAGTGTTAAACTGAAAAGAAATTAAAAGGTTGATTATAATAAAAGAATAATATCATTTTTTTTATCTACCACACCTTCCCTAGAAACAATACGGTTAAACGTACCAATTATTGATAGGAAATTTCTTGTGCAGGAGCAGTGAAAGCATTGAAATTTTATATGTAATACTGCCATTGCAGAATTTAAATATGTTTAAGTCTGACAGACTATTTTGGTGTTGGATTTTTTCTTTGTGTTTTTTTTATTGTTGTTGTTATGATAGGCTGTTAGGAAAGTCAATGTTGTTATTTACTATTTTGTTTTTATAACTGCTTTGTACTGTATGCATTGCGTTGTTTTTAGCAATATCCATTTATACCACATTTTTAATGTTAGTTTTGTTTACAAAGTGTAAACTTGAAATGTGAACATTTCCTGAGACCAGTTACATGTTCTGAGAAAGTTTGTCTAGTCGGTTTTCTTCTTGAATCATAAACTGGATGCCTGCTGATTTTATAAGGCTTGCTAGTATTTCGAATGTCATTGGTTCAGTAATGCAAGATGAAAGAGTTCTTACTCTACTGACTGCAACATATGTAATTCCAGGGGTTCTCTCAGTTTTACCAATGTCAATCCATGCTTTTGATAGGGTCAGTCCTTGACTTTTGTGTATTGTTATTGCCCAAGCAAGCTTCAAAGGAAGCTGCTGTCTTTCATGGACACCTTCTGATATATCACAGGTTATGGTTATAGGACATATAGGTACACATCCTGGCAAGACATTGCTAAGTGAGGGTCCGTTATAGTCATCAAATTTTACAATAACAGCGATTGGTAAATCAGGGGGTTGCATATTGTCAGCATAAATATAATAAAGTCTACAATAATACCAGTTGCACCATTGCAAAGTCCAACATCTGTCCACAAATTCATTGCAAGCATGACATGTGCTTCTTTTGCAACGAAAATTACAGGTTCTGATCCGGACATTTCATCAGGACTCTTCTTTTAAGCTGTATCACTTGAGTGTCGTGCATTTATTTTTGCTATTGGTTGCTGAAGTGCTAATAAACTTTTCAAAGTTGTATTTTGCAACCTCTTCATTACTATAATATAGGCGAAGTGCATCTTTAAATTCTAGTGCATTATTTGCCATGGCTGGTTGTCGGGTTAAAAGAATTTTCTAATCATCTTGATTACAATCACCTGTTGGTAATCTGCTTAATAGATCTGTGAATCTAATTTGTTCTGGACTGGGGCCTTGTACTCTATGGTTTAATGTCAATTTCACAACAGTGGTAAACATGAAATATGTTAATTGACGTTGTTCTTGTAAGGCACCAGAAGGCTTTGAGTGGTAAAGAGGCTTATCTGCCACAGGTGGTAATTGGCCGGGATCTCCAACAAATATAATTGATTTACCACCAAAGCGTTGGCCAGTCAAACCAGTAGCTTGTCTGCACCTCTTACCAGGCGAGCAGTTTTTGGCCTAACATGGAATATTCATCTATAACAATATAATCAATCTTTTTAAGCCCATGTTGGAGTCTAACAAGGCTCTGTCCAGTTAGGTCTTTATTTCCTTTTGGACCAACAGGAAGTTTCAACAGTGAATGGATAGTGCATCCGTGTATGCTGCATGAAGCCTTTCCAGTTGTGGCAGTTACTGCACACGAATGTTGAAGAAGGTTTTTAATTGCATTTATAAGGTAACTTTTTCCTGTACCACCATCACCTATTATTATACGTAGTAATGAATCTTTTGGAGAATGTTGTTCTGAATGAGCCTTAATGATATCATAGGCACGCTTCTGCATTTCACTAAAAGTACTGATATCAACATTTTCTCTTTGCAACAAACTTTCTTGAGTTGATGCATCCCTGTTGATTTTTATCGATGAAGACATTTGTTTAATTTGACTTTCTCGATATTTCAATCTGTCAGTTTGCCAATTGTAATCTGAGTTACTAATCTTTTGTGATTGAATATCTGGAGCACATGATCTAGGAAAAACGTCTGCTAAAAGCATCCACTTCTCAAATTGAGGACGTTCTTCTGAAGTATGTTCAATTTCAGTGTCATCTTTCGTATAATTCTGAACAGTGTCTAACTTATCATGAACATGTTCCTTTGCGTACGGGATTTGTAAAACGTTTTTCCACTGAGTGATGTAAATTTCATCAGTACCTGGTTGATTACCCCAAGCATTTTCTTGGGTTGTCTGCCAAGGTTTATATCTAATCAGCTGATATTTACAGTAAAGGGGGAAATTTGGGCCTTTGTTATTTAAAGAGTACACAGGAAAAATCCTAACAACAATGTTATGTGCCTGAGCTGCAAGTTTTTCGTTGATAAGTTTGTACTTTGTGGCAAAAGAAATGAAATTTAAATTCAGTATATTGGGTATTTTTTTCGCATACACTGCACGGTTAGCATAAACATCAAGAAGTGAATCATTTGTTGCCACATCTCCTTCAGGAGAATTTGTTTTTATTTGGCGAGATCCATTTAAACTAAGGGATATTACATTGAATGATCAGCTGACCAGTTTTAGTGACAGTAAATGATGCATGGTTTCTTGCGCTGAAAAGTCCCTTTGCCCTAGTAACTTCATTGTTACCTTTTTAATCAGTTTTGTTGGATTACTTTGAATGTCACAATTACGGACAATGGAATTGAATGCAGATCTCATAACAGAAGAACGTGGCTCGCCTTTTGATGCATACTTGGCTAGGTATTCAACACAGGCATAATAATCAATGACTACCTGAATGTCACAGTTAGCTCTCCAGCCCTGCAGTTGAAGGCATTGGTGATTATTAAGTCTAGGGTCATTTCTCTTTGTTACTATCTTCATTTGATCCACTAATATTACTGAGATAGCGTGATATTTTAAAACGAAATACATCACTATTGTTATTGGTTGTCATTTGCTGAAGCTCTTCTATTGTAAGATGTGTTTCACCAGGATTTTGTTTAAGAAATATTCCTGTTTGTTGCAGCATGAAAATCTAGGGTGTGAGGCAAAGCGATAAGTCCATTTACCATCTTTGTTTTCTGCATATTTTAAAAGATGCTTAATTGTTTCTCCAAGTGGTACATCTTGGTAAAGAGATGGGTTTGTAGGGTCACCCTTTCCATCAGGAAACAAAGTTGGGAAAACCATTGTTGCAAGAAATGGAGTTTTGTACTCATTTAATGGGTCAGTATCTACTTTTGGCCAAGAGATGGCCTCATTGTGATGGGTTGAAGATAATTGTTCCTGAATAGCTACCATTTCTTGCTGCTCACACTGGGGAATGGGAAGGAAGCTATTCATTTCTGTTTCTTCATTATAAACAATGTCGTCTTCATTTTGAGGACCAAGATCAGGTTCTGAACATTGACTGTTTTGACTTTTTCTTTTAACTGAGATAAGGGGTGCTTACCATTTGTCAGAATTAACCGGTTGGGACGACCGTTGAATAATGGTAAGGGTTTTTCCAAAATCAGCAAACCAACCGAACGAAATGGCGCTTACCATTTGCAATTCGATTTCCTGTAATTGTTTTCGGCTGATGAGAGACTGGAAACTGTAAAGTTTAGAAAATGGTAAGGAAATTTCCGCCGTTCCGTTCCGAACGGAAAAAGAGGACTACCTGTGATTGTACTCCACAATTTCCGAACGGAATTTCCGGAAAATTACCTTACCATTTGACTTCAAACCGAAATTTCCGGGTTTTCTGGCCAAATGGTAAGCACCCAAGATCACATGGAATACCATGCTTAGGTAAACAGTTCAAAGAACACTGATCAATTTTCACATCTTTATAGCAGGGATTATTGCTTATAAGCCAGAGCAATGCATCTGCTACGTTTTGCCTTCTAACTAATAGATCTTTAAAATTGTTGTCTTTGCTTTTAACTTTAACAACTATAACTGAGAGCTCTCTAGGAAGTCTTGGCAAAGAACTTGCCAGTTCCTCTACATGCCGAGGCAAATTGATACAGTGACCTGAATATCGTCTTTGTCCACCGGGTTTCAGATAAACTGACATTAAAGGAAGGGCACGTGCAATGAGCATTTCTTCTTCTACTTGGGTGAGCCCTTGAAGTTCAGGGGGTACTTTAGAGGGAATCATATTGTTTTCTTTGGAAAACCTCTGTGGCTGTTTCTTATCACAGCTGCATCTCGAAACACAATACTTAGGAGTTGCAACAGAACATGAACTACGTTTTAAAGGCCATGCTTCAGACTATGCATTGCTTAACTAAATACTCATTAGATTTATGAAACAAATCAATATTTTGAAGTACTTGTTTACTTTCCATTAGTGGGATATCTAAGTTGTCTTTGTTGGCATCCTTAGTTTGCAGAGAGTTCTTATTTCTAAAACAATTTTCTAGTCTTTCCTGTTTTTCTTCGGGACTTTCTTCTACCTTTTGGGTGGCATCAGTTTCTCTTCGTTTAGCAAGTCTTAGTTTTTTCAGCTCTTGTCTCTCCAGCCACTTTCTTAGCATGTTTTTTTCTGCGTTGAGCAAGTCTAACATTTTTTTGTTTGTCGGTCTCTTCAGCCCTTTTCTTTGCCATATTTTCTCTTTGCTTAGCTAGTGTTAGTTTTTTCTCCACTTCTGTCTCTTCAGCTCTTTTCTGAGCATATTTTGCTCTCTGTTGAGCAAGTCTTATTTGTTTCTGTTGGTCTGTCTTTTGAGCCCTTTGCTTGGTACGTTTTTCTCTTTGTTTTGCTAGTCTTTTTCTCTTTTCCTCATCAGTCTCTTTAGCCCTTTTTTTTAGCATTGTATTCTCTTTGCTTTGCTAGTTTCATTTACATAGTCTCATCTAACACTGAAGATTCTGAATTTCTTTCTTTTTTAGACAACTTTCTTTTCAAGTATGGTAATCTACTACTCCTGCCACAGTTTTTTTCCCCAATTATTATTTTTTTATTTTACAATTAAACTACTTTTAATACAATACTTACTCCTGCCACAGTTACTGAGGGGCACAGTTGACACAGTGCAACTCATTAATATATCCAATAAATATCACTGTTTGCTTTTTCTCGTGATATGTAGTTGATGCAGGATAAATAATTGTACCATCAGGTTTATTAAAATCAGACTCAGTAATATGAATCACACAGTTGTGTGAGTTTGCTACTGCCTGAATAATTACGTTGTCACACTATGACATTTGTTTTACATAATTTTCTCAAGTGTCATCAACAATACTCTCAACATACAACTCTGGGTGATTATTTAAATGGGCTATTCCTGACAAACGAATTTGAAAGTGTAAATCAGCAGTTCCATAAAGCTGATGGGAAACTGATCTGAAAAAACAATCACCACTACCGCCAGCATCATATGGCATTAAACTGATGTGTTTAAGTTTATCAGATAGGTGATTCCAGGGCAAGGTGCCTCTCACATTCTCATTAGGAAAAACACTTTCTTTTAAAGTGAACAGAATTGTCGAATTAATAATAATAATAATAATAATAATAATAATATACGTAATTGGCCACGGGGCTTTTCAGGACCAATGCAAACAAACAATGACAAATTAATATTCTAATAAACATAACCAGGTTAAGAATCCCAACTGGCGGGAGGCAGACCAGTTGGCTACTTACAAGCGTAACCGAGAAGTTGAACTCGGGGCTTCCGAGAAAAACATCAGCAAGCGGTCAGAACGGGATTTGAACCACTGACCTACGGACTTCAAATCCACCGCTCTAACCACTCTAACCACTCGCTCTAACCACATGTAGCTGTGGTTTTAATGCTGGCAGTGGCACATACTCTTCTCGGTGTTTGTCAGAGTTGTGGGAAGTGACATGCACATGACATATTTTCCAATTCTTAAAGAAAAGAAGCATATTTACTGAAGAAATTTTCACGTTCATGCCACATGCACAAATAAAGTTGTAATTGCAACACAGAAATCTGATGAATGAATTGTCTGGGACACTATTTTTCAGAATAAGTCGAATTTCCATTCTGACTAATTTTCTCTTCAAAACTTTAAGAACCCTGCGAACAGGAATCCGTTAAGGTTCTCTATCCCTTGTTCTTCTTTGATTTTCGCTTGTAACAGACCGGATTCTCTTCAAATCCCTTGCAATTACAGATAAACAATTACTCTTTTCAGTTATCTCTATTTTTTGGTCTTCTTCAGCATTACAGATAGCACTAGATCCACACACTGTTAATTCATATTCAAGGCAAAGAAAACTATTTACCGTGGCCTTAAAGGGAAGTCCTGTATGACTTTCAGTAACAAATTTTCTGGACATCTGACAAAAAATCGCTGCTAACTTCCGAGCTACATAACCCGCATAGTTGCATTTCCGACTACTAATCATGGCTAAATGCCGAGCCACATAACCCAGATGGTTAGATTTGCGACCAAATATCATCACCAATTTTCGAACTAAACAACTCTGTGAGTTAAATTTCTGATCACAAATGACGGCCAGTTTTGGAACAACACCACTCGGTGAGTTAAATTTCTGACCACAAATCATGGCCGCTTTCCGAGCTACACAGCTCGGCAACTTAGATTTCTGACCACAAATAATTTATGGCCAATTTTCGAACTACACCACTCGGTGAGTCAAATTTCTGAAAACAGATCATGGCCGCTTTCCGAGCCACGCGATTTCGACCACAAAGCCCAGGCAGAGGAGCAAAATAACACAGCTGAAGATGGGCTTCGTCAATTCCGTCTAACAGGGCCAATTCTACTTTTGCAACAGACGTCATACATACCTCCTTAAGGTATCGATAAATGTTAGTAGTGATATCTTTTAGTCTCATGATATACAGTTAGAAAGACTAAAAAAGAAAGTTGACTACTTACAGCTGCCAGATTACAATGTAAACGTCCAACTGAAGATCCGTGGATCGGACAGCGCAATCCAGAGAAATGTGCAGCACAAATCTACAGCACAAATGTTAGTAATGATATCTTTTAGTCTCATGATATACAGTTAGAAAGACTTAAAAAGAGAATTGACTACTCACAGCTTCCAGATTACATTAGAAAACAGTCCTAAGAAAGCACGCGCGCTGATTGGTTAAAAACCCTGTTTGTATAACTCGATGGAGACACAGAACTAGCGCGCGCTATTGATGTAGTGATGGCGCGAGCAAAGAGAATTTACATTTTGTTAATCAAAGTTTACAAGTTGTTTTCCTTTTTCTCGTCGTGGTGTTTTCTAAAAGAATTAGAAAACATGTACTCCGTGTTTGTATTGAGTTATACAAACACGGTACATGTTTTCTATTTCTTAAATGTAAACGTCCAACTGAAGATCCCTAGATCGGACAGCGCACTCCAAAGAAATGTACAGCACAAATCTACAGCATATGGTTTGGTGATTTCTTTTCGCCCCTGCTGCGGGGGGTCACATCCGTGCAACTTCGATGCAACTTACCATGACGTCACTCCATAAAATTCGACTTAAGACCGCATTATGACTGCGTTCTACAAACGCAATGAAGAAATTGATTTCTGATGGTACCAAATTCAAACAATTAGAGCAGAATCCAACTAAATCTAGAGAAGAGAGCCTTTCTGCATATCTTCGCAAAATCAAAAAAGACGGAATTATTGATGACGTAACATTCCACAAGATTCTACCCAGTGGATCTTCTCCTGGTGTTTTGTATGGTCTGCCAAAGGTTCACAAGGCTGGATGCCCTCTGTGAACACCTACAATTACAATATTGCTTCCTACCTCGTTAGCATACTTCAACCAATTTCCACCAACCAACACACGGTTAAAGATTCATTTAGTTTTGCAGATTGGGCCAAAACATACAAATATAACAACGGAATAATGTGTTCTTTGGATGTCACCTCTCTATTTACAAATGTGCCGCTTGATGAAACAATACAGATTTGTCTTGACAGATTGTACTCTCTCCCTAATCCTCCGCAATTACCTCGTTCTGTTTTGAAAGATCTATTACAGTTTGCCACAAAGAAGAGTCGTTTTATATTTGATGGCCAATACTAGGATCAGATTGATGGTGTAGCCATGGATTCACCTTTAGGCCCCGTTTTGGCTAACATTTTCATGGGCCACTTTAAAGAAAAATGGTTGATGAAAAGCAGGTTCTGTCCTTCACTTTGGTTC
>CM042746.1:37846235-37856235 GCA_022496165.2 Catalaphyllia jardinei | reverse complement strand
GCGAAGAGTATTCTCTTCACACCAATATATGTCCAAGGGCTACAAGACAAACCTCATCAGGACACTCTGTAAAATATGTGCGTAACTATTGAATAGCTTCTTAATTATAACATATAATTTTATTGGCACTTTTGATTTACAACTGTCCGCCCAATGAAAGATAAACCTTTGAAAAAATACAAGCCTTATTTACCTTTCTTGCTCTGAAGCTCCAACCCTTCTTCCGCTTACGACGGTAGTTTTGAACGCCAAACCTCGATATCTGACAGGTGTAACGGAACGAGTCATCACGAGGGCCCAGTTTGAAGGTATTACACTTCATGCAAAGGATACAAGCCATTTGACATTCTTCATTGCTTGACGAGTTTGGTCATGACAATAGGACCTGCCAACACATAATTCTGTACTTGTTTGCCAAAGACACTTTGCTGAGGACGATCACTTTCGCACGTTCCATCTGAAAGTGGAATCAGGCTATTTGTTATTGTAGTTAAGAGGGTTAATGTTTTCGTCTAGCTATTGTCGTTTGAATTTGCCAACTTTCATTCTGCATGACTCGATGAAATGAAACTCCCCGCACCACGTGTACAGGGTTTGAAATTTGTTTCGGATACTATCCGTTAACGTCTTCCAAACGATATTTTATTAGAGAAATACACACAAATGAAAACGATTTCCAGCCAAAAGTTTATTTACCCGCTTTTCCACAAAGACTAGAAAAAATTCTTTGCTACTGATATTTAGGTGTAAAATTTGAATATTTAACACATTGCAGTTTCAAAGTGAGGCACACAGCAAATTTACAACAATTCTCATAGAAGCGTGTTTAAAGGGTGATCTTCCCTTCTGAAATTATTCAGAATTTAGAAAAAATAGCCTTCTGTGTGCTAAAAATAAAGCTCTGACTACAGACATACCACTTTTAGTTGGAATAGAATTGTATAACGGAGGCATTGATGCATTCGTTTAGAGTTTGATACGTCCAGTGTTTGGCAGAGACTAGCTTTGAATTTAATTGAATTCATCCAATCGTAAGTTTGGAGGTCATTCGATTCTCTTGCAGTGTAAAATTTTATAAGCAACTTGACAACAACGACATCGGTCGCGCGTTTGCAAAATTAAAATGCAGCGGCCTTTGTTTTTAAACTGTTTGGCGGTAAATCCAATTTTCGGTCAAGAAAGTATGTCCAAGTTGATTGTATCCCATGGACAATTTCACGGTTATTTAATTTGTTTGGTGTAAAGAACTGATTAAACTAATCCGAAGTAGGTTGTTGACGGTTATTTAAAAAAACAGTGAAATATATTAAGCAAAGTTCCCTCTCAATCAACATCTCACACTCATAGAAGTTCAGATAAAGCCGAAGCACTGGCCAGGCAGGATCTCTGACGAATATTAAAACTTGCTTCCTTTTCAAAACAACATCTGTACTGTACGTGTAGCAGCGCAACGTTCGCCCCACTAGAGAGTGTTGAAATTAAGTTGAGACCCACCCTCTGTGCGGCTTGGGTTGGCATGCATAGACACGTGACCAGTCGTAACCAGGGTGCTTTCTCGAGGTAGAGAGAGGACCCTGGGAACGAGGTTTCTCAGGGCCCTCTTGAAGTTTGTGTTTTAAAAACATGGCTTCGGCTTCCCGTTTTAGTTCACTTTTGGAAACAGCACTTCAGTCATCTCAGCAAGTGTTATCTTTGTCTCAAGGGCGAACATTCAAGGAGAAACATTTAACATTTCTGTAAACAGCGTAAGTCAACAGTCCGAATTTGTCTTTGCACAACGCGAAGCGCCGTCATGGGCAAGCGAAAAGATTTCACACTTTGTGTTTTAAATACGAGTTTCCCGTACTGTATTTTAGCTCGTGTAGGCTCTTTGTGCGCTTGTTGCTGGACGGGAAAGCGAATTTGTTTTTTTAATACGTTCGGTCATTTACATCAGAATTTTTTGCTGAAAAACTGGTTTAAAGGATATGTTTAATTCTCGCTATATATACAATAAACAAATTACAGCATAGAAAGTGCTTTGTACGGATTTTTATTCACTCGTTGCAAAACTTTGAAAAACTCACTCGTTCGCTGCGCTCACTCGTTCGTTTTCTCAAAGTTTTGTAACTCGTGAATAAAAATATGTACGTCGCACTTTCTATGAGGTAATCTATATTTATTCCCTGGCTTCTCGGAGTCAATTCAGAATAGCCACACCAGTATATTCTTTGAGGAATGATCATGAGGTACAACTTTCCAGGGAAATGGGGAAATTAAGCTCTAAAAACACCACAGTTTGGCAACTGAAAAGACGAACTCGAGAAAATCTCTGATCTTTTATTTTCTGACTGACCTAGAGAATAATGGGTAATTTCAGCCAGTCAAAACGTTATTTCAAAACTTTTAGATTTATTAAGCATATTGTGTTCTGTTGCACAGCCTTCCGGAGGCTAATGTGTCAGTCCTCTTCCTTAGTTTTTCTATATAGTGAAGTTGCCCCCCGAACTTATTTATTTGCGCCGTTGGAAACGTGTTACGTCTTACTGGCAGGAAAGATTTTTTTTGCAATTTCTTCGAATTTTAGTAACTTGTTCTAAGAATGTGTGTATTTTACATTGTTTCGCGAGAGTAAAAATGATTGAGATATCTGCAGATATATTTAAATCCTGATTTTTACCCATAATTTTGACCTTACAGGCTAAATAATTTCTTTACCTTCCTCAAACAACGGCTCAGACCTCAGAAGTTTTGTATGTGCAGGCTTCTTGACAAGTGACAAACTTCTCGGGAGGAATGTGGGAAAAAAAGCCAGACATCTTGTGAATAAAATCAAGTACACTCTAGTTTTTATCTAGGAAAATGTTTTAAAAGAATATCGAGGCTGTAAATTTGTGAAATTTTAAGACCATTTTAAGAAAAAAACCTGGACTGAGATTTTATATTTAATATTATTTTGCCTGAAAAAAATTTGCAAATACAATGTATTGTCATTCGATGCACTTTTTTTCTTCCTTTCCACTGGCCGCAGCCCACCACGTGACCTGCAAATAACTGCCTACAAATAATGGTCTGCTCATGCGTAGTACCGTCTAAAGTGTGACGTGTTTTGCTACAAATAATATTCTGCTCATGCGTAATTGGAACCACGTTCTCGAGAGAAAAATGGCAGATCGCTGCCTTGCGCTGCCAGGAAGTGATTAAAATATGAAAACAAACTTAATGATCGAGTAATAAAATCAATGAACTCTGTTATCGCAAAATATCGTGATTTGTCAGTGTCTCGCAGATCAATTACTGATCTGCTCGCCACTGACAAATCACGATATTTTTGCGATAACCGAGTTCAATAATTGTTAATTATTTTATCTTTCTGTAAACGGCCAAGAAACAACAAGACAGCTCTAGCCGTCTCTTTGATGCTAATAATTCTCCAAGAAGTTATCTGCGTCATATCAGCCTTTATTGGCAGCAAATGATGTAACAGAGAATTAACTCTGAAGTGTAAATTTTAGTGCTAATTTAACCCATGAATAACCCACTGGGCGTTAGCCCTAGTAAAGGGAATCAGGGAACCACACGAGGTAAAGAAAAAATCTTTTGACCTCGGTGGATCGAACCCACGACACGCGTGGAATCCGCCGCCATTTTTTCTCGCGGTTTTCTTTTTCGTCACGCGCGACAGACTATAAACGAAAGAGGGACCACTCGTAGACTGAACGCAATTGCATTAGCAGAGTAGCAGACAGTGTACTTTTTGAGAGATTTTTCTGTTGCAAGATGCGTGGTCGTGTTTGCCTTGAAAAGATCGGCTTGTTTGGTGAAATACGGAAATTTTAATCTGTCAGTCGTCGGATTCATTAGTTCGTTTAAAGTGCTGCTATCTTTAATTAAAATCAAATTTAGTTTAATTGATTATATTAAATTTAATTTAAATTAAACAGGGCGCTCCGTTTGCTCAGAATAAATATTCTATTTTCCGGCAAAGAAAGAGCTTCTGAGGGAAAGAGGTTCACGAGGAAAAAATAGAAAAAAGGCGACAAAAACATGACGTTTGTCACCATGGTCAAATGCACATATACATAAGTCAAGTGGTTATTCAGATTTTGATCATTATAATGACGGCACGGAATCATACATACATACATTTTTATTAATCCTAGAACTTGTTTGACTATACCGGATACTTTAACAGTCAGCGACGAAATAGAAAAGGGGGCAAAGAAAAATTTATAACATAAATAAATTAATTAATTAATAATAAATAAATACCTAAATTAAATTATTTACAACATATAAATATTTACATTGCATTGCAATGTTCTCTTATGGTTGGCAAAGAATTCGCGTGGAAGGCAGTAACAGATTCAGCATTAACAGCAGAATTGGGAAGGTCATTCCAAAGGGGGATAACAAGTGGGAAAAAACTTATATGCATTGGTGCGAGCAAAGATGTGTCTGAACTTCGTAGTGTCGTGGAAATATTATGTTTTCATCGCTTATTATGGCTTCGACGCTATGTATTTACTCTTTCCTATTTTATACTATCTAATTAAAGCGTATAGAAATCTAATTTGCCAATCTTGCGAGTTTTTCGTTAATTTAATTTGTTCCTCAGTTTCCGGAGCCAAAGGGAAAAAAACATGTCTGCATTTTGCAATATTCAATTCCAATGAAAAGTTAGAATTTATTTTCAAAGTAGCGCTAAAAGATATGGATTGAATTTTCGTAGTCATCACGTTAGAGATTTTGCTACGGCTTTTTGGGCGAGGAAACTTTTCGACAGGCCCCAGGCTGCATAGTGTTATTTTCCTACCGATTTTAAGCTACAAATATTCTTGTAAATATTTTTAAATTAAAGGACTACAAAGCGAGACAGACTGCTGCCAATGAAGCCTGATATGACGCAGATAACTTCTTGGAGAATTATTAGCATCAAACAGACGGCTAGTGCTGTTTTGTTGTTTCTTGGCCGTTTACAGAAAAATAAAATAATTAACAATTATTGGACTCGGTTATCGCAAAATATCCTGATTCATCACTGGCTAGCAGATCAATTATTTGCCGGAGCCGAAGGCTGAGACAAATAATTGATCTGCGACACACTGACAAATCACGATATTTTGCGATAACAGAGTTCAATAATTTTATTACTCGATCACCAAGTTTGTTTTCATGTTTTAATCACTTCCAGGCAGCTCAGGGCAGCGAGAACGTGGTTCCAATTAATAATAATTCTTTAAAAACCACAGTTTTTAAAGAATTATCTTAAGTTGAATAAGGAAGTTTTTCAAGAGAAACAAGAAGAAGCAATTTATATACTTACCTGCGGTAAGAACTGAGACCGCCAAGAAAAGTTTTTATTATAATGGCTCAGTTGTGTATAATAGTTATTTAGTAAATAAGAATTAGTTTTACTTGTTATATTGTACTATTATTAACTTATAGTTACTTAGTTTCTTATTATTTATTTTATAAGTCTTAATTTAGGGCTCCTATTGATAACAGATTTACTTTTTAGTATTCTGGAGGGATTACCCTAGTTAAATAAAGGTTTACTAACTATGAGCCGAATATTACTTGTAGCAAAACACTTTTAGACGGTACCAGGCATAAGCAGACCATCATTTGTAGGCAGTTATTTGCAGGTAACGTGGCGGGCTCCCGGGCCGCGGACTGATTACACGCCTGCAAAAACAAACGGAATGCCGTGTAAATTATTAACCTTATACGTTCCAGTGGTGGATCTAGGGGAGGGTCCCGGTGGGGCCTCCCTTTTTTTGGTTAAAAAAAAGACATCTAAAGGGAGAAAAGCAAGCAGGACAAGTAAGTTAACTCTCCCCCCCCCCCCCCCCCGGTTAGCCCAAAGTCTGGATCCGCCACTGCGTTCAATGCTTATGGTCCAAACAATAGTTCTACTGGTTAAATTAACAGTTGAATTTAATCAATCATCGTCTTTGTAATTCAATTTGACTCAGTGCTTTCGTCTTCGTGCGAGAACGCTGACACCTGTTACTCTATTGATGGAGGAAGCACTTCGAGATGCGCATGCCCAGACGGCTGGAAAGGAAAGACGTGCGCTGAACCGAGTGAGTAAAGTTAAACATAATTTTCCCGAATAAATGTCAGTTTTAAAAATTCAAAAAATGAAGATTAACCTGAAATTTACTTAGAAATAATTACAAAGAATGCATAAAGAATAAATTGTAATACAACGTTTACAGAATGTGATCGTGGATTAGAAGTACCTGAATTTCCAACAAATGAGTTTCGAAGTGAAGTCTTTTTACATTGTTTTAATTTCCAGATACTTGTAAGGCTGGCTGGGAACCTTGCTACAAAGTTTTCCACACAAAAGAAAACTTTAAACAGGCTAATTCGAGCTGCATCAGTGCAGGAGCTGGATTGGTTTTTGTTGAGGACTTCACCGAATGTTATTTCCTAGACACCATCCTAGGGAAAGGTGAAAAAGTGTTCGTGGGTATGACACACATCGCAGAGGAGGGACGATGGGTGTGGATGGATGGAAGCGTTCCCAAGCTGGACCCGCTGTGGCCTGGTGATTATCCAAAAGGCGGAGAAACGAACAACGGTGGAGAGTACGTGGAGAACCATGGCTTCCATGACAAAAAGTGCGGTGGCACCAGACCTTATGTCTGCAAATACTCCTTGCTCAACAAGTGAAACTTTCTGCTGTGTTGTTTGATTTTACATTATATAAAAACATTGTTAAGTTTTCACCTAAAGTCAGTGTACACAGTTTGAAAGTATTTTCTTTGTTTCACAAAGCACACGTCGACACTAAATCTTGATTTGTTATTAAAAGTAAACGAATTGGATTTTCACGCGCGGTTTGTAATTGTACATGTATTTCATAACATAAGCAATGTGTATTTTAGGATTCAAACCCTTCAAAAATATCTTAATCGTAAACCACCACCCGCCCTGGATTGTTTGGGTCTTTTGTGATTGGACAGAATGAATAATTGTCATGAAAAATTTTTAAAACAATTACAACAGTTTTTCAAATTCTGGTCGAGTTTTAGCAGGTAGAAATATTTTATTTGATGTCTCAGCACATTTTAAAGTAAAAGCAAAATAAATTTATCATTTTAGCACAGATTGTGTACGTGCCTTTTTGCTACATTTCGATTATGGGGAAAATGTTTCTGAATTACCTGGTCTCTCTCAAGAAAGATTGTGGTCGTGGGTTGTGCATTTGTGCCTGTTCGCTCAATATAAATTGATCAGTGAGGCTAATTTTGCTAGAATGACAGGAGTCTGTTAGGTGTGACATCATTGGATTGGTACATCACTAAAGTGGTAATAGGCCTAGTCACTGTTTGGAAGTCATCTTGTCTTATTTATATAAAAATTATCTGTATGAATCCAAACTTTATGTCAGTTTTAGCCCCATTCAATATTTCCACTCACTCGCTCGATTTAACATTTACACTTGCCCTTTCTTGGTTTAGGCTTTCTCTTACATCTTGGCTTCAGAGTACTTTTCAGAATACTTTTCATTTTTAATTTGTGTTTTCTTTTTTTCATTTGTGTTTTCTTTTTTTAGTTTGTGTTTTCTTTTATTAATTTGTGTTTTCTTTTTTTAATTTGTGTTTTCTTTTTTATTTTGTGTTTGACCTTTCTGGGCCACCGTAATATATTCGTGTTGTTAACCAAAAGTCGAAACAAGGGGCTTCACTTTCCATTTATTGCTGAACACAGATACCTTCTGCGAAGTGTAAGAGTGTTAATAATATACATAAAAAAATTACTCGATTCTGATTGGCTGAGAACAGTGCAGTTTTTCGTTAACACAGTGCAGAAAAGAGTGAATTGAATGCAAAAAAAGGTATTAAAGCAAGCATTCTGATTGGTCAATGAACAAAGAAGTTCACAGATAGCCAATCAAATCTTTTCTTTTCAAATCAAGCGCGCGCCCTGGATGGCGCAATGATGGCGCAATTTTTTCCTGGTTGCGTGATAATTAAATCACCTGAGGTTAAGCGCGCGCACAAAACTGAGAAGAGAGTTCAGTGTCCGTAAAGTTCAAAACATCCTTCACCCAAAATTTTCATGTTTATATTATTAATAAGTAATCATACGGTTTTTCTCGTTCAATTTGGAATTAATTTGCACTTGTGAGTTTTTCAAAAAGCGAAATTGCACTCGCCGAAGCGGCTCGTGCAATTTCAGCTTTTTGAAAAACTCACTCGTGCAAATTAATTTCAAATTGAACTCGAAACCGTATGATTACCTATACAAATACGCGTAGTTTAAATATTTATAGATTTCAAGCATAGACCCGTGTTGCAGTTCGTGGGATTCCTCTCGCTAATATCGTTTCGTCCGTATCATTTTCTGTTTTGTCCACAGACATTTATACGTTAAATTGAATTGTGTTTATTTGCAAAAAGCGCTTCCGTTAACGTCCATTTGTTTGCGAACATGTAAGCATTTTCATTCATACATTTTTTTGACTCACGGAATCCAAGTTTTGTCGAACAAGGAATATAAAAGGAGCTTGGCCAGGGTTTGCAAATCTTGAAAAGTTCAGCCTAAATTTTTTAAGTTCGTCGTCTGCAATCCGTGTTAATAGGGAACTTATGCAACGACGCCGAGGACGACGCTCAGTGAAAAATGAACTTATATTCTACAAGCGAAATTCGCGACTGCCTAGATCTGTTCGGAAGGCTTATGTCTCTAAAAACGTGCTGAAGCTAAATATGCAATGACGACGTACAATTCCAAAAATACGAAAATTTAGTTGTCGTCGTTCACGTTCCGTAGACGACGCAGAAGTTGGTCATATCACATTGTTGTTTTGCAGAGGACGGCGAAGAAATGTACAAACATTGATGTGAAGTATATATGAAATATTTCATATTAGAACTGCAGTTGTAGATGAAAGTGAATAATGATCATCGCAGTAAAATTTCCAATTTAAGGAAGTGGAAAGAAGAAGCCTGAAAAAACATCAGGGTTTCAACGGGATTCGAACCCGTGACCTTTACAAACATTTATAACGCACGTGCACGGCTATTGTTCTGCTCATTACACCTCTTGTTTGGTCAGTGACGTTCTCGTTCCCGTCGTTGTCGTGGTATGCTTAAGCTCCCTAATATTCTCCATACTCAGCCAACAATGATCGCTTATGGTTATTATTATCTGTCAGATGTTTCTCTATCTTAGTAAATTACTATTTCCAGGTTTCCCTCAATTTAAAGTTAATTTTGACGTGGCTAAAATAACTGAAAATATCTTGACTGATTGGCTTCAAAATTAAGTGTAAGTCATCAAAATAGGGGACAGTTGGAAATGTTTAATTTCAGAAAACAAACAGAATCAGCACCGATCTGTTAACTTGCGCACTGTAAAGCTAAAAAAGTAAACACTGGATCAAATATTTAAATAGCAATGCAAATTCGTAGCAAATCCATTTTCTTTTCGATGCAATAAACATTACTAGCAACCGATTGGTAATGTCGGCCGTGTTTATATCCAAAAAAGCAGTAAAAAAGTCCGCTGTTTGATATAATGTTTAAGAAATTCATTTATCCTAGCTTACTTCTACTATTTTTAAAACAACCAAATATACTGGCATTTCAACCGATCACACAAAACAACCACGTTTTAGTTGGCCATGTCTTTCAACAGTTATACGCTAGAGACTGGTTCAACTGTGTTCAGGCCTGTTATGACGAACCACGATGCATCTCGTACAACTACGAGAGATCAGCAGGCGCAAATGGTTTGTGTGAACTGAATATCTGTGGCGTTAAAGGATTATGCGACAAACACAGCTCCCTTATTTCCTCGATGGGTTTTGTGTTTCAGCAGATAAGGGAAGGCAAGGTACGTGTGTTGTGCTTATCTGTCACAGCTGCTTTTGATAACAAGTGTTTTTAGTAGTTACAACTTCACAGGTAATTACAGTTGGTTTTGTGCGTGTGCGGTTTTTTATCGGTTGTTATTTGTTGATAGAAATAGTAACCGGTGAGTTATCAGTGCATGCAGATAC
>CM042746.1:37791965-37811965 GCA_022496165.2 Catalaphyllia jardinei | reverse complement strand
TTTTTAGTTTGCTTTCCCATTATCACTGCATGTGTGAGATAATTTGATATGTTGTTTTGACTATGCATAAATTGAAACTTTGACTAGGTTATTTAAAAGAACTAGAATTTTTAGTACTTTCTCAGATTCACGTATGAAAACTTCTATGAATGAAGAAAAACATGGCTGCTATGCCATTTGGGACTGAAGCACTTTAAGTTTAAACTCATCTTTAACATGACACAAATTCCCACTGTCAATTTTGTGAAACATTTTGGATCTCAGAGCCTTGATTTTCATTACCCAGCAGCTTTGATCCTGACCTAGCAAATATCTCCATAACTTCGCCAAGTGGTCAGCGTGTCGGACTCGCAATCCGGCGGGCCTGGGTTCGGGTCCCGCTCTAACCACTACCTGGATTTGTTTCTCGGTAGCTCCAACTTCAAATTCTCGGTCATGCTTGTAAATAGCCAACTGGTTTGCCTCCGGCCAGTTGGGATTCTTTAAGTGCCCCTGTGACAAAAAATAACACACAACCTTGGTCAAGATACTCCTATACGGACCTTCTGTTCGGTTAATAAGAGCTAACTATACAACAGCTTTCCTGTAATCTGATTGGCTGTATTTTCTATGGCATGGTATACATCTGTATCTTTTAGGATGGATCTTGCACTTTGTGTTTTAATCTGCTTTTTTTATCTTCAACAATGGAACTCCTTTGTTATCATATGAGTAGATGCAAGTTCAAATAACACTTTAACATGTCTGATTTTCTTTAAGATAAACTGGAGTGATGGTGCAGCAGTTTTCTCTGTAGTATTTCTCACAATAATTTCTGGTTGGCTGGCAGCTGTTATTGTAGATTATATGTACAAGGAAGTTGGTGAGTGTTGTTTGAAAAAAAAATTTGTTGATCTCTTAAATTATTTAGCACATATATTTTAAGGTGATCACTTTTTCGCGGGGGAAGAGATATTATTTTCTGTTATATGTTGATGTATATTGTACACCAGTACAGTGTACATGTATGAGACAAAATAATACTAATCCTGATACTGACAATGCATAAAATCCATCAAATATTTTTTTACACATGCAGCTGGTCTAAATGCACTACATGACTAAATAATTCTATTACCCAATTTTCAAACTGCCATTTTGCAAAAAAAGTTTGAAGGATAATAAACACAATAGCCTCCATTTAGTGCAAGGTTGTGCTCAGATATTTGTCCTTGGACAATACCTGTATCTGATCCTCAAAGCTGACAGCTTTTCTTAAGCTACATGTATGCTCTCAAGAACCTTTTTTGCTTCTCTGAACTTATAATGTCTGTGCACTAATACCCTTATATATTTTTGTGCCAAATGGAGGCTATAGTTTGTTTATAATTAAGTCACAGACCTACATGTACTTAGGTGCAATTGCATGTACACATGTTGCATTTTAATTGTTTTTTTGTAAATTTTGTTGGTGAGGAAGGTACATGTAATTAGCTTTTGTTTTGATTTTGCAAATGCTGAAGGCTCAGAATGCTCATGAGAGTTTGTCATTTTATATGGTTACAATTGATTGGCTAACAGCAGGCCCATGTTTAGCTCAGACAGGAAGGTGCATGTATAGTGCATAAAACTGGCCAGTGCATGTCATTTGTATATATGCTGTTTTTCAACAGACACACCAGGGTCCAAAATTACCTTTCTTAGGCAGGGGCCAACTGGCAACTGAATTTTTTTTTCAGTTGCCATATGCAAGAATGTGGTTGCCAAAAAGTGTCAGTAAAATTTTCCTTCACAGCAAAACACAAATAGATGGAAAACTCTGGTTGCTAATTTTTCTTTTGAGAATCCGAACTAACAGAACATGTTTGGGGCCGCAATGGCAATTTTTCCACTAACAAGTAAGATTAAATACAAACACGCTGATTATTTATACATCTACCATGGAAAAAACCACGTCCAACGAATCAATGCCGGCCATATATGCAATTTCGTGCGGCTGCCAAATGTTTCAAGTCAACTTTATACCTTCTGATGTGCCTGACTGAAAAACTGCCATTTGGTTCTTGGTCTTATGTTCAAAACCATCTTTCCTTTCGCATTCTGTCAAGACAATCGACTGATCACCATGTTGCCCACACCAGGCCACAACCATGCAGCTTTTCTCATTCCAGTCCCCTGAACCGTCCGCACTACGTATGTTATGGGAAACCGCTGAAGACATATTGCGATGAAGCTTCGCACTGATCTTAGCTGTGAAACACTATGGTAGATTATAACAAGAGGAAAATCGGTTTTATACTTAAAAGCAGTAGAAAGTTTATGAACAAAAGAATAATTTAATGGCAGCCATTTTTGCATAGGGTCTATTGGCTGAAAATAAAAGTTTTTGTTACTTTGTATAATTATCGTGGCCTGAAATAGTTAATCAACAGCTGGCGACCAGTTGTGAAATTTCGGTCGCTAGTGCAAAATTTTTAGTCGCATTGGCAACCAGGAAAGTGCAGTTTCGGACCCTGCATACATAAGTCTAGGGTCTCTTTCTTGTGTGAAAATTGTCCTGTAAATACCCATACAGATCAGCCCCTCACTTTGCCTCTATCCCTTACAACTTTTTGCTTTATTTTATAGGTGCACTGGTGACCAACCGAGTCCTATGCCTTGTTCCATTGGTAGCCTGGTTTGAAGACTGGATGTTTGTCAGAAAATTTGAGATGCTCAATGTTATGTATGTGACTATTGAGGTTGTTGGTAAGTATGGCACAGTTTACACAAACTACTTTCAATGGATTACATTAAGCACTGATTAATGAGGCCAATTTCTACAAGCTAAACATAATAAGGCCAAAAATAAATGTCTTGCAAGGGGCTGACGAGCTTCTATGAGTATGTAAACAAAGCCAAATGAAACCCCTTAAGTACAAGAATCAAATACAGTAATATAACACCCAAAACCTTGACTTTCCTAGTACAAAGAAATACGTGTATGACCCAAAAATGTTGAAAACTACATAAGTATAGCAAACCTCTTTAAGATGGTCTGCTTGGGGTCAATACTATCGCCCAGCATCACTGTACAACAGCTGGGCTATGCAAATTAAAGTATATGCCTGGCTCACTTTCAAAGCACAAATGACAATGAGTACCTAAACAGATTCCAGTAGCAAATTCTAATCCTCTTAGCAGTCCTGGGGGAGGGGAGACTCCCATGTGAAAATGTCTGGGACGCTCATCTAAAATTTCCCTAAGGGAGCCCAATCTGGGTGTAGCTTGAGCTTTTCGTGACCCCTAAGAGATGGCTTGTAAAATGGAATAGGCTTGATTGTACCTCAGTGCTGTTTAGGAAAGAAGCCTGTGGGAGTACACCAGATTAGAGAGAGTGGAGGAAATCAACTAAAAACAGAAACAAGAGTATTTTGTTCATTGTAATTTTTGAGTGCACCCCAAAAGATACTTAACAGCTAAAGATAGTGGCGTTTTGTCAAGAACACACTTGGACCAAAAACTTTGATTTACAACCGTAAGTGAGATGACGAGCATCCCTGACCTTGTCATGTGGGATACCCCCCACCCCCTACACCCCCCCCCCCCCCCCTCCTGGGCTTAACAACTAAGATGGTGTGGTCATGCATAGTCATGCATGCACAATTCCTGGCCAGTTACATGTGACATGCATGTGGGTTACATTGAAACATCAAATGACACTAAATACCAAACAAGATATTAATAGTAAATTGTACCCCACTATGGTCTGACCATGTTTAAAGTGGATGGTACTATAATTGGGCTAAACCAGCTACAGTACTTACAGTATAGGGTTTACTTTGAAAGGACAAATGGCACTGTATGCCAAACCAGAAATTTACAAGAAAAAGGAAATTCCACCTGACTTTATAAGTACCCAATATGGTCTTTAGAGTGGAAAAATGTACTGTGCAGAAAGTCTGTGCATGCCTAGCCCTGCTTGTAGGCTGAGGTTATAATGCAGGCTAATTATCACCACTGGTCTAAAATGGGGCAACAAGCCACCCAAGCTAGAAAGGTCTGTACCTGATAATTCACTAAACCAGATTCTTATAATAGGCTCCAAGTCATGCGATTAAGATGGCTGGTCATGTGTACAGTCATACTTGTCACAATTGACCAATTTCGATATCTAAAAGTTGAACCTAACGCAATAGACCTCAGCACGAGGCTCTGGGAAATACACCCCACCAATTCTGTAGTTATTCCCCAGAGCCTCATAGTGAGGTTTATTGTTTTAGACTGATTTTTAATTTATCGAAATTGGTCAATTCCTGCCTCTGGGCTAAGTCAGTTAAAAAGCATGTTGGGGTTTAAGCTTTGAACTTATTTATACTCTGTAGGTGTAGTTCTTGTGTTTGTTGGCCTGACAATTTCAAATATGGAGCCAGAGAATCTTGCAAATGTGCTTCGTAGACCATTACTTAGTGACCATGTGCAAGAGGTAAGCCAATACTTTCCTTTGCTTCTTTCTTCCAAGACATCATTAAGTGCATCATACACATTCAGCCAGGCTTCTCAAAGAGAATCGTCTGGTAAATTTCCGTGGCCGCCCCAGGCCCGTGTTCAACGTTTGTGATTTCTGAAGTAGCTAGAACAGAAATTGTGCCACAACCTTCCCTAGTTGGGACGGTAGTCCATCAGGTGTCATAGCCTCACACATGTAGATTTTCCCCCACCCTCCTGCCCTTGAATACTTTTTCATCCCCTGTTTGCTTCTCAAAGAGAAGCTTATAACCAGCGCCTAAGAGGGTATGTCAGCCAGGAGCCTTATTAACCCTTGGGATATGAAAAAATTAGAATTAGAATCTCATTAGCGTTCAATCCCGCGTTCAATCCCGCTGAACATATCTGGCCCATCAGGGCGGTGATTATCTCCTGTTTCTGTTGCATGAAGCGACTGTGAGTATTTTTACTCCCCCTGGATAGGTTACCCCCCCCCCCCCCCCCAAAGCATTACATTCGCCGGTATCCATTTATACACCTGGGTGGAGAGAGGCACTGTGAGAGTAAAGTATCTTGCCAAAGACACAACAACCATGCGTCCACTGCGCCTCCACAAGCGCTAATGGTAATTAGGCCACTGAAAATCGTTAGCATAAATTCCCCTGTAGACACTGTGAAGATACTCCGACCACTGATTACTCGATTGTCTCTTTTCTCTGTAACAGACTTCAGATACATCACAGTTCTACCAGGACGTTAGAGAAATTGAAGACGCCATGACTTCTGACGAGGAAGTGAAAGACACGAGCTACCTCCAGTCACGGACCCTAAACACGGAAAGAAACCCCTTCCCGCCCCTGGTGGAGGTACCGAGACAAGATCAGTGATACTCCCCATGTGTTTCTGTGCCAGGTCCTTTGCTAAAAATCTTCATCAGTGCGATCAGCGGTGGCATCAACGGCGGCTTCATCGTCGTCTTCGTCGTCGTCCTCATTGACGTCTTCGGTGTTGTCGCCGCCCTCGTCGTCGTTGCTGTAGTTATCGCCGTCGTCGTCATCATTATCATCACTTGTGAGGCACACAACACTATACTTCAGGGCCGGGTAGTTCAAAACCCGATTAAGCTAACCCAGGGTTAGCGAAAATTTTGATTTCAGTTTTGTAATTTGTTGGTGAAGTATTCTGTTCATATTGTTTGCCCTTCAGTTTTGAGCTGTAGTAATCTCAAACTACACCAAACATTAGAGTCAAGAAACATTTTTAAACAAGAAAACATAATGCTGCAGTTAACATTAAACCCTGGGTTAACGTTAACCGGCTTTCGAACAACCCGGCCCAGGTCCGTTTTGATGTGGTCGCTGATATTGCGCTGGAGCAGAAATACAAATTTTAGACATGCCATCAGTACTGAACAAGTATGATGGTACAGATTATTATCGCGCATGGACAGTCCGTAAGGTCTAAAAAATGGCTAAATGCAAACATGTTTTACCATTGTATAAACAGGAATATGCTTTTGCGTGTGTACAGATATCGATATTTTAAAACCATATAAAAAGCTAAAACTGTTTATTACACCTTTATGAAACAGTATGAAACATTTAGAAACACGTACTTGCTTGTCTTATGTTTTATGTTAAAGTTTACGCCGTTGATGAACTTACAGTTTCTCACAACTTGCCGAAATACCTACTACAGTAATTGGGAGAATTTAAACCATGTCTTCTAATTGGTTGGTAATGCGTTACTTAGTTAAAGTCGTGTTTTTGAAAAAGATTTCGAGTAGTGGAAGGTGAAAGCCTTAATGTTTATCTACGCAGTAACCAGGGAAAAGGAAGTAGCGGCCAGAGAGTTGTGTCAGAAATTCCGATTTGCTCTGCTCTTCACCTGATTGGTCGAATGATTAAACCCTCTGTGAACATTTCTGAGGGCTTTGTAAAGAAGGAGACTATACCTCATACCTCAGTATGACCCCTACTGGGAATGGAATAAATTCTGTTACTAAAAAACATTAATCATTGGCTAAGCCGTCATGGTATATGAGCCATTATACCATGCTCTACAAATATGGTCAGCGTACGCGTAATTTGGGGGCATTTTTTTTTTTTTTGCTTTATTCTAGTTTTCAATATTTGGGGGCGTTTGCAATAAAACAGTAATTGCACTCGCACTTCTTGGATATGAGACGATTATGTTTAATTCATCCAACGTGCGCTCTTGGAATAATTGCTGACTATATTTTAGTTTATTGATATAAAGACACGCCCGATGTATAACTTTTCATACAAACATGGATGGTTTTTCATTTTTCGTGTGTTTTTAGACTTGGAGAATTTGTCTATGAGTTTTTCATTTATCCTATAGAAGAAACTCTGTGTATATACACTATAAGAAGATATCTCATAGAGTTTTCTTTAAGTAATAAATCATTTTCTGAGAATAGCTTGTCGACAGGCACAAGACTGGAACAACAATGCAGATTTTTGTATGTTAGTACATGGACCTTCTATATGTAAAACTTAAAAAGTTTTTACTTAAAGAGAGCAGCTCTTAAAATGATTTTTGTAAAGACAGCCTGTGGTGTAGTAGCCATGTCCCTTGTAACTTGTAAAATTGACATAAAACGGTGTAAATCAACTTTGTTCTCCATCTCTTCCTGGTTACTGACTGTGTGTAATGCGGTTAAAGACCATGGAGGTATTTCGAACCATTATCTAAGTAGCACAGAATCTCGAAATTTCATACAAAAATGAAGTTAGTCCGGCCTCCGTGTTTTTTGTCTCTAATCATTTGGAAGCGAAATGGCTCTGATAATTGAATTCTATATACAAATTCTTCGGTGTTCCAAAGGTAACCATACCAAACCATGTTTTTGGGAGCTTTTCATATTTCTTTCCTTGTCGGTGAACTCACGGCCAAGGGTGCGAATTTGAAGTCTTTATTATATTTCGACTTTAAACAGAATTTCGCAACACTAACAGGCGTCCTTTCTCAGTTGTTCTGGAACGCTCCTGGGGAACAGAGCTTTGCCCAGTACCTCACTTATAAAGTTATTCCTCTGTTAGAGGTCATTTGTTTTGTTTTGCTGACAGATTTCCAGTGAAAACTGGCCAATTTACACAACTTCAGCAAGCACTAACTTTTGTGGGCTTGATTCTGCCTCTTTCTGAATCGGCGTCGCTTCTTGGGCTACCGAAATAGGCTTATCAGATGCACAAATTCGCCATCTTGGCTGTCAGTCTTCGGAGTATCTTAGGCCTACTCTCGCCGTTTCAGTCATGGGCTGGGGCTGGTTCAGTTAGTAATGGCGCAGCGCGAAAAACAGCGCGCGAAAAAAATAAAAAACGCGGCGAGAGGAGGCGAAAGAACGCTCTTTCGCTTCTTTCCCCGCGTTTTTTTTTTATTTTTCGCGCTGAGCTCCAACTAACTGAACGCCTGGAAGAGACTATCGCGGCAATATCTTAGACAGTCGTTGCTTGCCTTTCAGACCTGGGGCTGGAGCAGCGATTTTAGCCTTCTATGTTTATTATTAAAAGTTTACGACCTCCTTACTCTGACAAAGCTCAGAGACTGGGCTCAGCCTAGTTTTCTCACAGTTTTCTCATGAGTAATTTCGCCCTTTCGTTCTGACCTTCGGTAGTCTTTGTAATTCTAGACTTACCTTAAATTTTAATTTTGGTTTTACATAAAAGTATAGTAATAAACGCTCTCGCACTGGCTGGTATTTGTCAACCTTTGCCTCGTAATGAGTGTCACTTTTGTTTGTGTTCCGAACAACGATCCTCGACAAAAGTCCTTGGCACGCCTGGATCAGATAACTGGAACATGCGTTGACAAGCTATTTTAGACACAATAACTAATGGCATCACTGGAATAAGGACCCTCACCCTCCCCGACAATGTTCGAAACGAGCAATGAAAACTTCATCACGATAAACAACATTGAATTGGCGGAGGGAGGCGAACAGATAAATTTCCTTGAGAGATACTGCAAAAGTGGGCAAGCGTACGAAGACTTTGTCGGGGAGTAAAGGTCATTTCTAAGCACGCTTGCCTTACAGACATGGACTAGGGCTGCGATGTTCGGCAAGACCTTGTTTATTCTTCCTCGTTTCTCATTACAAGATAAGATAAGTGTCTGTGATTCAGTGAGTCCTGACTGCACGCGCGCCATCAAACACCATGCCAGCTTTTTGAGTCTTTCGTGATTGTACTTTGTATTCTTGGGTTGCATTGTCACGCAGTCCGAAAACCAATTATAAAGTCAATAAATTATCATGGGATAGGAGATAAATAAATAAGACACTTCTCCCTAACTTCAAATATTTGTCGACATATGATATTTTGCACAAATGTACAGAGCCCAGTGTGGAGCCGCCATGTTGGTGTACCTCTAAACCAAGGGACACTAACATGGCGGCCGGAAAATAGCGTACACATCGAGAACTTAGTTTGGCTATCTAGGCCACTGATTATCTGAACTAATCAAGCAAAAATTTCAATAAGCTTTTTTCCTATTACTTTAACTTCTATAAAGGCTAAAAAATCCCGAGATAAGTATATATTTTTCGACAAATAGCTGTTAAACGATTTTAGGCATATCTATCTGGTGGCTATTATGTTACCTAGCCCTATTCCATCAATCTGTAAATGAACTTAGATTTTAAATATCGCAATATCATATATCGCCTAGCTGTTATTAAGAGGGCCTCCTAGATAAAGCCGATAAGCCTAGAAAGGCTTCTGAGACTTCCTGCTCAATATTGTCAATACAGTGATGAATGAAGTATTGTAATGGGAAATGATCTTGGGCAAATAAAACAAAAAGATAAAAAAAGTCCTTTTGTCACGCATCGCCATAACTCTGAAATTTAAAACGTGCCTGTTTTTAGACGAAGCAAGTTATTGAGCTGAAAAGGTGTTAACAGATATGAATTTAGCCCTTCTCATTCCTGATGAACTTGGTGGCTTTTGAGTTTTGGATTTTAGAAAATGATGACGTGCAACCCAAGATTGGGGCACCGCTCTCGGCATAAAAGTCTTTATTCAACATATCCACGTTGTCTGCCGTCGTGCCACTCGTCTCGCGCTTTCCTGTTTAACTAAGAAAAATGCGGACAATCTAACTGATCTAAAAGGTGCGTCTCAGTGTGTTCCGGACAGGCCTCAGCAAGATGTCAATCATCTTTGGATCTGTTGTGACATCCTGTTTTCAGCCTTCTGTTTCCGCCTTGGCTTTTCTTCTGGATTTCATTTTTTTCCAAAATTATGATCTCTGGACAACTATCACCTCGATCACTTTGATGGCCATACGATCTCAACGAATGACATGGAATGATTACAAAAAAGAGTTTCTACGTAAAACAGGCCTTTGGCATAAATGGGAACTTTTTTCTCTCATCATCGTTACGTTTCAAGTTCTTAGAAAGTTGTCTCGAGTAAAACGACCTTATTTCCCGGAAGGGCCGGTTGTTTTAACAAAAACTATCCCCGGCCGGTGAGTAGGAGGTCAGATATCCGTCAATAATTTCAGGATATTGGAGATTAAGATCACGAACTGGTATACTAAAAGTTTGATTTCAGTTTTGTAACTTTTTGATGATGTGTTCGAAGTAGATTATTGAACATTACTCGTGCCCTCCCTGTTTGCTAAGAAAAGCGGATGTGGACAAAGTAATTGATCTAAAAGGTGAGTCTCAGCGCTCAAGGCGGGCGACATCAAGAAGTCAATCATCTTCCGGATCTATTGTTACGTCATGCTTTGAGCAATTCGTGATCATCTTTAAAAAGCTGAACAAACTCCTTCAGAACGACCATTCATCTAAGTCGTGGAAGAGTTTGGACGGAGACTTGTCAGGCAAGAAAACGTTTCACTCCGCAAAGTGTCCGCATGAAAAGTAAGTTAAACTGAATTTTCTCTGATCTATATAGCTCGGCAAAGATGATGCATGGAAAGTAAGTTTAAAATTGTGAGTGATCCATCGACTTTTTTTCCGTGTTTGCTTTCCTTTTGGATGCCATTCCCTTTCCATATGATCCGGTTTAAGGTCACTGAGCTGGCCAAAGAAAGAGCTGAGTTATTCTTACCGACTATCGGTTTCTGTTTTTCTACGATTGTTGAGATAGAATTATGGTCTATCCCCAACTATCACCTCTATCGCTTCGATATCCGTACGATCGAAACGAATGGTCCTCGTTAGCGGCCACTAGACTTGAGGTCTTAGGGCTAGATTGCAGCTTACGGGTACAGAATGGTTATCTTGGAATCTGAGAAGCGAGAATGGAAACGGAGTATGGGGCAATGCGAGAATCGAAACGGGTAATGGGAGAATGGGGAACGGGAGAAATGGGGAACGGGAGAAATTGAGAACGGGAGAATGGGGAACGGGAGAATGGGGAACGGGGAATCTTTAAATTGAAGAATCTTTAAATGTGGAATCTTTAAATATGGAAATCTTTAAAAGCAGGAATCTTTACTGATAAGCGAGTGTTAATTCATTGCAATTATATTGCAAGCTAAAGCACATCGGCCTAGCGGGATCATGGGGCGGTTTAAATCTCGATTCTCACTCTTTAAGATCCGCTACACCGGGCGAAGAGTCGAACCGCCTGGATTCATGTTAACACCAGACTGTGATTTTTTTAAATTGAGTTTTGCGGCGATAGATATTTGTCCCAGCCTTATCATGTGTTACTGGAAAGGCTTACGACAAATACATGACAATTAAGAAAATACATACTTGTTTATTTGGTCGATAAATCAACAGTCTAGGGATTTACCTTTTTTCTTTTTCCAGATTTTGAACTTTATATTTCGAATGGTTTTGATTTTTATTTTGATCTATTTTGAATAGCATTACACCGAAAACCATAAATACAGTAATTGGATACCCCAACGATGTGGCGGTAGTGTTCTTTTATTACTATTATTATTATTATAGGCTTTTTTTAAAGAGGGTAAAACACTTAACAGTAGTCCTAAGACACTGCATGATGACACTGCAGCCCTCAAAATAATTACGAATATAGATTCTACAACTAATAACAATAAAATATACTATTTTCAAAGAAAATTTAAGATAAAAGTATAATAATTAATTAATAAAAAGACTATGACTAAAAAGAGCATAAAAACGTATATACAATTACAGTCTAAGGAGCATCGCAGCCTTTTGTTCAGCTAGAAAGGATTTAAAACCATTATGCTTAAAACTTGCTGGTGAGCCATTATTTCTAACATTGGCATTCATGCAATACCAGTCCTTTATAGTCCTAATAGTGAAAGTACGACCTCCTTCTGTTTTTCGTTTATACTTGGGGCACATCAGATTTATGTTTGAATGTCTAGTGGCTCGGTTATGAATTTCTGAATTTCTAAATTATAGACTATTTAAATAACTGAGCGTAATGTAATTGTGGACCCACTTATAAACTAGTGCACATCTCTTTATTAGAGATTGGTCTAGATTATTGAATATTACGACTGATGGTGTAAGTCTTTCAGCATCAAATATGATGCGTGCCGATCTTTTTTGAAATTGTAAAATATTTTGAAGATATTCGACATTGCAGCTCTCTCATATCATGCCCCCATACAAGAGGATGGGCTTTATAACACCATTGAAATAGGTTTCTGTTCTGTGACTTAACTTGCATTAGCTTAATTTTTAAGTTAAGAGTTGCGGAGAATTTACTACTCCATGACAATATTATACGCTATCTGACTTAAAATTGCTCTCATCTGTAAAGATTTCCGCTTTTAGAGATTCCCTATTTCAGTTAAAGATTCCCCGTTCCCCATTCCCATTCCCGAAATTCCAATTCCTCGTTCTTCGTTTCAAAAATACCACGTTACTTGTTTGAAGTATTCAGTTCTGTAGACTGCAATACTAGGGCTGGCCTTAGTAATAGCAGCAATCGAGCTGAGGCTGGAGGTGACCTTGCTTTGATACACACCTCTCTGCTTTATAAGCTGTCAAGAGATAGATTGTTCCTCGCATTAAATAAGGGATATGAGATTGGACAATGCAATCCAGAAGGTACTATCGACCCCTTATTGTTCCGGATTTCATCAATGACTTTATCACAATGACATTGACCCTTAATAGGTAATAAAAATTATAATATCCTTAGTTGACAGGTACTCATAATTGTTTTCCTCTGGCAGATGAATCTCATGTTTTTACTCCTCGTCTTGTCGACTGTTATGCAATGGACTACTGCTTATGCACGCTACAGCTTTGACCCTGAAACTGTAAGTAACGCTTTTGATTAAGAACTCGACACCGTTTAACAGCCAGATCTCACTAGCGCCATCTTAGTTTTAGCATCAGCGAACCCTCCCTTTTCCCTCAATGCCACAACACCTGACTCGTTTCCAGTTGCCTTCATACAGCGCTCGGAACGGCGTGAGGTGAGAGCACAAGGTACGATGGGTAGAGAGAAAGCGAGGGAGGTTGAGAGCTTTTTCTAGTCGTCTTATCCTTTTACATGTTGCGATCTCCCCTTAGTCCCCAACCTAGCGCTTCTCACTTCGCGCCGTGCCGACATCAACAGAACACTATATATGATTATTTGTTTTATTTGCGTACGAGAAAGACCTCGACTATACCCAATCTATTTCAATTGCAAACGTCATAGTGCACCAAAAAAAAAAATCCTCGCAAATCCACTCGTAGATGACACGACTCTCGAGGCGCACAATTTCCTTTCTAAAAAGAAAGAGTATGTACTATATTCGATGAAAATTACTTAAGCCACTGCGTGAACATTTTTTCAGGTTTACAGGAGCTGTCGAGAAATTCAAGATTACGCACCTGGAGCAGCGAGTGACGTGTATGAAATCCATCCGTTGCCAAACGCAGTACCCATTAGGGTGTACTGTGAAATGGCAATAAATGGAGGCGGTTTCACTTTCTTACCTCGGAGTCTGACAAGAAGAACAGATGCTCAGCAGATTGTCAACGCGCTCTTCAAAGACAAGAAAAACGTTCTGCTCAAGTTGCAAAAAAAAGTCGACCGCAGCGAGTCTTATACTCTGATCCAGCCCCATTCTTCTTTCGCCAACACTGATTTTAAAGTTTTGATCAACAGATTTACAAGTTACACCAAACCACTTAACCATTTCATGAAAGAATACATCTTCTTTGGGATCATTCCAGCATCAGCCGCACGAAATAACAATTACCAAGGCTTCAAATCCAATGGTCACCTTATCCAGTTTAAAAACAGCGATAAAAATCCCAACAACCTGTTTGCGTTCCTGCCAAACCACAACCTGCAAACCCCGAGCAATTACCATCCAAACCTAATGTACGAAACCAAAGGTGTGGCCGTGGACTGGCGTTCCAAGGCCATTCCGATCACAAACCCTGATCGTATGATGCCAAACAAGTTCTTCTTCTTGACAGAGCTTCATTTTGGAGGTAGTGGGTGTTACACTTCCAGCGACCGCTGGAACAAGTATGGCTACCACGCGACTGCTATTGGAATCCGTTAAGGGCTTATAACCTTGCCCCGGCTCTACCCGCTTGACAGTAAATGCAAAAGTGTAAATGTATGTAATCGATAATTTTTATTTTTTTGAAGCTCACTACTAATGTTAAGAATTTCTTAGCGTTTAGATTACAAAAGCCTCTACTTATGTTAGTGTAAATTTGGTCGATAGTTTTCAGTTTAGTTTTTAACTTAGTGTTTAGTTTTTTTAATGTTTAGATAACAAAGAAGATGACGGCTAATTTGAATTTCGCGTAAACATGAATCTTTGCAGATGATTTTTGAGCATGACTATATGTTTTCTATTAGTGTTTGTTGTAAGCCAAGAAAGCGGGTGCAAACCAAGTGATAATAAAGTTGGTGAAAATTTACATACGTCTTGCCTAACCAAGATAGCTCAAAAGATGGACAAAAAAAGACAACACAGAAAAATGGTTAAGAAGCTACATATGGATATGGATACATATCGCACTACATTAAACGAAAACCGAATCAAAAACCAACTGGTAAAATGGCTTACAAATTGATTAGCGATCCGTAGGAAAACTCGCACTCAGGGTACTTAAAAATTATTCAAGCATTCACGGCAAATCGGCGGTTATAGGGAGAGGCGTGTCCTTAAATTCGAAAAAGCAGTTTATTCTTTGCAGTGAAACGACAATAAAGTAGTACAGTTTTGGCAATAGCATTTTCCACAGACCGTTTAATACCATACGCGTTGCCTGGCCTTGTGAATCTATTCGTATACTTCAACTTAAATTAATATACCATTACTTAAATTTCAAGAAATTTATTTCTTCACACCTGCTTAAAGAAACTTTTGTTTGGCGACAACACCCCAGTATTGTTTCCAGGTTCAACAATTACGCAGACGCGCTGACCTGACAAATAGGTGTTTGCATTTGACATCCCAAATTCAGATAATAAGGTTCTGAATTTACAAAAAAAAAGTCAGGGTTCTCGCAGTTGATCATATTTTGGAAGCAAGTTATTTCAAAATTGAGAGAAAATGGCGTGTTCTTTTTGACGTTTTGTATTCTTAACGTGTGTAGCCCCAAAGTTCGTAAAACAGCATGAAATTTCAAATTTACGAATCCGTAATGATGTCGTAAAGAATGCGATAACTTCCTCCGTTTTACGCGTCTTTACGTTTCGGAAAGAACGTCTTTATGCATTAAAAACGATAGGACGTAAAGTTTCGGAAAGAGACTATAAAACGTTATCTTAACGCGCATTGTTAAAAAGTCGTATATAGAACGTTTACAATAATTTACGGCCACTGCAAAGCGACCAGAAAGGCGATCTTTACGCCCTATTAAATTATCGTAAATGGACCGCATTTACATGCCCATTTGCCACTTTGTAGCTGTCTCGATTTTTCACAAATTTATCTGAATTGCTGATCACACTATAGTGGAGGTCGCGTCAACATGTGTTTTAGCGCATTGCAAAAAGTAGTACAAACCTTTGCGATATTTTACGCTTTCGTTTAAAACGCCCACCGAAAAGCGATCTTTACGCGATATTAAAACTATAGTAAATTGGGCTATAATTTACGTACAATTCTTTCATGGACTGACCCAACCACAACCCGCTGTCAATAGCTTGCAATTTATTTTACAGCTGTATTACCGTGAAGCTCCCATTACCTCACCAGTGCTTACATCTCACCAGTGCTGCGTGCACTGTGTTGGCCTTCTATTAAGAATCAGTTATTAGTGCGTGATGCTACGACGCCATATAAAATAGTTAATGGCCTTGCATATTTAGAGTGTTACGTCTACAAAAGATCAGCTATCCACGGCTACAATATTAGATCTAAGGACAACTTAGTCGTACCCTTTTGTAGAACAGCCACAGCACAGAGGTCCTTTAGTTATAGAGCAATCACCGCTTGGAATTCTCTTATAAGTGAAGAAACAAAAAATAGCGCAACACTCTCAGTTTTCAATCGCGCAGTAAAGCGCGAAATATATAATAGTCTGTAGTAACTTTTTAGGATTAGAATTTTAGAATAGGTTAATTATTAATTGTTATTTTTTTGATATTATTGTAACTTTTATAGGTAGTTTTATTCGATATTTCAATTATTGTAAATTAAATCGGAAGAGCCACTGGCTGGAGATTTCATAAATACCTCTTACTAACCGACTTCGAGGTCCGTACCGTAAGTTACGGACCGAGTTTTTTCCACTTCGATTTATGGCCCAAGCGCGAAGCGCGCGGCCCATAAATCTTAGGGGAAAAACGTGGATCCGTAATTTACAGTACGGACCGAGAAGACGAGGTTAGTAAGATATTTATTATATCTCTATTGTGTGTTTGACGAGTTCGGGAACGATTTTTATCCATGAGGAACAGCTTCAATTTCTGAAGCAGGTCGAAAGGAAAACGAGTCAATTTGAAATCGTTTTTAAGTCGCTACTACCTTTAGCACACAATTTAGAGTAAAAGAAAGTTTTAAGCCTTTACTTGCTAAATAAGTTAAGAAATTTTGGCGATAAATCACGCAACAGTTTGGCAATACAAACAACTTTAAATTTTAGCGGGCCGTGGAGGAGAGTACGGCCCGCTAAATTGACCAATCACAACGCGCGTACTAACTTAGAGATATAATAAACTTACTTAGTTACTTACCTCCTTAGGCTCTTACAGACAAAAGGTGTGAATGGGAGCGTTCTGGCAGTTGATCATTTTCTGGGAAAAAGTTATTTCAAAATTAATAGAAAAAAGAGGTGTCATTTTGACGTCTTGTATTCTTAACGCGTTTGATATCAAAGTGCCTAAAGTATGAACACGACAGCACGTGCCTCACCTATGAGCAGCGTCTCCTCAATCTTAACTTCCTACTAGTCCAGTCCCTGAACTCTCCTTTCTTCCCGACCTATATAGGGGCTGAACCCGGGTGGGCGAAAGAAGAGTCCAGGATAACTTGCATGCGCATGCTCAGAACGAACCAATCAAACATTACCAGGTCCCAACCACGCTGCTCGCGTCAATGTGGCGCGCAATTCCTTTTTCAGCTCGCGCTCGCGCCATTTCTTTGACGTTGATATTGTGGTAAAAACGTAACTATCGAAATATGGCCATGGTTTATCGTAGTCTGTACTTTTATCGCATCGACAACGAGTACGCGTTATTATTCTTTTCCCATACATTTTTTCGTATTGTTTCTGCATATATATTAAGCCAGTTTGCAAACGTTTTTGAAAGGAAAGTCTGACGCGCACAAGTAGCTCATTTGCGTGATGCATTGCGTGCACTTTCAAGTCCGAGTCGGTGTTTTCGATTGTCAACAAATCTTGGCAAAGAATATGTTTCTTTCGTTATCTTTGATATTGTGATAAAAAACAAATCGAATGTGGTATAGCGTGGTACTCGTGAAATTCCACTGATTTGGGATTAATTGACATGATTTTAATCAATCTTAATGCAGAAATTCAATGCAGATATGATTCAGAAAATCGCGCCACAAGCCAAATCTAAAAAATACTTCCAAATATGGTTTTTTCCCCCCGATTTGGGGGGAAAAAAGGCGGCGTTCAGAGCATGCGCATGCAAGTTATCCTAGACTCTTCTTTCGCTCGCCCGGGTTCAGTCCCTATATGGAGCGGGAAGAAAGGAGAGTTAAGAGACTGCACTATCTTCCTATAAGATCGAAAGAGAATTTGCTCACAGGATAGTGGATCCCATACGTATCACTATAGCCTGCGAGCTGGCTCACTCGTTTGGGCAGGGTTTCGCGGGCAAAGATAGGAGAGCCGCGACCGAGAGCTGGCGAGAAGAATGGGGCGAGGAAAAGTGAGCCTGCACGCGAGCTATTTATTTTGGAATTCCCCGCGTTCGCTGACGAACGCAGCGATCCGATTGGTTAAAATTGACAGGTTATAGAAACCAGTACAACCTTAATGCATTTCACATCGCGCGAACCGTTTGTAGACTTTGTCCAAGGAGCGTTCCTCAAGCTTTCGATTAATTCTAAATTAAGTTTTGAACTAAAACAAGAACAGGAAATAGTTGTTAATTATTTACTGGAAAGGAGGGATGTTTTCGCAGTGATGCCGACCGGTTTCGGTAAGAGTTTTTCAGCTTTTCTCCACAGCGATCGAACAGAAGAAGATTTGAGAAGGAGAGTATCCGAACAGTGTGATTCTAGTATTTTCCCGTTGATAGGTCTGATTGAAGACCAGATTAAGGAAGAACAACCTCCTTGTTTGACCTGTACTTCACTACAAGATGTAAATGACCTTTTTAGCGACAATCCTTGGCCACAACAGAGAAGGCACTCGACAATGACTTCAAGAGGATCCTCAGAGACAGATCTTCAAAGGTGCCCTAACAAGTTAAATTGATAGTCGTGGGCGAATCACACACTGTTGAGATCTGGACGGGCAAAAATGGTCGGTGGAAACTCAAGCTTTCGCTTTTAGCATGAAGAATTAATTTGAACATGCAGTCGCGCAGCGTACGTCTGCGAAATTCTCAACATTTTAAGAGCTATCTTCACTACAGCTTGAATGATAATTTATTGCTATTGTACTCCCTTTCGCATTTCTTTCATCTGGTTCCCTGTATTTTGGAATTTTGGATTTTAAAAGTGAACTTAATTTTTGCACACTGGATTTCTGCATATTTAATTTGCGGCAACCATCGTGGTTTGTTTGTTTAGTTAATTCGCTCTGTTCAAATATATTCTTTGGAATCTTATTCAGCTACTACAGAACTGCCAAGAAAAGAACTAAATGGCTACTAAATTGGTATAGTTGAAATACGATTGATCGCAAAGTAATTAGCTTGTTTTTTTGTTGTTGTTGTTTTTTGACATACAACTTTCGTTTTCCTTTCGCAGCGCTGTAATATATTTCGTCGTACGGCGAAGAGATTATTTGCTTTCTTGTTATCAAATTGATTTTCACATGTTTCCTTTGCTTTGATCATTCGTTGTTTCGCAAATGCTAGCCGTTATAGTACAAGATTGTAAACTCAGTTGTACGTGGTTTCGATTTGTCAATAATTAAAAGTTTACTCATCGCGCCATTTACGTGTCGTGTTTATTTACATTTTGCTTCGCTCCTATTGGATAGTTATCTGACACATGTGAAATGCCGACTTGACACTCTCGCGTGCAGGCTCACTTTTCCTCGCCTCTTTCTTCTCGCCGGCTTCGCCGGTTCTCGGTTGCCTTAACCCTAACCCAAACAAGTGAACCTGCTCGCAGGCTAGTATCACTAGACAATGTTTAGCGAATGAAACGTGCAGGAATTTCTCACTATTTTGTCTTACATCAAACAAGAAGCCGCTTCCACAAGAATAACGTTTAGAGTCATTCGTGTGATTAACTTCAATCGCTGACGACCAGGTGCTCCCTGAAAGCTTTATCCTTGGGCTTTTTGGTTCTAATTTAAATAAACGAAATTTTTTCAGGTGGATGACAATGAAGAAGAGCACTGCTGAAATAATCATGTCCTTTTCCTTACAAGAGAATAATGAATCATTTTTGCGACCTGAAAGCGAGGAAAATCTTCAAATTGCTCAAGTCACTTATGTTTTTTAAAAATTGCTCAAGCATTCACGACAATTTAGCGCCGGGTTATAGAGAGATGTGTGTCCTTCAAAGTCGAAATGTTTGAGTTTCATCTTTTAAACTGTAAAGATACTAGTACAGTTTTGTCGGTGTCACTTTCCACAGAGTGGTTAAAACCCTGCAAGTGGGGCATGTTGATCTAAAATACCTCAACTTAAAATAAACTATTACTTAAATTCTAAGAAGTCTTTCTTTTTGTCACACTTTTTTTCTGCTTTCTCTTATTAACATTTTATAGCAAGCTTTTGTTTGGAAGAGTGAAACGGGGAATACGCAAGTATTGTTTCCAGGTTGATTTATTCTACCGCAGCAATAGGCCACGTTCAGAATATCAATATTCTAACATAGCTCCGAGGCTTTTGTCTCTCAATTTCCAGAAGAGACTTGGATACAAAGAAAACAACGAACATTGGAGTTATCTTCAATGAACACATGTCACTAGATAAGCACGTTACCAATATCTGCAAGGCCAGGAA
>CM042746.1:37772321-37787321 GCA_022496165.2 Catalaphyllia jardinei | reverse complement strand
ACACTGATTTCTTGAAAATAGCTTGAAGAGGCTTGTGATCAGATTCTACTGTGATCTTTTCTCGTCGGGATATGTACTGGCTGAACCTCTGACAGGCAAACACGATTGCAAGGCACTCTTTCTCTATTTGAGCGTACCTTCTCTCGGTTGGTGAGAGTGTTTTTGATGCAAAGGCTACCGGTTGACCGTTCTGAAGAAGGACTGCGCGCAATCCTTTTTCGCTTGCATCACATTCAAGGGTGACTTCTGCATTGCAATCATAATACTTGAGAATGGGGTGATTAACCACGAGCTTCTTTACTTCCTTGAAGGCTGTGTCATGCTGCTTGGCCTATGTGAACTTAGCATCCTTAGAGGTCAAGTCCCTTAGAGGCTGTGCTACATCTGCGAGTTGCGGCAGAAACCTTGAGAGATAGTTGACGAGCCCGAGAAGACTTAACACCACTTGTTTGCATGATGGCTGAGGCATTTCCTCTACAGCTTTTACTTTCGCAGGATCTGGTTTCAGTCCTTCCTTACTGATGACGTGTCCCATAAACTTCACTTCAGGTTTCCTCAGTTCCATCTTCCTGCTGTTCAGGCGGAGGTTTACTTTACGTGCTATTTCTAACAGCTTGAGTAGGTTCTCATCATGATTGCGGACAGCTTGCTCTTGTGTTTCTCCAAATCCCATGACTATTATGTCGTCTTGGATCACTTCAACACCTTCCAAATCGGCCAGTTTCTCCTGAAGGGTACTTTCAAACTCTTCTGGAGCAAGGCTTACGTCGAAGGGCATTCGAAGATAACGATAGCGACCAAAGGGCGTCCAGAACGTTGTCAATTTGCTGCTGGCTTCATCAAGACTGATTTGATAAAAGCCGTCTTTTGCGTCTAACGTGCTGAATATTTTGGCTTTGCACAACTTACGCAGCAGTTCCTCAAGCGTAGGCATTTGGTATTTCGGACGCTGGATAACTTTATTCAGTTTTTGAGGGTCTAAACAAATGCGGATCTTCTTTGGCTTAGCTACCACAACCATATTGCTTATTCACTCTGCTGGAGCGGTTTCTTTTACGACGATGCCTCTTCTTTCTAGATCTTCCAGCTTTGCTATCACTTCCTTCTTCAGGGCAATAGGTATACGTCTGGAGGTGTGCTGTACTGGTATTGCTGAGGGGTCTACTACAAAGCTGCTTGTTCCAATGTGTCCCAGTCCTTTGAAGACATCTTGATAATCTTGCAAGATACTCTGGGCTGTTAAGGGGGCTTGATTCACATCTAAGGTTAAGACTTCAGTTTGTGATCCCAACTTGAGGAGTCTCAACTTTTGGCAGGTTTCAGCGGACAATAAAGGTTTGTTGGTACCACTAACAACTTGAAACTTAAGGACATGAGGCTGTCCACCATGCATGACTTGAAGATCAACTTCTCCGAGAGGCTTCATCAGGGAGCCATCAAACAATTTGAGCTTTGTTTTGCTCCTATCCATGTGAGGGTTGCCGTCCTGTTTGATGATCGACAGATCTCTGTAACTAAGAAGATTACAGGTTGCACCTGTATCCAGCTGACATTTGAGCTTGGTTTCGAGCTTGTTTTGTTTACAATAGAAGCTGATCATTGCAAACCAACGATCACCACAGGATTCTACAGACGAAACATCTTCCACTTTGAGAACTGACTCCTCTGAATCTGAACTATCCTGACTTTCTTGTACGAAATTGACCATACCTTTCTTCTTAGCCATACACTCACTAGCAAAGTGAAGCCATTTTTGACAGTAGGCGCAACGTTTGTTGTATGCAGGGCATTCGTTTCGCTTGTGTTGAGAGCCACAGTTTTTGCACTTTCCGGTGTTTCCAGGATCTGCTTTCGGTTTCTTTTTATTAGGGAGGTGATTCTTTCTGTTTTTGGAGTTACCACTTGACTGCTTCTTGAAGTCCTTGCCTTTCTCTTTTGCCACGAGATTCACTTCTTCTTTCGGTGGGTTAACGGTATCGAATCTCATGGTCTCTAATTGCTTGCTGGTTATTTCGTTATAACGCGCAATGTCAATTGCTTTGTCGAGCGTGAGAGATTTCTCCCGTGAAAGCTTTCCTTTTGTTCCCCTGTCGATTATGCCAATGACCAATTTGTCACGGATTAGCTCATCAGTGAGCGTTCCAAATTTGCAAGACGATGCGAGTTTCCGAAGGCGAGTGACGTAACTGTCAACTGACTCTCCTTGATTTTGCTCACAAGAATTGAAAACATATCGCTCATAAACTACGTTGCGTTGCGGCTTGAAGTAGTTTTCTAACGCGGTCATACATGCTTCCACATTATTCCTGTCCTCGGCCGAGATATTGAGGTTTAGGAACGTTTGAAGGCAATCTTTTCCCATCACGGAGCGTAGCGATGCTAATCGTATTTTTGACGTTTGTTTATCCAGACGGAGGAATTCCCAGTTGGCTACCAGGTTTCCTTTACAAACCATAGGAGCAGGGATCGGAAAATTTGAAGGAACATGCGAGTAAACGGCGGTAGCAGCGGTTCCTGACGTGGCTGGTCCAGTTGTTGTTGGAGCGGGCGGCAGTGTGCCTTCGCTTTCGTGGTCCGACATGTTGTGTTTCAGTGCTCGATTTGTAGGGCGAATTCGGCGATTCCTCCACTTAGACTAACGACAACTGTTTCGGAGTGTAATTCCTTGTCGGCGATGAAGTTGTACTGTTATCTCTTGGTGTATTTCTGACACCATGTTAAACGAGTCAATACTACGCCATGTGCGATTACACAACAACTACTTTAATGCCTAATATGGACGTACAAAATGACCCAAAACTATGAAGTAATCGAGCTAACAATAGCTATCATAACACCATTGCCACCTTTGCCATCAAAAACCACTTCAAATTATGAAAGGAATTTCAGTGAGAACTTACAGTACGAACTATTCAATGACTGACCCTGGAAAGCTGGCACACTAACTTACTACAAAAGCCTCTTAACAGATGTAGTGCAGGTGCCTTACAAACGACTTATCCAAGACAGGAGCCCATCACTTGGAGCCTGAAACTACCCCATATTTCTGTCACGGCGTTTTCACAGACCCATCTATTTTTAGTTTGAATTTATCTTGAATTCAGATCCCCACGGGGATCTCAGTAACCAATTGCAATCACAAGCACTGACTAATGTCGGCATGTCCAAATGATTTCGACATGTTCACGCGTGAGGCCGCATTGTTTTATCCTCACCGAAGCGTGCTCACGTAGACTGGAACTGGCCTATTTCGCGGGAAAAAAATCTAAAAATAGACTGGTCTGTAAAAATGCCGTTGCATTGGCTTATTATGGGAGTTGCAGGCTCCTAGTAATGGGCTCCTGTCCAAGACGAAAACAAAACCTCAAACGGACTTCTAACAACTAACAGCAGATACATCGAAACCGACTAATGACCGATAACAAACTTAACACGAATCTTGCAGCCAATACCATTAAGGCTTTACCGACCAATCACCTTTAACGGACCAGACTGGTAACACCATCGACTGACAAGCACTATTCACTACCTCCAGGGACTTGTTATTCCCCAAAAAAATAACTCTTACACGCCTTGCGTGCCTATGTTTCTCAATGGAAACCGCATGTAACATAAATGGCCTATTTAGCTCAGTTGGTAGAGGGCTGGACTGCCGTACGGGAGGTCGAGGGTTTGAGCCTCAGACCAAACCAACACTCAGGGTCTTAAAATCACTGAGGAGAACGTAGTGCCTTAGGCCCCGTCTCCTGCACCTTCAATGTTATGGTTGGCAGGGGATGTAAAAGAACCCACACACTTACGGCAAAGAGTAGGGCATGAAGATCCCGGTGTTGTGGTCTGGCCTTTGTTGAGATTTGCGGTGGGAAATGCGCGGAGATATTAGCTACGATAAGGCTACTCTAAAATCCGAGGGTAAATAGAGTATTCACTCATTCACTCACCGGCACAAGTCAAAAACTCGATTTCTCTCAGTTTTTGCCCATAGATTAACCCTGGCTAGATAGTTAGTTTCTGCCAATACAGGAATCTTTGGAAGAAAGTTGCGAAAAACGATTTCGCCCAATTCGGCTCAAACTCCAATTCTGGTTTTTCTGAACTTTCTGAATATTTGATTGCATCTGGCACCAAACAACAGCTACTTGAGAATCTTTCAATGATTTTACATTTAGCTTCAAGGCAACGCTACTCGAAAAATGAAACAAATCGAAGTTAGTTTTCAGCCCGACATCCAACAGGACACACAAAATTTGACAATGTGTCGCTAGCGAATTATAGCACTGAAATATCGTCATATTTGTTAAATGCCATAAAAACACTTTTTACGGGTTAAAGTAGCCTTGGCCTGTGTTTCACATAAATGTTCCCCTAAATCCGTCGTTGAAATGTAAACAATTGCCTGACGCGGCCAGTCACCCTGAATTCAAAATGGTTGAAAATTTGAAAAAACGAGAAACTGCATAGGACCCGCATACGTAGTATCAGCTTTGCAGTTTGTTGTCTTGAAAAATTGAACAATTACCGTACTGGACGGAATACTTTTCCAAGTTAGACAGATACTGTCTGTCATTTTAATGCGTGTCCACGAATGTTTCTTTCCAAACAACTGAAATTCTGATTTATATTATGTTTAAACCAAGAAATTAACAGGTGTGTATATTTTTTTTTTGAATTTTCTCTTCTGTTCTGCTTTTTAGCTTTTTGCCTTTGCTAAGGTAAGTATTTAATATATCTAGACAGAGCTAAATACGAAACCGATTAAATGACCCACTGCAAGAGCACATAAACGGTTAGAGTAGAATTCGATATTATTGTGCAAAGCCTCGTGCTATTTATTGTCGAGCGCCCTTTGATGGACGAGTTTATCGCGATCTAGTAATGTCATTCTCTACTTCTTTTTTTCTCGTCAGCTTGAGTATGAAATGGTGCCATTTTACACTTTTTAACTAGAACTCATAATTCGAAATAAATCGTGTATTGCAATTGGAATCATAAACCCTTAGTCAATTATTAATTAATAGACTAGTAGTAATCAAAATCTCTATATTAGTACGCGCGCTGTGATTGGTCAATTTAGCAGGCCGTACTCTCCGCGCGGCCCGCTAAAATTTAATTAAATTTGTTTGTGTTGCCAAATTGTTGAGTGATGTATCGCCAAAAAGGTTTAAAACTTCTTTTACTCTAAATTGTGTGCTGATTCGAGTACTTCCCCTGGCCTGATTAAAAAAGAACACAGTATTTACATTTCCGTTTCCTGGTTCAGGTTCACTCTTATGAATCTTGCCCTCAGAGTATTCTTCCACCGATTCCAAATGATACTCGACGCATACGACTGACCTTTTCTGTCACGAATTGGAACTAAATCAACAAATGCAACCAAATACAGCCGGGAATTACAGCTTTTTCCACAGTTAACATTCTAAAGCCTAGGCGATCGCGTTCGAGAACATATAAAATAAACAACTCCTCGTGAGCCCGAACGAATGTTTAAATAACATCATACTATTAAATATAATACTACTCAGCCTCAAAATTCCACGGCAAAAGTATCCAACGCTACCTCTGAGATCAAGAGCACATGGAAAGAAAGTTTAAAGTCTACATGGCCAGCTCACGTGCTCACATGTTCGTCACATGTATTATCACATGTCTCAGTTACGGTACCAGTTTACTGGCCGTGACCTGTAGTTAATAACTATGCCGTGACATAGTTAATAACTATGCTGTGACATGCCCCTGCAAAAATTAAGCGGGGTAGCCATTTGTGTCCTTACAGGAATGTGGGTTTTCCAGAATTTACACAGGGCAACCAACTCTGCAGAGTCACAGCTCAAAATTAGGATTGCGTTGGTTCCTGACTTGCCTGACATGAATGCATGTGGAAATCAACTGTGTCCATACCTTTGTAGTGTTTTTTTAAACATTCGGTTTTACCTCAAATAATGTATAAGCGCCCTGTCACGTATAAGCGCCCTCCCTTGAGGTACCCATTCTCGTTCCCAGAGGCCGCGCTTCTTTTGGTCAGCACCAAAAATCGCGACCTCTGGCCAGGTCCAACACCCGAAGTCCGCGAATCACAGACTTCCCGTCATTTTGCGCATGTTTAGAGTCAAGTCTGACAAATCTGATTGGTTCTGGTCTCAATCTATTGTGTTTACAAAGCCATTCAAAAACGGAATGTCGTTGGACCTGGCCAGAGGTCGCGATTCTTGGTGCTGACCAAAAAGGAGCGCGGCCTCTGGGGACGAGAATGTGAGGTACCAATAGTAAATAAGCGCCCCGGGCGCTAATTCGAATCATTACGGTAGGTTGAAAGCTACTAGTTTAAGGGATTAATAAAAGAATTTGCCACAGAAAACCCTTCCTCCAGCATGACTATTTTGGATTACTAATAGTACTTCTTTCTATCAAAAGGTAATTGCAAAATTGACCAACTAAATACTCCTATGCTCTTTTTTTCCCAGATTTCCTCCTTTCTTCTTGCAATTGTCGCTTTGTGGGCTTCCCCTGTTAGCGCTACTGCTGATAACGTTAAGTACAATAACAGTTTCTAAACGTGCACCTCTTTATGGGGTAGGGACGGGTCTTAAAACTGTTCAGGACAACACATATACAGCAGGATGCTATTACCCCACTAGTACCTCTGCAAACAAGCCTTGCTGTTAACACAAATGCAAATCGTTTTTCCATACTGTTCAGGAAGTAAGTTCAGTAAATCTTATAGAAGATTTGCCAGCTAGCAGCGGTGTATGGCGTGTATAAAAAGTGACGCCTTCACCTTCCAGGCTCGCAGCCTCACAAGAAGACCAGATGCTCAGCAGATTGTCATGCGCAAAGACAAGCTAAACGTTTTGTTCGAGTTGCAGAGAAAAGACGATCGCAGAGAGTATTACAATCTGATCCGGCCCTATTCTTTCGACGAGACTAAGTTTGGAGTTTTAGTCAACAACTTCGGGAGTTACACCGAACCACACAACCATTTTTTGACAGATTACATCTTCTTTGGGATCATTCCTGCATCGTATCAGCGGCACGAAATCACAATTACTGAGGCTTCAAATCCAACGGATACAACCATCCAGTTTAAAAGCTGTGACTCAAATCCCAACAGTTTGTTTTTGTTCCTGCCAAACCATGATTTTTAACCTCCAAGCGATCACCATAGTTCAGACCTGTGTCAGGAAGAAAATGGTCTCGCCGCTGACTGGTGTTCCAAGGCCCCTCCGATCACAAACACTGATCGCATGATTCCAAACAAGTTTATCTTCTTGACAGAGTGTCGTTTTGAAGCTTGTGGTGTTACACCTCCAGCGACTGCTGGTACAAGTATGGCTTTCAATGTCATTGGAATTCGCTAAAGGCTTTTTAACCTGCCCTTTCCCCCCTGACAGTAGACTCGATTTTTTAGGTGTGGTAATAACTTTCAGTTTAAGTAAAGAAGTAATGAGACGAGAAACTGTATTGAACATTCTCTTCTCATTTTTGCCATAGTTTGTTGTTGCTAACGGGGCCAATGCCTGATAATTTTTTGCCAGTGGGTTCATCAAAGACCGCCTACGAAAAAAAATAAACCCTGAAATCATGCATTTGAAACACAACAAATCTGATACTTATAACTTTCAGTTTGATGGAATTGAAATTCGTGGAATTGAATTTTCGTGGAACTTAAACTGGGGAAGGTGGCCACCGAACTGGAGATGACATTAGAGTGAATTTCAGTGTGTTTATGTCATGAGTGAATTGTGAACAGTACACACTTCAAAGCTGGTTTCTAAATCTATAATGGGGTTAAACAGAACCGACAAAAACTTTGAGACATTTCAGCTTTATTTTATTTTCAACCTAAAGTGCAATTAACCAAGCGTGTCAGCAGAACGAATTTGAGAAGCAAAATAATAAATTAGTCATAAGTTGTTCATATTTTTTTTTCTCAGCTCGCGAGAGGGCGAAAATCAACAAATGCTGTAACCTAATTGGTTCCGGGAGCGGGCGGAATTATCCCACCAGCCCACCGCAGCGGGAGGAATCCTTCGTGTTGACCTATTTTCGTGAACAAATTAGCAGAAATCATCAATCTTTTGCCCTTTTTATACTTGGATCGACAATTAATAAACGTAAGTTTCTCTCTGTTGAATTGTAAATGGCAAGGAAAAGTCACTGAAAGCACAATTTTTAGTACAAAATTGAGTCAATTTCTTTCGACCTTACCTCTCTGGTCGTTGCTGTCTGATTTCAAGTGATTCGTAACGACTAACAGGGATTGTTTTTGTAACACAACTTCAAACTTTGCACAAAATTTCACTCCGAAAAAGCTACTGGAGAACTTAACTAGTGAACTAAATGCAACCGTATTATAAAGTATAAATGATGTAACAGAGAATTAACTCTGAAGCGTAAATTTTAGTGCTAATTTAACCAATGAATAACCCACTGGGCGTTAGCCCTAGTAAAGGGAATCAGGGAACCACACGAGGTAAAGAAAAAATCTTTTGACCTCGGTGGGAATCGAACCCACGACCTCCGGAATAGATCTACCGTTACTCTGCCGACTGAGCTACGAGGTCGGACAGAGAAAGTCGGGGTCGATTTAGATGGTGAATCGCGGCGAAGAGAGAGTAAGGGTACATATGAATGTTGTGCCGCGTAGCACTATAGACACAAATGATGTAACAGAGAATTAACTCTGAAGCGTAAATTTTAGTGCTAATTTAACCCATGAATAACCCACTGGGCGTTAGCCCTAGTAAAGGGAATCAGGGAACCACACGAGGTAAAGAAAAAATCTTTTGACCTCGGTGGGAATCGAACCCACGACCTCCTCCGTGTGGTTCCCTGATTCCCTTTACTAGGGCTAACGCCCAGTGGGTTATTCATGGGTTAAATTAGCACTAAAATTTACGCTTCAGAGTTAATTCACTGTTACATCATTTGTGTCTATAGTGCTACGCGGCACAACATTCATACGTATTATAAAGTAGTTCGAAATAAATCTTAAGCTTCCCAAATGTGTTAAAATCAAATGTATTAGCTTATTCTGACTCCTTTAGAGTTTAAACAAGAGTTTTCCTTAACCAATGAAACCCGAACAGTATGAAAATTGCTCCAAACAAAAAGCCCTTTCCAGAGATTTGACTATCCCGCTCTCTAACCTTTTTTATCGTGCCCGAGCTAAAGAACAGTGCTCGAATAAAATTGTGGTGGGTCCTTTTTCTATTTAACCAACTTCCGCTCTTTTCGCTTAATCTGAGCAGAAAACTCTTTTGTTTCTACTACATAAAAACTACCTCCATTCTGATAAGTGAAATGATAGTTAATTAAAGAAACGTTCTCAACAAGAATTATTAAATTTTCTGTGTTCCCCAACGGGAGTCGAACCCAATGACCTTTCTGAGTTCCCCAATGGGAGTCGAACCCAATGACCTTTCTGAGTTCCCCAATGGGAGTCGAACCCGATGACCTTTCTGAGTTCCCCAATGGGAGTCGAACCCAATGACTTTTCTGAGTTCCCCAATGGGAGTCGAACCCAATGACCTTTCTGAGTTCCCCAATGGGAGTCGAACCCAATGACCTTTCTGAGTTCCCCAATGGGAGTCGAGCCCAATGACCTTTCTGAGTTGCTCAATGGGAGTCGAACCCAATGACCTTTCTGAGTTCCCCAATGGGAGTCGAACCCAATGACCTTTCTGAGTTGCTCAATGGGAGTCGAACCCAATGACCAGGCCTCCAGAATACCCAGAATACCGGTTGGACGCTCTAACCACTGAGGTATGGAGGACTTATGGCGAGCAAGATAATAAACTAGGTTCTTATGTGTGACACATGTCGTGCTATACTGCAAGACTCCATGTAGATAAATGATAAATGAATTCGTGACCTGGATAAAGTGAAATAAATGAAGAAGCGTTCTCAAGTCGAATTGCTCAGAAAATAAATTTTCCGAGTTCCGGAACTCAGTAGTCTGGAAGGTCATGGCTTCGACTCCCGTTGGGGAACTCGGAAAATTTATTTTCTGAGTAATTCAAGTTGAGAACGCTTCTTCTTCATTTATTTTGTCTCCATTCTGTCCTTGACTTCACACCGAAGGTATTCCTTGCCGATTGCTATCCTAAGCTGAAAACATTATTTTTATCACTCTTGTGCTTTCTTTGAATAGCTTCCCTCAGATGGTTGTTCTGGGTGTCTGGGCTATTATCCAAAACTGACAGCAGTAATGTAAAGGCGACGAATTAAATTTTAATACTGTCTAAAGCAATGAGTTAACTTATAATAAAAATCACCGAGTGTGCCTTAACTCAAACATCTTACCGCCGATAATTTTTTGCGGTTTCTAGTTTTGACTAAAAGTCAAGGATTTAAATTATAGTCGACGTGCTCCATCTTTGTAACGAAAAGAGTGAAAATGCGTCCCTCTAGTCTACCTGTTACATAAAGCAATTTCATTATTACTTCCAGGCAGTTACACTTTCCCTGAATACTTGACGGGATCAGTGACACAAGTTTTCTCTTTTGGTTTGGAAGGTTATTAAATCATTACTTATTATTCAGAGCTTTGTTCTTTGAGGTGCTAATCAAAGATTGGACGATACACTACAAGCCAGCCCCAGTATTCATAATATTCTTCTCCCTTCAGTCAAATTAATGATATGATAGAAAATTCATTGGGTACTAAGATTTGACTGGGTAGGAGTCAAGAATGGCTAAGATTGACAGATACAATACCGGCCAACCAATGTGTTCTTAATACTCTGTCAAATTAACAAAATGATGAAAATTCTCTGAGTAATAAGATTTGACTGAGGCAGGTGATATGAATTGCTATGATTAAAAGCCCTGTCGAAACAAAACAGTTTTGTGTTTTTCCTGAGCTGCGTTTACCAAATTGCTTTTCAATAGCACTGTCCTATACTCCCTTTACTTTTTATTTATGCGATGTTCAAAAACCTCGTTCTTGTAAAACTGCTAACGGAACTTCTTCGGGGAGTAAGTGCTTCCTTTCATCCGACAACGGCCAACAATCGTGTTTTAGTCGGCCATGTTTTTAAACAGTCACACGCCAAAGACTGGTTCAACTGTATCCAGGCCTGCCATGATGAAGCAAGATGTATCTCCTACAACTATGATAAATCAGCGGGCGAAAACGGCCTGTGTGAATTAAGCAACGCGGGACTTGATGACTTGTGCAACGAAGATATGTCTCTTGTTTATTCCATGGGATTTGTGTTTCAGCAGCTAAGAGAAGAGAAGGTTAGTTATCAATAATTATTTCAGCTCCTTGTTGATGCTTTTGCTTTTTAGAAGTCTGTCTCCCCCTGACGTTTTCATCGTGATTTTAGCAGTGAAGGTCATAAAAATAATCTTCAAAACTGTAGCAGACTCGTCAAATGATACGTTACTGACATTTTTTAAGCGTTACTTGAAATAACAACTGGCTGGACGCTTCAGTAAATACTGTATCGTTTTGATATATTCACTTTGTTCTTTATAAATCCAGCGACTTTATCCCTAAGTTAATTACTGTCGAATATTTGGAAAGTAAATGCAGTTCAAAATTTTCCTCCGAAATTAAGAATCCCTTTCATCTGGCAAATTTTGAACTCGCGAAAATTGTCCTAGATTACTCGGCACGAAAACAATCCATAACGTGGGATATTCAAGGAAAATTAGGGTCTCTCAACAACTACCTACTAATTCTAAGGCAAATGCGAATATTCTGACTAAAGAAGATAAACTAGGAACAATTGTGCTCTCTTTCGTTGCAATACTGGCATGTATCCGAGAATGAAGCCAGTTTTTGCCAACATTTTACAGGTGCCTATATTGAGTAAAGTGACCAACTCAAGAGCACAAGAAAGAAGCCAAGTGTGTAATCAAACTCTCTTCCGACTCCTCACAAACTATCACAACTGCCCAGTAGTTGAGAGTTTTAACTCTGAACTAGTTCCAAATTTTCAGTGTTCTTCAGTTCTTATTTTATTTATACAACATACCCATAGTAGTTTTAAAAAATTCAGTTGTTTGTTTCTCATTCTAGTGTCACAACAGCTGCAAAGAAATCCAACATTACGATGCTAACGCAGTGAGTGGCTTGTACAACATCTGTCCATTACCAAATGCTAAACCTATTGAGGTTTACTGCGAACTAGAAACTGAAGGAGGTGGCTTTACTTTCCTTCCTGGTAGCCTCACTCTAAGATCAGATGCTCAGCAGATCGTCGATGCCCTCTTTAAGGATAAAAGAAACGTTTTGCTAATGCTGCGGAAACAAGTCCACGGGACACAGTCTTACACTCTTATCCAGCCCCACCCCAATTTCGCCAACACTGATTTTGGAGTTTTGATCAATAACTACACTGGATACACTGCACCAAAGAACAAATTCATGAGAAATTACATCTTCCTTGGCATCATTCCAGCATCAGAAGCCAAACGTGAAGGAAGCCAAGGTTTCAGATCCAACGGAAACGTTATCCAGTTTTACAACTGTGATACAAATCCAAACAGCCTTTTTGCGTTCATGCCAAACTTTAATTTTCAAGCTCCAAGCAGTCATGCTTCGGGTTCGCATTACGAAGACCAAGGTCTCGCGGTCAAATGGCGCTCAAAGGGTATTTCCATCACATATTGTAATCGCATGCCTAACAAGTTCTACTTTTTGACGGAACTCCATTTTGGAGGATGCGGCTGTTACACCTCCAGCAACCGCTGGAAGGATGGCTTTAACGCTACCGCCATTGGTATTCGCTAACGACTTACTAACTTTTCGTACTAGCTTAATGATGAATGAGCTGAAAGCTGAAGGTTCAATTCCACAGTAATTTTTCGATGGTTGTTATAACCAAAGAAATTGCTTCTGTCACTTAGCTGGAAAAGATTCAAATGGATCAAACATACCGAAGGGAAATTCTTGCGCCTAGAGAGGCGAGAAACCACATATAACCTAAAGGACTGAGAATAAATTCAATATTCCATTACAGCGCACAAACTATTGCATGTATTGCCATTCTTTGGAACTATTGCCATTCTTTGGAACAGACTTCAATGCAACTTAAGGGAAGCCGAATCCTTGAGGCAGTTTAAACGCCTACGCAAAGGGATAACCTTTGGGTCCTCCTTTTCAGGATTGTATTCTGAATAAAGTATTATTATAAGGAGATGTATAAGGCACGCATTCTTGGAGAGCAGCTTTTTTATTTAGTTATTTTTTATCATTATATTAGATATTAGGCAATAAATGAATTAGGTAGTTTCAAGCTCACAAATTTTTACCTTGCTTACATAGAGATTGTGCATGTAGCCAACCCCGTCATGGCTTCGAATTCTAACAAGGTCATGGTTATCCTAGGAGAGAATGCACACGATATGCACTCTTAGAGAGTTTTCCATTGTACTCTAAGCTTGGGTATACGCTAATCGAAAGCGAACCTCAATAGACAAATATGTAAACATATAACAACTGGACTGATTGCATTGCTTTTGTGGAAAGTTAGTTATTTTAATAATCCTTTGGATTTACATATATGTTTTTTTTTAATATTCATTTAAAATATTTCCCGTTTTCTGATTGGTTAAAAAGACATGCGTAATTCCCCATAACCAGCTGCTGTTGACCAAATTTGAAAAGAATCTTTGTCATATTGAACCAATGACGTCAAAAGTGCAGTCCGCTGCAGATTTTTGAATCGATGACGTCAAATGACGTCAAAAAAGCAGCCCGCTGCAGATTATTGAACCGTTCACCGAGAAAACCTAGTGACGAAATTGTATTTTTGGTGAGCAGAAAAACAAAGAGCGAAGTAGCGAAACTCGTTCAAGAAAGGGGAAATATTGTGAATGAATAATAAAGCAATTATTAAATTCGGCTTTCGTAGGATATGAAGAATTCTGCAGATCTTGGAGCGTGTTATCCACCTCGGTCTTCGGCCTCTGTGGATAACGCCCTCCTTGATCTGCAGAAATCTTTATATCCTACTCAGTCTCATTCAATAATTGCTAAATATTTGGTATTCTCAGTTGATTGTATTGCATTGTATTCTCCATTAGCAGCATTTCTGAGTTTCCTCTTGTCTCTGTTTCAAAATGTGCACAAACGTCTCATTAGTGCCGAAAAAATACCCATTTTTTGTATGAAAGATCATACAGTAAATCATCCAATTAGTGCCCGGGGCCCTTATTTCAAATTTAGGATAAGACAGAGGGCGCTTTTTCAAGGGGAAATACTCATTTATTTTTTCCCAAATCATGGCCTTACATGATCACATTTTTAATACATCATCTTCGCGTTAATAACATAATAAGCTTTTCATCGACATAACTAGTTGATCCTTTAGTGTAAATCACGGAACCGTTAGTCGTATCAAACTTTGCCTATTGTTATGGTTGGGATTTTTTAAGACAATGAAGCTATTGTTGTCGGTCCGTAGGGATTTTTCTACTCGGTGTCGCAAAATAACACTCGTGTTAAGTCGAATCCAGTCGGCAGATTTTCGGTGATGACATATTTGATCCTAACGGGAAAATACTTGGGAAAAATCAGACAGACTAAAAGAGGGTGAGCTAGTACACGCGCGCTACTTCGATTAACTCTACTGCGCTTTTTATCAGAACGTAGTCAGGTCCTAAGTAAAAAGAATAATTTAGAATCAGGGTGGTGGCGTTCTTTGTGTAGGTTTATTTCTTCATTAGCTCGTGTTCTTGGGAGCAAGTGGCTGGGAGTTATCTGAAAGCGACTGCTCGGTAATTGCAAGCAGCTTGGGAAGCATTATTTTAGTTATGCGATATACGCTTTTAATTTGTTTTGCTTCTGACTTACAAAAATTGGAACTGACTTCTGTTTGAATTCACTTCAAGGTTTTAATTGCTCTCTCAATTCGAAGGCTCCTGCTCGCGCTTTCATGAATTAATGAAACTGCGTCGTCGTTTGAGTTTTCAACTGTTTATTTTCAGCTCTGAATTTCTGAGTGGCACGGTCATAATGTTCGAGAAGTGGCACAGAAATAATATTCG
>CM042746.1:37752088-37762088 GCA_022496165.2 Catalaphyllia jardinei | reverse complement strand
CGAATAAGTAACAAAATCAGAAAGCAAATATTTGTGAGGTTAGTTTATTTAAAAAATTGAATTTTTTTCGGATTCAAATAATTGTTCACAAAGATTGATCCGAGGAACGAAACATAACATCACATAAAGTTGGTTTCCCACGTTCCAGTCCGTTTCAGGGCACAGCAGCGAGTTAGTAGTAAATCTTTAAGTAGTAAATCTTTATTTATCCACGGTACAAAATTCTTCAGCTTTAAAAATACCTAACACTAATATAAAAATAATAAAAATATATATATATATATATATTTAAATAAAAAAGCTGCTTTCCACGAATGCCGTGCCTTACAGTTCTTTGAGTAATCGTTTAAATTGCCCAAGGGACCGTGCTTCCCTTAAGTTACAAGGGAGACTGTTCCAGAGAATGGCGCCACTATAGCTGAAGCTGTTTTTGTAATAGTTTGTGCGCGGTAATGGAACATTGAGTTTATTTTCAGAGTCCCTTAGGTTATATGCGACTTCTCGCCTTTCAAATTTAGAACTAAGATAGTTTGGAGCCAACCCGTGCAGAGACCTGTAAACCATCGTAGCTCTTTGAAATCGTTGCTGGCAAGCTAGGTTTTTCCACCCTAGAAGTTTGAGAAGGTGACCAGCATCTACGTCATAGCTTGAGTAGGTCAGAACACGGGCTGCTCTGTTTTGTAGCTTTTGAACCTTATTCCGTAAGGTTATCCCACAGTTTCCCCAAACAATGTTGCAATAATCAAAGTGTGGCTGTATTAAAGCTTGATATATTAGTTTTAAGGTCGCCTGAGGGACAAGGTGCCTTATTCGTTTTATGGCCCCAATACCAGAAGCGACTTTCTTTGTTACTTTCTCGATATGGCCATTCCAATCAAGTCTGTCATCGATGGTCACTCCAAGTGATTTTACAGTAGTGACCTGGCTAACTTCAAAATCATTAATTGCAAATGTCGGGGACTCTGTGAGAGTACTTAGGTGTAGCTATAGCTCATTTCCAACTGTATCACAGCTAGAAAATGTCTCCGACACTCCGATATCAAATTAATCTGAGAATCAACAACCACAGAAGACAGAAATTTCCACCGTCATTGATGCTCCTTTCATTCGAAACTCGAATCGAATGACCTTCAACGTTGACTGCAACAGGAACTTTTGCGAGCGTATTTTCAACTCCACCAATATTCAAGGCAACATCCAAGCTTTTTTTAGCTTACAGGGGTGCTTAATGACAAAAACTGGCTTGACTTAGCCAGTATTTTGTGCAAGATTTGTAGATTTTGCAGTTCAATTTTAACTTCTCTTTAAAGTGCTACTGAAACGAAATTTTCGCATGTGAGATTTTTGCACAATAATAAAGTTTGAACCTTACTTGGAAATACTGCCAACTTTTTTTTCGCATACCGTAAGCGAAAACTGCTTTTTCAGCCGTTCGAAGTTGACCGGTTGAGCCTAAAATTGGCGGCCATTTTGGCGCCGCCAAAACAACGTAGTGACGTCACTAGTTGTATTACTCTCATGCCTCGCTGAAAATTTAGAGTGATTATGGGAGAAGAGACTAGTGTTCAAAGCCCCCGAAAAACATCTTTAGGACATCTCAGAGCTGTGAAGTAGTTAATAACAGTAGCCTTAGATCTGAAGAGACGGAGATTTGATCCTAAGGCCTTTCAGTCTATTCAATTGGATATTTCCAGCATATTTTAATTCAGCAAGCAAACGAGTGCGAGTTGTTAAATCGCAAAACGATCAGGACACTTGGTCAAATGGCGATCACTCATTTAAACAATAGCTACACTCGTTAAGTAAAATAGACATGAAAACAAGAGAAAGCTTTTGAATATATTATCCGGTGCACTGCTGCACGTAGCAACTACGCTTCTAGTCTTCGAGTCGCTTTGCTTCAAAGAAACCGGACGCTCACTGCGGACAAGATTGTGTTACACTGACCACCTGGTTGTATCTGCTACATCCTACAAGTTATCACAGCAACAATTTAAGAAACGCTCGTCTTTTATATGGAGGTAACGACTTTAAAGCTATAATGGCAAAGTAAGCTGCCATGACCCTGTGTGTTACAGAAAACGAGAGAAATTAAGCGTGACGGTGTCGGCAGCGAAAGATCATGTATGCAAATTAGTCCAAATTCTGAAAATAAACCTTCGAAAGGAGAGTCAACTAGGGACGTTTTAACGAATTGCTTTGAACTTGGATACTAATAAATGAAGATCTTAGATATTGTAACGTTAAAGAACTCAAAGTAATCCATCGGCTGTGAAATGTTGCATTTGGGAGATACGTGTAAAAGAGAAGCGAAATATTCACGCTTTGTTTACACTGACAAGTATGCGGCGATCGATAAAGTAAACCCGTGCTGTAGACCACAATTCTAGTTTCAAAGATGCTCTTTGTCTACCACAACAACTCTCAGTTATTAGTATCATAAAGGATGTCTTCTGTGTGGAATCTAGTACTCGCTGCAAAGCTTGTGAACCGTTAATAATTTTGTGATTGTGCGGATTGCTGATGTGCTTACCGCTTTTAATTAATGAACTGAGTAAAGTTTTGAAAACAAAAGGACGATATATCGTGTTCAGGCTTCAGGTCTTGATATAAAAGTAGCCACACTCGTCTTCGAAGTCTCCACTGAATCATGTACTCAAGATGTTAGAAAGGTGTGTATACTGAGCTGTTCTAATCTGTAGCTTTTTGGTTAATCTACACTCTGGCGCCCTCTAACGTCTATAATGTGTATTTTCTGTCAAGGCTGGACAGAAATTACAAGGCAGAAAACTAGTAGGTACCGACAATATGAAGAATAAACTTGACTAAATCAAGTGAAAACAAGAGAGAATCTATAGCGCTTCATAAGTGAATACAACCAGTGACGTCACAAAGTCCTAAAACTCGGTTCCAGAGCCCGGACACAGTTTTGCTCGAAAAAGTCGATTTCGGTGGCAAAAAACAGCACTTTCTGTTAAGATTTGACAAATAAAATTCAGCATGATTTTAAGCAGGTTGCAAACTATAGATTGGGCAAATAAAAGAGGATACGAAAATTTCGTTTCAGTAGCACTTTAGTTTTCTATTCCACTAGACGCAACGCCGGCTCGATTCAAGTTTGACAGTGGTGTGACTTCCCTTGACTAATCAAAATTCTTTGCTGCGCACAGCAACCAATGAGATTGCGTCATTCTGCATAGACTATTGGTCACTTCAAATTGCTAATTTCGTGTTTGTCAAAGTGGGAAATGGCGGAAAGGGCAGTCCTTCTGTTGAACTATTTTTCAATAAACAAGAGTTTTAGTCCTTAGTTTGTTTCCTTATTATATAAAGAGCAAATAGATTTTGTTGCTGTGCGTCTGTTCAGTAATATATCACAGATGACGTAAAAATGTGGCAAGAACATTAGTGGCACACTCGGCTAGCGCCTATTTTGTTCTCATCTGTGATCTATTACTGAACAGGCGCAGGGCAACATGGAATCTATTTGTTAATTATTTTTTTGTCCTTCTTTTTGAATACATTTTCTTGTAAAACTGTAAATGTATGAGTAAATAGAGTTGCTGTTGTTGTTGTTACATCTCCTGCTCTGAGACTTTGCTCTGAGGAAGGGCTAACGTTCAATAAGACAGTTCACAAACTTACAACGGCCAATTCAATTTTCATAAAGCATCGCTCATTGGTCGTTTGGAGTCACGTGAGAAAGCGCACGAACCTGATCGATCGTCGGAGGTCAAGTTTTGCCAAGGCGAGCTCTCCATTTTGCCAGCTATTTTACCCGACGATGACTTGGCGGGAAGATACAGATAACCCCCAAGACGAAGACGACCTTCATGTACGCAGAAAACACCGAAATGCGAATAATACGAGTCAATTTGCTCACCGCTACGCCCGCCGCCATAAACCAGACCATGGCGGGAAATTGCTCCTCCTCGATGGAAAATGGACTGAAAAGGCGGAATGCTCATCCAGCATCGCCTTACCATGCTAAAAGCCACATCATTATCCAACTCCTCTTGCTTAAGGCTACTGTGCTCAGCAAGAGGCAACACCACCGAAAAGATCAAACGGAGTCGAGGACTCCTCGACGAGCTTGTTAGGCAACATTACGCAAGACTATAATGCCAAAATAAAAGACTAGCTTGGCCGTTACCGCCTAACCGAGCAGATAGAGTTTCTCTATCTGCTAAAAGTACAACAAAAAGTTTGGTGTATATGGCAAATGGTAACCTTCTTTAGGCCAGAGGAGAAAGAAATCCCTCGATAGCCACAAAAAAGTCGGCATTGATAGAAAAGAAGAGAAGGTTCCAGCTCACTGGCAGATTTACTTGGCCAGGTAGATTCCTGCTTACTTCGGACCAGGACATCTCATCCATGGTTCAGGGCTGACATCATGAAGTTAGTTAAATACCTCTTCAAAAGGAACCTCCAGTACAATCTGCTTAACACTGAGATTGTTGCCTTAAGCAATGAAATTAGAAAGAATGATCCATAAAGGTGCCATTTAAGTCACTGGGTATGAGAAAGAAGAATTCATAAATCCTATATTTGTTAGACTGCCCAAAATGGCTCTTTTAGAAAAAAAAATTCATGTTCAATATATATTTTAAAATGCACACTCTAAGGTCAGCCATAAAAATGATGAGGACAAATTATACGTACATGCAGCTAACGGATCCCTCATTGGTCGACGTTAAATTATGACGCGAGCCAGAAGTCATTATATTCGCCGATGGATAATCTCATGACTGTGAGGCTGTTCTGGACACCATCATATCTAAGGGTGTTTGGAGCCTAAATGAAGCGATTCAGCACATCAACTATTTTTAGATATTAGCGGGTTCTTTACTTCATAAGCTTTTTAAACTCACCTTGAGGGAAAACATGTTAGAATGCTGTTTGAAAAAAAACAAAAGCTTTCACGACACGTGCGCATATGGGTGAAAGTCGCTGGGCATTGTGCAGTAATTTATCCCACCGCATAGACTGACTGATGATGATCTTTAACATTTGGTTATCTACAGCACACATTCCAGGCAAGTTGAATGTTTTTGCTGACCGCGAATCACGACCATAGGAATTGAATGGGCTTTAAACCAAAAGGTGTATTGTGATGCAATAGCAAATAACAAAATTAGATGTTTAACATAAACATTTGATACCATTTCTTCCATATCGATCTGGCCCTGATGCCTTTAACCTGCTCTGCTAAGGCAGCAAATATAACATTGGATACTATTATGAAGGGTGCTGAATGCTCAACTTGTGATGACTTGACTTGACTAAGTCCTCTTCGTTCCACCAGAGCATAATTCCCCCACTGCAGCTTTCCATCTGACCAGGTTCTGTGCAGTTCGTCTCAATTGATTCTATGACATCTCCAAATCCTTATGCTCCTGGCGTATAGTCTTCCTGTTATTTCTTCGGTCTGCCTTTCCTCCTAGCCCCCTGAGGGTTCCACTCAATTAAGGGACAGGTGGGCAATGTCGGCAGGGTTGCTTAAAGCGTGGCCGATCTATCTTCAGTTCTGTCTCCGTATGGTAACTTGAATTCAATCCTCTCCTGCTTGGTTCGCTGCCACAACTTCCTAAGATGCACTGGGGCCTTCTTTAGACTTCACGTTGGAATTAAAGATGCTTACCTTCGTCCACAGAAAGATGAACTCTGATGTCCGTATTGGTTCTAACATGGAGAATTCTGATACTTTCCAGGAATTCTACATAAGTATCTGTTGGACCTGTTGTCAGCGAAGAGAACTATGGAAACGAACTTTTAAGGTTTTGTAATCCCTAAGTTTTTGTCACTTACCTTGTAGGGTTCCAAAACAAACAGTTATTTCCACTTTGTCGACTCACTGTTATCTCCTCAGTTGTGGCTCCTTGTCACACCTGCTTTAATTCTCACTTACTTCTAAACGACTGATGACTCATTTTCTAGAATGGCTTGTTAGAATAGACATTTTGTAGTTAGTCTAGAGCTATATGAAAAAGACCTGATAAGTTCTTATTAACGATTAAGACTGGAAAAACACACGCAGTTCGCGCTATGTTCATAACAATGAAGAAAGGCTAATAATTACGTAGAAAGCTTAACGGGAGAACGACATGATAGAATCCAAACATTAAGCCAAGAATTGCAACCGTGGACGGCTGTTTCTACCTGGTAGGGTATCGTCAGCACGGTGTAGCAGCAAAAAGTAAAGAAACCAACCAGTTGACCGATCGTCTACTAAATACACATGGTAATGGCCTAATATGAAACTCAAATCCAACTGTCTGCGGATTGGCTAATGTCACATGCAAACGCGTGATCCCCGACAGTAGGAAATATCCATAATATGAACCTTGCTTCATTGTTATGTTTCTATTTTTGGCTGATCAGATCTTTAACAGATCCTACGTATACCAGTAGAATTTTCCCTTGCATCATTGTATTACGTGGTATATACCTATTACTAAATAGGTATAATTGTACACATTGAGATAAGTATTTTTTCAACTAAACGTAATTCGTGGCTGCCACGTCTATCTTAAATGGGAATGAAAAGTACTTTTGTGTGCAATGCTACGAATGAAACCAAGAACACCAGATCAACTACTTTTCCACAACGGCACAAACAAGACAATGCTTTTCGCTATTTACATGGACATTTCGTGGAATAAGCTCCAAGAGTGGAAGGGCGACATCTTGCATCAAATACCATTCTTGACCACTCTGGAGGTCACAGGAAATACCAACTGGACGATAACTGAAAACATCCTGAGCCATAAATCTCTTCGGGTAATCAAAGGTGCATCAATAGGTGCAAGCTGCACAGTTTGCCTTCTTGTTCGAAACTATGATGAAAGTGAGATTTCTGAGGGAAACGAAGGCGCTATCATACAAAAGGGCTGGCTCAAACACAAGTACATTTTCAGCAAAAAGAATCGAGAGTTAGCAAAGCACCATTTTTTCCCAAAGTGCATCTTTGAAGAGACTCGTTGCCTCAATGCCATTGGGCGCGTGGAGACGCAGAATATTTTTTTAGAAGTAGGAAGAAGTATCTTAATTTCTGGCTTCCCCATTGGAATATTGGCTTTTTTTTTCTTAATCTGATTGTTCTTGTCGTCATAGTATTTAACAAGAATTTAAGATCCAACACCTCCTTACTATTAGTCTCCAGCATGTGTGCAAGTGGTGTTATAAGTAGCGTTTACTCAGTCGCTATAGCAACCGTATACAAGATTGTACCAGTAAATAAAATTGAGAGCGAGCGTGTCTCCATATGCCCATTGCTAGGATTTATTGGTACGCTTTCACCGTCGTCCATGGTATTGATATCACTCGCGGTAACAATTGAGCGGTATTTAGCTGTTGTCTTTTGCATGAAACCTCACATCCGCCTGCGTATCAAGCAAGCGTATTATTGCTTATTGGCAACTTGGCTAATTGCATTGTTAATGGGGGGGTGGTCAGTTGTTGATAGCAACATCTATGGCACCAAAGGTTATAAAACGTACATCTGTCTTTCGATTCAGAGTGTCTTAGAAAAGAAATATCTGGGGTACACCATAACTTCAGTAGTTATAAGTGCGATAGGTTATTTACCGACCATTCCGCTTTACATCCATATATTTCTGGTGGTACGCAAGTCAGGCAGCCAATTTGGCTTTAAAAGGGAAGCAATACTTGCTCGAATGATTTTTCTGTTAGTTGGGAGTAACCTATTGTTTTTGGCAATACCGATGTGTTTATCGCATGTTGCTATTGCAATAGGGGGCATGGTAGGCTTCTCTGAAAAATCGAAGTTTATTGCGGTAACCTCTACAAAAGTCATATGCATGTTGACTAATACCTTGTTAAATCCCATATTGTATGGCTGCAGAAATGAAAAATTTGGAAAGGCATTGAAGAAGAGCTGGAAATGGTTTGGCAAACGAAGAGGAAGGAATAAACTGATGGATCGTGAAGACACATCTCACAGAGTGGGAAGTGTCAAAAGTCGAAAACCTGCTCAGCACAATTATAAAATACCGTTAAGTCAAAAGAAAAGATCTCCCAAAAGCAGCTACCTCAGACTTGACTTGACTCGTTGAAAAAACAGATACAACAAGCTTTAAAAATACCAAACTGTTTGAATGTGAATAACCTTTATTCGAGACTTATTTTTACTCTGTTCTGTCGCAAGTTTAAAAAAATGTAATAATAATAATAATCGACGCAAGTTCAAGGAGGATTTGTTGAGCTATGAGATTAACCAAAAGTGTTCCGCTCGACGCAAGTACAAGGAGTCGTATGAATCGGCACGTTCCCGCCTCAAAGCTATTTTATCTCCGCTTGATTTTAGTCACATCTGCTCTAATAATAACTTTAATAATAATAACTTTATTATTGAGTCAAAAGAGATGCATCGACGCAGATATGGCACCCATAACGTTACCGAAAAGTTGCACCGGACCCTGAAATCTCCGACTCAGCTCTCCCAAACCATCGATGGTCAAAGACTGCTAAATCTGAAAGTAACCACGGATGCTATTAATGAAAATGGCAGTGACTACCGCGGTACATTATTCGTATAACGTTGTCTCTGATCTTTCTTGATACACCTCACTATTCTTCTTGGCCATATATATTTCTATTGTAAAGAGGTGTTTTAGTCCTGTTTATAAAAGATAATAAATGTTGTTTAGTCTTTTAAAACAATAAGCTAAAACACGCAAGAATAACTTTCTAACGAAGGTGGAACAGAGAATATGAAATGTAAACATCTTGGCTTTAATTGCATTGCAAATAACTGATGAGTAGTATAGCTATAACAAAATTATAGCAAAAGCAGTCCTTGGTAGGTTTGCAAATAAAAATAAACTAAATAATGTATTTCCCCTATAGAACCGCCTTTGTTGTTTTTGCTCGTGGATTTCTTTTAGCTTTATAACGCCAGCTTTCAGCAAACGTAAATTTATCGAGGTCCTCTCGACAAAGACAACCTTTTTAAACAATAACAGGAAAGAGTAACGTACAGCTGAAAGCTAAGGTTTGGTTGTCTGCCGAATCCCAAGCTTGAGGCGGATGGCACAAAAAGACTTTGATACATTTCACTACGGGCTTTAGTTGGTCCCAGCAGCATAACAGGACACGTTTCAGCGATGAAAAAGTGGCCTTGCGCACCATTAGTCCCTCTGCTATCGAGTGGATAGAACGAAAACGCCCGAGGTTTGAGAGTCATGGGTTTGGACCCGATCGAAGGCTCCGTCTTTCGTCTTTAATTTAGGGCCTCTTCATATGAACCCGGTAACCGGGCTGGAGTGCTCATGTGGCAAAAGTTTCATCCCGGTTACCGAGATCTCGGTCGCAAAAACCGAGATCTCGGTAACCGGGCCAGCCAGGCCTTTCATATGAACACATCGAAATTTTTACTCGGGCTTCCGTATACGGAAGGCCCGAGTCAGAAAATGCAAACGTTTTCCTCGCCAAAATGGGGGTCATGGTCCCAGGTGTTCCATGCGTGGACCGCGGAAACTGGGGACGAGAAACGCGACGTTGCTCGATTGAATACACCATGTGAAGTATATATGAAATAATTCATATTTGTACTGCGGTTGTAGATGAAAGTGAAGAGTGATCATCGCAGTAAATTTTCCAATTTAAGCAACTGGAAAGAAGAAGCCTGAAAAAAAAATCAGGGCTTCAACGGGATTCGAACCCATGACCTCCGCGATACCGGTGCGATGCTCTACCAACTGAGCTATGAAGCCACACATTGGGAGCAAGGTCAATTTTTTGAGTTCATTTTTTTCCCGTGCAGTGAAGTGATGTGAAGTACATATGAAATAATTCATATTTGCACTGCGGTTGTAGATGAAAGTGAAGAGTGATCATCGCAGTAAATTTTCCAATTTAAGCAATTGGAAAGAAGAAGCCTGAAAAAAATCAGGGCTTCAACGGGATTCGAACCCATGACCTCCGCGAAATACCGGTGCGATGCTCGAAACGTTATCGTGGGATAACAACTGAGCCGATC
>CM042746.1:37732065-37751988 GCA_022496165.2 Catalaphyllia jardinei | reverse complement strand
TTTTTTTCAGGCTTCTTCTTTCCAATTGCTTAAATTGGAAAATTTACTGCGAGGATCATACTTCACTTGCTTTCTTTGTTTTATTTCTTTCATTTTTTTTAATATATGTATTTTTTATGCAGCTTACTAGTGCTTCATTCTGTAAGTTTTGCTCATTCATTTTTTATAAAAAAGGGGAGATGTTATGATAGCTATTGTTAGGTCGATTACGTCATAGTTTTGGACCATTTTGTATGTCCATGTTAGACATTAAAGTAGTTGTTGTGTAATCGCACATGGCGCAGTATTGACTCGTTTAACAAACGGAATAGGAACGTGCTGTTCTGTGACGCGACCTGTCAGATGTGATTATCTGATAATTGGATTAGTTTTTGTTTATCTGTGAAATGATAATTAGTGTTTTGAAAAAATCTTTCTTCTTCCATTTCTTCTTAGATATTTATCTCTAGCGGTGAAGAAATGGCACATCACCCTTAAGTTTTCGAGAAAACAAGGGGGATCATGTATAACTTTACGAGAACAAGAGGCCATAACTTGTTATCTCTAATTGAATTTACTCCCATGTGAAAAACAAAAGTGTTAAGTTACCATTTTTAACTAAAAATAACAATATATCGTTTTGTTTGTTAAAACATTTTATGAGAACAAGTGGTGACGATTCGTCAGCTCTAAGTAAATTTACTCCCTTGTGAAAAAAGAAGTGTCAAGTTACCATCTATAACTAAAAATAGCAAACATCTCAGTGAATTAAGTGCTCACGATTCATCACCTCTAATTAAGAAATAGTTCTCCCAAACTTTCACGAGTGTTTGTATAACTCGATACAAACACGGAGTACATGTTTTCTATTTCTTTTAGAAAACACCACGACGAGAAAAAGGAAAACAACTTGTAAACTTTGATTATCAAAATGTAAATTCCCTTTGCTCGCGCCATCACTACGTCAACAGCGCGCGCTTAGTTCTGTGTCTCCATCGAGTTATACAAACAGGCTTTTTAACCAATCAGCGCGCGTGCTTCCTTAGACTGTTTTCTAGTTTAATTTACTCCCTTGTGAAAAACAAGAGTGTTAATTACCTTTTGTTACTAAAAATAAAAAATATATCGTTACATTTGCATACAAGAACAAAACAATTGTCACTTCTACTTATTTTGTAAACGTTAAAACTGTTTCAAATCTTAGTAGTCTCGTCTCCTCTAAAATATGTCCTTTGAACTAGAAGCGACCATCCGTGACCTCTAATTGAACTTACTCGTTGTGAAAAACAAAAGAATCAAGTTACCCTTTGTAACCTGAAATAAAATATCTCTTCCCATTTGTTTACTACTGACTCATGAACTACTTCAAAACGCAAAAATAATCTCGTTCAAAACTAGCCACCATTACACTGAAACAACCCAATATATATTTTGTAACTGTCACAATCCCCTCCAAACCAGACTAAAAATCACAAACCGGCAACATACATGTCAGTCTTTATTACTTAATCACCGAAGTTCTTGAACTTAATACAATCATAAAACTCCCAAGACTTCATATACCTCACGTAAGTTATCTTAAACAAGAAATTTTCTTCTACTACAGTTCGTGCTGGCTATTAATGCGATAAAGCGAAAATGCTGATAACATTGACGAGAAAAGATTAAGTTTCATTTATAACGTATCTTCTCGTCCCAGTAGTAAACAAGAACCATTAAAAATGTAAAATCGTCACAGAATTATTTCTTTTTGTTCTGTTTGCGAAATTAATCATAGTCTCTCCGCTTTTCTCGTTGAAACGTATCACTGAAACTGATAAATGGATGCTAAAATTAACGACTCGCCCTCGACTCGGCAACAATATTTAGGTTTCACTACAACACGCAAACGATTCGAACCTGGTCACAACCTCGTCACATTCCCACTAGTGCATTCCGCCCCCTCAAATACAATTGTTCCTATCATAGAAACCACATCAACATTAGTAGTAGAGCGGCTAACACTCATTTAATTCAAAACCTTATATAATGGAAAAAACCCCCCCTTCACCGCATGCTCGCAGTTATATCCCAAACACTATATGTTTCTTCGACTGATTATCCAATTGCTAATGACTATCGGACCCGCCCACAAAATCCTCAGCCTAACCCACAGAAAATGTCGAGGTAAACCCAATATATGAATACTTCCTTATCTTTTAGAGAAGAATAAATATGGCCGTTGTCAATTGAATCGGGATCAAATCTTCTCACAAACCAATTACCTTTACAACAGGAAATTTGATTGGTGTTTAATAGTAGATCCAATCTGATTGGTGTGACATACATACATCTCCCACTGATCCACTGATCCACTGATCCACTCACTGAACCACCCGTCCATAACATACCCGACGCGCGGACTAAGAGGTATATTTTTTTACAAAAAAATAACTCAAAAATGACCCGCTACAATGACGTTCCTATTAATATAGATTTGACGTCTGGTCAGAACAATTATTACCGGCCGAAATTGCGTAATGAAATTAACAACTCAAGGGTTGCCTTTATCCACCAAAATATTATTCGGAAGAGGAGATCGAGAAGCTATTTAAGAAAGGCGACTCCCACAATTGCGACAATTGAAATGAAATAACCTTCTTCAATTTTTAAGTCTCCTGATTATCAATTTATAAGGCAAGGAAGCCCAGGGAAGCCAATAAAACTTATGTAAAGGACTACCTTAAGGCCTTAACAACAAAAAAAGAAAAGAAAAAAGAAGACCTCCGTGATCGGCATTTAGGATGTAGTTTATGGTAATTGACCAGAGTTAGAAAGTAAGATAATAAACAAAAAGGGGACTAAGGATATTGAATATTGCGGAAGATGTTTTTTTTTATTTGAAGATGTCTATAATACGATAAAAAACGTCTCCGTTAAACCGATTTCCAAATAAAACTGTTGGTGTAAACGTGATATTGTGCAATAAAAGAATGAACGTGAGTACAGAGTTAACAGTAAAAACTTAAGTAGATCCTTAGACATTGTTTACATTGCCACGGGATGTTTCTCTCCACAGACTTAGCATTACATCTCAAAACATCATAACGCTTACAAAAGCGGTCCACGAGGGTGAAAAAGATCTAATTGTAAGTTATTGACTTGTTTACCTTAGCTTCGAGATTCTTAGATTCATCTATGACAATAATTTGGGTTAATGTTAAGTTTATGAACTGAAGCTTAGTTCAAGGTGGGAAAGGAAAAGTGTAAAAGCCTTCAACGAATTCCAATTGCAGTTCCATTAAAACCAAACTTGTGCCAGCGGTCGCTGGAGGTATAACAGCCACAGCCTCCAAAATGAAGCTCTGTTAAGAAGAAGAACTTGTTTGGCATCCTGCGACGAGGGTTTGGGATCAGAGTGGCCTTGGAACGCCAGTCTCCTGCCACCATAACTTTCATAACCCAGGTTTACAATATTGTGGTTGAATGGACGTTGAAGATCATGGTTTGGCAGGAACGCGAACAGAACAGGCTGTTGGGATTTGAGTGACAGTTTTTAAACTCAATGGTGTATCCTTTGGATCTGAAGCCCTGGTAATTTTCATTTTGAGCGGACGATGCCGGAATAATTAATAATAATAATAATAATAATATACGTAATTGGCCACTCCCCGTCGGGGCTTTTCAGAACCAATGCAAACAAACAATGACAAATTAATATTCAAATAAACATAACCAGGTTAAGAATCCCAACTGGCGGGAGGAAGACCAGTTGGCTATTTACAAGCGTAACCGAGAAGTTGAACTCGGGGCTTCCGAGAACAACATCAGCAAGCGGTCAGAACGGGATTTGAACCCGCGACCTACGGATTTCAAATCCACCGCTCTAACCACTCGGCCACGCTGCCTCCCTCACCACTCGGCCACGCTGCCTCCCTCAAAGAAGATGTATTCTTTTATGAACTGGTTCTTTGGTTTAGTGTAACCAGAGTAGTTGTTGACCAAAACTCCGAAAGGAAAGTCAGTGTAATTCAGTTGGATATGGCGGGATCAGAGTGTAAGAGTGGCTGCGATCGCCTATTTTCTGCAACATAAGCAGAACGTTTTTCTTGTCTTTGAACAGCGTGTTGACGATCTGCTGGGCATCCTTCCTCAAAGTCAGGCTTTCAGATAGGAAAGGGAAGCCGCCCCATCGATTGCCAGTTCACAGTAAACCTCAGCCACATTTACACTAATATGGGCAGAGGTCTTTGTTATGTAAACGCTAAGAAAATCTTACATTAGCTTCCAAAAAACAAAAACTTATCGACTACATTTACACTTTTGGATTTACTGTCAAGCGGGGAGGGCCGGGGCAAGGTTATAAGCCCTTAACGGATTCCAATAGCAGTCGCGTTGTAGCCATACTTGTTCCAGCGGTCGCTGGAAGAGTAACAACCACCACCTCCAAAATGGAGCTCTGTCAAGAAGAAGAACTTGTTTGGCATCACACGATCAGGGTTTGTGATCGGAATGGCCTTGGAACGCCAGTCTACGGCCACACCTGCGGTTTCGTAAACTAGGTTTGGATGGTAACTGCTCGGGGTTTGCAGGTTGTGGTTTGGCAGGAACGCAAACAGGTTGTTGGGAGTTTTATCGCTGTTTTTAAACTGGATAAGGTGACCATTGGATTTGAAGCCTTGGTAATTGTTATTTCGTGCGGCTGATGCTGGAATAATCCCAAAGAGAATGTATTCTTTCATGAACTCGTTCAGTGGTTTAGTATAACCGGTGTAGTCGTTGACCAAAACTTCGAAAGGAAAGTCAGTGTAATTTGGATGTGGTTGGATCAGAGTGTAAGACTCGCTGGGGTCGCCTTTTTTCTGCAACTTGAGCAGAACGTTTTTCTTGTCTTTGAAGAGGGCGTTGACGATCTGTTGGGCATCCTTTCTTAAAGTGAGGCTTCGAGATAGGAAAGCAAAGCCGTCCCCATCAATTGCCAGTTCACAGTAAACCTCAACGGGTTCCACATTTGGCAAGGGATAGATCTTGTAAATGCCACTCACTGCTTTAGTATCGTAATGCTTGATCTCTTTACAGCTCTTGTAACACTAAAATTGAAAACAAACAGCGTAAGATTCGTTTGTTTAACGTAGAACCTTTTAGCTACTTCCAATGCAACTACCCTCTTATAGAATAAGACTATTCGAAAATGAGGAAATTAGTTTTATGTTTTACCAACTCGAATGTACTGGACTTGACTGGACTTGTACTGGACTGGATTTGAAGCTAAAAATTCATGAATTTGAGCCTGGCTTAATTGTGGGGGCATGGCAGCGTACCATCCAGGGAGAGAAGCAGTGCTTCTGGTAGTGTCAGGTCATGTCAGATTCATACTTTTTGATGATATTTTGGGGAGATCTCCGTCGTTCCACCTCGTTCCATATATGTTGATGTCAACTTTCAACAAACAGGATTAGAAAGCAAAAATACTTACTCACACAAAGCATCAACCTCAATTTTGAAATGGGTTTTCCCCAAGAACATGTGTGTTCTTAAACCATATAGCCCTTAGAAAACTAGAGAATTGTCTTTAATAACAGCAAGGGTAACTGCCAAAGCGACAACACTAAGCCAAGCCAGACATGTCAAACACTCTACGTGCAAGTGCGAGTTGAGCTAACAGCTCTAACACAACCTGTTATACGACATGTTGGTAAAGCAATTACTCGTCTTTGAGATATTTAAGAGTATTGAGTCGATTTGAATTGTTAAACTAACCTTCCCCTTCCTGATCTGCTGAAACACAAAGCCTGTTGAGTAGATCAGGGACAAAGCCTGTTGGGTATATGAGGGACTACAGTCATTCAATTCACACAGACCGTTGGAGTGTGCTGATCTCTGGTAGTTGTACGGGATGCATCTTGGTTCATCGTGACAGGACTGAATAAAGTCGAACCAGTCTCTGGCGTAGAACAGCTGGAAGACATGGCCGACCAAAACATGGTTGTTTTTAGTGACCGGCTGGAACGCCTTTGTTATTCCCAGCAAAAGCGCGCCAAACACCTTAAGAAAAACGAAATTATTGGGCATCGAAAAAACGTATAAGAAATTAACGAAGAAGCTCGAAGTTTTTAAAAGATAATTTCGCACACCCAACAAGGAGGGAAGCTTTTGAAACATAAATAACTACTTAGCACCTGGCGAAGTGATATCCAATGCGTTATTTATTTTCTAGTCAACACAACTCGATGACAAACTTGAATTATTATTCGTTTGAATAATTAATTGCGATACATAAAGGGCTCTCTTATTGGCTAGATTACTCTCAAGATCGAACAGCATATGTCACGTTTCTGGCCTAATTTTGGAACTTCTTTAGAATAGGCACCTGAAATGTTGGGTAATGCTCATCTTCTTTGTTTAAGTTCTTTACTAAGGGCGGGAGTCTCCTTATAATTGAGGTTCCATTATAGCTTTCAGAGCTGGTTGTTAGCTAAACACGCAAATGACTCTTAACGTTATTCTTGTGGAAACGACTTCTTCTTTGATCTCAGATAAAATAATATAGATTCCTGCTCGCTGCCTTAGCTTAACACTTTCTAGCGATGTGGTGCTCCGTCGGTGGGGAGTATTACAGGATAATTTGGTTTAATTGACTGGGTTGATAACGTGCGCTAGCCTCAGTGGGAGCGAATCGACTCTTATAGAGCCATTCGCTCCGACGAAGGGCTAACGCTCGAAACGTCAGCTTCCAAATCTCTTTAGGGTGGCCAATTCACATTATCAACCCATTTGATAAAACCAAATGGGATGCCTTATGGGATGCCTTATGAGAAATGAGAACCATTCATGATCATAAAATGAGAACCATTCATGATCATATCGACTGCAACTCTAAAAATCTTACATGATACATTGTCTACTTTGCAACAAACAGTACATAGGTGAAACGAAAAGACGACTTAAAGACCGCTTAAATTAATGAACACCGACGACCAGTAGACAGACCCACCCCTTCCTACAGACCCACTGCAGTTTCAGACCATTTTCTTTCCGACCGGCAATCATTCACCTAACGACATAGAACTTGTACCACTAGAACTTATGCATTCATCTCGTGACGCGTTACGCAAAGCCAGGGAAGCGTACCTTGTCGAAAGGGGTCAACAAACTCTTGAACCCAAAGGTATAGACAAACGGGAAGAAATTTAATCTAATGTCTAACCCACTCATCTCCTATGTATTATATTCCATTTTATTATCTTGTCATTCATTAGTTTGTTCAACGGTTTGGTTTTTGTTTTCTATTTTTGTTATCTTGTCATTTATTAGCTACTTAAACGGTCCACTTTTTATTGTAATACTATATAGGCTTTTATCTTTGTTGTTTAAATTGTAACGTCTTTCCTCAGTTGCAAACATTCCCTGAAGAAGTCAGGCCGTGCCTGACGAAATATTGAAAATTATATACAGTTAACCCCAACCGTACGGTCAGCCTTTCTTAGTTCAGTTTCTTCTTACCCTGTGAGCAAATTCCTTTTCGATCTTGTAAGAAGCTCGGAGAGACGCTGCTCATAGGTGAGGCATGTTGTCGTGTGCATATTTTAGGCAGTTTGAGTTTAGACGCATTAAGAATATAAGACGTCAAAATGACACCTATTTTTTTCTCTTAATTTCGAAATAACTTGCTCCAAGAATATGATCAACTGCCAGAACGCTCTCATTTACACCTTTTGTCTGTAAGAGTCTGTTTGTCTGCTCAGCACATCTGGGCCCGGTTGTTCAAAGCCTGGTTAAGCTAACCCAGGGTTAGCGAAAATCAGTTTTGATTTCAGTTTTGTAACTTTTGTGAGGTGTTCTGTTTATATTGTTTGCCATGCAGTTTTAAGCTGTAGTAATCTCAGACTACACCAAACGTTAGAAGTGAAAAAACATTTTTAAACAAGCAAAAATAATGCTGCAGTTAAGGTTTAATTCTGGGTTAACGTTAACCGGCTTTCGAACAACAGCCCTGGGTAATAGCCATGTTCGATATATAATATCCATATTCTAACATGGCTCCGAGGCTTTCAGGGCAAACTTCCATATTTGGTGTTGTTCTCTTTGTATCCAAGTCTCTTTTGGGAATTGAGAGACAAAAGAAACTTGAAAAATTTACAATTTTGACCCGAAAGCCTCGGAGCTATGTTAGAATATTGATATTTTGAACGTGGCCTATTGCTGCGGTAGAATAAATCAACCTGGAAACAATACTTGCGTATTCCCCGTTTCACTCTTGCCAAACAAAAGCTTGCTATAAAATGTTAATAAGAGAAAGCAGGTGTGACAAAAAGTAAGACTTCTTAGAATTTAAGTAATAGTTTATTTTAAGTTGAAGTATAATAGATCCACATGCCCCACTTGCAGGGTTTTAACCAGTCTGTGGAAAGCGACACCGACAAAACTGTACTAGTATCTTTACAGTTCAAAAGATGAAACTCAAACATTTCGACTTTGAAGGACACACATCTATCTATAACCGCTAAATTGTCGTGAATGCTCGAGCAATTTTTAAAAAATCTAAGTGACTTGAGCAATTTGAAGATTTGCCTCGCTTTTAGGTCGCAAAAATGATTCATTATTCTCTTGTAAGGAAAAGGACATGATTATTTCAGCAGTGCTCTTCTTCATTGTCATCCACCTGAAAAAATTTCGTTTATTTAAATTAGAACCAAAAAGGCCAAGGATAAAGCTTTCAGGGAGCACCTGGTTGTCAGCGATTGAAGTTAATCACACGAATGACTCTAAACGTTATTCTTGTGGAAGCGGCTTCCTGTTTGATGTAAGACAAAATAGGGAGAAATTCCTGCACGTTTCATTCGCTAAACATTGTCTAGTGATACTAGCCTGCGAGCAGGTTCACTTGTTTGGGTTAGGGTTAAGGCAACCGAGAACCGGCGAAGCCGGCAAGAAGAAAGAGACGAGGAAAAGTGAGCCTGCACACGAGAGTGTCAAGTCGGCATTTCACATGTGTCAGATAACTATCCAATAGGAGCGAAGCAAAATGTAAATAAACACGACACGTAGAGACTGGATGGCGCGATGAGTAAACTTTTAATTATTGACAAATCGAAACCATGTACAACTGAATTTACAATCTTGTACTATATAACTGCTAGCATTTGCGTAACAACGAATAATCAAAGCAAAGGAAACATGGGAAAAACAATTTGATAAGAAGAAAGCAAATAATCTCTTCGCCGTACGACGAAATATATTATAGCGCTGTGAAAGGAAGACGAATGTTGTGTGCCAAAAAAAAACCAACAAAAAAACAAACTAATTACTTTGAGATCAATCGTATTTCAACTATACCAATTTAGTAGCCATTTAGATCTTTTCTTGGCAGTTCTGTAGTAGCTGAATAAGACTCCAAAGAATATATTTGAACGAAGCGAATTAACTAAACAAACAAACCACGATGGTTGCCGCAAATTAAATATGCAGAAATCCAGTGTGCAAAAATAAAGTTCACTTTTAAAACCTAAAATTCCAAAATACAGGGAACCAGATGAAGGAACTGCGAAAGCGCGTACAATAGCAATAAATTATCATTCAAGCTGTGGTGAAGAAAGCTCTTAAAATGTTGAGAATTTCGCAGACGTGCGCTGCGCGACCGCATGTTCAAATTAATTCTTCATGCTAAAAGCGAAAGCTTGAGTTTCCACAGACCATTTTTGCCCGTCCAGATCTCAAAAGTGTGTAATTCGCCCACGACTATCAATTTAACTTGTTAGGGAACCTTTGAAGATCTGTCTCTGAGGATCCTCTTGAAGTCATTGTCGAAGATGATTCCTGCTTTTAAAGATTTCCATATTTAAAGATTCCACATTTAATGATTCTTCAATTTAAAGATTCCCCGTTCCCCATTTTCCCGTTCCCCATTCTCCCGTTCCCCATTCTTCCGTTTCCATTTCTCCCGTTCCTCATTCTCCCATTACCCGTTTCGATTCTCGCATTGCCCCATACTCCGTTTCCATTCTCGCTTCTCAGATTCCAAGATAGCCATTCTTAATGTTTTTCTTGCAGCTGGGCAAGTACCCGTAAGTTGCAATCTAGCCCTAAGACCCCAAGTCTAGTGGCCGCTAACGAGGACCATTCGTTTCGATCTTACGGATATCGAAGCGATAGAGGTGATAGTTGGGGATAGACCATAATTCTATCTCAACAATCGTAGAAAAAAAGAAACCGATAGTCGGTAAGAACAACTAAGCTCTTTCTTTGGCCAGCTCAGCGAGCGTAAACCGGATCATACGGAAAGGAAATGGCATCCAAAAGGAAAGCAAACACGGAAAAAAAAGTCGATGGATCACTCACAATTTTAAACTTACTTTCCATGCATCATCTTTGCCGAGCTATATAGATTAGTGAAAATTCAGTTTAACTTACTTTTCATGGGAACTCTTTGCGGAGTGAAAAGTTTTCTTGCCTGACAAGTCTCCGTCCAAACTCTTCCACGACTTAGACGAATGGTCCTTCTTAAGGGGTTTGTTCAGCTTTTCAAAGATGATCACGAATTGCTCAAAGCATGACGTAACAATAGATCCGGAAGATGATTGACTTCTTGATGTCGCCCGCCTTGAGCGCTGAGACTCACCTTTTAGATCAATTACTTTGTCCACATCCGCTTTTCTTAGCAAACAGGGGGGGCACGAGTAATGTTCAATAATCTACTTCGAACACATCATCAAACTTTTAGTATACCAGTTCCTGATCGTAATCTCCTATATCCTGAAATTATTGACGGATATCTGACCTCCTACTCACCGGCCGGGGATAGTTTTTGTTAAAACAACCGGCCCTTCCGGGAAATAAGGTCGTTTTACTCGAGACAACTTTCTAGGAACTTGAAACGTAACGATGATGAGAGAAAAAAGTTCCCATTTATGCCAAAGGCCTGTTTTACGTAGAAACTCTTTTTTGTAATCATTCCATGCCATGAGATCGTATGGCCATCAAAGTGATCGAGGTGATAGTTGTCCATAGATCATAATTTTGGAAAAAAATGAAATCCAGAAGAAAAGCCAAGGCGGAAACAGAAGGTTGAAAACAGGATGTCACAACAGATCCAAAGATGATTGACATCTTGCTGAGGCCTGTCCGGAACACACTGAGACGCACCTTTTACATCAGTTAGATTGTCCGCATTTTTCTTAGTTAAACAGGAAAGCGCGAGACGAGTGTAGCCTGCGTCGCAGACAGTCTAAACTGCCGGATTTTGTGAGACATCCGGCTGCAACGCAGGCCAGACGAGTGGCACGACGCCAGACAACGTGGATATGTTGAATAAAGACTTTTATGCCGAGAGCGGTGCCCCAATCTTGGGTTGCACGTCATCATTTTCTAAAATCCAAAACTCAAAAGCCACCAAGTTCATCAGGAATGAGAAGGGCTAAATTTCATATCTGTTAACACCTTTTCAGCTCAATAACTTGCTTCGTCTAAAAACAGGCACGTTATAAATTTCAGAGTTATGGCGATGCGTGACAAAAGGACTTTTTTATCCTTTTGTGTTATTTGCCCAAGATCATTTCCCATTACAATACTTCATTCATCACTGTATTGACAATATTGAGCAGGAAGTCTCAGAAGCCTTTCTAGGCTTATCGGCTTTATCTAGGAGGCCCTCTTAATAACAGCTAGGCGATGTATGATATTGCGATATTTAAAATCTAAGTTCATTTACAGATTGATGGAATAGGGCTAGGTAACATAATAGCCACCAGATAGATATGCCTAAAATCATTTACCAGCTATTTGTCGAAAAATATATACTTATCTCGGGATTTTTTAGCCTTTATAAAAGTTAAAGTAATAGGAAAAAAGCTTATTGAAATTTTTGCTTGATTAGTTCAGATAATCAGTGGCCTAGATAGCCAAACTAAGTTCTAGATGTGTACGCTATTTTCCGGCCGCCATGTTAGTGTCCCTTGGTTTAGACGTACACCAACATGGCGGCTCCACACTGGGTTACTTGCGGCTAAATACAGGAATCGATCCGACTTCTCATTGGTCGAGTGAACAATGGACTCTTTTAGCACGTCGTTCGGAATACCGCTGGTACATCAGTAATCGATCGCCTGCTTTCAGTAGTAGAGATCCATCTTCGTACAAAACTAGGTATGCCTATCGATAGAGTGCCAACGAGCAAATAATTTGTGGTATAATAAGGGGTTTATTAATACCGCATGACGGATTCCGAGGGAAAATTATAACGCCTTTATCGGCCGGAAACGTTCGTCACGCAATCCAGTATCGCTGCTCAGTCGAACACTTCAGTAAAGTCAAAGTGAATGTGAACACGCTAGTTTGATTGATGAACACGCTCGTTTAATTCTGTGGCAAACAGGTTCGACTGCATGATAAACACACTCGTTCAGTTCTGTTCGGTAACACTGGTGAACACACTCTTTCAAAAAAACGCTACCCGATAGAACTTTCAGTTCATGAAAAAGCTCGTTCAATTCTGTGGTGAACACGCTGGTTCGGTTTCGTGTCGATTTTGTGTCTTGGATTTGTTCTTGTCTAACAGTTTTCCTCAGTATTCGAATTAGAAGAGTTTTGTATAGGGGACGCTCCCCGATTGAACTTTCAGTTCGATAAAGTGAGAGAGGAAACACGCTAGTTCGATATGTTTTGAGACTATGAAATTGTTCACAGTTGGATAAACACAACAGCAAAGAAAACAATCACCTTCCACGAGACAAGTCAAGATGTAACGCGCCTCCTGATTGGCTACAAACTACAATTGCTCGAATAGTTCCGTCCTTACAATTGGCTTAAACTGAGCCATTGTTACACCTTACACTTACACTTACACTTTCAAAGGCCATTCTTCGCGCGGCACTATTCTCTGCCGCCTCGCCAGCCGAGCGTCTTCGCTCGGCTGGCTCGTTGGCAATTAGAAATATATCTGTAGATCGAAATTAAGGAAAGACGATAATGGGCTTTTGAATCAACTTTGAAATAACAATTTCACGCAAAGAATCAGATAAGAGGTTTTATTCTCGTGTAAATAAGCCGCAGCTTGGCGGAAAACTTATCTTGAAATTCGATCTTACTTGATCTTCACTTGTTGGATCGATTCCTGTGATTAGCAACGGAAGGATCAAAGGCTAAATACAGGAATCGATCCGACTTCGCATTGGACGAGAGAACAATGTACTATTTTGCAGACAATATCACAAATTAGCTCAGCTAACATGCCCAGCAGTCTGCATGCCCAGTATAGTAATAAGTGTGTAATGTCATACATGCTTCCGACATTTTTTTTAAAACAGATACAAAGCCGTCGGATGCGTGACGGTCCGTTCATGAAATGCGATGATTAAATAAAAATAACTTGCAAAGGCCGCATGGATTACATTTTTGCCATTATCATTTAACTATGTACTTTAAAAGCAAATGAATAAATATAACAATTTCATCCTTTTTTTAATTTAAAACGGTGGCGGAAAGAAAGCTCTGCAGTTTTAGTCACGCAATATTAGGCAGAAGTCCGGCTGGGTCTAAGGGTGGATACTAAGCTGAAGCGGGAAAAACGCGCCAAAATTTGTATGCACTTATCTTCTTTCCAAGAGTCATAATTCATGCACAAGTCACTGTAAATAAAGACAAGTTCATTTCATTCATTGTTCTCTCGTCCAATGCGAAGTCGGATCGATTCCTGTATATAGCCCTTGACCCTTTCGTCGCTAATAACAGGAATCGATCCGACAAAATATGACTTAAACTAAGGTGAGGTGAGCATCGATTTTCAAGTTTTGCGCCAAGCTGCGGCTTATTGAAGTCTTACATCGGAACAAAACCGCTTATCCGATTCTTTACGTGAAATTGTTTCTTCGAGGTCAATTCAAAAGCCCATTATCGTCTTTCCTCAGTTTCGATCTGCAGATACATTTCTAATTTTGTACGAAGATGGATCTCTACTACTGGAAGCAGGCGATCGATTACTGATGTCCCAGCGGTATTCCGAACGACGTGCTAAGAGAGTCCATTGTTCACTTGTCCAATGAGAAGTCGGATCGCTTCCTGTATTTAGCCGCAAGTCACATGGCTCTGTACATTTGTGCAAAATATCACAAGTCGACAAATATTTGAAGTTAGGGAGAAGTGTCTTATTTCTTTATCTCCTATCCCATGATAATTTATTGACTTTATACACTAATTGGTTTTCGAATTGCGTGACAATGCAACCCAAGAATACAAAGTACAATCACGAAAAACTCAAAAAGCTGGCATGGTGTTTGGTGGCGCGCGTGCAGCCATGACTCACTGAATCACAAACACTTACCTGAAGATTAATTTGGCCATTCAAATGGCATTTATTACAAACCGAAGCCGCAGTTACGCGCACCAAACGACAAAACATTTACGTATATCAGCCCATGTAATGAGAAACGAGGAAGAATAAACAAGGTCTTGCCGAACATCGCAGCCCCAGTCCATGTCTGTAAGGCAAGCGTGCTTAGAAATGACCTTCACTCCCCGACAAAAGTCTTGGTACGCTTGCCCACTTTTGCAGTATCTCTCAAGGAAATTTATCAGTTCGCCTCCCTCCCCCCAATTCAATATTGTTTATCGTGATGAAGTTGTCATTGCTCGTTTCCAACATTGTCGGGGGGGGGGGGGGGGGGGGTGGTCCTTATGCCAGTGATGCCATTAGCTATTGTGTCTAAAATAGCTTGTCAACGCATGTTCCAGTTATCTGATCCAGGCGTGCCAAGGATTTTTGTCGAGGATCGTTGTTCGGATTACAAACAAAAGTGACACTCATTACGAGGCAAAGGATGACAAACACCAGTCAGTGCGAGAGCGTTTATTACTATAGCTTTATGTAAAACGAAAATTAAAATTCAAGATAAGTCTAGAATTACAAAGACTACCGCAGGCCAGAACGAAAGGGCGAAATTACTCATGAGAAAACTGTGAGAAAACTAGGCTGAGCCAAGTCTGTGAGCTTTGTCGGAGTAAGGAGGTCGTAAACGTTTAAAAGTAAACATAGAAGGCTAAAACCGCTGCTCCAGCCCCAGGTCTGAAAGGCAAGCAACGACTGTCTAAGATATTGCCGCGATAGTCTCTTCCAGGCGTTCAGTTAGTTGGAGCTCAGCGCGAAAAATAAAAAAAAAACGCGGGGAAAGAAGCGAAAGAGCGTTCTTTCGCCTCCTCTCGCCGCGTTTTTTAATTTTTTTCGCGCGCTGTTTTTCGCGCTGCGCCATTACTAACTGAACCAGCCCCAGCCCATGACTGAAACGGCGAGAGTAGGCCTAAGATACTCCGAAGACTGACAGCCAAGATGGCGAATTTGTGCATCTGATAAGCCTCTTTCGGTAGTCCAACAAGCGACGCCGATTCAGAAAGAGGGAGACTTGTATTTGGCGGAATCAAGACCACAAAAGTTAGCGCTTGCTGAAGTTGTGTAAATTGGCCAGTTTTCACTGGAAATCTGTCAGCAAAACAAAACAAAGGACCTATAACAGAGGAATAACGGTATAAATGAGGTACTGGGCAAAGCTCTATTCCCCAGGAGCGTTCCAGAACAACTGAGAAAGGACGCCTGTTAGTGTTGCGAAATTCTGTTTAAAGTCGAAATGTAATAAAGACTTCAAATTCGCACCCTTGGCCGTGAGTTCACCGACAAGGAAAAAGATATAAAAAGCTCCCAAAAACATGGGTTGGTATAATTACCTTTAGAACACCGAAGAATTTGTATATAGAATTCAATTATCAGGGCTATTTCGCTTCCAAATGGTTAGAGACAAAAAACACGGAGGCCGGACTAACTTCATTATTGTATAAAATTTCGAGATTCTGTGCTACTTAAATAATGGTTCGAAATACCTCCATGGTCTTTAACCGCATTACACACAGTCAGTAACCAGGAAGAGATAGAGGCAATAGTTGATTTACACCGTTTTATGTCAATTTTACAAGTTACAATGGACATGGCTACTACACCACAGGCTGTGTTTACAAAAATCATTTTAAGGGCTGCTCTATTAAAGTAAAAGCTATATAGAAGGTCCATGTACAAACATACAAAAATCTGCATTGTTGTTCTAGTCTTGTGCCTGTCGACAAACTATTCTCAGAAAATGATTTATTACTTAAAGAAAACTCTATGTGAGATATCTTCTTCTTATAGTGTATATACACAGAGTTTCTTCTATGGAATAAATGAAAAACTCATAGCAAAATTCTTCAAGTCTAAAAACACACAAAAAATGAAAAACCATCCATGTTTTTATGAAAAGTTATACATCGGGCGCGCCTTTATATTAACACAATAATATATAGTCAGAAATTATTAAAAGAGCGCGTGTTGGATGAGTTAAACATAATCGTCTCATATCCAAGAAGTGCGAGTGCAATTACTGTTTTATTGAAAACGCCCCCAAATATAGAAAACTAAAATAGAGCAAAAATAAAAATGCCCCCCAAATTGCGCGTACGCTGACCTTATTTGTAGAGCATGGTATAATGTCTCATATGTCATTATGGCTTAGCCATTGAAAACTCTTGCATTGCATTATCCAATGATCCATTGTTTTTTTAACAACAGAATTTATTAGAAGACATGGTTACTGTAGTAGGTATTTCGGCAAGTTGTGAGAAACTATAAGTTCATCAAAGGCGTAAACTTTAACATAAACCATAAGACAAGCAAGTACGTGTTTCATACTGTTTCATAAAGGTGTAATAAACTGTTTTAGCTTTTTATATGGTTTTAAAATATAGATATCTGTACACGCGCAAAAGCATATTCCTGTTTATACAATGGTAAAACATGTTTGCTTTTAGCCATTTTTAAGACCTTACGGACTGTCCAAGCGCGATAATAATCTGTACCATCATACTTGTTCATTACTGATGGCATGTCTAAAATTTGTATTTCTGCTCCAGCGCAATATCAGCGACCACATCAAAACGGACTTGAAGTATAGCGTTGTGTGCCTCACAAGTGATGATAATGATGACGACGATGGTGATGACTACAACAACGACGACGACGGCGACAACAACACCGAAGACGTGAACGACGACGACGACGAGGACGACGACGAAGCCGCCGTTGATGCCACCGCTGATCATACTGATGAAGATTTTTAGCAAAGGACCTGCCACAGAAACACATGGGGAGTATCACTGATCTTGTCTCGGTACCTCCACCAGGGGTGGGAAGGGATTTCTTCCCGTGTTTAGGGTCCGTGACTGGAGGTAGTTCGTGTCTTTCACTTCCTCGTCAGAAGTCATCGCGTCTTCAATTTCTCCAACGTCCTGGTAGAACTGTGATGTATCTGAAGTCTGTCACAGAAAAAAGAGACAATCGAGTAATCAGTGGTTGGAGTATCTTCACAGTGTCTACAGGGGAATTTATGTTTACGATTTTCAGTGGCCTAATTACTATTAGCGCTTGTGGAGGCGCAGTGGACGCATGGTTGTTGTGTCTTGGGCAAGATACTTTACTCTCACAGTGCCTCTCTCCACCCAGGTGTATAAATGGATACCGGCGAATGTAATGCTTTGGGGGGGGGGGGGGGGGTAACCTATCCAGGGGGAGTAAAAATACTCACAGTCGCTTCATGCAACAGAAACAGGAGATAATCACCGCCCTGATGGGCCAGATATGTTCAGCGGGATTGAACGCTAATGAGATTCTAATTCCTTATGACAAGCATCACAAAGTGTCCTCATTGGTAAAAAGTCACCAAAACACACACAATTCTGTCAAATATGAAGTAATATGAAAATGTCAAATAAGCCTGCCAAATATGAAGTACGAATTAAACAATACTTGCGTTCAATCCTGGACATAAGTGTGATGGGCCACTTGGGTTGTATGTAGACCTCTCCTTTACTATTAGCGCTTCAGCCTCTGACCAAGCTACAAAATTATCACCGAGGCTAGAAAGGTCAGCATCGCAAATTCAAGTCGGGGCAGTGTTCATAAAGGTCTTGTTGAACCAAGTACCTCATTTGTCCGCCTACGCAGAACAAGATGCAGATTTCTCAGAAACTAACTGTATAATGGGTTTATTTAACTCGCTCGGACGGTTTACGACATACTGTAAGGCATAGTAAGTCCACTCATAAAGCAGTCATTACACTGTGTAATATCTGGTGGCTTTAATGACAGGAAAACGCAGATGCAAACTTGTACGGACTAGAAGTAAATTGTGTGGGTCATCAAAACACAACTCTCAACTTTTCCTAAAGTACTGCTATTGTTTAATCTTAATCCGTTCTTTTTTTTACGGAGTACTATTTTTTCATATCCCAAAGGATAATAAGGCTCCTGGCTGACATACCCTCTTAGGCGCTGGTAAAAAGTTTCTCTTTGAGAGGCCTGGCTTTGAGAAGCCTGGCTATTTTACATAGAGTTATTTTGTGTAACCTGCTTTTCACTGATTTGTTTTTGGCAAAAAATCCAAACAGGGGATGAAAAAGTATTCGAGGGCAGGAGGGTGGGGGAAAATCTACATGTGTACGGCTATGACACCTGATGGACTACTGTTCCAACCATTGAGGGTTGTGGCATAATTTCTGTTCTAGCTACTTCGTGCCAGAAATCACAAACGTTGAACACGGGCCTGAGGAGACCACGGAAAATTAGCAGACGATTCTCTTTGAGAAGCCTGGCTGAATGTGTATGATGCATATAGAGGTCAGGGATGTTCGTCATCTCACTTACGGTTGTAAATCTAGGTTTTTGGTCCCAAGTGTGTTCTTGACAAAACGCCACTATCTTTAGCTGTTTAAGTATCTTTTAGGGTGTACTCAAAAAAATTACAATGAACAAAATACTCTCGTTTCTGTTTTTAGTTGATTTCCTCCACTCTCTCTAATCTGGTGTACACCCACAGGCTTCTTTCCTAAACAGCACTGAGGTGTAATCAAGCCTATTCCATTTTACAAGGCATCTCTTATAGATTCCTGCTCGCTGCCTTAGCTTAACACTTTCTAGCGATGTGGTGCTCCGTCGGTAAGGAGTATTACAGGAGAATTTGGTTTTATTGACTGGGTTGATAATGTGAGTTGGCCTCAGTGGGAGCGAATTGGCTCTTATAGAGACATTCGCTCTGAATAAGGGCTAACGCTCGAAACGTCAGCTTCCGAATCTCTTTACAGTGGCCTATTCACATTATCAACCCAACTGATAAAACCAAATTACTTTCTGGTGATACTTATGGGATGCCTTACCCTGTAACAAATTCCTTTTCGATCTTGTGAGAAGCTCGGAGAGACGCTGCTCATAGGTGAGGCATGTTGTCGTGTGCATACTTTAGGCACTTTGAGATTAGACGCATTAAGAATATAAGACGTCAAAATGACACCTCTTTTTTCTCTTAATTTTGAAATAACTTGCTCCAAGAATATGATCAACTGCCAGAACGCTCTCATTTACACCTTTTGTCTGTAAGAGTCTGTTTGTCTGCTCAGCACATCTGGGCCCGGTTGTTCAAAGCCTGGTTAAGCTAACCCAGGGTTAGCGAAAATCAGTTTTGATTTCAGTTTTGTAACTTTTGTGAGGTGTTCTGTTTATATTGTTTGCCATGCAATATTTAGGCTGTAGTAATCTCAAACTACCCCAAACGTTAGAGGTGAAAAATACACTTTTAAACAAGCAAAAATAATGCTGCAGTTAAGGTTTAATTCTGGGTTAACGTTAACCGGCTTTCGAAAAACTCTGCCCTGGGTAATAGCCATGTTTGATATATCTATATTCTAACATGGCTCCGAGGCTTTCAGGACAAACTCCCATATTTGGTGTTGTTCTCTTTGTATTCAAGTTTCTTTTGGGAATTTACAATTTTGACCCGAAAGCCTCGGAGCTATGTTAGAATATTGATATTTCGAACGTGGCCTATTGCTGTGATAGAATAAATCAACCTGGAAACAATACTTGCGTAATCCCCGTTACACTCTTGCCAAACAAAAGCTTGC
>CM042746.1:37721264-37729465 GCA_022496165.2 Catalaphyllia jardinei | reverse complement strand
TGTGCCTGTCTAACGCGAAATTTCGGGCACCAAGTTAGTGAAATGACGCTGTTGTCCGTGAAATTTCGTTTTGTACCGAAAAGTCGACGAAAAAGCGTTCTTTGTTCCAGGGAAATTTTGCTTAAAAGCCCTCGAATTGTCACTCGAACTTTCACACGAACTTTCCTGGAAAGTTCACGTAAACAAAGAACGAAATTCGCACATTTCACTTGCGTTACTTTTGCACAATACTGTATGCATCACTGAGCAGGACTATGTTTAAGCGAGTGAAAAGTATTAATGAGCCAAATGAGTCAATGAGTCACGAGTCATGCCGGACTCAATAAATTGGTATAATAGTCGCTGACCCGATCAACAGTTTATAGCTAACCACAAGAAACCTTTGCTTAGGCCTAGAAATTTCAATTTTTGACTTCAAAATTCGGGTTTTGTATTTCCCATTCAGTGTTGCTGCTCTCAACACGATATGACAGTTTCAAATTGCAAAATGGTCTTGATATCAAAACTCAACAGTGTTTTGCGTTTGCTGCACACTGTTTATTTAGACATAGTTTGATCGACAATCACGAACTTGCAATTGCAAAGGTCGTGTGTTGGTTGCACAATTGATATTTCTGTGGAGACCTTCAATCAACAGAATTGAATTTTTCACGTTCGCTGTTTTTTCCTCTCCTTGAGGAAAAAAGTTTTGTTTGCGTCCAATAAATAATGAAATCTAGGAGAGAAGTCTATTCTCTTCCTTCACTTTGTTCTGTTTCCACCCCGTTCCTGTTTTTTTCTTGCAAGGAAATGTCACACGTTCCTTTTTTTCTTGTACAGTGTAAACGTGGCACTAACAGAACTAATAGTTCGTTTGGAAGCGTAAGGAAGATATTTTCGCGGGGTAACCTACTCTTTGAAACATAATGCTTCACCCTTCTTGCAAAACAGTCTGGTGGTTTTTTCTTATTTCACTGTAATTACGATGTAAAAGACATCCCTATTCGCTCGCAATTCTATACCGAACTTCTTCAATGGTGGTCCGAATTCCGATTTGAATTTGATGGAGAAAAAAAATGGCAAAATATAATTTGGAACAATAAAGACATTCGCATCAATAACAAGTCCGTATTTTACAAAAACTTTTTCGAATCCGGCATTATTTACGTAAAGGATCTTCTATTTAATTTGAATAATATAGATTCTTATTATGTTATTTTAAATATTATCAACAAAACAAACTTTTTAGTTTGGGCAGGTCTTCGACATGCTATACCGTCCCACCTAAAAACAAACACTAACCCCGTGTTGGAAATCTCTCATTCTTTGAAGATCAACAACAAGGTCTTTGATGTCTTGGAAAAGACGTCAAAGCATTATTACACTCTGCTCATCAGCACGAAAGCAAAATTTCCAAACAATGCACAAGTTTTAAAACGTGATTTCAACTTAAACGAAGAACAATTAAAAAAAGTGTTTATCTTGCCACACACAGTGAGCTTTGAACCTTACGTGAGAGCCTTCCAGTACAAGGTCCTAAATTCCATATTATTCACTAAGACCAAGCTATTTAAGATAGGATTCGTCACAGACGATAAATGCTCCTTTTGCAAATCTGAATCAGAAACCTTGAGCCATCTTCTTTTTGATTGCATAGAAACGAAGAGTTTTTGGAGGGACTTTGAATTTTATTTTTACTCTCTTTCAAAAGAGTTTGTGCACCTTACCTTGAAAGATGTTATTGTAGGTATTATAATCACAAAATGCCCTTTACTTAATTACTTATTACTGATAGCTAAGATATATTTATGGGATTGCAGAAGAACTCAAATATCACCTAATATAACTGGCTTCAAATTAAAGGTTAAAAATAAGTATGAAACAGAAAAATATGTTTGTACAAAGAATAATACTTTAGATAAATTTAATAAAAAGTGGATAATAAATAACTAAGTAGTTTAGCTAATTGTAATTTACTAGAAGTAGTAGTAGTATCTGTGTTAGTATTGTATAGTATAGTGTCTTATAGCAATAGTAGTACCTAATAGTAGTGGTGTAAGTATAGAATTGTATTGTATTGTAAGTAGTGTAAGTAGCTGTTGTTGTACTGTAAATAGTGTAAGTAGCCGTATTGTATTGTAAGTTACGTAAAAAAAAAATGTTTCCTTCAGAGTATAATTTTGACAGTAAAGCAAAGCAACTGTTGAAAGATAAAAAATAAAAAAGTTCTTTGAAAAAACAAAAAACAAAAAAAAAAACAAACTACATAATGATTAGTTTACTAAATTTCTTGCAAACAAAATTGTCACCCACATAACAAACGCCGCTAGGGCACATTTTTGGGAGAGATGTTTTCACGAAAGGGAATTTAATATGATAGTTTCTCTGGACTCATGTAAAAGTAGATGATATAGCACCTCTATTCCCGTCCCGCAGTTTAAATCTTAGTCCATTAGATCCTCAGATCCCTTACAGTTGATCACCTTCATTCACCCTTGACAATCCCTATGGTACGTTTTGTACTAAAGTGCACATTGGGCCGAGGGTTGGCCAACCTACAAGTGAAATTTTTTTCTTTTTCTTCCCAGAATAAAGGGCACAGATTCGGGGTTTAGTGAATCTGGCAAGTTCATGATTTCTCTTTCAATAGACATTCAAGATGGGCGCAACAGAATTGCGGCTATTAAAAAGAAAGCACTTTCGACGTGTTGTGACAAAAGATGGGCTGGGCTTATTTTTTTTTTTTATTTAATAGTTTTTATTGATTTTCGATATTAGATATCTAAATTACAAATTACAATTGTTACAACTTCACAGACAATAACAGCAACGAGTACTCAGAAGAAAACTAAATAACTAAATAAATAAATGATAAATAATGAGATATGAGTGAAAAACAACAACAAAGAAAGGAAATAAAAACAAAACAAATGCGATGCTACTGTATAAAATTAAATGAATATAAGGCTTTGCTGGTCGAGACTATCTAATTATCATTGTATTATTGCATTGATTAACTTCTCCCACTTTTTAAAATGCACAAGGAGCTTGTTTTTCTCCCTAGCGATATGGAGCTCGATATTGTAAACACGCCTTGTTCTCGCTATAAAGCCTCTAAGTGTAGGTACGCTATTCAGACATCTCCTACTGTAGATATAATACTTCCCTAATAACAGAATGTGATTGATTAAAATGAAGTCATTTACAATGTTGAACTTTCCAAAGATCAAATCTGACTCATCCATTGTTCCAACAAGGACGTTGTTATCTCTTAGCCAGGACAAGACGTGTTTCCAAAAATCTGAGGATATCTTACAGGAGAACAATAAATGCTCGACGGATTCCGCAGCCTCCTGACAGAAAGTACAGCTTGGTGATTCAACCAGACCAATGCGACTAAGTTTTTCATTCGTAAAGACAATGCAATTTAGGATCTTGTATTGAAATTCCCTGATCTTAGATTCTAAAGTGGTTTGAAAGGCTAAGGAATAAACTTTCTGCCAACTGATTACAGTATTTGGGTACTTGTTGGTTAATTTTTGTTTAGCAGTGGGTGGAATCTGTTTTTTCCGCAGAAAAAATTGATAGATCTGTTTAGAAGAGGCGTCAGAAATTGGTACTAAATTGTCACTTTCCATCCTTATAGTTGGGATATTTGGAAGAGGGTCACTCACTGACGCATCCACAGAGGCTTTCACAACAGAACGCCATTTTGCAGGAATTGAGTTGATAATACTCATGAGAAAAAATCTTTGTTCTGGATTTACAAGTGGGTTGGTACCATACGAGAAGGAATGGTTTTCCGTTATCAAATCTCCTATCTTTACAAAGCCTAAATTTACTATGTCCCTTCTGTACATTGATTTTTTGTCATAACAGAGAAATTGGTTATTCCAGATGAGCTCATTAATTATTTCTCGGTAACTACTTGGTGTTATCCCGTTTAAATCTGACCACGCATCAAAGCATTCCTTGTAATAATCCGGCAGGCTGATTTTCAATTTAGAAGTGTGAAAATTACAATGTAAAACAAAACGTCCTCCAACTGGTGAAAGAAGCTTATCTAGAATTGTTTTCCAAGTGCTTTGATAATCTTCCAAAAATTTCTTTAAACACATTATTCGTTTTGCACCAATCATCGAGTCAATGTCCAGCATCTTGAGTCCACCCATTCCAATGTCAGAAATTAGTGCATGGCGCTTCACTTTATCTTTTCCGTTCCAAATAAAACTGTAAAGAATTGAGTTCACCTCCTTAATTAATTCCTTAGATGTCGGTATAACAGATGCTCTAAACATGAACTTCGGGATAGCAAAAGATTTGACTATTTGTATTCTTCCTAAAAGGGAGAGGCCTCTCCATTTCCATAGACTGACTGATTTTTTTATACTTTTCAAAGTTTCCCTAAAATTAAGGTTGTCCCTTTGTCTTACGTCATAACCAAAATATATTCCCAAAATTTTGATAACTACGCAAAAATTGTGTTTTGGAAAGTCTGATTCTTGCAAGGAATTATTCCCTAAAGCTAAGATTTCAGTTTTTTCATCGTTCACTTTTAATCCAGAACACTCACCAAAAGATTCAAGAACGCAGAACAAATTTAAATAGGATGTTTTGTCTTTTAAGATGCAGGTCATGTCATCTGCAAACAGGGATAGTTTGATAACTTCGTCTCCTATTTTAAGTCCCTGTATACTGCTATCCTCTCTTATTCTAATAGCTAAAGTCTCAAGCGTTAATATAAAAAGGTAAGGAGAGAGTGGGTCTCCTTGTCTGACTCCTCTCCCTAATGGAAAAGGACCAGTCGTAAAACCATTATTCATTACACAGCTGGATGAATGCTTGTAAAGAACACGTATCCACTGAATAAAAGATGGACCAAAATTAAATTTATGCAGAGTCCTAATTAAGAAATTGAAATTCACTGTATCGAACGCTTTTTCAAAGTCAATTGCTACCAAAATTCCAGACCATCCATTTCGTTTAGAATAATCAACAATATCGTCGACTGATCTAACTGCATCAAAAATGGACCTACCTTTGACAAATGCATTTTGATTTGAATGAATTAAATTAGGCAAAACTTTTTCTAGGCCATTTGCCAAAACTTTGGAAATTATTTTGGTATCGACATTTATTAGCGATATAGGTCGCCAATTTTTAATTAATCTCTTATCTTTTCCTTTTTTTTCAATTAGTGTAATTATAGCCTGTTTTTGGGAATTGGAGAGTTCTCCAAACTCGAAAGAATAGTTAACACAATCTACAAGATGTTTTCCGATCAAAGGCCAAAAAGCCACGTAAAATTCAATTGTTAGTCCGTCGTTACCAGGAGTTTTATTCTTTTGAAAGGATTGGAGAACTTTAAAACATTCATTATACTCTATCTTCCCTTCACATACGTTACGTAATTCTTCAATTCTATCATAGCCCGTTTTCTACGTTTCCAAGATAGAGAATATATCTTTAAAAGAGCGAAAGAAATGAGCCGCTCGCTAGATTTCAAGGTGCTCGTGGATTTACCAAAGGAAATTAGGGACAGAAGAAAGGCGCAGTGGCCCAAGCTGAAGAAGGCCAGGGAAGAAGGCAAGACTGGATATTTTAGCTGGCGCGAGCCGGATAAACTTTATATTGATGGAGTGTTCGTTCCGTTGTAAATCATTGACGGTCAATATATATATTTGTTTAGGATTTGACGTATAATACTTTAACATTACCCGGAGTCTCACACTGAGTTCTGATGAAAGACAGATTTTTGTTCATATTTAAAGGAAAACTTATTTATTTTGATGTGTAACGTATCCTAGTATCGGTCTGCATTTTCTTTGAGGTAAATTTTGCAATCCGTTAAGGCTATGGTTATTTTTCGGGAGCAAAGAAGAATTTATTCAAATTCCATTTCCTTACTTAGTCCCAAGTCTCAAAGGTCGTAATTTACATATTTTGTTCTACGGCCTCTTAAAGAAGTATGTGTTTGTTTAGTTTAATGTTTATAGTTGGTGTTTTTCTTTTCGTTTCTTATTCTTATTCTTTGTATACGCATGCTGCTATCGGTAAATTCTACTTGCCGTTCGCGCTTTCAAGGAGTGATAACACTTGCTTTTCTCACTTGACTTGGATGGCTTTATCTCTTGGGATATGGGGCGAAAAAACATAAATTTTAACCTTTTGTCTTTAAATGCTCGTGGTCTTCGCACTTTTGATAGAAGGAAGGCTTTTTTCAATTGGTTGGCGAGATCTTCAGCGGATATCTGTTTCCTTCAAGAAACATATAGTACCTCAGAAGTGGAAAATATTTGGAAAAAACAATGGAAAGGTGATATGTTTTTTTCGCACGGAACTGGTCATAGCAAGGGCGTTCTTATTCTTGTAAAAGAACAGTTGGACTTCCAATTGCAATCGATCAAGGTTGATTCACAAGGCCGCTATATTCTTCTTGAGGCTATGATCCAGGATTCTCCTTTTTTACTTTTAAACATCTATGCACCAAATAAATGTTCTGAGCAGTGCGATTTTTTCAAAACAATTTCGGAGGAGCTTAATAGTTCGTTTACTCTCTCGGACTTTTCTGTGATCATTGGTGGAGATTTCAATGTGATTTTTGATCAAGAATTAGACGGGAGTGGTGGTCTTAAGAAAGTGAAAGATTCTGTCAAAGTCTTAGAAGATATTTGTTTGGAGCACGATTTGTTAGATATATGGCGTGTCAGGCATCCCAAAGAGAAGCGTTTTACTTGGCGTCAAAAAACTCCAGTTATCCAGAGACGTTTAGACTTTTGGTTGATAAGCGATGGTTTACAGGATGATGTCGTCTCTGTGGATATAAAACCATCTATTAAATCGGATCACTCTGCGATAACATTACTAATTAATGGCGTGGGGGATGGTGAACGCGGTCCAAGTTTTTGGAAATTTAATTCTACCTCAGTGAATGACAGTGATTATCGTTTTCTTCTCGATGAAAATATTAAAAAATGGCTTGAAGAATTTAAAGAGGTTGTTGATAAGCGCGTTCTTTGGGATTTGTTAAAATATAAAATTCGACAGTTCACTATCAAGTATAGCAAAGAAAAAGCTCACAGTAGGAAAGCCAAGGTCAAAGATTTGGAAGAAAAATTACAGAACTGTACCAAAAATTGTGAAGATGACCCGTCGAAAGAAAACGTTCAAGAACTAGAATGTTTACAAGCAGAATACGATGATCTCTATGATTATATAACTCAGGGTGCTATTATCCGTTCCCGTGCAAATTGGTATGAAAAAGGTGAAAAAAATAACAAGTATTTCTTCAATTTAGAAAAATCAAATAAGAAAAAAAGCTGTGTACGGAACATTGTTACAGGTGACGGAACAACTACAACTAATCCCAAAACAATTATGAATGAGCTAGAATTGTTTTACTCCAATCTCTATAGTGAGGAAAATAGCGGTCATTCGTCATCCTTTTTAGACGACCTAAAAGAATTTGGGCTGGGCTTATGGAGATGATGGCACTACCATCTGTTATTGGTCACGTGATTCATTCTGTTTATCCCACTTGTTCGCCTCTGTTTCATGGCCCAATAGTCCCACGAATGGGTACCCCTCTAACAAGTTGCTATATTATGTGGACCCGTGACAGCGCTTTGGACAACGATGGGCCCTTCCAGCCTAATCACTTTGTGCCACTTTTTGCCTCTTCGGAAAAGAAAGAACCGGTAACGTTTGCGGACATTGTGAAACGTGGAAGTCTGAAACACCCTCCTAAGACCAAGGAGGCTAAAGGAAAAAAGTGTCCATCAATGAGTGAGTGGATTGCAGAGAATAATGCACGGCCAACTCCCTTCTCTGGAAAAGAGAGGAAATCAAATGACACAAAACTGTGGAAAACCCCCTTGCGAAGAGATATGATGATGAAGAAGAACAAAACGAAGGAACTTCTGCAGTAGAAATTCCTTCCGTGGCGGAATTTGTTAAGGAAGAAGAAGAAGAAGAAGAAGAAGAAGAAGGGGTAACTGTGGTGGAAACTCCTCTGGTGGAGGAATGTTGTGATGGAGAACAACAGAAGGAAGAAACTTCTGAGGTGGAAACTCCCTCTGTGGAGGAAATTGTCAGGGAAGAATATGCACAAGGAAGTACTGCAAAGGAAACACCCTCCATGGAGGAATTTTGTAATGAACAACAACAGAAGGAAGGAACTTCTACAATGGAAACTCCGTCAGTGAAGGAATTTGTTAATGAAG
>CM042746.1:37703764-37713764 GCA_022496165.2 Catalaphyllia jardinei | reverse complement strand
CACAACTCTACATTTTGACCTTGTTTCACATCATAGCAAGATTAATTTTACCTCATTGAAGAATAAAGATTCAATCAAAGCAAAGCTGAAACAAACGACAACTGTAACAAACTATCGGCTAGCGACCCACATAAGAGTAAATACTCAACATTGGCCAGTGAACTAACTTTGTCTGTTTGTCACTGCCAGGGAGCAAAAAGCAATTAATCAAAGAAATATTAACAATATTGACATCAGAATTTAAGACATTTGATGTTGCTTTGAATACTTGACTACAAAAAAAGTGGCATGCACAAAACTTGACTCTTTTCTTTTAACTTCTCAATTGGTATTTGTTTTGTATGGGAGCTCATTGGCACTTAGTGCGAGCTACATCTAGTTTTACCTTATTGAAGAATAAAGTATAAAATAAAACATACAGTTTATATAGTGAAATTTCTCGCAAAACAAGGAGATTCTCTTCTCTTAACCACTCCACCGTCAAGCTGGTCTCAGGAATGTAAAGCGCATACTGCATCTGGCTTTTTATCACCATTTATTGTTAAAGAGTCGTACATATATTTTATTAAGCTAGAAATAATTTAAATAAAATGAATTTAGTGGATACCTTCTCCCTAGAACAATATTATCAAAACTGAGGTGAAATTCACAAACAATTAAGCTTTATAATGGCTACACATATGTTGCCTATTTTCATCTTTTTTATCCCACAAAAAGCCACTACATTTCTGCATTTGAACATAGCTTTGTTAAATTTACGTGTTTTGTCTTTTTTTGATCTATAAGTAAGAGATAAAGCCTGAGAACAGAGGTATTAGTCAATATACGTTTGAGGGGTTTATCTAACTTATTTCATGATATTATTCATGAGGTATAAGTTACATAAAGGTCGTATTTCACAGGGCAATAATTGGCCACTTGTTTTTGACATCTGTTTGTTTGTCATTTTTTGATCTGACTGCAACCATTGATATACTTCATTGTGAGTATTGTAAAGGTTTTCACACAGCATCGAGAAAGGGCGTTTCATGGGTCATAATTTCTTCAAACCAGTTGTACTCATTTAGGTGAGAAACGGAGAACAATAGCACATTGTTTGTTTGCTAAGCCGACAACAATCAAATTTCAAATGCTTTGCATTTTTTTATTCCTGTCTTGGTATTTTTTTGGGGGGCCAGTACACTTGTGAGAGCAGCAATGGATAGTGACGACAAAATTTTCCTAACGCAAAATACTTTCTCTTCGGAGCATTTTTCCCCTGAGTTGAATTTGGAAGAGTTAGTGAGAAACTTTAGAAAGTAAGCGAACGAGATAGTGTTGAAGTTGAAAAGAAAGAAAATCCTGGGCATAATATCGTTGTTGTTTGTGATAACAAAGTTGAGAAGACAAGAGAGTCCAGAATACCGGCAAACATGAAAGTTAATACTTGGGCGGTACGTTGCTGGGAGGAATGGGCCGTCGAATGTAATGTAAAAGTTAAAAAGAATAGCAGCAGAGAAATACTATGAAGTCAATCCTGACATTAAGAAAGTCGCTAATGAGCAACTTGACTACTGGCAAGCATTTTGTTTCTGGGAAGCCAGCTCCTTCCTGGCATAAGCACGACGTGGATTGGGTGCCCAGATTGCAACTTGGCAAGAGGAATTATCGCCCTACATAAGACCATGATGCAAACGCAGAGAGAGCAGAAAGGGCAAAGAAGCAAAAGCAACTTGCGGTCGAACGACAAGAACCAGAAGTGGCAGAGAAATGTCAAAAGCTTGTGGAAAGCAGCCTTCGTGCTGCTCAGATCGACTTTAGTCAGCCAAGTACTTCGACAGAAGAGGGAAATCGAAATGAAGGGAACAAGGAGGCCTTTTCTTCTGATATGGCGGCCATAGCAGTTAGCGAAGGTGAATGAGTCGAACCAGAAACTGTTAAGGACGCCGAGTACCAAACTACCGAGTTTGACTACGTGCTTTAGACAGGCAAATATCAAGCCCCAAATAAGGATTTCTTTGATACTGACGATAAAGTTCGCTTTTACACTGGGCTACCATCTATGGAAGTACTGCTGGTTGTTTTCGAGCACGTCTCCTCACATGTTACACGGCAAACACAGTCGCTCAACAGATTTCAAGAGTTCATTATTGTTCTTATGAAATTAAGACTAAATACACCACTTCAGGATCTTGCATACCGGTTTGTTGTTTCACTGTCAACAATTTCCAGAATATTTTCCCACTGGATTGTTGAGATGGACACGAGGTTATTTCGCTTTCTGTACTGGCCAGACAGGGAACAACTGTGGAGAACAATGCCTCAATGCTTTCAGTATGCATTCGGAAAGAAAACAACTGTTGTGATCAACTGCTTTGAAGTATTTATTGAGAGGCCTTCAAACTTGCTAGCCAGGGCACAGACCTTTTCAAGTTACAAGCATCACAATACAATCAAAATTCTGGAAGGGATAACACCACAAGGAACTATTTCAATGTGTCTGAAGCCTGGGCGGTCGTGTCTCAGATATATTCTCAACTGAGAACTGTGGCTTCCTAGACAACCTGAGTCCGGGAGACATGGTGATGGCTGACCGGGGGTTTCACCATAACTGAGAGTGTTGGACTGAAACATGCTAAACTGGTCATACCACCTTTCACAAAGGGTAAATCTCAGCTCAACTCAGTGGATGTGGAGCAGGCCAGAGGCATTGCAAATGTCAGAATTCATGTTGAACGCGTCATTGGACTGCTGAGACGAAAGTATACAATACTGGAAGGTACAGTATTGTCCAAAAGTAACGCAAGCGAATTTCAACGAATTTCTTGGCTTTTCAAAGAAATTTCGCTTCAAATGAAAGTTCCATGACTTTTCCGCGAACTTTCAAGGTACCTATTGTTTTATTCCTCCTGATTTTTCGAATGCTAATTCGCAGTGGACGCTAACAAGTCAGGAAATTTCAAGGGAAAGTTTGCTCTTTTTGATCGTTAGCCGTGAAATTGTGGGAGAAAATTCGCTCTGGTTGATAAGCGTTCTGACACAAACTAAGCAAAAATATGACTACAGTTCATTATTTGTTGCTGTGTAAAGACGTAAAGAACATCTGAAATTACGTTCATCAACTCCATCAACTATTACAATGTTCTTACCTGTTGAATGTTTGATTGTTAATACATCCAGCAGCTAAAAAACGTCAGAGATTCAGTAAACTTACTGCTTCAACCACGTAAGTGTAGGGGTGCCCCCACCCCACCCTAGTCAGTCACGAGTCACGTGATCTAGAGAGCACGGGGAAAAAACTATGAAATAGAACTTGAGGAAGTTTCGTGTCGTGTGTTTAACCTTTATTATTTGATGCCGGACCAACACTCCTAACATTTGGCGACCCTGCCAGGATTGTGACGAAACGAAACTTCAGAGCTTCGCTTTTGCGAACCGAACGACGCGTGTAGTTTCGCTGATGTGCATGTGGACGACATTGCATGTTATTCTAGCGACTGGAAAACTCAAGACAAGCTACATGTTGAATGAAAATGCTTTCTGGCCCTGTGTAAATTCTTCGAAGAGTGTGATACAAGAGTGTGATACAAGTGTAAATGCTGTGGAACGAGTCGTTTTGTCTGTTTATCTTTGTTTATCTCGACTACGGAAATCAATATGGCGACCGAAAGTGAAATTGAGGAGCTTCAACTTGAATTGGAAGCGAAAGTTTGTGGTGTCGATGTCGATGCACTGGGACAGCTAGCAGAGCACCTAACACTGGAAAAGGGAAAGCTAGGAAGGTTGCAGCTGTCAAAGCGAGTCTGTGAGAAAATAGAGGTAGATGTGAGCGAAGCAGGGGACAAGAAAACACTGCTCGTCGGCCTTCTTGCATTTGTGCAGGGAAAACCACCTCCGCTCGAAGGCGACACGACAACAGAAACGAAGGTGAAAGTCGAACCGCCTACCCCGACAGAGAAAGCACAAGGCGAAGAAACGAAGGTAAATGTTGATGTTAGTAAGGTGCTTAGGCGGGAGTTCAAGATTCATGGTGTTGTGGCGGGAGATAATTTTAAGGACGGTCTGTCGTTTGTTAGTTTGGCACGACAGATAGAATCCGGGACAAGGGTGAGCTATAAAGAGAGTGAAATTGTAGAAGCTGTTATTCGTGCAGTTAGTCCAAGCCTTCAATTGAGATCTTACTTGGAGATGATACAGGATCTATCGTCATCTCGCTTAAAGCAGATTATGAAAGCTCATTTTAAGCGAAAGTCAGCAACGGAACTGTATCAGGAACTGTCTGTCTTGCACCAGGAAGCAAGTGAATCTCCCCAAAGTCTTCTTGTGTGGGCTTTGAACTTAAAACAGCAGATTATTTTTGTGTCAAATGCCACTGAAGATTCCATCAAGTATGAGCCATCTCTTCAGTGTTCTCCAGAAGCGCCGGCGGCCGGCGTTTTCGCCGGCTACTTGTGTATCAAGCGCCGGCTACTTCTGTTAGACAAAAGCAAAGAAAAATTATGCTTTAGTTTCTGTAAAATAAGTTCGCACGTTGCGTGATTTCAGCTTAAAATCTCAAGTACCACAAACAGTACGCGTTCATGTTATTTCCGAAGGAAACGATAAACAATGGCTTAATCTAGTACGCTACAGAAAGATAACAACTTTAATGTTATTTTATTTACCTGAAGGCAGACATATATACTGAAAATAACTGTTTTAAAGTGCATTAGCCGGAAGCTGTCAATTAAACGTCAACTTTTGCCACGATTCTGTCGAAATATTTCGTAATTTCCAATTTACGAGTTTATCTTCTTAATTAAAAGAGTGAATGCGAACAAATCGGCATTACGATCCTAGGATTACGACGAGATTATTTACATCAAACCTTTAGGAAATGTCAAAGCGAAATCTTTGGAAAATCAAAACGATGGAAAGAGAGGAAAAATAACAAGTTTCCTTATTCCCAAGGAACGAAGAGAAATCGGTAAGTTCATTACATTACCATGTGCCGTCCGATCAGCTGTTTGGTCTTGTAGGTTTGTTCGTGATACCTTCATCCCGAGGTAGTTTCCAAGCATGTGACAACTCTTATAGGTTTAGAAACACAATATTTCACACAAACCAAGGTAGATATTCACGAGTTTACATTTCATTCCTTGTCGCTGATGAGTAAACACACATGCACACAAGAAGGCCATGGCGGCCATGTTGAAAGTCGGGCCCAGTCTCGTCGCATCTAGTTTTGGTTTTTGTGCCTGACGAAAGAATTCAAATTGATCAAGTAAAATTAAAAAGGAGAATAAAAAACTTTGATTTGACAGCTTTCACTTTCAAAACAAATTTTATTTTTGTAAAATACAGTTAAGAAAAATATAACATCTGTTTTTCCCCTCTCCAAATCATACCATGTTAGCTTCATCAAGTGCTCAGCAGCTCTCTCTTGAGAATGCAACTATCTCTGAACAGCAATGCATTCAAAGTTCCTGCAGTGCTGGCGGAGACCAAAGACCAATTTCCCTTGAAGAAAGCACAAATCCAATGCCGGACATGTTACCAACTCCAGAAGCAATTGCTCTGCTAGAAGAGTATTTTTCAGTTGCCATGGAAAGGAAGCAGTTACATAGCTTCTACACTTGTAGTGGCATGTGCTCAGACATATCTGAAGCTGAACGGGCCAGAATTCAAAGCCAGAAAAAAAACAACAGACGGGAAAAGGAAGGGAGTGGATATGTTCAAACACTCATGGCTCACTGACAGAAAAACTTCATTTTGTGACAAAACAGGTAAATGAAACATACATGTTTAAATTGCCAATATTAAACCATTTTGGGATATAAATGTTTACTACATAAGTTCAGTTCTGCTTTTTACAGTGACTACAAAAAACACCTGTTATTTTTTAATTTTAGGCATCTGGTGGTTGGTATACTGCGAAGGGGAAGGGATGTTCTGCCTACTGTGCCGTGTTCATAACACCAAAAACAAGTACAACAAACAAAACACATTCAACTTAGCACCATCCACTACAAGCATAGTGCTGTTAGTGATCATGCAAGAGCCAGTGGGCATACATCAACAGTAATCTGCGAGTTGGAGAGAAGGAATTCATCCCTGGCTAACCAGTATAAAGTGGCTCATGAAGTGGCTGATACTGTAACCTACAACGCGTTCATTAGCTCTTATTGGCTTGGAAAAGAAGTTGCCAACAAGAAACTTCTCTCCTTGATTGAGTTGGAAAAGCACATTGGTGTCGCGGAAATGCGAGAGTTTAAAAATACAAGTGAACGAAGTCAGCGAGAGATGCGCCTCCTCCTCGGTCAGCTTATCAAGGAGAAACTGATTCAAAGGATCAAGGATGCTAAGTGGTTTAGTATCTTAGTTGACGAGGTGACGGATTGTGCTACCCTAGAGCAGCTGTTGATCTATGTTGGTTATGTTGATGAGGAAGGGAGGACACATTTTGATTTTCTGGAGGTAAAAGATGTTCTTGAGACATCAGAATCAGCAGATTCTGAGACTCTCACAAGGATCATCACTGAGGAGCTAAAAGCCTGTGGTCTAAACCTTGCTTTAGTTTGTGGTTTTGGTTCAGATGGTGCTAGTGTCATGACTGGAAAAAATAATGGTGTTGGTGCCAGGCTTCAGAAGGTGTGTAGGATCATGGTGCGCAGTCACTGCATTAACCACAGGCTTGCATTGGCATGCAGTGATGCTAATGACACTGTGAAGTATATCCAGACCATCGAAGTTACCCTTCGTCAGTTGTGGAAGTGGCTGGAGTATCCAAAACGCTGCTCAGCATTTGTGAAGGTCTGTGTGTCTCTTCAGAAAATAAAGCTGGCTAATGCTAATGATGACCCTGCAAAACAGAAAAAGCTGTCAAAGTCCCTGGCAGTGAAGATACAGAAAGCTTGCAGGACACGGTGGCTTTCAACTGGCCAAAGTGTTTCAAGTGTCTGCCGAAACCTTGTTGCCCTGATGCAGACATTGAGGCAGTTTCAGGAAGCTGATGCTACAGCTCAAGGTCTTCTCCAGAGAATGAATAACACCAAGTTTGTTGGCACGATGCTTCTACTGAATGCAGTCCTACCTCATCTTAATACCCTTAGCAAGCTGTTCCAAAAAGATCACACATGCTACACCTCCATCAGACCTGCGCTTGAAAGCACCAAATCCAGGATTTCTGAAATCCGATCCTCCTTTGATCTTGTTCTAGAGTTGCAAAAGGCCATTCAGCCAGGTGGAGACTATTCTTCTTTGGAACTGGAGTTAAAAGATGATGGCCAGGTAGCAGCATTCCTGAAAAATCTTGTAGTAAACTACACAACTGCCCTCGAGAGGAACCTAGATAGAAGATTTCAAGAGGCAGCACCTGTTCTTGAAGCATTTTCATCTTCGATCCGGCCTGCCTCCCAAGGCCAGAAGACCCAGCCTTCAAGAAGTATGGTGTGGATGAAGTAAAAGTTCTTTGTAAGCAGTTCCAATTTGACAAAGATCACACACTTGCGCAGTGGTGCAACTTCAAGTACCTGATGTCATCATGGAAAGTACCCTCTGCTGTTCTCAGGGGGAAAGATGACCTCTCTCCAACTGAGTTCACTCTATGAAAAGTTGTTAAAGAGCAGGTGGCTCACAGAATCAACTTCCCACAAATCGTGGATGCTGCGCAGATTTGTCTCACCCAGCCCATGTCAAATGCAGTTGTGGAACAGGGTGCAAGTGCAGTGAAGAGGGTAAAGACAAGGTTGAGAAGTCGACTCAAAAATGACATGATGGCCAGCCTGCTCCACATTTCTCTAAACGGCCCTACTCATGATACTGAAGAGTGCAAGGAGATGCTTGTAGAAGCAACCAAGATCTGGAGAAAGACGCACTTCAGAAATCTGCCATCACTTAAGAAGCTCCCAATGGTTGGAGGATCAGACCATGAAGGCAGTCTTTACCATCCAGCCACAAAGACTGACATTGGTGTACAGGTTGAATTTCCAGATGACCTTCAGGCCTTTAGATCAGACCAGGAAGGTAGCGAAGTATCTGCGGAAACTGAACTTGATGCTCAAGTCCAGGTTGTAGCTCAGGCAGTTGCCAGCAATGCTGATTTGTGTCATGATGCACTGGATGCCATGGATATGGGAGATGTTGAATCTGGCGTTGATTCAGACTTTGAGTTTGATATGGAAGATGATTAGTTATCTCAAAACTTAATCAACTAAACTTATGTAAATTGAATCTATTAAGCTTGAATCATGGGTTTCACTTTGAATTCACTGAGAGCAGTAAAAGTATAAATGCTGTGAACTATAAGTAAAGTTTGTACATGTATTAGTATTGGGAGAGAAATAAATATCTTGTGATAACTATAGACTCCAAATATACACAAAAACTGTCAGAAAAATTACACAGTCTTTCCTGTCACAGAGTGCCCAAAATGCCTCAAATTGCACCTCCGGGGACCTATTTTTAAAAAATTTTCAGGGGGGGCATGCCCCCGGCCCCCCCTAGGGGCTTGTGCCCTCCAGGCACTCGTCATACACCCACCGGCTACTTTAAAATTTTGGCTGACTACTTCAAAATCTCTGGAGAACACTGTCTCTTGTCCAAGCATTGTTCCTCCATGTAGTAGAGACAGGTTTACAAGATGAATCAGTTAGAGCTAAACTGCGCCCTTTACTCAAAGTTGCTTCTGTAACTAATGAACAACTTATGGAGAGGGTTAATCGGATTATGTCGGCAGAGACAGAACAACAGAATAAGATGGGTGCAGCTGGCAGGAAAGGGGCAAGGGTTAACCAGGTTGAGACTGCCTCACCTCCAAGTAACCAAACCCAGCCAAGTTCAAGTCCACCACCCCAGGGTGAGAGTAGCAAGTCCCAGAAAAAGGAGCCAAAACCCAATACTCTGGTGACAGCATTAGAAGCAGTGCAGTCAAATCTTGCCTCCTTGAAAGAATCCTTTGACAGAGTTAGTGCCCCAGTGGAAAGGAGTCCCTCCAGGAATTATGCATCTGGTAACAGTTTCAGTCACAGTTTCAGCAGCGTCAGTGTAGTTCATGTAGAGCAGCAGGTGTAGACAACTGCGATCATTGCTTTAAATGTGGCTCAACAGATCATTTTGCACGAGGATGTAGAAGGGTGCCGGGAAACGGGAGGAGGCTGCATCAGCGGGACAGGGTGTAGTCGGAGCGAACTCGTCCCACCATGTCTGCAAGTTCTGTGGAAGCAAAGAGGGTACCTCCTCTTTTAAACAGTGCAGTAGTTGTAAAGCTGTCAGATATTGTTCAAGGAAATGTCAAGAGAAACACTGGCGACATCATAAGACACTTTGCCTGGCCATATCCACTTTGGAAGAGCGAAAGTACAGGAAAAGACAGGAGTCTTTGTAAGCCATTTGTCACCACAGGAGCATTCCCAGGTAGTTCGTCTTGTGGGGCATAAATGTACTGTCAAATGTTTGCTCAATGGGGTAGAGACTGATGCCCTCTGGGATACTGGAGCTCAAGTGTCAATTATTTCGCGTAGTTGGTTAAAGCGGTGCCTTCCAGGTTGTGACATTCGAGACATGACAGAGTTGTTAGGCATGGATGGGCCTGATTTAAAGGCAGCAAATGGAACTGACCTACCCTATGAGGGTTGGGTGGAACTGACTTTTAATCTTATTGAAGATAACTCTGACCATATTGTTAAAGTGCCGTTTTTGGTTGCCAAGGATTCCTTGGACATGCCTATTGTTGGATTTAATGTTATTGAAGAGTTTACTAAGCATTTTGAAGGAGATGCTTCAGCTGGAGTTCATGGATCATTGGTGGACGTGCTTACTTCAAGTTTAACTGGTGCTGACCGAGTAAATGTAGAGGCCCTTGTTCAGCTCATCAAAGCTGAGCCCGTAAAGGAATTGGCCACTGTAAAGTCAAGAAAGCAAGACACTGTAATTCCAAGGGGACAGTCAGTTGTTGTTTCATGTCGTGCTGCAGTGGGTCTAGTCAGTAAGATACTGGTATTATTTGAACTTGACCCTAACCAGTCTTGGCCTAGTGGTCTTG
>CM042746.1:37687575-37697575 GCA_022496165.2 Catalaphyllia jardinei | reverse complement strand
GCGAAATTTCTTTGAAAAGCCAAGAAATTCGTCGAAATTCGCTTACATTACTTTTGCACAATACTGTAGCTCCCGTGGGTAATTGATATAAGCTGTTGTTCAAACCCTAAATTCGTTTCCTTTCAAAGCGTAAACAATCGAACAAATGGTTCAGCCGTACAAGGATTTGACCAGACAAAACCTGGACATTGTCCGTTTATCGGTTCAAGACCTGCGATCAACATTCTGTGCTGGCCTTTTGTCCAAACGTGTGCCTAACCAAACTCAACAAAGTTCGACTTTGGAGCGACAGTTGATTCAAACGGCATACTTGCGTCGAACTTAATTCAGGAAGGCTGTGTTAAACAATTTTTGATGATAAAATATGCATTCTGAATTCAAGAACTCTGTACACATAGAAAAGCTGTGGCTAATATCTAGCTGTTACATTTAAAGCCATGTTTAGGGCAGCAAATTCAATCGCAAGGTTCATTGTTTGTATTTAGACAGTTTTTTTTTCCGATAAATTAGACCAGTTAAGGGGAATCTCATAAGCTGGGCTATTATTACGAAGAAACAGCAAGAAATGAGTCTGCGCTAAGGAAACTCACTCAAACAGTCTCGTTTCTCAGCACGAAGTAACCCCGTCACGTGACAGAGTTTCTGTTGTTTTAGCGACGACTTTGAGCTTCATGCATGACTAGTCACACCACTCGATTTTCAGCCAATTAGAAATGCCATTATATGTAAAATACATTTTTGCTTTAGCGTTGCTGAACACATAGTAGGGAGCTTAAGCACGCGCGTTTTTTAAATGAGGATGGTAACCGGAAGTGAGCTGTTTTCACTTTTGACTCGTCCTCACACAACCACATTCAAATTGCTAGGTATCATTTCTCCATTAGAGACGAGTAGCATAAACAGCTGGGAGACAATACTTTCCTAGCACAAGAAATGTTCACTTCCGGTTACCGCCCGCATCTCAAAAACGTGTGTGCTTAAGCTCCCTAGTTTTCGAGCGCGCTCTTTGCTAACGCACAATTCCGCGCGCGCACAAGGATTGCATAAAACAACCGATGTCTGCGCCATCTGTACTATTTTTCATTATAATTCAAGACAATGTATTGATGGTTTTACTCTTTTATTACAAAGGTATATTAGAAAATATAATGCTACAAAGAACCCAGAAAGGCAAAAACTCTCAGTTTTATCTTTGTTATGTAAAGAACCCGGTGGAGTGCTCCGCATGCGTAGTAAGTCGAAAATGTGTGAAACTTTTGGTCACGTAGTCAATTACAATGCGTTTTTTCAGGATTTCTTTGACATGATAATACGCGAACCATGTCCAGATTCTTTCAATGGACGTTTTTGTTGTTTTGTTGACGAGTTGTTCCTTATTTTGGCGTGCCCGTAAGGCGAGTCAAAATACAACGACGAGTAAAAATTCTCAGCGATACTACACAACAAAACGTCTAATAGGAAATGTATTTTCCAACACGCCAAAGTTTTATGTCGGTGTGGGCGAATTTCGCGGATATTTATTTACAGGGAATGCGTGACAGAAGCATGCAAAGCGGAACGGAATTGGCGCGGGAAATCCAGCTAACTGACTGCTCAACGACTAGAAACCTGTGTACAAATAACGCGTGATGTTCGTCTCGGGCGTTATTTATACTCTACGAGCTGCAGTTGGATAATAAAACATGTTAGAAAACAGTCCTAAGGAAGCACGCGCGCTGATTGGTCAAAAAGCCTGTTTGTATAACTCGATGTAGACACAGAACTAAGCGCGCGCTGTTGACGTAGTGATGGCGCGAGCAAAGAGAATTTACATTTTCATAATCAAAGTTTACAAGTTGTTTTCCTTTTTCTCGTCGTGGTGTTTTCTAAAAGAAATAGAAAACATGTACTCCGTGTTTGTATCGAGTTATACAAACACTCGTGAAAGTTTGGGAGAACTCGAAAAAGCTGTGGAAACACTCGCCTGCGGCTCGTGTTCCCACAGCATTTCTCGTTCTCCCAAACTTCCACTCGTGTTTGTATAACTCGATACAAACACGGTACATGTTTTCTATTTCTTAAATATACATAAAAACTATAATCAGTAATAAGTGTGGTTTTAGTGTTTGGGAATACCTGAGGGAAATGGAACGACATTTTTTTCCGGTTAAATCGGTCCAACTAATAGAAATGGCTGTTGTCATTTTAAATTCTTTTACCGATTTCTCTAATTAAGGCAAAGAACCGGTTTGTCAAAAATGGAACGGCGAATTTCGGTCGGAATATTCCGACCGAAATATGTGGACCACCTCCAGAGGTGATCCCTAATATCTCGGTCAGGAGAAACCGAAACGAACCTTTCCATTTGAATTATGACCGAAATTTCTGGAATCTTTGGCATTATGTAAAGCACCCAAGAGCAATCAAACAGCTTTTCAAAAGGATTGATCTACAACTCGTTTTTCCGCCGGGCTATGGAAAGCTGCAAGTTGATCAAATTCCCGGGACTAATCTACATGGCACGATACGGCACATTTGATATGGAGTACGAGAAGCTCTTTTCCAGCTGATTTCGTCGGCGCGGACGTATTTTTTTTTGGAATTCGCCGCAACAGTTATGGTGGAACAACATTACCGGTATAGCGTCACTTCAATTAAAAAAAAAACATTGGATGGGGGAGGCTGCTAAAAAGAGATGATTTTCAACCCTTCCTTTTTTTTTATTTCGAATCTTCATGCTACGGATGCTACGCTCATTTCAGTCTCAGGAAATCTTACAGAATTCTTGTAGTTATACTTGCTTTTGCAAACAACATGAGGACATTATTTCTTTTAAGTGGAATTCCCCCCACTGCCTCATTTCAGTCTTAGGAAATCTTGCTGTATTCTTGTAGTTCCAGTTGTTTTGGGAAACAATTTTTGGTCGCTATTTCTTTAAAAGTGGGGGGATGCGAAGACTACATAAACGGATCCTGCGTTGAACAGACAATTCCCATCACCTAAAACTTTTCTTGGTTTTAAGTTAGCAGGAATATCCTCAGGCATCAACATTAAGGAGAATACGTCTTCCTTGTGAATTGATGCCAACTCCTCAGAAGTGACCAAAGAACTTGGTAAGAACGCCTGATATCGCTCTTGGAGTTCCTCACACACCACTCTGTTGTTTTTGCGGATAGCATTTTGGAGCAACTTAAGATCCTTTTTTAAAAAAGTGTTGTATCTGTGTTCCATTCTGAGACACCAGCTTCACTACAATGGCAATATTTTGAGAATTCGCTATGGTGGGTTTACAAACACACTCTGCTCAGATATGTGCCAGGCGTGAAAATTAACAAATCTGTCAGATTTCAAGCCCGACAAAAACTTGACCTGGTCCGAGGCTGGACGAGGGTGTCATTGAAGTCGCTAAGCCTTGACAAAATTTGGTATATCTATAAACAATCACCGGGGGCACTTGTCCCAGGGAACCGGTGACAGAATTTTTAGCCAAATAAACCAAAATTTGCCTAGTGGGTTCGGGCCTCTACGCTAACAGCTGCAAGGCTGTGTCTCGCAGAAATTTTAGCCGCACTGACCGGAAACCACGAAGAGTGCAAACACGCCTCTCCAAGCCAGTTTACCAATATACCATCATGGAGGAAATTCATACTTGGTTTGAGGAAACAAAGCTGACTCAATACAAAGAAATGTTTTTGGTAAATGGGTACGATGATCTAGAAGTCATTGCAGCCATCACGGACGACGAACTTCGTGAGATCGGTGTTAATTTACCCGGCCATAGAAAGAAAATTTTGCTCAAGGCATCCTCTCTGAGGAAAAAGATGAAACTGGACGACATTGGTGAAGATTCCAAGCAAGTCCCTATTAATACAAAGACAGGTTTGTTAAGATCTATTTCCACACTAAACTTTTGCGGGATTCAATATAGCATACCAGACAGGTACGCACTTAAACTCAATGCAAGCAATTGCAGAATAATCGGCCACCTCACAAACATGTGGAAAGAATGAGGCCAATTAAGTGGCCAGATAATCCGCAATTTAGCCCCATATTTGTTAACCACAGCCTTGGATCTTCTCTTTTGTTTTCGTAACTGCATTAATATCTCACAAACTCTAGGTCTTGAGAATGGATATCGGTAAACATTTCATTTTCGCATGCTTTTATTCTTAAATTTATTATCGTTAGCGGCACGCATTGAATTTTCTCTGTTTGACAGCTGCAACCGAGCGACTTTCTTATTTGAACGTAGAGGCTGAGAACATGCTAAAAGCGTACCCGCCCCGAGACTAGGGGAAAAAGTATTTTCATTAGTCCGCATTGAGCTAAAAACAAGTAATATTAACATTGCGAACTTGTAACGGCTGTGATGAGAAAATCATCGAAAAGTTTACCGGAAACGAGGATTCACAACTTTTATGGAGTGTAAGACAGTTTGAATGTTATTAATATTTGACAGTGAAATTCTTGAAATTAAATCCACCTATTTCTTATAAACTGAATAAACAAGTCTTTCATCAGTTTTGTGTAGTGAGACAGTTGAACTCAGAGCCCTTTACATTGCTCAAGACAGTTGAACTCAGAGCCCTTTACATTGCTCAAAACAAACGTTTCGACAAATGAAGCGCTAGCTTCCTCCGTACGCAAGTTATCCCACTTCAGCTCTCAGCGATCATTATCGGCTAGCTCAGAATTTATAAATTGTTGTTAACAAAATAACACAACGATAATTTTCTATAGTTAGGTTCGAAAAACAGATAAAAGAAGTTGATTTCCTCTAATGGATCATAGAGTAATTACTTATGTGCAATTTAGGCTGTTTTGGTGACACGATGCCACAGAACTATTTAAGTGTGAAGGCGGCATTTGTCCAGACTTATCGCCAAATCACCGGTTTATTACAATTAGCTCTGAATTTACTGTCGGTAGTCGTATGGGTGACGGTTTTCGACGGTTTTTTTGTAAAGGAACGTGAAGTGAAGTCAAGTCAGGAAGTAAAAAGTAAAAGTTAAGCCACGCTGTCAAGACGAAATACAATTCTGTAGAGAAGACTGTTGTTAATTTGATGCCCTGTCCTCTATTACAGTTGAAAGTGATTTCAACATGGATCCAGTCTTTACACCTCCATCCAATGAAAGTGACTCGGTAAAAGGTTCGTCAGAAACTTTGATTGAAATGTAAAGTAAAGTAAAACGTAGTCACTTTAAAGACGAAATACAATTGCGTGGAGATCGAAGACGGTTGTTAATTTGATGCCATTTCCTGTATGACACATGAAAGTGATTTGAACATGGATCCAGTATTAACACCTCCACCCAAGGAAAGTGACTCGATGAAAGATTCGTGACAGAAACTTTGATAGAAAAGTAAAGTAAAACTTGAGCCTCTATAAAGACGAAATACAGAAATATTTCAACGGGGTAGAAGCAGAAAAATACTGTCATTAAAAAAAATCAATAATCAAATTTAAATGTCTTCTAAGCAATTTTACAGTTAAGAAATGTTCAAACTGTTACAATTTAAAGCTTGCAGGTATATTTAATTGTCATCCATATATACCTTTTTAATTATCTTTTGTTTTACCAAACAGTGATAATATAGAATATCGTTTTCACGTTCACAGTATTTCTGTAGATTAGCGATAACTTATCCTAATTTTCAGCAGGTCAAAATAGCTTGGATATTTCTGAAGCGGGACCATCAGGATCAGGCATTGACTCTTTGAGAGGTTTGTTTACCGCGTTTTTCTCAAGCCTTCAGTCAGAATAGAAAATCGAGAACAACAATCCACAGCATAATTGCACCGGCTTTTGAAGTTGATAATATTTTGATCAACAGCAGCCACCGGCGCTAGTATGAATTTATCACATCGATATTCCTTTGAGTTACAAACCATGCAATCAATTAGGTTGGCACTATTATGACTTAATTCTGTTTTTTATTTAAACTGTAGATAAAAGAAGGCAGCAGTCCCCATTTGCAAAATGGATGTAAGGGCCCTCAACGGAGCTTCCCTTATATCAACACGCAGCAGAAAGAAAAGTAAAGCTCTTTTCTAGTAAAGAAATTGGTGATCCTCAAGGATTGGAGAAAATAAGAAGAAAGTTTTGGAATGAGAAGGCAGAGGAGCTGTGCCAGGACAGGGTGTTGAAAAAGTGGAAAGCGACTGCCATTCATGGAGTCATCGACACCACCTGGACGCTAAAAAAAACTGCGATTTTGGTGGTCGAGGCCAACAACATGCAAGATAGAGAGGCAAGAGAAAAAAACACAGAACACTCTACGATGAAAAAACAAAAAAAAGAAACAGTCGATGCAAACGCACAGAGAACCTTGTCTAGCCACCGGGAATTGTTGCGAGTCAACGAAAGACTTCGAAGACTAAACGACGCTAGCAACACCACCTCCAAAAAAAAGAAAAAAATTGCAGAAGAAGAAATTGCTGCAAAAACAGCACTGGGAGAGCTAAAACTTGCGCAAGAGTCCCTGAGGAAAGCCCTCCAGAACAAACGCAATAGCCTCGCCGCCCCAGCCTTGCCTTTCGAGGAGGTTCCTTTAGATGTGGTTGAGGACTGCAAAGAGCCAACCACTGCAGACATCGATGGAATGTTGGAGGCAGTTCTCAATCGCACAAGACCTTCCAAAGACGAGGATGGCGAAAAGGTTGAGGACACGGACGAGGACAAGGACGAGGACACGGACGAGGATGAGGACACTGACTAATCACCTTCAGTGTGATAACCAAATGAAGATTAGATCTGTGATGACCGAATCAGTTTAATGATTGTTTTCTATAAACGGATAATATATGGTTGAGTTAACTACTTGATTAGCATTCGACGAAACCGTTCTTAAACTTTTTGCAACTTAGCCGTTATCGTAGTGACCTTTTTCAAGTAAGGTTAATTATAAACCGATGGGATTTGCTTGAAATAACCATATTTTATAATTGAGTAAGCGTTCTTAATTTTTTTCGATGCCACTGGTTTTAAGTTCGATCAATAACTCTACGCTAACCGATTAAAGTAGTTAATGGTTAAAAAAAATGAGATTCGTTTGTAAGAGTGCATTAACACACAATTGGTCTTTCTTCACCATATTTAAACAAACTTTTTTGTCCATTTTAGGATACAATACAACCTTAAGCTTAGAGTGAAAGCTTTATTTTTACTAGTGGAGTAAATATTTAATCACCAAGGAGTCTTAGTTTTTAAATTTGATGTATAGTAAGTAGTTGATAGCAATATTTAACCCAGTTCTAGGCAAATCTGTCGGTCGTTTCTTGAGCCCGGCAGAATCAGAATTTCAGGGGTAATTAATTTTCAACCACGGTTCCCCACCACACCACCCTAAATTTGTTCATAGCTCACTTGCACTTTCATAACACGTTCTACCCCAACACAAACTGAGAAAACGTGAAAAAACCAAATTTGAGTACGATTTGACACCAATCCTCCCGTCCTTGACAAGCAATCGTAATTGTTTTGGGGATATAACTATCGTTCTTAATATTTTCATTGAGAAAATATATCTGAAAATCGCTATTACCCAATGGCATACACTGCAAGGTCATGTGATATAGGACTCTTTTCCTTATGTTATGGGATAGGTTTTCAAGCATAATTTTGAATGTGGTCATTGTGGCCAGAAATCAAGGAAGAAAACATTTAACAGGGTTATCTTTGGTTGTGGTTTAAGACGAAGACGCCAGAGTGAAAGGAAGGAAACCTGAAAGAATGAATCCAACCCGCCGGAATCTAAATTTCAGAGGTAACAAAAGGCCTATCGGAATCAAAATATCAGAGTAAGGGGCCTGCCGGAATCAAAATTTCAGAGTAAGCGGCCTGTCGGAATAGTGCCTTCCATAGGGGAGTGCGGATAAAAAATGGAATGTCCCATTAGACAAATTGGAATTCTTTTTATTCGCAGATGACACCAACCTTTTGTATGCAAATAAAAATCTGAGATCCCTTGGAACTGTGATGAATGATGAGTTAATTAAAATTGTTGATTGGCTAACTGCAAATAAACTATCACTTAATGTCAAGAAAACTAGCTATATAATTTTTCATCCTTACCAGAAGCGCTTAAATTACATGTACGACGTCGATATTAAAATTCTTGATAGCCGTGTAAATAAATATTTTAAGCTTGAACATAAAGAATGTCAAACTAGCAGTCATGATTGACAACCATCTTTCGTGGAAACATCATATTAACTTTGTTGCGCTAAAAATTAGTAGAAACATCGGGATTTTTGTCTAAATTAAGACATTTTGTTTCTCCTAAGACACTTTTCAGGATTTATAATTCTTTAATCTTCCCTTATCTTTCTTATGGCCTCGTTGACTGGGGCCAGGCTGCAAAAACTCATTTGGAGAAACTCCTTACATTAGAGCTGTGCGCCTAATTAACTTCGCACCTTTCTGCTCCCATGCCGTCCCTTTCTTCACTCTAATATTATGCCTATTGCAATGCTCTATTTTAAGCTTTCTTCGATGTTAATGTTTGATGTTCACAATAACACTGCCCCTCATAATATTTCATGTCTCTTTATTCCTACTCAACAAATCCACTCTTACAGCACTCGCTCCTCCTCTTCTGGAAATTATTACATTAGCCACTCTAGACTAAATCAGAAAAATGATTTGTTTTCTATTATGGGAGCCAAAATTTGGAATAGTATACCTGAAAATGTACAAAATTCTTCAAAATCTCTCTTTAAGGAAAAAGTTCATACAATTATGTTGAAAATATTTGAAGTTCAGGATAGATATGCTGGCCTAAGCATGATAATCTCCGATTTTAAAAAATATTAGCCTCCACTTATCTAAATAGCTGCTTCGATTTTCTTATCTCAATTTCTCTCATGACTGACCTTTTTTATTATAAATATGGTACTTTTTCACTTCAACTATTTGTAATAAATCTTAAGCCGTCCACACACCACCTACCTCGATTAGCCTTGCTATTTGCAGGTGGTGTGATATTTGTATATTTAATGTAAGAAATAAAGATGTTGTTGTAAAGTAAATTACCTTTTGCTGACTGCTACACAAGGAATTGCAGTGAGAGATCAGTTTCATTCTAGAAAATTGAGAAACCTACTCCTGGAATTATGTTTATGCATTCTGCTAGATGTCTTTGCAGGTTACAGTCTCATGTCATGTTACTACACTGTAAAGATGTAAGCAGTCTTACATTGATCCCTAAGCTTTCTCTCATGAGGGAACGGAAAACTTGTACACTGTAAGTACCTCTCGTTGTCCCATACAAAGCCTTAGAAAACTTTTCGAAGGCTGTGTATGGGACAACGAAAAGTATTTACAGTGCACAAGCTTTCCGTCCTGTCATGTTGGTGGCCGTGATCACTTCAATTCTGTTTTCTTGTCCAGATGTCCTCGTGGTTTCTGTGCTGCACCTCTTTCGCAGAGGTCAATTGGCTTCAAATCCTGTCAAAGTGTGAATCTTTTTTCAGGATTTAATTAAATAGCCACTTACGTTGTATGTATGGAGGCCTTGGGATTAGTATATTCTAATCTCGCTACGAAAACCAATATAACCTTTGGTCTACTAGGCTCGAACTTAGACTGGCATTATTGAGTTATTTCTTCCCTTGATCAGGATAGGAAACGATTGTTGAAGCGAACAGCTCTGTCAAATGAAGATCAGGCACCAAGGAGAAAAGTTGCAGAGCTTCCAATTTCTCCTTGAAGGAGTGAGTTTTCCTTTCTCAGCATCTTCCACTTCAACCTCATCGCTGCTGCTGGAGTCGAACTCATTGGCGATTTCGTCGTCTTTCTCTTTTTCGTTCAAAAGGAGCATGCTGTTTTTTTCAGGACCATCAGCTTGTTCTGAGACAAAGGTGGTTAAAATTACCAGCTTGTCTGATGCCACACACAATAAACTCGGGTAGAGTGCCATGTTTTGCCATAGTTGTTTCTTGCTTAACTGTGCGCTGCCTCACCACAGCTCCATGGGAAGATGCCCAATTTTGCATAAGGTCATAGTCAGCTTGTGG
>CM042746.1:37682575-37685075 GCA_022496165.2 Catalaphyllia jardinei | reverse complement strand
GCAATGCCACAGTAACTAGCTAAACCATTAATATCATCTTCAAACTAACGGTTAGTCCTACTAGAATAACAGAACGTTTTAAACTATTTATAGGCGAAACCGTTAGAAAAGTCAACCCAATGAAAGCGTAGTTTCGCCACAACTATTGACCGATCTTAAAACACATTACAATGACTGTATAACAAGAGAAAGTTTCTCAATAATTCTACAGTAAAAAGGTATTCCAATAACAGCATCTTAAAGGTACAATACAACTCTGATAGGATATGCATTAAATTCGCCAGTACCCATTCAAACACCTGGGTGGAGAGAGGCACCACGAGAGTAAAGTGTCTTGCCAAAGAACACAACACAATGTCCCGGCCAGGGCTTGAACCCGGACCACTCGCTCCGGAGTCGATTGCACTAACCATGAGGCCAGCGCCTCCCAGTTCACTTCATAGGTTTAGTTTTTTAGAGGGTTTCTACAGCCCAAGAGGATATCGCCTAGGTGGTAGTGTTGCTGAACTGCTGGTCGTGATCTCATTCTGGCTGGTAGAAGAGTCGGTCAGTTGGTTGGTCACATCTATGTCTATGGTTGGTAATTCCTCAACACCACTCGCAGGAGGAGGTTGTGGTTCTTCACTTCCGATACTGCATGTCGCTGGTGGAATTCCTACTAACACAGCTGGGTCTAGGTGTGGGGTGTACCGTTGTTAACGCTCAGGGTTACTGCAGTTTCCTTGAGTTGATCGATATGTCGTCGCCATACTGTATTGGGTCCAACTCTGACTTCGTAGGATAAGGGTCCAGGGTGAGCTGTGATGATTCCAGGAATCCACTTGTCTCCAGTTCGGTGACTTCGGGCAGTGGCAGTGGCATCCAGGGGGGAGTAGAAATACTCCTAGTCACTTCATGCTACAGAAACCGGGATAAGCTCCGGCCTGATGGGCCACAGTTGGCTCATGTGCAGACTTTTTATGAAGTGAACTGAACTAAACTGAACTGACAAACTTACTTCTTGTTTGCACATGCACACTCATTCCAAGCGAGTAAAGAGGCAGTGGCGGTTCCCAATCTTGATTAAGACGATCACACTTGTGGTCAGTTTCTTAATCTTTTTCATGTTGATGGTGATAAGTTGAGTAATGGCTAAACAAGCCTGAGATTCTTGAAAATCCTGGCATTCAACTTATCTGTTATCATATGTTTGAGTCCCACAGCCACTGAATAGTTTAACACGCTTACCAGATTTGTGTAACACACAAGAAATTTGCTATTCCATAATTTTTCCTTTAAATCAAATCATAAACCTACTTAAAAGATTTTCTTCTTCAACTATTTTTACAACATTAGCTGGACATTAAAGTAGAATTGATTTTAAGATAATTTTATTGACTTTTAAAGCCATTCATGGGGTGGTGGGCATGCTGGCCACTCCCATGCATGAAGTGGGGCAGTCTTAGGATTGTTCCGGGTGAGCTGACAGCCAGTGCATCCTTTTGCTGTTTGTTCAATTTCCCTGTCCATTCCTAGCCACGAAATGTAGCTCCTAGCCAAAGCCTTCATTGTTACAACTCCGGGGTGGCCTTCATAGAGTTGTTCTAACAACTGTGCCTGGTACTTGGGTGGAATTATCACTCGAGAGCCCCACATAAGGCAACCATCCTGTAAATAAGTTCATCCTTTCTTCTGTAGAATGGTTCCAATTCTTTTTCACCGGCTGGTGGCCACCCTTCATGTGTTTAACCACACGTGATAATACTGGATCTCTCTGGGTTGCCTGACGAATCATGTCTGCATTGACTGGCAGCACTTCGAGCTGTGACAGTTCAAAAATTTTTGTTGGATCAGCTACTTCCTTGCTGTACGCCTTTTTCAATGGCTTCTATATAATTGGAAAGGTCATTTATACATTTCAGTCAGCGAACTGTATTTGAAAAATGCTCTTGACCTATTGGTAAACAATAGATCGAATTTTCGGGAGAAGCGAGTTATTGTTTGAAAAATCGCAGCCATTTTTCGAGAGGAGCGAATTATCGTTCGAAAATACGTGGTGAATCATCAAACAAAGCGAATTGTCATTCGAAAAATCGCACTGACCAAAACAATAGGTGTCACAAAAATGTGGGGAAATTTCCTTGAAATATTGTTTCAAGCGAAATTTCTTCAAAAAGCCAAAAAAGCCAGGAATTTTGTTGAAGTTCGTTTGCATTACTTTTGCACAATACTGTATTTCCATTGAGAAACAGGATCACTGCTTGAAGCACTGTGGACATCATCTTAACGAGGAGCTTACCAATAGTGTTCATCTTTCATGGGCTGCTTATCACACATCTGTAACAGAACTGCCCAATCCTTTGCCTTGCTTGAGTAGCTTGTTGCCATTGTTTTACGAAAAGGCTCCTACAGTAGCCATGATGAAACAAGGAATGTCTGTGATTGAGGAGGCAGCAGAATTTCTTAACCCAGGCCAAAGTCCTGTCACTGTCTGTGATCAGGTTCTTTCTGCCATTTCAAA
>CM042746.1:37660075-37677575 GCA_022496165.2 Catalaphyllia jardinei | reverse complement strand
TGCAACAAAATTTTGAAACGGCTCTTTTAGCTGCCACTGCACCCTGCTTTGTCGAAGTGGATTGGATATTGCACTGCAGGTCACTATAAACGGCTCTTTTAGGAGCCACCAAATGTTACAAAAGTCAATGACCAACAAGAATAAAGTTCACTTATGAATGAATATGAATACAACAAGTAAACAAACCATTAATGAAAACAGAAAGATGGGAATTCAACATTCATCTTTTGTTGCATTTAAAGAATGCCACTATGGTCGAATATATAACGCAGCGAATATATAACAGCAGATTTTGATCGGTGCTATGACAGTGCCATGATTTGTTTACATTGTTAAACGACAAGGTAAAAATTATCATTCTCATCATGAAGTTTGTGATTATCTGACATTCTTAATAAGTGAAGTCAACAGTCTGCAGACTGCAACTTTGTTATTTGTGAACAGCGGTGTCACGCCATGCAAAAAAACTCCAAACATATTTGGATGAATAAAATAATCGGAAATGTCATGGTCATCAACTACAGTTACAGCGATTATTACTAGTTATGACATTATCAACTGGCTTGGCATGTGAAATTGGGACATGTTGAGAGATTTTAGAAATAAATACAGACAATTTGTAAGACTGGTTGCTTCATTTCACGTGTTGCCATGCCAATCAACACTAAAATGTTGTGTGCAGATTGTATCCCAATTACTCGCACGGCAAGTTGCTGTTTTTACCGTGCAGTCAGAAATTCCGATAGAGATACACAACATCGTCCTTTAGCGACTTTTGATCATCCTGCCCACCTAAACCTCTACAGTTAAACAGTGTTCCTCTCTGGTATGAAATTTGTTGCAGTGTTATTCACTAGCTAGTGAGTTGTTTTGATGAAACCTGGACAGGTACATTTGATCGATTTGACATGCTGTAGCTAAAGAGTTCTATTTAATATGATTGTATCTCCTTCAAGGTAGACGCTCAATAAGTATCTTTGCAGTTTAGATGATTCTTCATTACTGTAAATGGTCTTTGAAGAAGTGCACATTTGTTTCACGGAGAATCAACAATAACTCTGAGCAGAAACAATGTATCGCTATAAAAAGCTATCAAAAATGATATATCGTGACACGAGTAAGATTTATCGCTAAGAGGGAACGATATATTGCTAAGCAAGTACGATATATCGCTACGTAAGAAAGATATATCACTAACCGGAAAAAAATTATCGCAATGTGGAAACAATATCTCGCTGACAGCAAGTGATATCTCACCGAAAAAAAACAAAAGCTGTTACGATATATCCCTCGTTTGAGTTTAGTTAGTGTTAAATATCACCGATATGTCGACAGTCTGGAAACTGTTGAGGTTGAATCTTTCACCAAAGCTTTCCAAAAAAACCGGAAGAAACCCAGCAATTTAATGTACAGAAATGTTGTTGCAACAAAGAGTGAAAAACCTAGAGCTTCCCAAACAAAATGGTACAGAGATTGCGACCTCAATGAGGGGGAAGTAAATTGAAAAAAAAAAAACATTTTAGCTTACCAGAACATGCACCAAAGGTACCAAAATTGTTATTTTCCAATTTAAATTTCTCCATAGACATCTGCCTTCAAATTCCTTTTTGTATAAGATTGCAATTAAAGATAATTATCTTTGCACCTTTTGCAAGGAAGAAACAGACACTTTGCTCCACCTTTTCTGGCAATGCAAGGTGACTTCTCATATCTGGGGAACCTTTTTTCAATGGCTACAATCATGCTCTGTAATTTAGAAGGGTACAGGTAATCATCTTGCCATGACCACTGCTTTGGAGCTGAAACCAGACAGTTCAAATACAAAACAGCAAATTAATTTCTCCTCCCTCATGAGTAGATACTATATTTGGAAGTGTAAGCTGAGAGATAAAATTCCCAACCTTCCAGATTTTTTGTGCCTTTTGAAAAAAAAACATATAAAATCGAAACAAATGACCTCAACCCTGAGCCTGAATAATGGAAACCTCTCCTTGGCCACCTTTAATTAACATTTGCAGCCACCACGTGGCCTTCAGGTGTTATTACACTGGAGATTTTCAAAATTTGGGAAAAATTATGTCACTTCTGTCACTTGCCAAGTAAGGAGTATATGACCTTCAAGGTTTTATCCAATTGCATGCAAAGTTTGGCCTCTTTCCGTCATGTCCCCCCCTCGGGCAATTTTTGTCAAGTTAGCTAATTAGTATGCAAAAAACAGCAATGGTGTCGGTCGCGAGGAAATATCTAAAATAAGGCAAAATCTTTCGGAAATGGATGTTAGGACCTTTGTAATGATACAGAAAACGATTTGGGACCATTTGCTAGTTGCCAAGGCTGAAAATATCCAGAAGTAAGCTTTAATTGAGTTTTCATGCTGAGCACCATGTTTTGAATATTTAATTAGCTAATTATGCGGTCTGCTCTGTTTTCTGTTTCACTCTCTTTTCTAGCCCGCTGAGGTCATTTTTTCATCTAAATCACATATGAATAGTTTGAAAAAGATGTTCCCATTAAAGGTTTAGCCCTCAGGCCATAATTGTGGGATTTTTTGACCGAAAAGCCAGCTTGTGTTATGTTCATGTTTTTTGGTTGCTATGGGCGACCGTGGCAACCTTTGTTGACTCAGGCGATGACGCAGGGTGACAGAAAAATCCTTATTAATTCTCATTTCCTGGAATTTTGCTGAAATTTTAACATGATGAAGCTGGATTGTTAAGGAATAGATAGACTCCTGCTGATGTGTGGTAGCTGTTAACCTTAAGGGATATTTCGCTTTGTTGTCAGGGTTTTAGAGTTATGTTTTTTGGGTTAAGAGCGAAAAAAATTGCCAAACCAAACCATGTTACCTTATCAGTGATATTAGTGACATAGTGACCTATCTATGCTTGTCCAAATATGTAATTGGATTTTGTAGTGTATTAAATGACAGTATGTAATATTATGCAATAACAATAGATAATTATAACAATGTAAGAAGTGTGTGTAAGTATGGCATATTAATGTAAGTCAATCTTTTAACTTGAAACTGCCAGTAGTGTACTGTAAATTTGTTGCTTAGATTGTCTTACAGTATGTAGATTGTAATGTGTAGGTGCGTAATGTGTAGTTCTGTTTTACAGAACTATTGTTCACTGGTCAATGGCATGCAATACCAGTGGCAGATCTAGGGGAGAGGTCCAGGGAGCCTGCCCCCTCCCCGTATTTTCTGTCTCTCGGCCAAGTTTGGCCATTGTTCAATGTGCCAATCAAAAGAAAAGAGTGAGAATGTGCTGCACCACGTGCGACACCATATTGGAAGTGAGAAGTGAGAGATTTTTTCGTGACAGTTCTTCACCAAAATCATCATTTTATGTCAATCAAATTTATATATCAGAGTTTATCAATCAAAGTTTAAGTGTATTATTTACAGCATTTTGCATGTTGTATCGTTGGCTGAATGTCTTTCAAGAAGCTTTGTTGTTGCCCGCAACATATGGAGTGGGGTCACAGAGATCCAGGCAAAAAACACATGTTTAACACATGTTTAACACATGTTTAACACAACTTACACGGAGGAATAGTTGTGTGGTACAGGGAAATGGAGTTCTTCTGGACACAAATAATGGAAAAGGAAGAGCTGTACTTTTTGCCAGGAAAGAATTTGACTTGAAAAAAGAATGCAAAACACTAGAGGTGAGATACACTGATTCTATAATACTTGTGAGGGTCTCCTCCATGCGAGGGTCATGTATACAGGTGCATCTTCTGAATCATTTACATTAATAGCCATCAATGTTTCATTTTGTAGGCTGGAATTGATGCATGAGAAGAGAATCGACAAATATGAGAGGATTTCGACCCTGATCAACATGAAGATCTTCATCAAGTAGAAATAAATGATGAATTGGACTATGATGTAACAGATCCTTCTTAGGATGTAGCATGCTAATTTCCTGAAACAAGCTATCTTCGCTTTAGTTACGAGAATGCCGAAAGCCTGAGTTAAGGTCAGAAATTTCTAACAAAATGAAGAATCTCGTTGAAAGCTACATGTCTTTGAGAGAGGCTGGAACTCGTGCCATAATGAGATATCATCCAATCCAAAAAATTCCAGAGTGAGTACAAAGATCTATTTTCAATGCCTTCTTGCAGAGTGCCTTGATGAATTGTCAGAGGGACCTCGGAGAACATATCATGCATTTTTCTGTTCTGGGAGAACCATGTTCCTAATGTGTGACAGTAATGGGAATTTATACTTTGTGGATTCTCATTTGCATAGCAACAGAGGTGTCCTTATTGCAAGTGTAGGAAAGGGAAATGGACAGGCATTTGCAGACTGGATTGACAAAATGATGACTTTCCACTGGAGCTGTCCCCTAATATCGGCTCAGTAATTGAGGTTGTCTATGGCTGAATAGTTACCCACTGACAGTTTGTAGTTCAGTGTGAATATTTATTATGAGTTAAATATGATTTGGAGAATGATGCTGATTAAGGAGGAGGGTATTATTAATCAGGGCAGACAAAGCTATCCCTGATCTGTATTATTCTTCATATCATATTGAAGCAGATTCTTGTAATATTGTCTATTATTATCCAACTGCACTTCGTAGAGTACAAATAACGCCTAAAACCAGTATAAATATCATGCGGTATTTGTACTCCAGAGGACCGGTTAGGCAGGTTTGTTTGCTGTTGACCAATCACTTAGCTGGATTTCCCACGCCAATTCCGTTCTGCTTTGCATAATTCTGTCAACCATTCCCCGTAAAATAACTATCCGCGAAATTTGCCCCAAGGATATAACAATTTGTCATGTTGGATAATAAATCTCTTATGAGACGTTTTGTTGTGTAGTATCACTGCGAATTTTTGTTTGCTGTTTGTATTTTAACTCACTCTACGGGCTCGCCAAAATATGGCACAACTCATAAAAATACTCAGCAATACTACACAACAAAATTTCTGAGATATATTTACTCACCCAAAACATTTTGAAAAGAACTAACAAGTCTGATTATGCCAGTCAAAAACAGAAAAATATTTTGACTGGTTAATCAGGCTTCCTAATGTCACAGCTACAGTGTATTAGTAAATAAGAGGTGCAGCTGCTGTAATAGGCCCTTTGCAGCTGGGGTCATGTGACCACAATTTTCCTAAAAAATTACATATTATGGGCTATAAGTTAGAGAATGCCAGAAATGAAAAGAGCATATTGAAAATACCAAAATGACCAAGTTTGAGGTCCCTAGCATTAAAGAGTAAATTAATATGTCAGTTTGAATATTTTGATTATTTAAAGTGCTGGTGAGCAAGGCCTTGCTCTCCAGCAACTTTTTCCATACAAAAACATTTCCACTCCAACAGCGAAAAAAGAATCCACAAAAGTTATCTGGAATGGAACATGGCCACCTGAGACGCTCTTTGTGGTTTTTGAACGTTGGCAGAAAAAAGGACTGTCACAGGGTTGGAGAGAATTTAAACAGATAGAGAATACAAGTGTAGAGGGTAATAATAAATTGGTATTGTTGAATACATGGGAAAAAAAACTTTTTCCATTCAAATCTTCTCAGCTTTCTTAAAATTCAAACCGTCATAAAATCTCCTTTTTAATGCCAGGGGCTTCAAACTTAGCCATTTTAATATTTTCGACATGCTTTTTCCATTTCTGGCATTCTTAAAGTTACAGCCCATGAATTTATGAAGTGGGTCATGTGATGGCTTAGCTGCAAAGGGCCTATTGGGCTTTGTAATAAAGTAACTTCTCAGAAAATAAATAGTAGTTATACATGTTAAAAAAAGTTATTATAGATTTAGAGAAACAAGATTCAGTTTCAAATGTCTAAATAGCAAACTACATGTGAAAAGCTGGCTGCACTGAAAATAAGCTTGTTTTGGTAAAGTAACTCTGAATAGATGTATCTTTTGCATCACAACTTGTACAGCTTCTTGAATTGAGTAAGACAAGTTTTTCATATGTATAATACATTAGTGACTTTTAAAGTCTCACTTTTGCTGGAAGTGGCTTTGAAAACTTAAGACTTTCTGTATTATTTTTTCCAAATATATTTAAAACTTGTGATAATTTCCAGATAGGTCTTTTTAAAGAAAAGAAAACAGCATTAATTTTTTTTCCACATTGATGGGATAAACATTGACCATCTTCTTAGCATAAAAAGAGTGAGCTATTTCATCAATGTTACCCTTATAAGAAAGTATTATGCAAAATGTATGCAAATTACAATATTGTATACATCACACTTTATACCTTTTGTACATTTATGAAGTATACATTTTGTAGTATGAATTTGGAACTAAATTGTATGCAAAAGTATGTTTTTGTATACTTTTTGTATAGCACCAGTGTTCCCTAAGTGCGCTTTGTGATCTATACATTTTGTATACGTTTGTATACTTTTTGTATAGTATCAGTGTTGCCTATGTGAGCTTTGTGATGTATACAATTTGTATACTTTTGGACTGGTGTTGGTTATGTATACATTTTGTACATAAAACATCGTTACTGGTCCCTAATGTACAGTATTGTGCAAAAGTAACGCAAACGAATTTTGACGAATTTCTTGGCTTTTCGTGGCTTTTCGAAGAGGACGCTAACAAGTCAGGAAATTTTGAGGGAAAGTTCGCTCTTTTCAATCGTTAGCCACGAAATTGCGGGAGAAAATTCGCTCTGGTTGATAAGCATTCTGACACAAACTAAGCAAAACATGACTACAGTTCGTGATTTGTTGTTGTGTAAAGAGACGTAAAGAACATCTGAAATTACATTCATCAACTGGATCAACTATTACAATCTTTTTACCTGTTGAATGTTTGATTGTTAATACATCCTAGCGGCTAAAAAACGTCAGAGATTCAGTACAAACTTACTGCTTTAACCATGTAAGCACTGAGGCAATTAAAACTTGCAAAGAGCGCCATTTTTTTAAGGTAAGCCCTTCATGTAACAAATCATGACATTTCCCGCTGGGATTCCAGTCCCCGCGTGAGCGAGTGTGACCTGCATTGTTTACACGCATATCAACGCCCCTCAAAATGTTTAGTGCGTTAAACACCTGTGTTCATCCAAAAATCAGAGTAGTGAAGTTAATTTGTGAAAACGAAAGAACCATTTCCGATGCTTTCTCGGACAAAAACGTGCATCGATTTGAACTGCTTGGTTTAGAGAAAGAAAGGGATAATTTTCTACGCAGCTGCACATCTGACGACTTCACAGATCAAAATTGGGCTTGTTTTGCATCTTCTCATGCATGAAACTAAATTCAAAGTCTTCACTCGTGGTAAGTTTTATTTGTAATTTACATTCTTTGTGTTCGTGGCTGAACTCCAGCAAAGAAGTGTGTTGAAAGCTTTTTGTATACTTCGTGTACCCTATATGACTGGTAGATCAAAGAGATCGTGTGGAGAATTTTTGTGCCTGTCTAACGAAATTTCGGGCACCAAGTTAGTGAAATGACGCTGTTATCCGTGAAATTTCGTTTTGTACCAAAAAGTCGACGAAAAAGCGTTCTTTGTTCCAGGGAAATTTCGCTTAAAAGCCCTCGAATTGTCACTCGAACTTTCACGCGAACTTTCCTGGAAAGTTCACGTAAACAAAGAACGAAATTCGTGCATTTCGCTTGCGTTACTTTTGCACAATACTGTATACCTTGTGTATATGTGTACAAAACTAAGTATATGGCAGCTAGTGCACATACCTTCAGCTTGATTAGCATGCAGCTACATCAGCCATGCACGGAAGCTCTTTCTTGCTCAGCTTGTAGTTTCTGCCCGTTGCTTTATGTACACTTGTTGTTTCCATACTGTTGAAAACAACATATGTTTTGCACAGACAAATGCAACGTTTCGCACACCTGGATCCACCCTTCATTAAATCCAAATCAAGCACTGTTGGAAAACTTCATTTTTTTTTTGCAACATAAAACCCCTTAAATGCAGAGACTGTGTAAATTGAACCACAGGTAGAGGTTCATATGATAGAAATGTCTAAAATACATGTAAGAGCCAAGGTACACTGTAAGAAGAATTTTGGTGTCCTTTGAACCAAATTACAATATTGCACTATTGTATATCAAACCAATGGATGTGAAAGTGATATTTGCAACCACTGACTAGCTGCTCAAATCAATCACTCTCCTGGATTTCCCATGATTGTGGAGATCAGCCAAACAAGATGAAGTGATTGTTGTATTGTAAACTGTAAATAGTAATAAAAAGCCATAAAAAAAAAAACAAGAAATAAATTACAATGTGGAAACTATAGTGCTTGTACTGCTTGTACGTGAATTCAGTGCTGACAGTTTATTCCTGAAGCTGATTTTTATTCCAGACTCTGAGCTTGCTTGGTACTTCTTCAAGGTAAATCCTTAAAATAAATAAGACAGGATAACGATCTGCTAAAAATTAAGGAGTTCTTCAAATGTTATGGACATGACCAAATACAGTGTTTATTAGTCAGTGATCAAAATATCACCTACAAGGAACTCAACCTACCTACTTTGCCTGTTACATTGAACTTGTGTTATGCAACTGAATTTGATTAAGCTGGGTTTTAAGTTCAGTGGGAGATACATGCTTTGAGGTTGTCTACGTGATTCTTTTCATAGTAAAGTCTAACTAATCCATTGTTTCTCTTAAGGGTGTTAATTTCTTCTCATTAAGGTATCGATCATCATTGTCATCATCATCATCATCATCATCATCATAACCACCACCATCATCATCATTAATAGTGTTTCTGCTTACCAACAATGCTGTTGAGGATATCCTGATCAATGGATTGTTTACCATTTGCCCCAGTTTGTTTTTTTCCTACTTATTCCCTATTCCCTAATTCCCTACATTGTAACATATATGTTATAAACAGCTCAAACATAATTGACCAACATCAGAGTTATATACACAATCATGTAGAATACAGGATTTTGAGTCAAGTAAGTCCCCTGTCGTTGGAGCAAGAAATTTATGAAGCTCTCTCCTCTCCTCGTTTTCTTCACAATTAAGACAATGGTAGACTGTTTTACCAGTGTATATTAACAGTTGAAAGATGTTGTAAAATGCAACACAGGTGATCACTACTGGAACTTGTCATCAAAAGTTGCATCGATAGAACACAGGAAGCCCATACAAACGGCATGTCTGTTTGCATGTTCAAAATATAAAGAAATGTATGGGAATATCGCAGAGTCGTAGAATCGAAAACTTATATGGCAGTCTTCATTAATATTCTGATAACAAATGAGTACTCTAAAGGCTTATTAAATAGTTCCTAATTGTTGTGAAGAACTTACCAGAAAATTTGAGTACTGTGCATTTGTAATAGTTGTTGTCCTCGTATTTGGCAAGCTTTTGATTGTCTTCCACAACAATATCAGCAGACGAAAGGACATGAATTATCCCATCATCTAAAAACTGGACAAGGGCAAATTCTAAACAAAGAAAAATGCAATGAAACTTAGTGTACTTATAGTGTTTCTTCCAAGCTAACCATATGAAGCGAACTAAGCTTTATAAGCCTGATTAATTAAGCTTATGTCGACGTGCAGAAGTTCAGCAGCATCACCGAGCCAGCTCATGTACCACACTTCTGTCAGAATAGGCATCATTTTGATGTCTCTCTGTTCCAGTGGTTTCATTTAAAAGTTTGATCGTACAGTACTTCATGTGCATGGAAGATATTTGTTTACAAATACTGTTTTTTGTTATTTAAATTTCTAGGCAATAAAACAAAAGAAGAAGAACAAGAAGCCAATAGTCCACTGGTTTGTCGATACATCTTCAACATCTAGACTGCGTATTACAGTGTTATTACAGCAGGCAGTATCGTTGAAGAAAGTTGTAGTGTGACGTAGACAATCCCTTACCTTCATCCTCGTAACGAGAATGATTCTTTCAAGTTCTTGAAGTAGGTTGCTCGTTCATTTCAGATTTCTTTTTCGTTTGGAAATTTGAAGGCCTTCGTGCAAAAAGGGCGTATATTGCTTTTTTGGCTGATTTTCATTTTTTGCAGGATCGAGCTAATTTTCGGCAGACTGAATTGTTTTGACATGAAAAACCTGGTTCTGTAATTGATTTTGTTGATTTGCGCTTCGTTTTTGAGAAATAACGTATGCAAAAAAACTCAGTTTTCCTAGTGGCATCTTTTGGAGATCTTTTGTTGAACGAAAAACAAAAGAAACCCTTTGTTTCGCTAAACAATGAAGTCACCAAAGCGTCGCCAGTTTGCTGCTAGTTGTTCAAAGCGAGACAAGCTTTTTGCCCTATAATTGATCCACAATTCTCACCTCTGCTTCGTTAGCACAAGCGATAAGGCGCTGAACGGGCTACATTCGTGTTTCTTTTGACGTGATACCGGTTTGATACGAGGTCTGTCGAATTTTTTTTTCGGTTTATTTATCCTTTTTCTTCCAAAACCCAAAACATCTATTTAAAAAAACAGTACTGTCGAGTTTGCGTCGAGTGGAAATCCACCTTCGAAGAATTCGACCCGACGGATCAATACAGCTTTTATTATGTCACTTCGCTAGCACTAGCGATAAGGCGCTGAATGGGCCTCATTCGTGTTTGTTTTGACGTGATGCCGGTTCAATACAAGGTCTGTCGATTTTTTTTTCAGGTTTATTTATCCTGTTTCTCTCAAAAACTAAAACATCTATTTTAAAATAAATCGTGCTGTCGAATTTGCGTTGAGTCGAAATCCACCTTCGAAGACTCGAGCCGATTCAAGTTTTTATTATCCCCCAGTGTCACTGATACTAGTTTTGATACCAGGTCAATCGGTCTCTTTTTCTTTCGATCTATTTATCCTTTTTTCTTTCAAAAACCAAAACATCTATTTAAACCGACCGCACTGTCAAAGCTACTAACAGTAACCGTTTTGGGTTAGTGTCACGTCGAAATCCACCTTCGAAGGATTCGAGACACTGCAAGTGTTATGATTCACATGATTATGCCAAGCACTGAGTTCTGTTCCGGTTTCGATACGACGTCGATCAATTTTTTTCAGTCTATTACCCTTTTTCTTTCAGAAACGAAAACATCTATTAAAAAAACTGTGCTATCGAAGCTGCCAACAGTATAACAATCAGTCATGTAAACCCACGTTTGAAGGATTCGCTCGACTTTAACCTGCAATACCCTGGAATACCGAAACTGCTAAAGCCCACTGTGCCCACAACACAAAAATTACTAAAACCTAGAACTCATAAGAAAAGCTAAACCCTGGTAACAAAAAATTACTCAAACCATAGACTTCCAATAATTTTTCCCTGACCTGTTAGCAGGTTAGTTTCGACCTTTCGCGACTTATGTCGCTCATGCACGCCACTTTGTCGCTCGAACATTACCCTCTGTTTCGCTTTGCTCGATGGAGATAAAAACAGGTCGACTTGCTGCAATTCTACAAAAGCCAGTAACACATAAGAAACCCTAACACAGGATTATAAAGACCCGTACTTCCGAGAATGCTCAAACACAAGCAAAAGAAGTTGTGCTTATGTGGTGATGATTTCCCGTTGGGTGCAGGAGTTTTGTTTGACCCCTAAATGATACCGCTTGAAACGAATTAGCTCTATTACCAGCCGCTGTTCAGGAATGGACCCTTGCTAGTGGACCAGACTAAAGAGACCGGTGGAAATTGAACTTAAAAATCGTTTCTTTTATTACGTTTCTTCAAGACGACCTTAAAAGATATTTTGCCAGCTAAAATTAGGGTGTTTTGTCATGAACAGCATAAGTTAGACCAGAATCTTAAAAGCTGTTACAAAAACTGACTTTCTTTAAAGGTTACATCAATCTGCCATCGAGCTGCCATTACGATCAGAGGGCTAACAAAAACTTCCCTCGACATACAGGTATTACGTTGCACTTGTTAAATGCTTCATTAACTTTTTCGTCATTTGTAAACCTACTGATTTTGTATGTCATCTTATACTGTATCAATTTGAATACTGCGCAATAAAGTTGAACTTCAACTTAAACTTAAGTTGATGGAGTCAATGCAAATACTCCTCTGTATCCCTTTCCAGTGCCACGTGCTCCCCGCGGCGTACGCGTTCCCCTCCACTGTCTCGTTTCTTATACCAGAATAATCAAGATTGATTAACATTGATAATTTTTTATCTGACAACGCAAACAAGTGGAGAAGACACATCTAAGAAATTTTAAAACTATTTACAAATGTTAAAAAAGAGACCACTGAAATAAAACAATGACAAATAATGTAGCGAAATAATTCACTACATGGGTTTCATTCTTGAGAAGACACATACCTCTGTTACTTAGTTCTTATTAACCAAGCAGGAGGTCTGTATGGGAGAATCTTGACCGAGGTCGCCAGTACAGACCAAAGGCAGTACCAGCGACCAAGGTCAGGATTCTCCCATACAGACCGACCTAGCTCGGTTAATAAGATGTTTATTATATGGTCAAACAAGAAAACAACGGAACAAATAAATAATTTTATTTGGTTCCCTGTGCAGGCTCAAGTATTTAGGTGGCTTTCTTCTGTCACTGGTCTCCAGTCCAAACGGGACAAAACTAACTGTTCAAAATCCAACTTCGTCAATTTTGAATGAACAGAAAATTTTTCATACAGGCTCAATTAAAAAGCTTGTGGTTGAAACAACACTTTATGAAAAGCGACCAAAAGTGCAACTGCAATGTAATTAGTTGGATGCCTGCTTATGCCTCAATCGCTCAGCGATCAGTTCTCATTCAGCCTTGCGATCTTCAACTGATCACCACTGAAAACTTTGATGTTGAATGTGCAGCCTTCAAACTTGTCAATATGCGCTCCAGAAAAAATTGCCTGAGGCTGGATTTGTTGGATTGTAAGGACATTTTGCTGTGCTGTAGTGGAGGTACTGACTCGGTTTTCCTCGGACTGAACGGATGTATGTGGCTCCCGACTCAGGATAGCAGACATATCTCGCTGTCGCTTCAGAGATGCTGAATGGTAGCTGTCGAGGCTTTTCAAATTTTTATGACCGCTTAGCTGTGCAACAAAGTTTGGCTAAACGTCTGCTTCGAGAAGTCGTCCAATGCTGGTCTTTCTAACAGAGTGATTAGTAACCTTCTTGTTTGTGTCATCGAGTTTGGCTGCAACAAAGGCGTCTTTCAGGAACTTGCCTATATTCTTTCCGAGGGGTCTGTCGAGATACCATACTTTGTCGTTTGGTTTTCGTCTATGATTTATGGCAAGATAAAAAGGAGCGCCTGGTTCTAACATCACTTCGGAACGATGACTTCGGTTTGTAAAATTCAACTGTGCATCTTGACTTGTTGCAAGTGTGCGCTTTCGGTTCGAAGGCTCTTTGATGACCGCCATCTTGTCCGGTTCTTGTTTTGCTGCCTCTCTGACTTCCACACAAGGTATCCGGAATCAGTTTCAGGATCACTGGCCAATCCTACATCTCCCCAACACAGCTTACGGCTTTCATCGCGAGCCCCTCAACCAAAATGGAGACAAAGAAACCACCACAAAGCCCTTTGTAATGATTTCGGATCCTGAACACCGAACTAGCCATTTTCAAATAGTGCATCTTCTTCGGCTTCAGTGAGCTCTCTTGTGGCACTTGGACAATTTCCTTTTCCTTGCCGAACCAGGTTCTTTCGTTTGGCAGCAAGTACCTCTCTGGACTTGGAGAACTCGTTATCCTTAAGAATTTTAATCAGACTTCCTTTTTCATGCAAGTAGCGTTAAAAACTTCACTGGAAGCCACTTAAAGTACTTGGCTCGTACTCAGTACCATTTCGTTTACGAACGGAGATGAAAAATTTGGACAAAAGAAGGTCAAGCTCACTGGCAGGTATGTTTTCCATTGCTCTAGACTCTTTCAGTGACTCACAAAATTTCTTCCATGCGTTTAAGTCGCTCTTAGTCTTTATTTCTGCTCCTGTAAAAATATCTCAATTTTGACTTCATCTTTGCTTGTAGCTTCTTCGGTAGGACTCAAATTTGCTAATATTCGCTCCTTTTCTTTTCCTGCTTCCTCGTGAAGGTCCAATGATTCTTCCATTAAGTAATATGAACAGGAACAAGCCAATTATTTTATATTCTTTGATTGTAACTTTTTGAAGGCAACAGTTACATTAAGATCAGTCTAGATGCTGGTCTAGATGGGAAAATCTAGACCGCTTTCAATATAGATTTCAGCCAATCAAATTCGTGAATTCAGTAGTTCCCATTCCTTGTGAGACACAGCCATATAATAAAAGAAAATAACAGGAGAATATCGTTTAGTTCGAGATTTTAACTTTATTACATGTTACAAAGTTTCTCAGAGCATTTTACTCAGGTGTACTCGAACAGACACATTTGTAAACAACAGAAACATATTCTCTAACCTTTCTGCTCTTGTTGCTCAGACGTCATAAGTTTGTGCTGGGATCCTACTTGGTTCACGATCATGTCTAAAAAAAATACGTTGACGCTTCTGAAGATGCTTTTTGTCAAGGTGAAGAGTCGATAGCCCCAGTTGATACCTAACTCCTTTGGCATATTAAACATGATTCTTGGCGAATTCACTCCAAACGTTCGCTCGTAAATTGGTCTCTCGTAAGCCTTGCAGACCGACCCTTTCCAAAAACGGTCTACCGTGAACTGTGTGTTCGTTTGTATTTGATTTCATCGCCCTAGAAATCATGGAATCCGACCTGGTAGCTTTTTCACGACGACATCTGCAGTAAATTCTGTGTCGTACGCTGAATTAGTGACACATGCGCTGTAGAGACCAGACGGCGATTTGTGACTGAACGAGGGGAAAAAAAGCCAAAATTTCAACCCTGGCCTCACTGCCTGGGTAAAAATTGTTTTGGGGGCTAATGAAAGATAATTTTGAAACAAAGTGCTTTCTATGTTGAATCCCTCATTTCTTCTATACCCATCCTACAGTATTGTGCAAAAGTAATGCAAACGTATTTTGCCGAAATTCGCGACTTTTCTTGGCTTTTCAACGAAAAAATATCGAATTTTCGATGGTAGCGAATTTTCAACGAAAAGTCATGATAATTCGTGATGCCTATTGTTTCCAACTGTGAATTTTCGTAGGACAATTCACTCGGAATGAAAATTGACTTAGAATTTTCGAGTGAAAATTCGAGCTGTTCGATAAATGACTTAAAACATTTGAGCAAAATTTCAATCTTTATTTGCTCTGCTCAAACATTCCCACGCATTTTCTGGAAGATAATTTGCCTAGTTCAAATTTACCGGGACGATTTCATTTCTGATGTCGCTTCACAGTGTCCGTTTATACAACAGGTTTATACAAGACTCACCTGTATTATTTCAAAGGTACTTTTACTGTTTACTTCATATTAAAAGCATTGCAGCTCTTACACCATTGTTCTTTGGTGGTTTCTTGGCTCAGGAACACAAGGACCACTCGCTGACACAGGCCATGTTTGCGTAACCCAGACTCCGTGTGAACTGGTTTTTGTATTACCATGGCAACCGCTTGTGTTCAATACTGTTTGCATGCACTCAATCATTCCTGTTGAAATTCTCTTGTGGTAATCATGCCGAAAGTTATCCAATTACACTCGAATACGAATCAAGCTTCTTTACAAACAAGGTCTCCACCCAGCTGAGATGTTTAAATTGTTGAAAGGGAAAGGCTTACTTGTCAGCTTTGCCAGTATAACAAGAATTATCAAAAAGCTTCAACTCATTGGCTCTGTAGCTATCTTCCGCATTCTGGAAGACCCAGGAAGCTATCTGTAGAGGCAAACGCTTTTGTAGATTGGCAAACTTGTGTCTCTATCTTCCTAGATTTTTCTCTAGACTCTCGGAAAAGTCCTTCATCTTGTTTATTCATTATATAAACCCAGCCAAACACGGACCACTCACTAGGCTGCTTAGCGAACCTTGCACGGGTACTACCCAGCCCAGGAAATGCACAAACCTATATTTACCCAGGGAGCAAAACAAATGTACACCCGGGCAGGCTTCACTATGTGTTTAAGGTATTCTTTTGTAGGGAATGCCCCACTTTCCCTTTACATGACATAGCTACTGATGCAACATCTATACCACAAGCCAAACAACTGCGGGCTCGTAAGTTTTCCAATGTTCTCATCATGCTCGGCTTAAACGTGATGTTTACATGGCACATGGCTGTGCTGAACATGGAGTTGATGCTTATGGTCGATATGGAAGCAGAAAATGCTTGAAATAAGCTTATTGCTTTTAAAAACAGGAAGGATTCAGTTTACAAGGTAAGCCGTCCGAAGCCAGTTTTGTACGGTTCTCTAGACCCGATCGAGACATGCACTGCTTGGGCTAAAAACACGTGAAAGATATTTGACAGCTTTAAATGTAATGTTTCATTAAAAAAAGATTTTGTCTACAAAAGTTCTATCTAATTGCTATGTTGTTTGTTTTGGGAAAGTGCACTTCTGTAAACATAGTCACGTCAAAACACTTGACCTACTTGCGAATAGGCACCTAGTTTTGATGATCGATAAAGCGGGCTTGACAATCAGTTGCTAAAACAGAGTTTACGAGGCTGTGTTTTAAGGAATTACTTGTTAGGCAGTCACTTATTTTTGTTGTGCAAGGCATTCCCTTTTTCCATTGAAAGTAGCCCATTAAACTGTCGCACCGTTGAATCTATTTTCGAGTTTAGTTTATTTACATACATGTACATTTGTTCAGTTGTTCATGTCACGAGAATCTGCTGTTTCCAATTTGCATATCTTGATTTTTCGTTTGGCTACCTTGAAAATCCGCTGCTTCAAATTTTGCTATCTCAAATTTTCGAGAAAGAATGAATTTTTTGCTGTGAACCCTACGAAAAATTAATGAGAACAAAGGACGACTTTCAATGAACTTCCTTTGCATTACTTTTGCACAATACTGTATATACACACACGCCCCATACAAAGTAAGACAATTACATGTACCATTGACCACTAAAAACAATACCATAAAATACCATAATACTCTTTGTTGGTCACTCCATGATTTTGCCTAATCATTGTTTTCAGTTTCTCTTGGGGGCCAAGCTTATGCAAAATTTTGTAGTGACCAACAAAGAGTATTATGGTATGTTAAGGTAGTTTCTGTAGTGCTCAATTATAGGATGTTTTTAACCGACCCCACCCCATTCATTCTAAATTTGGATCACGATTTTCATAAGGGCAACAAGACATTTATTTCCAGTAACTTTACATCTATAGGGGGATTCATGCTGATGTCATTGTTTACATTTTTGCTCATTTGCATACGACTTTGCTGACAGAAATAAACATGTCAGATATGAATTGACTCCAGAAAGCTAAAGAGCTAGTTAAACTTAATACATGCTGAAATTCTTAGTTCTTTGCATGTAATATTTAAGGAGAAATTGTCTTTCAAATACTCAAATTTCTGGGTGGCAAAAGCGCTAATGAGCTCGTACATTCTTTGTAAAATTTTGAGTTTTTAAATCAGCATTGCACAAAAAGTATTCAATACATCAGGCTCATTCATTGGCAGGGTTAATCATACTATGACCTTTCA
>CM042746.1:37645075-37655075 GCA_022496165.2 Catalaphyllia jardinei | reverse complement strand
ACTGAGGTAGGTTTACATTTATTTTGAGCTTTAACTTAGACATTTCTCGATATAAGTTTACGATAATAAGAGTCTTCAATATTCTCCCATACATTTCTTTATATTTCGAACATAAACAGACACACTGCTTGTATGGGCGCCCTGTGTAAAAACTAGTTTTACCATTACGATGAAGTCAACTGAATTATATGACTAAAGAGCTTTGTTCCTTACTTTGAAGATAACTAATGTACTTAAAAATTCTTTTATTTATATCAAAGATAAGAGGATATCGCCCAGTTTCAGCCCGGCGTGCAATATTAGAAGCATTGTCACTCACTTGCAAATAGGGTTTACAAAACTCTAAGTGACCATTTTCAATCGGTAAAGTGTCCAGGTACTTCAAGTCTGATTTGATAAAGAGACCCCAGACTCAATAACTCAAATAATAAATACCGTTAAGACTTGTGTATAAGCCGCACTTGTGTGTAAGCTGCACCCCCAACTTTCAAGCATGGTTTCGAAAAGAAAATAAGAACTCCAAAAACCACTTGACATGTAAAAAAAGTTCGTTGTTTGTTCTCAGAAGATGTTAACAATAAACTCGACAAAATCTGTGTATTTCCAGTGACATTAACAAGTTAATCAACTTTGAAAATACCTTTTGAAAGCTTCTTTTTAATCAATTTCCCTGTTCCCGGTAACTGACAACAGTTATCTTCATTGCTAAAGCCCACAGTTGAAAGAAAACGATGGAATTTGAAGGAAAATGATGCAAAATGTTTGCTTAGTTACCATCCAGTTATTTAATGAGGAAAGTCTGGATGCCAGAACATGGAAACGATTGCTTTCACATCAGCTGTTCATGGATATCATGTTTATCAAGACCTATTAAAGCCATCAATTGGAGAAAAACTTGTTTCTAAACGAGAGTTTAACCCTATGGACATACACAGGGTGAAAGTAGAATTCCTGAATTGCATGGTATTTTCTTGCACGTAGTGGAGAAATCAGTGTTGCATTGAAGTGATCGGATTGGAGGTTCCATGCCAGTTAGAGTTAACTGCTCAAACAAAGTACAAATGAAACTCTTGAAAGAACTACTTGCGGACAAGAGTCTGGTTTAGAACCGTCCTAAAGATTCTAACAAACGGCTCAATTAGGAGCCACCGAAAGCAGTGATCGATAAACAACAGGTTTCATTATGTTTAATCATTATCTACTGACGGTTTTCAGTTCAATTTGTGACAACAACAAGCCAGATTACTCTCTCTGAAAGAAATGGTCTCGTGTGTAAGCTGCACCCGTGATTTATGGCCCAAAACTGCACGAGTCTACGGTAACTCAAAATAGGTGGAATCATAGCCTGCAGTGCAGGCGTTATTTTGGAGTGGAACGCTAAATAACATCGGGTTTTCGCTGCCGCCATCTTGGATGCTTGACAGATAGAGGAGGATTGGTGCAGAGGGGATGTCGGGCGGGGGGTGGGGCAAAAATAACGCCTGCCGGCAAAGCCTGTGAAATCATTGAACGCCCCCTAATTAGTAGCACTTGATTGCCTTTCCAGAAATGTACCAGCAGCCAATGAGAATCGATTTCGTTTTTACCGGAAGCCCAAAATTACTTCCGACAAAAACATTCACGCACATGTATTTGTCAAGTTTGTGTGAAACAGAAATCGATCGAGCGAGCGAGTATGCGAGTGAAGTCATGTCGGAAAGATGTCCTAGCGACAGCTGTAGGATTTGCAAAAGCTCTTTTAAAGTGAAATTTGGAAACATTCCTGGCAAACAAGTATATTCGTCGTCGGAAAACCTTTTTAAACCCTCGCAGAGGAAGGACAGCATTGGACTTGTGTTAGCAAAGGTTTGTAGTAGTGTCGGATTAGCGTTGTTGAACAATCCTTCAACATATTCTGATCGTGTTTGCAACCCGTGTGGTCGAAAAATTCGTAGTCTTGGTCAGTTGTTCCAGTTTGTTAAAGCAGGCACGACTCCGACGTTGAACAGTGCCTCTGTAAGCACCAAACGCACATTGGCAACTCCGGAGAAAGCGAGCCCTTCGTGGAAAAAATCAAAAGTTGTTCGTGTTAAATCGCCAACAGCCAAGTCGCTATCGCCGCAGTCAGCTGGCAAATCAAGAAAATCTCTCGCATTTGGTGGAGAAATTAGTTCTATGCCGCTTTCTTCTACTCAAAAGGAGGATGAAATGCTGAGTAAGCTCAACGTGGATGATTTGCCGCAAACAGGACTTCAGGTAAAAGTTGTCTATATGATTCCGTCTGGCACTGCAATTACGAGAGTTCCCCGAGACGAACCAACAAAAAACTTGGTCAAAAACATTGCATGCGAAAACTGGCGTGAAGGGTCTAATGCTATCCTTAAACACAAAGAACTTGCCCCAGAAATAAACATTGCAATCTGCAAGGCTGTTTCTAGAGAATTCAGTGATTACCTTAAATGTGAGAGCATGTTACTTGCCAGAAATCCAGATGAACTCGCAGGGTTTTCCAACAAATTGTTTATGGAGGAGATTTGAATTCACTGCCCTGTTTGGTTCGACTGTCAACTCGGAGCAAGTGGTCTTTCCTCAAAGGAAGAAGCTGTTGGTGGACGAGTAAACTCTATGGCACTTGCGTCATCAACGCTTGCTCGTCTAAGAAATCCTCAAGCTTCCGCAGTCCACTACAGGATTTCCACCATATTATTTCACAGTGGCGTCAAGCATGACGACCTTAATCGCCTGAATTGTCTGGGAGTATGTATGTCCCCCGATTCCATCGTTCGTCTTCAAGGTAAAATGAACATGCAACTGGAAGGAAAGGTGGACATTTGGAGAAGTGCCATAGAAGAGAATCGCGGTGCTATCAAGTTGGCCAAAGAAGTCTTACAAAAGCAAGGTTCCTTGCCACACCTGGATGTAAGCAAGCAGCACCTCGAGAGTTACGACTACTTCTCTACAAAGGGACACGAATGCTTAAAAACGCTCTTGAATGAGGAGGTGGCGAATGCAGGTCTTAATGTGAATACCAAGGACTGCATGCAAATCGTTGTTAAAAGATTGGAGGGAACCAAACTACCTTTGTACAAGTAAGCATTTTAACTGTAAAGCATCAGGCCACTTTCTCAAATATTCCTGGTCAATCATATTGCGATGATTTATTTATGTTTATTTTGATAGCTAAGAGTAACTTCAAGAGGCTATAAATATTTTCCACAACGTTTTATCATATCTATTTTTTCCCCTAAATTCAATAGTTCAATGATTAGTACAAAGGGGACAATATTTGAGTTTAGCCTTTCATCTACGGTGCATGTTAGGGAACTCTTCTTTTATTTATTTTATAAGAATAGTGTGAGATAATTAATACACTGTATAATTTTGTAAATATAAAAAAATTGATTGGTGGGAGACAACATCGATTATGAAATCCATGCCAGAGTCCAGTCTCAACAGCATCGCAACCGCTCCATCCACTGGACACATCAGTTTGCTGTGCTTGATAGAGTCCAAGACCCACAACTTGACCGGTTTTCCAGCCAGAAACCAGTCAGCGAGATTCAATTTGCAGAACTCCTGCCTGACAATGATGTTATGGCAAATCTTGTCAGAAATTGGTCTGTTATTGTCAGCCGGGTAATAACAAAATATCTGCAGCCCTTTCACCAGTTTAGAGATGTGGGAGTAAGGCACATCCCTCATGAGTACTCAAAAGAGATGTCTCAAAAATCTGATTCTGTGAGTAGTAGTTTGACTGTACATGATGTAACTTTTTTTGGTTTGCTTACTGTACCTAACTCAAACCTTGCCTTGGCTGTGAAAACCTCTATGTAACTATATGTCAGGTAATCAAGGTAGGCAATGACATTAAAAATAGCTCTTCAAACTGCTTCTGGTTCTGTTTCTGCACATGTATGACAAGAGTGGTTGTGTATGAAAGCTCCTTTTTGGCTAACACCAATATCTCAGAAAGAAACCAATAAAAACTGTTGTATTGGTTAAATTAGATCAGTTTTAATTTGATAATACTCAACTGAAAAACTGCATATTTAATTTTTACTTCATAGTTTGTTAGCTTTTAACGACTGCAGTTCCAGAAAATATCTATACTTCCCCATGCAAGGGATTGGAATTTCCTGGGGCTGGGGGGTCCTGCAAGACCAACATATTCAAAGCAATGTAGGAAGCTTGTTTAGAATTTCTAGCTGGAGAGGTTTGGATATTTTCTGTAACCCCATATTGTCATATGACAGACTTCTGCATTGGTGGATAACTTTCCAAATATTTTTTCTGCTTGTGTAGTGCTTTCTAAGTATGCAGTTCTTAAACCCTAATGTGTCTGGAGAGATGGCCCAACTTCTCCAGCACAACCAAGAAAAGTATGTACCTTGCTTGACCAAGGGAACCAAGAAGACCATCCTTGAAAAAGTATCCCTGCATGGTGACCAGCTCTTTGAAGACCGTGCCAGGAATGTCATTTGGACATACAGGGATGGACTGAATGATTATGAGAAACTACAGGGAATCGACACAGAGTTTGCAGACTGGCATGCTAAATACACTCTATACAAGGTACAATGCTAGAACTGATGCCTTTTGCAAGGGCAGTTCCAGGATTTTGAAATGGGTGGTGAATTTTTGTAATAATGTCAGAGAAATCAAATATTTCAATATTTGAGGGATAAGGAGAAAAAAAGGGGGGGCTCAGTAAAGGGGGGGGGGGAATTCACCGATTTCACCTCCCCTGGATCCGCGCCTGTTTTGACACTCACAAGTGAAAAAGGATTGATTACTATCTGAAATGTAACATGGATTAGCAAGTCCTAAAACTGTTATAATTGTTTACTAATATCTTGTGTATAATTTAATTAGACAGAATTCAAAATGTTTGTAAGCCACTCTTCTGCTTCTGAAATTGGCACTACCAGAGCCAGCATCAATAGAACTGGCAAAACAAATGCTGCAAAAGGGGTGGAAAACCATTACAACGAGTATAGCGAGTTTCATGCCAGAGAAACAGAAGCCCACATATGTGCATCATTTATGGAAATGACAGGAATGCAGTCCACCAATGGTAAGAAAATTAAAACAATAATATAGTTCCTCCTACTGTTCATTCCCTCACCACCCCTCAGTCCAACATGTCATGATAAGTATTTCCATAGATGTACCTGCACCTCACTCTACAATTAGTTTAAAGCTCAAATGCAGACATACATAAAGTATTTAAAAAATTGTTACACATTTGCAATTTATAACACATGCAGAATTAAAATGTTATTCTACAGTGTGCTTGTTAGCATTTTTCAACTTGGATTGTTATTGGAACCTCAGTGGTAAAATTTTTCTTTATTAGATAAGCCAGGAATTGCCATACCCGAGAAAACTGTGTCTAAGCAAACTAGAGCCAAATGGCTTCTGGAGGTCTGTGAGGAACATGTAAAGAAATTTGTCTTCAACACAGATGAGATTTCACAATTGGTAGCCCAGACTACAGAGCTTGAAGGAGTAGACCAGGAATCCAGATGGGTGTGTCGTGCACCTGACTGCAACAGGAGTTATGCATTTCACTCTGGAAGAGTAAGGTAGTGTACAAAATGTTATTGTGACACAAAAGTTCTGAAACCTATCTGTAGAGGAACATTTACACAGTAAAAGGATTTTTCCTCTAGCAGCCAATAGGGTACCGAGGTATATTGGTGATAGTAAAGAGGGCAGTAATTACTTTGTGTGCTTTTTGGGGGTTTGAAACTAGATATTTTCAGGCCATTGTACTTAATTATATATATTAAGAATTCTATAAAGTAAAGGTTTGACACCATTTGCACCTCCCCAGCTCAAAGAAAAAGTTCCTTTAGATATAAAAATGAATATTTAGTGAATGCCTGTAATGGATAGGAACATGTTAAATCATAGGCATGAAGTTGAGGTACACAATCTCTCATTTGATGGTGGCCAAGACACCAGAGATCCTTATGGCTATTACTACTGTAGGATGCGGTGTGGACTAGTGTTCAAGACAAAAGCCACAAGAAACAGGTACATGTACGAGTGTTTTGATTTCTTGTCAACCTGTCAATTTTACTGTGAAAAAACTGTCAGTCAAGAACATCAGCCAGCTATGAAACAAGATTATTTATTTATTTTTCTGCTTTTCTTAATACAAACCTACAAATCCTAAATTACCACTGACTTCCCCAAAAAACAGGAACCTATTTTGTCTGACTTCAAAAATTGTAGGTTCTTACTGTGTAACTGAGCCACTTAATTATCCACTCCCCATTCCCAGTCAGGTTTTAGTGATACGTAACACCCTCAGTTAAAATAACAGGCCTAAAAATTAGGGGTAATGGAGTATTTTCTTGAAATTTTATCCAGGCATGAGGAACAAAAGCATGGAGAACCCCTACCAGAGGAAGACATAGCACAAGATGAGAGTCAAGAAGACTATAAATTCAATTATCATAGTGCAAAGCTCACATTTGGGCTAGTGTTGCTTGAATTTAATGATGCTGTTAAAGAAGGTGATGGACGACGTCTGTTTAAATTATATAAACTAGCTTTGCTCTTGTACAAGACACATGGACACTACAAGTATGCATATGCTGTCCTTCTGTATCTGGTGAAGTGCATAGCAATCCTTCCACCATCACAGGCACTGAGATTAAAGTGGAACAGGACTTTTAATGGAAGTGGCCTTCCTGGACGAAACATTCCACTTGACCTACAGAAAGAACATGATAATAAGGACATTAAGACTATGTGGCGCAACCTGGGTGCAAACCTTGATGAACACAACGCAGAAAGAACAGCTGGAACTCTGGAATCAAGGCAACTTGTTTACAAGTCTGTTAACCGTGACTGTGATCTGAAGGAGCAGCATTTCTCAAGGGACAACCCCAAGGAGGAAGAGGCTGTCCACCAGATCATAAATGACCTGCTGAACAATGATGTTTTTACCAAGAAGCCTGGCCGTGATGGTTATGCAGCATTCCCAAAGTTTAAAAGGGATCTCATTGACTGCCTCGACTACAGAGACCTGCACAAATGGTTGAAAGAGCACATTGATCTGTGGGGTTCTATATACCAGCAAGAACACTAGCATTCAACTGGACAAACATTGTATTGTAAATATGAATAGTTTGCATCTAGGTCATTATTTACTAAATAATAATGTCACTCAGATGAGATTATGTAAACAATTTTTATGTGTAATAGTTTCTGTCCTTTCTTTTCTATGTACAAAGTATTTACTTTAATGCTAGTTTTATTTGCTCATGACAGAAATTACATCCAATTTGGACAAGTTAATTTCTTACCACACAGAGTATTTCTGAGATTCCTGGAAGTTTGAGAGCTTGAGAACAATTAAGATTTCTTTTGTACATTACACAGGCTGCATTGTAACTTGCACTGCCTTTACTTAAACATGAAATCATCTTAGTAGCCTTGCTTCTGGCAAAGAGAAAAACCTTTTTTAATGATAAAAACCATTGTAAAAATTTGATCTTTTTTCAATGAACTGTGAACGATGACCCAAGGAAAATGAAGCCACCAGCAATCGCAAAATGCAAGATCTATATGAAAACTACTGCACAATGTCCAAAAAATATTTTTAAAAATCTGAGCAATGATAACAAAATTTGTAATTCCAGAAAATATCTATACATTCCCATGGAAGGGATTTTTTTAAGAGACCCCCCACACCTCTGGAAATTCCAATTAAACTTAGCCTCATGTATTTCTTTATTTTTTTGGGCCTTACAGAACCCCCCACCCCCACAGGAAATTCCAATCCCTTGAACTTTTGGGGGAGTATGGATATTTTCTGGAACTGCACAATAAGATTTAAAGTAATAATTAAACTACATATGTTATCAGTAAAGTCCCTGAGAGTTCCCAGAGAACATGGTTAATGTCAATGTCAATAACAGTTAAATTTCCAAGAGTACTGAATCATTGTCACTTTCAACACCTAAATCAATCTCATTGAAGTCAAACCACTTGTGCACTCTTGAATTGACATTTAGTAACTCAGGAACTGAATGCAAGTTCATAAAAGTTAAAGTTTCCTCTAAGTTTGGAATGTCCATGAATACTTCTTGGATTACTTCCAAAATTCTTAAAGAATTTGTAATGGAAAATACAGGAAAATTGCAGATAAGGTCTTGTACCGTGAAGATGGTCTCACAGTTGCTCGTGATGTCTTCTATTAGCTGCATTGAGAAACCATGGCTTGAGCTTTTATCTAGTGAAAGTCCCTCCACTCCCATGTTATTGCGCACCTCACATAAGGCCTCTTGTAATGTGATCCGGTCTTCAGGTGTTACCTCTCGCTGCAAGACATGACTGTTTTCACTGCTGCTTTCTTCTTGCACAGCACTCTCAAAAGGCAAATCAGCTCCACTACATTGCACACCACCACACTTGCAGAGGGTTGAACAGAATGAGCAACAGTCATGAAGAGGTTCAAGAGGTTTAATTGTGGTATCCAAGGTTTTATATGCAGCAACACGGTAACACCCTTTAGCACGTACAAAATCTTTTACCTCTTGTTCGCAGTGTCCAGCTTGCTGACCATGATAAATGACAATGACATGGGATTTCTTCCCATCTCGGCCAGCCCTTCCAGCCTCTTGATGTTGATCAAGAATGGAATGTGCGGGTCCCCAGTTAACTATGTATCGAACATCAGGGAAGTTCACTCCCATGCACAAGGCGGTTGTTGCAATAAGAACACGTTTGACACCATTTGTTTTAAATTGTGCAAGAACTCGATCCTTGGTGCTCTGCCAGGAATTGGAATGGTAAATTCCTAAGATACAGTTATCTTGTTCTGCAGAAAATTCTGGATAAAACACTGACCTTCCTAGCTGTAAAATTAGATAGTTAACTACGACAGCTATTTCATTCATGGTATTACAAAAAATGATTGTCTTTGGGCAATTGATTCCCTGCTCTTTAATCAGGTTAACAATCCACTTCAGCTCCTGTAACTGCACATCTTTCTTCACATTTTTGACAGAAAATCTCAAGTTCAAAACCGGTTGGGACTGACATATACTATTTTGCAATCTGTCCTCATACAGAGAACTTTCCTTATTGTGTCCTGTGTTGTTTTGTCAGCAGTACCAGTAAGGGCACCCATAGGAGTACCTTGGAAATAAATTAGAATCAAATTAAAAATATAGATGTAAGAAGAAGATTCATTTTTTATTTCACTTCAATGGAAGAACATCCTGTTTCGTAGATCAAATTATTCGGTTTCCCAAATTAAACTTCATTCTAATTTTCTTGTGAACAGAATAAAAGCTTAACACTTACAGAAAGAAAATTATTCGGTTTCACAAATTCAACTTCATTTTCATTTTTTTGTAAACAGAAACATAAAAGCTTAACACTTACAGAAAGAAATCAACATTTGCCGACCATACATGTATTTTCTCCCAGGAGAGACCAATTTATATTAAATTAAATTAAAAGTAGTTTATTAATGTCCTCTAGAGTTACTGAAGGTGTAACAAAAAATGTTTACATTACCTTGTTTGCAAAAAGACCGCAGTTCTCCAAGTTTTCCAAACGATTCCCGAAAAGCTCCCGATTTTTTGCCTTTCTTTGTTGACCTATTAAGATCCATTAAACGAGTATGACTTACATGTAGAGTAATTATAAGACATATACGAAAAGTAATCCAAAAAGTGTGATATTTTTCTGGAAATTAAACGTTAGGAAAAAAAATCGAACCTTTGTCCGGTCCAAGTTTCCACAGTGTGGGACTCGTCCAGGATTATCGCAGCAAGGTTCTGGTGCAATGGTGAACTGAGAGAAAAGGCTTTGCTAGTATTTCTTCTGCGGAAGCAAAGATCAGTTGGTATTTACCGTTTTCAACATCTTGTAAACAACCACTAGCCAGGGAAGTTGCCGTCAAACCCATTAAAGATGCTTCCGTTAACTGATCTTGCACGATGCTTTTGAGCGGACAAACAACAATTACACATGCATCTTTCGACGATAGTATTTG
>CM042746.1:37620601-37633101 GCA_022496165.2 Catalaphyllia jardinei | reverse complement strand
TTCCGTTTCGAATAAGTATTTGCAATAGAGACCCAACTGTTTCCTAACACAAAGAAGCTGAGCCACGCACTTGCCCACAGAACAGAATTTATAATTTCCTTTAACCTCAAAACAGCACCGCTATCTTTTCCTTTTAAAAGAATAATTTTGCCTGCACTAACATGTCAAATGTCTGTAACGTCATTTAGTTTTGGGATGTACACTCGAGACAGTGGTTCTCATTCGATAATATTTCTAAAAAACCTGGAAACTGCTCTCAAAGAGGAACGCATGTATGGATACAAACGTAGTATTTGTTGTACAATTTCCTCTGAAATTTCTGGGTTTAAACTAGGCTCTGTGGATGGCGAGAGGTCATTTAATCTGTTCTGGCACACTTCATCACAGTCCCCGGAGTCTTGTCCGCCCACAGACACTTGATCATCCTCTCCAGAGTTCTGTCTGTCCACAGATGCTTGATTGCCATCCCCAAAGTTTATCCCACCCACAGACCCTTGATCATCGTACCCAGTGTTGTGTCTGCTAGCAGACACTTGGTTATCATCACCGGAGTTTTGTTTGTCCACGCATACTTCAACACCTTTTCCAGGGTTTTCTCCGTTCTCAAACGAAGACACACCACTACAGGGAGCACTGTAACCAACATCTGCTAAATATTCAGCCTCATTATCTAATTCATTCAAATTAGATTCATCTGTTAAACAAACATAATGTTCTCTGTCATCCTCGGTAAAATGCCCTAAAATGAATGTACAAATTGGGATTGCAGCCACTGGAGAAAACGTTGTTTCGTACCCAGGACCATTAGATGATAGAACATGGAAAGCGACATTGTATAGATTGGAAGCAGCCTGAAGTGTTATGTGGTCACCAAATGTACCATTTTGGGACATTGAAGAAAGATATGTAGGCCACGGTAGATCTGTAAAATTTTGCAGTGGTGTCCCATCGGCATCAGTGGGGTTATTATTAAGGTACTTGACAATATCTTCCCGTATCGTGTAGTTGAACCGGTGAATTCCTATGCTGTTTAAAAGTTTTCAAATAGCTGTAAACTGACAGTTTCCATCTTTTGGGGAATCAATGGAAATAACGAAATGGGCCGAGCCTGCTCGATCTTCAAATAAGGACCTTTGGTTCTCATAACTATGAAAATATTTTTTGGCAGTGGGCTTTTTTGTTTTTTTCTTCTCCTGGACATTTTGTTGCAGCTTTTTGTTTTCTCTTTTCTCTTTCCATGCTTGTTATGTCACTTACAAAAATCCATTTCTCAATCAACTTCCCCGTCGTTGGTGAAACAAACTTGACCTTATATTTATGCTTAGGTACATTTCTGTCAAAAACGTCAGCCTTTAACACGTGTCTTTTAGATACAGATTCTGTTGTAGAGGGGTAGCGAATCAGTACAGTCTTGTCTACTTCGTAAACTGATGGTGGATTGTTTCTTTCTCCACGTGCCATCATACGTTGGGCACATTTTCTTGTTGCTGATGACGCCAAATTCCTGATTGCACGAAGAGTTGTCTCATGTTCTGAATAGTCTTTCAAATGAGGGTGTATCATGCTGTGATATTTTATTTGGTTACTAACCAATGGTAGCAGCTGAACATAATAATTGATAACACATATTTGTATGTCTTTCCCTTGTACTTAGTACGCAATCTCTTCATATCCACCAAGTCAATTTGTTGGCGAATCTAGACCGTTCAGGCCTGGACCGGTCGAAGTCTTGCTTTGTTTTCAAAAGAACGTTGAGCCTTTCATGGACTGACAATTTTGCAAGTACTTTCTGGACATCTCGTTCGGCAACGGCACTATAGCTGTTTTTAAGTTTGTGATATATCTTTCGTACTCCAGATCCTTTCGAAGACTTGTACATCTTTTTCATTATGTCACTAATGCCCTCTTAACCATGCTCTTTCCGTCATAACAGAGTATTCCTCCACTTAAGGACAATTTTTCTCGATTCCGCCAAAACTGTACCAGTGCAGACTTTTGTTGGATTGTCCTACTCTTGACGGGAACTGTAAACTCTCCTTTGATTAGTTGTACAAATAATTAATATGTTTCTTTGTCCAGGGTCAAGATGCTAGAAACATGTTGCAGAAGAATAAAGATTGTAACCAACAAAACACTGATAAGACTAGCACCTTCATGTTTTCAAGCTCGCAGCAATGTAATCGAAATTCCAAGAATTTTATGGTTGTTTTAGATCAGACTGATAACGACAGAATTCTTTAGGTCGCTGATAATGACTTAAAAATGCAGGCAGGCAGGCGGGCGGGTGACCAAGCTCCCGAATTTTCAAGGCATTCCAAGCAAAAGAAGAGAAGAGCTTTTATAAGTCAACTTCAATGCCAGGAAAGTGAAAGCCCCATGGTTGGCAATGTTTCCAGCAGAAATTGGCCGGAGCTTGTTGGATTTAAGCCTGAATCAATCTATGTTGACATAGATTGTGAAAAGTATTGAAATTTCTTATGGTATAGCACTTTTTTTCAACCTAGGAGTATTGGAAGTTCAACTAGTGTGAACTTGCAACTTGAAAATAAATATGTTGGGTTTAAATTGTCATTAAAACATGTCTCATGTTGCTGACTAAAGCATTTTCACTGACCACATAGGATAATTATTCAGGTTATGAATTAACAAAGATAGAGACGGTTTAAACTGTCATTGAAACATGCCTCATGTTGCTGAAAAAACTTAACTGAAAAACTTTATTTAGACACGACATTGATGAGCCCATAAAAGGATTCGTTACAAAAATGTATGTGTATCTGAAGTAGTACATAAATTAAGAAAAAATAAATATATATGTACGTAAAAAACTAAGAATCTATAGTAAAATTAACTATCCATACAATCAATCCTCTCAACGTAAGTTTCTTTAGTTTGGCCACAAATTCTTAAGAGTTGGGGCCTCCCTAACATGCAAAGGTACATTGTTCCAGAGTCGGCACGCAATATATGAGAAAGATCTGTGTTTAAAACTAGTATTTTGGGGCCGGCTGATTGATGTGAAGGTTGCAAGCACAGTTTTGTATTCTAAACATATTACTTATGTAATTGAGATAGCCTTTGTACACAAGTGTGAAAGCTTGGACTAGGTGCCTCTGCTTGGTAGAATTTAAATTATACTGCAACAATTAATTCCATAGCTGCTTCTGTAGACTTAATCTGTTTTTGTATTTACTTATTTTTTTATTCTTATTTAACTGTAGTTTTAAGTGTGTATTATCTTTTTCTTTTACTGATAATCCTGGCCTGCCTCGATTAGCACTGCTACATGTGTCTGCGGAGTCAGGGGATTAAGGACAATTGTAAACTAAGATAATGTTGTTGTTGTTGCTGTGGCTGTTAGCTTTGACAAGGATGCCTTTTAGGGATTTTTCTTTGTGATATGATAGAGGGGGTGGCTACTTGAAGATATTTCTTAGCTGTGGTGGTTCTGTATCAAGTGCCATTTTCCCCATTTTGGTGTATTTTGTGTTCTCTATTCATTATGAAGGTTGTGGTTCCCTTATCAGCTCTTTTGAGTTTAATGTTTTTATCACACAAAAGTTCTTTGAGTGATTGTCTTTTGGCTGCTCAATATTAATTGTAGCTAGCTCAATTCTGACTTCTTTCAAGAAGGTTTCTAAGGCTACAGAAGGTTGAACTGGTGGATTCCAGTGTGACTTAACATAGAAAGGTTCAGGTTCTTTTTCCTCCCCTCGAATTATACATTGGAGGCGCATTCGCTTAGCAAATTCATTAAAATCTGTGAGTAACTGGTGCCTGATGAGATTTTCTCTTGTGACTGGCACTGAAATGAATTTTAAACCACATGCTAGTAAGGTGATCTGTTCATCTGTCAATTGTGTGTTTGACAGGTTCTTGATATTTTCTTTGCATGACTCAATAGTGTACTGGTAATGTTTTTTATTGTGGTCTTTTCTCCTTTCTTTTCTTTTGCAGTTTTTTGCCACTTTTTGTGGTGTTTGTTGTTTATCCCCTCTTCCCTTATTACTAAAGGGTCAGGTACATGTACGAGAATAGGATAAGCTTCACTCTGTTTATTCTTTCTTTCAGACCTGATCCTTTTCAGCAATGTGTCACTAATCTTGGCTAAAATGACTGCAGCTAGTTGTTCAACATTCTGGTTTTCTACAATGTTCTCACTAGCCAGCGGTTGCTTCCTATTTGGAGACTGCTTATTTACAAAGTTGCTCTTTCAAGACTTTGATGAGTAACAGAGAATTAACTCTGAAGTGTAAATTTTAGTGCTAATTTAACCCATGAATAACCCACTGGGCGTTAGCCCTAGTAAAGGAAATTAGGGTACCACACAAGGTAAAGAAAAAATCTCTTGACCTCAGTGGGAATTGAACCCATGACCTCCAGATTAGATCTACCGTTACTCTGATGACTGAGCTACGAGGTCGGACAGAGAAAATCGACCCCCACTTTCTCTGTCCGACCTCGTAGCTCAGTCAGCAAAGTAATGGTAAATCTAATCCGGAGGTCGTGGGTACGATTCTCACCGAGGTCAAAAGATTTTTTCTTTACCTCGTGTGGTTCCCTGATTCCCTTTACTAGGGCTAATGTCCAGTGGGTTATTCATGGGTTAAATTAGCACTAAAATTTACACTTCAGAGTTAATTCTCTGTTACATCATTTGTGTTCATAGTGCTGTGGCACAACATTGATATGTACCCTTACTTTCAAGACTTTGCTTGTTAAAACTTTTTAAGCTTAGTTGTTAGCCTTTCAATGTGCCTGTGGTGAAATTTCACCAGCACTCCTACGAGACCCTGTGTAGCCTTCTTTCCTGATTGATCCTATTTCAGTTGTGAAATCTTCATCAGGCATAATGTTTGCTCGAGCATTATATCTTAATGTCTTAGGACAAGTCCTTTTCTCTATGTGGTTTTTAAGAAAACTGATATACCCGTTCAAGCTATTGATCTTCTCTTGAATTTAACTCAGCTCTTCTTGGTGGATCTTTTGCACCATTGCTGGTATTAGTTTTGGCGGACTTGTCCTCCTGGTGGCATTTTCTGCCCAAATCATTTTGTTGGTGGCTGGAGGTGCTGGGCTTCTCTTTAGGCTGTTTAATATCAGCTTCGTCACTGGTTCTGGTTCTTCTGTCTCTGTACTTGAGCACTTGGGATGTCGTCTTCAAAATCGTTCGTGTCTTCAGCTTCAGACAGAAGGTTGTCCTCATCCTGTGTGGTTAAACCACAAATCTTGGTCTGCATATCATCAGTTTCTTTGGTTAGTTCTTGCTCTGTGGTTTTTTATCAGGAAACCATCGCTGTTGAGTTTATCTGCCATTTTTCTGCTAAGGGAAGACTGCAGTTTCGATTCTTAGTGAATCTTGTCAGTTGCCAGCTGGTGTTCTGAGAGCAGTCAAGGTACATTCTGTTGTATATATAACCCTGATGACTATTATTTGGATCAACAAATTGCACCTAATTTTCTATTGGTCAGATATAACTGACCAATCCTGCTGTGGGATTTTTGATCCTAATGCATGTCCAAGGTCAGCGAATTTTTGAAACTTGACCTATCTGAGGGTGGTCAGTGTATGTTTTGACTTGACCTATCTTATTAAGGCTACTGGTTGGTTCTCCTAAGCCAAATCTAGCATTAGTTTGCATGGTGGAAGAATGTTCAGCCAATTCCAAAGGACCCCAATTCAAAGGAGAAACTGTTTCTCAGGAAATACTGTTACACTTTACATTTCTGTGATATTGTTCTACATTTGCATTCCTTTTTAGTGGAGCTCTGGCGACTCGAAGGGCCGCCAAGCGGAGCTCCATAATTATAGAAACAGGACCACATGTAAAAATAGGAACCCATGCAACTCTTCTCTTATGGTCAAAATAGTGGTCCATGCTAGCAGCATGGATCACAGGCAGGTGCGCCTAACAATGTCGACAAACGACGACGACGAATGGCCTCGCACAACATGGCAGCCATCTAGCTGTAATACCAAGTCAAGCAGTCCTAGATTACAGCATATTTCTTTGATATTAGACATCCATGTCATCAAACGACAGCGGAGTTTGATCTAATGTTTTTATATGGGGTAACACTGAAGCAAAAAAAAAACAAAAATTGACAGAAAGCAAGAATTAATGGGCAAAAATGAAGTAGCGAAAGAGAGCTGGCTAGTGCTGAAGAAGGAGTATACTGAACAATGCTGTGAATTATAGCGAATCAGGGGCAGATGAAAAAATACCGAACACTGCCATGAAGCAAAGCTAGTGAGGGCTAAAGGAAAGGAGGCGAAATACGCGGCAACTCAGAAGACCACAGTCTCTCCCAAGTTTAAAATTTGCATGTCGAGATGCTGTGCAGCTGTGCAAGGAAAGGTTGCATGATCAGGTGATCACAAGAGAAACCAAACGTGATGTGTGAAAAAAACAGCAGGAAAATGTTCACCAGCCGGCTCTTTTCACATTTGATAAAGACCTAGGCACCAGGGTAGACTCCAGTCTCCTTCTAGGCTTACAGTGCAGTTGAAGTACTCACCTGAAGCTTGTTTTCCAAGCTTCAATTTGCTTTTTATTTGATCAAAAATGGCCACATTTTGCCTGAAAACGAAAATTTTTTATCCTTCATGTGAAGCTAAAACAGTGTGTAAGGATTTGTATGGTGAAGTTTTGAGCTAAAAGGTAAGCCCAGGGTTCGTACGGGTCCTGGAAAACCTGGAAAGTCCTGGAATTTTATTATGGCATTTTCCAGGACTGGAAAGTCCTGGAAAAAGGCCACTGGTCCTGGAAAGTTCTGGAAATTTGTTAAACTCGGCTAAAAAATATGAACTTTATGGAAGGCAGTAAGGAGAATTAACATCGAGATCTTAGGAGTGTAGGGATTAATGTGAATTTTAAAGCCCTTGAAAAATCAATCTGAGTCCTTGAAAAGTCCTGGAAAAGTCCTGGAAATTTGTTTCTGAAAAAGGGTACGAACCCTGTAAGCCATGTTTTAGCGTCATTTCATTCACATTAGATTCCAGCTGTAGTTTTAGCGGTGAAATAGGACAAAAAGCTTCCAGGAAACTAATTTCTGTATTTTTATTGCCCTTGGTGGCTTATGTGGAAAATTTGTGAGGAAATCTCTTTTTCATTACAGAGATTTTCAACTGACCACCCGTTTTCAACAGCAACTTTTGGCCTGCCTGTAGCAGCAGGAATCCTGAGCAATTGACATTGGATTTTAAATACATAAAAAATTGAGTACAGGGGGCATTTATCTAGGGGCATTTTTAAGTAGTACCCGTATTACAAATGTAGAAATGTAAAAACATTTTAGGAAACTTTGAGGCTGATTTGTCACTAAGCACCTGTTAAATAAGAACCCAATCAGCCTGACCTCCGAAATCATGTGTTGTTATATGCAGGTGTGTACTGCATTTAACAAGATTGAACTCCTGCAAGGTAAGTGTTGTACCTTTTTTTAAAGGCAACCTCATTTTGTTTTTGAATTTAGTTTGAAGTAGTAGCCCTCCAGCCCTGAGTTTGATTTCGACAACCAACTGAAAATTTTATTACAACCGTAAAAACACAAGACAGCTTTCATTCTTTTCAATTTGTTTATTTAAAAAAAAAAACGTTTTACCTCTATCACATGAAACGAATTCCCATGAAACGGCCTATCACTTGAAGACATTATCCAGTGCTTTCTGCTTTACAATCTTTGCTGAAAGGAGGGCTCCATGCTCTGGCTGGTGGTTGTGGGTGTTGCGCCCTGGGATGAATGACCCATCTTGCTCTTTAATGGTAGCTCTCTTTTGGTCTGACAGAGATGCCAGTAGTTGGTTGTTTTTGTTTTCTCCTTGAAAGTGTAGGAGTAACCTATACTGTCAATTAGTTTCTTACATCTTCTCTTGGACCCCTCCTCCACTATCTCATAGGTCACTGGTGGGGCAGGCTGCGGGTCAATGCCCACGGGGGTGGGGTCATCCATGGAATGCTCCTCAAGTTCTGTGGGTAGTGGAGCTAGAGGAACTGGAGTGGTGTCTGCAAAATAAGAAGTATATTATTATATATTATATTATATTATATCTTTTTGGTGTAAATAAATGTTGTTTTAACTTAATAGTGGGCACATCTAGGAAACCATGTTATTGTATTTTTATGTAACATTCAAAGAAAAATGCAGGTGTTTCCTAATGGGGCAGATGGCAAGAGGCTTTTTAACTCATACTGAATTATCACAAAAACAAATATTTCTACCATTTGAAATTCCCTTCAAATGTTACGTTATGATTTGCCCACAAGACATGTATATGAAACAAAATTTACCTAGCAACAGTGCTGCCCTCAAATTGTTCTTGCGCAAAGTGTTTGAGTTGTGATCCCCATGATAACTCGATTGTTGGTGGGTGGATTAAGTCAGCTTCAAAATGGTCTATTGGCTGATCTGAAATTAAAGTAATGCACAGAGGTCAAAAAAACTTTTCTTTTTATTTGTCTCAGATAATGATATGAGTAATGTTTTTTGTAGTTTCTATTTGGTGTCAACAAAACCAGAAAATCTGAACTGTTGCATTCCACAAATGGAACTAGCTTGAATTTACATCTATGAACTGTAGCTGAATTATTACAAATTAAATATTTTTGCCATTTTATATTCCTTTCAATTTTTCGTCTTCATTTGCCGCAATACATGCAAGTATATGAAATAAAATTTTACTTACCAACAGTGCTGCCCTCAAATTGTACTTGCACAAACTGTTCAAGATGAGATCCCCATGATTTCTCAGTTGTTTGTGGGTGGAGGAGCTTGTGGCTGGTGGACAATGAATCAAAGTTTTCCAATCTAGAGCTTGCAGCAATAGGCTCTCTAGATATGCAACTCCACTCTCCAGCACAGGATTCACAATCCCACTCTATTTCTGTGCTTGTCTTGATATTCCTATTAGTGGTGATAATAATACTTAAAAAATAGTAATGATAATAATAATAATATTAACCCATTAACGCCTGAATGAAACTGCCTGCGACCCACCCCTTAGTGGAGTGTTTCAGAGCGAGCGAAAGCACAAAAATAAACCGTATGCGCAGTAACCACAGACACAAGATCAGGTTTCAAGATGTCGTTTATTTAGAGTCGAATGAATGAAGGGCCAAAATATTCAAAAATATTAACAAAAAGACCTTAACTTGATATGCAAAACTAACAAGAAAGCAAGAAATTATAATATTTCTTTACCGCGCGACAAAATGTCCAGCGAAAGCCGAGAAAATTAAATATGCAAAAATGATTTAATTATTGACTTCAGACGACAAAACGAAACCAAATACAACAGAATTTCCTTCCTTTGTACTAATTGGGCTGACATTTGAGAAAAAAACAGAAAATAAAGCCAGTTATTTTGAGATCAATCGTATTTCAACTGTGTTAAATAAGTGCCCATTTAATTCTTTCCTCATTTGTTTTGTAGTAGCTGAATAAGACTTCAAAACATATTTGAACACAGTGATTAACAAAATAAACAAACCGCTCATGGTCGCTGTAAATTAAATAGGCAGAAATCCTGTGTGAAAGTTGCTGTTCCCTTTTAAAACCTAAAATTCGCAGATACATGGGACCAAATCAAAGAAATGCAAAAGGAAGTTCAATAACAATAAATTTTCATTCAAGCTGAGGCGAAGAAACCTATTTAAAAGGAAAAAAAATTCCAAATTCGTAAGCGTGCCTTCGATCATGAGCACATGTTCAAATTAATTCTTCACGCTAAAGTGGAGCTTGAGTTTTTACCAATAGCTTTTGCTGTCATTTTAACGCCCGTGGCTTTACCAATCGTTCTAAAAGTTGAATTCAAGTAATAATGTACATTACCATTTTTGTTTCTCAAATCTGAAAAGCTGCTTTAGATATGTGATCTGTTGTCAGAACTTACTTGAAAGCGCTCCGATCTTCATGTTTCGCGGCAATAGTAGGAAGAAAAACTTCTTCACCAGAAAGGTTTGAGGACTTTGTACTCTGTGATTTTCTGTTCTGAGGTGACCTAAACATTGATTTGTAGTTTTCCTTTCTATTTTGAAAACCAAAGCAGTAATTTCTCCATGTTAAGAATGAAAACAAGACCTTGGAAGTTTAAGATTTTGCCCACAACGCGCCATGATTTACTGCACTTTTCGAGCGCACGATTTTAAGAAAAACCTGTCTTTCTAGGACCCCTAAAGTCCTCTGAAAATATGCTCAGAAAGTCCATTCTGATTGGTTTATTTGTCCTAAAGAACAATAGAACAATAAGAGAACCAAAGAGTCTTCAGGGAGGGTAGGAAAGTCAATTGTCCCCATGTGCATTTTTTTTCGGGCGGTTACGGGCAGCACAGGGAAATGGAGAGGTTTTTCGCATGGGCGATTACGGGCGGCACAGGCGCCAATGGGTTAATAATAATAGTAATAATAATAATACCATCACATTAAAGGATATCGAGATGCGTCCAACCAACCTCCTAAGTGAGTATGCTAACAGAGAAATAACAACAACAACATGATATTATGTAAATTTTAGAAGAAATGTAGACTCGGAAAAAAATCCGAGTCCCAGATGGGAATTGAACCCATAATAATAATAGTAATAATAATAATAATAATAACAATAATAATGATTTGATGAAACTTTATTAGTTTTTTTTCCTTGTACAGTTTACTGTTTAAGTATTTGCTTAATCTAGGTTCCAATAAAATAGATTGAATTACCAATAGATTTAGCCCTTGCATTACAGGAAAATGAAACTCTTGATCAAATGTTAAGATAAACATCAACGAATTGCTTTTGAAAATGGATGTAGAGTAACAAATGCATACTTTGTTTGTTTCTTATTTTTGACCAAACTAACGTATTTACAGATACAATTTGCCATTGACTCAGGATTTCCAATAAAATAGATTGAATTACCAAGAGATTTATTCCTTGCAGTACAGGAAAATGAAACTCTTGATCAAATGTTAAGATAAACATCAAATTACTTTTCAAAATGTATGTAGAGTAACAAGTGAATAGTTTGTTGTTTCTTATTTTTGACCAAACTATGCTGGTCCAAGAACTAAAGTATTGCCAGATACAATTTGCCATTGACTCAGGATTTCCAATGAAATAAATTGAATTACCAATTGATTTAGCCCTTGCAGTACAGGAAAATGAAACTCTTGATTATACGTTAAGACAAATTACTTAATAGCCCTTGTATAAATTACAAGGGGGAAGCATGCATACTTTAAACAACCCGGGCCAGGCCCTGACCAGGCCCTGACCAACATTAAAGCACGGAAACACATTGGTAAACAGGTGGTAACAATTACATACCAGTATTGCAGGTTCTGTGGTTCCAGTTTTGACACCCATCACATTGGAGACCCATTGTCTATGTCGCACACGTTGTTTGTAAGTTATGCAATTGTCGTTGGAAGTACCATTTGAAGACATTTTTGAAGAGGAGAGAGATGAGAAATTTCGTATGGCGAGTTTGTATGGCGATCGATGATCGAATGACCCATGATCGGTATTAACCCCTTTCATACTGAAAAAGGAGGCGTATTTTCTTTTGATTGGCCAGTTTGTAACTGACTTAGCAAATTGTAATTAGGACCGTGCATCTATTCATAAACAACACCTTGCAATTAGGCACTGTTGGTATTCATATTCAAATTCGCCTTTATCGCACAGCAGCCATCTTGGATTGACGTCATGTACTTTTGACATCAATGCGAGGCCACGCGTGTAAAGGTCAACTTCCGGCCATCGAGGAGACAAGGCGAACATCTGCAGTCATGCCGAACCGAGATCACTGTTGCGTGCCCCAATGTCAAAATAATCGGGCTAAAAATATTCCAAATCTTACCTTTCACCAATTTCCGAGGGATGAATCCATTCGGAAGCAGTGGATTGCCAAAATTCGGAAGCAGTGGATTGCCAAAATACGACGAGATGTGGGCAAAAGTTTCCAGGTAACTTGGATGGGTTATCGAGGTCATTGCGCACACGTATTTACAATACTTATTATGACCCGGTCCATCCACAGATAACACACAGCACAAGAGTATGTTCTGTACACTTTAAGGAAGCGGATTTTAAGACAACTTTAACAGGGAAGCGCGTTCTGGAGAAGCATGCAGTTCCCAGCAAGTTTTGCTGGTCAAGATCACCCAGGAAAAGAAAATCTCCGAAAAAGCGAGAACCACCGCGTGCACGAGTGCGATTATTTGATAGAAGCGTGCCATCGTCCCTTGCCACTGTCACAGGTAAATATTGTTGTCGGTATTTCTTTAAACATTCCTTGGCTAAAATCGTAAAATAATTAGAGGTATTTTTGTTTTTAATTTTAATTCTTAGCATCAACTTCCAGCCGACCTTCTGGCGAGGAAAGTTCAATGGAGGTGCAACCGGAACTGTCATCCTCGCTTGTTATTGTAGACTGCCCCGAGCCCATACACACTATAACTATAACAGGTAAATATTGTTGAAGGTATTAAGTTAAACATTCCTTGGTTAAAACCGT
>CM042746.1:37610601-37615601 GCA_022496165.2 Catalaphyllia jardinei | reverse complement strand
ATCAGTACCAGAATAATTTTAAGTATTTTGCAGTCATTTTAACATTTTCTTAAAGCTAAATACATAAGTAATTCCCTGCAGGAACCCCGAAAACAATATCCCATGGAAATGAGAGAAAATAAATTTCAAAGTTTAGAGAACATGTGCAAACATAGGAAAAATTTCATTTCCACTCACTTTGTCATCTAAGAAGGCGTGATCTTCCTCGTTCTCAGACTCAATCTCTTCCTCATCAACTTCATCATCGCTTGACATCAAATCAATCCCTCTACTTTCATCCTCACTGCACTGTCTTCTCCGGTTTCTTGTTCGCTTTCGTTTTCACCACTGCCAGCCTCTACATTTCCTTCTTGCATATCCACTAGTGTTTGCACTAATCGGTCTTCGTGAGTTTCGCCACGGCTAGAGACAGCTGCATTATTAAGCGCTTCAAACATGGGAGCGTACTGTTCTTGGAGTAGGGACAAACTTTTCGTACTGATGGACACCAAGTACTGAATAAACTCTGTAATAAACTCTTGAGGGTCAGTGCTAGACACGAAACATTTCGGTTCTTGATACTCAGGCATGAACTGCATACACTCACACTGAGGGGGACATGCGACGATTGCCAGTTCAATTTTCCTGTGCTCTTCAATTCTGCTTTCTCTTTGTCAAAGTAGCACTCAAAGTCGAAGGTGGCACGATACGGAAAATAGCGTGCTTCACAAGGCCGGCTTCTCGGTACTGTTGATAATAGTGCTTCATGTCACGCTCTAAATTCTTCCTGTGACAGCCATTATGGAGGGCGAGGCAGTGGAAAAAACACTCTTGATATGGTTTGCCTGTTTGGTGGTTATGATCCAGCGGGATGATTCCTCTGTTTTCTACCAAGTGATGGGGTAGATTTTTACCACGACCGATCGGATGATTGCAAAGTTTCCAAACAAACCAGGTGACATTCGTAACCAGATCCACGATCCATGTACTGTTTGGCCTCTGCTGGCGAATCCACTCCAAAAAGTCGGTGTTGCTTATTTCTTCTATTGCGTGCTCTAAATCTTCGCGATTGGAGACCAGGAGCGGCTGTTCTAACACCAGGTTGTTGTTGGCAGAGGGGTGGTGGTACTGTAAAGCCCCCGTTTCAGTGTTGCGGAGGATAAATCCAAATGACAAATTGATCTTGGACACAGTCGTCTGATCAGCGAAGATGCGGCTGATTTGTTCGCGAAGAGTAGTGGGACTGATCGTGGACAGGCGGAAATTGTACCAGTCTTGAATTCTGTTGTGGCGGCTGAATTGGGTGCGAATTTGTGGCCAGTGTTGTCGGTACATCTGAGCAATGTTTTCTTCACTACTGGGAACAAGGTTTGTAGAGATGAGAATGGGATCCACTTCCCAGCTAGAACTAGCGGCAGCAACTAATGTGGGGACCGGTTCGGAAGCGATACTTGCTTGGTCCGACCTCTTAGATTTTTTGCAGCAGGCGCATCTGTTTCTCTCAGCGGTGGGTCATTTGCGAGCGGGTTGTGGAGTTGAATGTGCGGTGCGAATATGAGCGTTGTAGGGCACGCGGTTGTGAAACGTTTGGCCACACATACCACAAGTGTACATGTGTTTGGCAACGCGTTTGTTGTGTGCCTTGAGATGGCGATTGAGAGCGGATTTCTGTGTGAAGGTTTTGTTGTAGCGGGTACATTTGTAGGGTTTTTTGCCGCTGTGGATTCGTTGGTGAGTTTTAAAGTTATCAAAACAAGTAAAGGTCTTGTCGCAAATGTCACAACGATGTTCCTTGCGAGACTTTTTGGTCGTGGGTTTCCCAGAACCCAGTTGAACATCCTACAATTAATTATTATCTAGTCTTAGCAATGCTTATAACTATACAATCGATAAATAAGTTCTTATCATGAACAAAATGAAATGCTTAAAGATATTCGAGGGAAACCAGCGTTTGCTTTGATTTCAGAGCTCCATCTGCCATTTTGTATTTCTTCGCTCGGTAAGGCATAAGGGAAATTTGATTCATTCATCAAAGATCATAAAAAGAGTTGAGAGTTTGGTCAGTCAACGAAAAAAGAAGGAATAATGGCTAGATTCTAATTGAAAACGAATGTTTTTAGAACAAAACGCGAATACATCTCCCTTGCAATAAGTTCCAGCAAACCTCTAAAACATTTAATTTGACACGAGAATTGAGCTTTTGATCAGGTCTCTTCTAATAACTTAATTGAAACGAAACAAACAATGAAGCGAGAAGTGAGCTTGTTCAGACCACTTGAGCGACTTAATTTTCTCCAAAAGGCAAGTATGTGCAATAAATCAAATCACTTACGGTTTGCGAAGGATTCCAAGACGGTAGTTGATTCACTTCTCCCAGCCACTGAAAATAAGAAAAGAGAAGTACTTGAGTTTATTGAACAAAGGGCACAACAATAGCAATAATCTTACAATGAAAATAATTCCATAATCATAATAGGAAAACATACATCATCAAATAAACTATCTTCAGTCTCCGGTGATAATTCGCAGTTTTGATCATTCTAAAAACGAAATAAAAAAGTTGACGTTAGCAAAGTTGAATATCAAATACTTAAGTGTCAGGTGTCATGAAGTTGTTTAGAAGACCTGAAGCGTTAAAGTCACTAAACAATAAAACGTTCACGCTTAAGATAGAGCAAAATGACTTACAATTTCTAGTGCCACACATTCCAAGTCTTCGATTTCTCGCAGGTCAGTATGCGTAAACTGTAAAGCAAAAGATATTTTCATTAAGTTTGCTTATTCCGATTATTCAACGTGGTTGAGAGTAAATAGACTTATTCACACATCGCTTTTATTTCATTGTGTTGTAAACGGAGTTTAGAAGTGTTTGATGCAAATTAAAGGCAAAGTAACACGCATAATTACACTTGCTTAACGGTGCATGTTAAAACAACGGTTTAGAGTCTATTATCGTGCTACAAAATATGTTAAACAAAGCCAAAATAAACTTACCAAATTACTCAAATCCAGGTCAGCTTCTACGATATCAATTTCAGGCAGTACCTCATTGTTTGATGTCTACATTAGAAGAGAAAGTTTTGTTTAAAGAGAGAACTGAACACTTGTTGAACATTCAAAACTTCATCCAACGGTTTAGAAATCAAATGAAAGACATAAGATATTTTAACAATACTTACAAGTGCTTTGCACTGAGACTATTCGTCCATCATTTGGTCAAATGCGCTAATTTGTTCATCATTCTACGACTAATATAAGTAAAGTTTAGTTCGGCACTACAAGAGAGAACTGAACTAAAATCAAACCTCACTTTTATTTACCTGAAGTTCTTGGAGAGTCAGTTCTGTGAATCGCGCTAACACCAGCAGAACAAAATTCTCTGGAGTTTGGACGGCTTCTGTCAGCATCTCCCAGTCGCGGACAGTTGAACAAGCGCTCAAGGCAGCTTGAAGATCAATAATGTTGGTGAAAAAAGCCATGTTGATAAACAGGGAACAGAATTTTTCCAAACAACGAGCTTGAACGAATTATTTCCTAGCAAAGCGATTGCAAGAAAGATAACGCTTTCGAAATCTGCCCGCTTTTATTTTGAACAGTTGATAGATTTCTCATGAGCCAATCAGGGTCAAAAGAGATCGGGCAAGACTGGGCAACCTTATTGTTTCCATTGTACTAGAGCAACGGTTATTAGTAAACCTATACCGAATTAGCATGCAGGAAATCTCCATTAGTATGCAGGAACACATTTTCCCTATGTTTTAACAATAGGTGACATCGTTGACTTGACGGCCGATACCTATACCTATACCTATACACCAACAAGGCTTAATTCCTAACATACATGACTACTCCTATACATCTCATATTAGGGAGTATCCCCTTGGGTAAAGCTTGGCGTTGCAAAAAATTTGCCAGAATGCCCAAGTACATATTATTATTATTTTTATTATTACTATTACTATTACTATTACTGTTGCTGTTGCTGTTAGTGTTAGTGTTACTGTCACTGTTACTGTTATTATTATCCATCTGTATTTATTTCCAAAAAAGTACCCACAGATTTCAACACCTCGATTGATGTGGTGATTTTTTTCTTTGCGAAAGGGGGGCTTTCTTAATGGAAGAAGCTTGTACAGCTTACCTAGCCTGAAATGTTTTCTATGATGTTGATCAATTAGCTTTCTATAACAGCTGTCTAAAGGAAGTCTGCCGGAGGACATCATTAAGTCCAATAAAGGGGCAAGTCCAATGATTTGCTGTCCATTATCGTGCATGAAGCCGTCCTGAGATGTATCAGGCTCGGTATGTCATTTAATCCTGTAATCATAGTTGGTTTGGACCACTGCACGTGACGATAATGTTGTGCTTGCTTTAGACAGCAAAAGAGCCTTAACCACATCAATTTAGGGCTTAGACGTGCAATGGAGTAGACATTTCTAGCTGCTGTTGGTGTTGTTTGGCCTGAACTTTGATGCGGGCTAAGACAAAAAAGAAAAAATCAGTTGTAGAGTTGACATCCTACTTTCCTGCCCGTGAAAATCGAGGTATATCCGAAACATTGCTATTTGTGAGCAAAACATGGCCACGAACAGTGTGAAGGAAAAGCTGATTGATCCTTAGTGAACCTTTCATTTCCTTGTTTTATGAATTTCAGGCATTTTCGGCCTAGCTATCAGACTTCTGTAATTCGCTAGCGCGTGGAGATTTATTGCTCTGGTTTTTGGTTGATAATTGACCTTCTGACATGCGGCAATTAATTATGGCCCAGTTTGTTTGAAGTTCAATCGATTCTCCATGTAGGATGCTCTTGCTCAGTCCATTCAGGATGATTGAGGCCTTTAGAAAGCTAAAGGTCAGCTCTCCGCTATGGTTTTGATATCGGTACTTTCATGTTTATTTAGACTCAAAATTCATTTTAAAGCGTTGGTAATTAAATTGTACAATTCATGCTTCAATGAAAAGACAGTGAATTTAGTCGTCCTGGGGCTTATATTTTTCAAAGCACCTTTTTGAGGGGCTTA
>CM042746.1:37569786-37600601 GCA_022496165.2 Catalaphyllia jardinei | reverse complement strand
CATACATCCCGTGTAGCTCTGCCACTCTAAGGTCGCATAATCCATCCCCATCTCCGGGAGGTGTATTTGGAAATTCAAGGAAAATGTAGGGTGCCTCAAGTCGGCATTGCTGTGATCTGAGGACGTTGGCCGGTAAGGCTTCGTTTCTCTCGACCTTTTTGTCAAACAAATCTTGCACTGCAGGTAGCACAAGCTTTGCTTCTGTCCAACTCAACTGGACTTGTCCAAGTACCGGATAACGGCACACTATCCAGCCAATTCGTACAATTTCCCACAATCCCGCGTTCTTTAACGATACCATTCCTTTGTCAGCTAGCCACTTTCAGTATTCCAAACATGTTCATCTTGAATTTTGCTTAAGCTCTCTAATTGTCGAGCTAACTGCAGATGCTGCAGAAATGGTTGAGAAATATCTTTAGATTTCTCAGTCATAGATACAAAATTTCGTATCATCTTGTCTTGCGGAGCGTCTTCCACGCATCTCAAAACGCTTTGTGCATTCAAGTAGTCAAAATTGTCTTGGTAAGACCTGAACTTCAAGATCAAAACGTAGTGGTCGAGATCTCTCTCTGTTTCACCACCGACAATTCAAGCTACTCTTTGTGTAAGTAACCCATCCGCCTTTCTTCTTTTTGGCGGGCTTGGTGCCTCGCTCACAATTTCCTCCTACGAGTACGATATCAATATTACAATAAACACGAGGGCTTTTTGGGTCGTATTGCTAAACTTTACTTCAAACAACGGTTTTCGATTACTTTTTCGACATATTAAACTTTCCGCCTCAAAATGATCAGAGGGATTGAATTGTCATTTAAAATGGAAGTTGTATCCATGCGCGCATCAGTTTTTTTCAATAACTTTTAAAGTAAAAAAAAACGTAAATGTTCTTCGTTTAGTATTCTCAGAAATTTAATTAACCCTTTGCATAGCATGGTCACCCAACTAGTTGGAATGAAAAGCCAATAGTAATAAAGTTAGCAAATGCTGAAAAGATACTTGTTTTGAAACACCAGCGAATTTCGAGGATTATTACCAGTAGTCATCTAGTAGCGTGACCAATTAAAATGCAGGATTTACATTAGTCCACTACTTGGGTTATACTAATGACTGGTAATGTGAGAAGGCTCGGCCATTCAGATTGCAGCATGTGCACTATTATACTAGCAGAATTCTACTAATAAAGAATGATAGGGTGGAAAACACCATTAGCAATGTAGCCTTTTTTATATGGAGGTTTTACTGTCTCCTATCTCAGTAACGTCTAGTGGCTTGATAACCCTCCGCTTTAATTTTATTTGCTTACCTCCTCAAGTTCATCTTGTTCCACTGCGTCCTCCTCTACCTTTGTAGCCACAGGTGACTGTTCGGAGAATGGTACCTCCTCAGAAACTTGGTCTTCCTGGGTATCGTGAGAACACGCTGTCTGAATCTGGGGCTGGTTGCTGTTGGATGTACCCTGCAACTCACTTCCTGATGACTGTCCGGAGAAGGCTACCTCATCAGAAGCTCTTAAATGAAGAGATTGGCCTGCCCGCGTTTCCTGAGGGGAGGCTCTCTGGATCTCCAGCCTGTCGGTCATGGATAAACCCTGAAACTCGCTTCCTGGCGTTACTTTTTCCGCATCTACAGAACACTGCAAGAATAAGTCTACTCCAGAAACCACCGTACTTTGGCTGTCTGGGATGTTTTGGTCGCTGCTGGATGCAAACATGTCATCTGGCGCCATCCATGTTATCGGTGGTTGCACAGGGACAGTGCCCTTCAGCACAGGTAGAAGGAAAGTGCTTTCCAATTTGCCTGTTACTTGCTTTAAACCCCTTCTTGTGCTATTGTCATCAACATTGCATACTGCCATTAAGACCTCGCTTTTGGCTTTGTAAAAACCAATGATTTCAAAGCCATGCGCTAGATAAAGACGTAAAGCTGGTATATTGGCGAATCCTCCTGCTAAAACAAGCCAGATGTAGGTACTTGCTCCGTGGGAATCCTGCACCGCTCTATTCCTAACCTCTTCTATTGCACAGGAGAGAAGAATGTCTCCCAAACACAAGGAATGCTTATTCCCTCTTCTAACACAATAGCTAACCTCCCACATCAGTTTCTGAGTTGTAGTGCTCATGTTGCTTGGCACTTCATGGCCTGCAAGAGATGTTAATTTGCGGGCTTCGTAGCTCTTTTTTTTCAACAAAATCAAGCCAGATCGATCGCTGGAATCCTTCTCAAAGGCCACAATCATGATCTTATCACCACTTCGGCCTTCATTACAAAACTCATGGACGGCGTTCTTATAGCTGGATACGATAAGCCTGTTGTGTCCTGCTTCATCTGGACTCAGGATAGACTCCAGTCGTTCTACTGAACACTTCCTCAGTACAGAAGCGTCGTCATGGAAAGTCTGCAAAAATAAAAGCACATGTTTTAACTGAAGCTGTAACTGTATGAACTACACTGTTCAGCTGCAGAACAACTGCACTCCACCATATTTTAGCGTAGAATTCAGACTCCAAAGGCGATTAAAAAAAAACAGAGGTCAATAGCTTTTTCAGGAATAAATTTCTTGACACCGTCATAGTTAATCGAGGGATATATTGGTGTTCCTGAAAGATTCAATCTTCCAGTAACTATCCTTCGATTAAGCTCCAATTAATGTGGTAGGACCGGTGGAGGAAATGGTGTAGCACTTGGGGCGAAAAGAGATAGTTTTGATGGCTCCTACAAAATTGAACTTTTTGTGGACAAGGGAAGGGAAAAATTTCAATTTCTCAACTACACTTGCCTTGCATGAAAACCAATAAAAATGCTTGGATTAAATTGAAAGTTGTGATAAAAATGATCTGTGCAAGATAAACGCTGGGTGAGGCTCCCTGAATCATGCATAAAATTGCAATTTGACTGAGAAAAGGCCAATTTGGTCTGAAATGATACTCGTGATTTCAAAATCGAAGGAGTGCACAGCCCGAGTTTGAATTGAGATCAGAAGTATGATTTTAGACCAAGATTGCATGAAAACTTCATATACCACTTTGTTACACCCATTTTGAAATCACACAATTAAATAGCCTGATGTTAAAAAAAGCCTTAAAATCTGAGTGGCAACATCTACAGTAAAATCTTCAGTGAATGTATGGGAAAAATCGTGATATTGATGCTCAATAACTTGAAGAAGGTTAACATTCTACAATTTCTGTGAATTACAAACTTAAAATACTAGCTAAAAGAGGTAACCGATCAAATTTTAGAATTGTTCTCTTACAAAGAAAGCCGCAAATTTAAATTCCTTCATAAATTTGTCTGTAAAATTCAGCCACCGCTGGTGGGAAAATTGAGAAGCATTTGTAGGCGGAAAAACTATAAAGACGATTTCTTGCCCCTCAGCAAACCAATGCCCTTCAAACTTAATCGGTTAACTTTTTTAGCTAATATCTTTAGTTTCCAATTCACAGAAATTTCAGAATATCAACCTTCCTCAAGTTATCTAGCATCAAAATCACGATTTCTTCCAGATATTCACTGTAAATTTTGCCGTGTTGGCAACTGTCAAACCTTCCATCGCTGGAAATGGCAAAAAAAACCCTCAATATTCAGCAAAGTCTTACCTCGACCAAAAATGGGCTCTGGGCAAGACTATCCACAATTCTTTTGCCATTTTAGTCGGCTAAGACAAGCTATAAAAGTAAGCTCTGAAATCACACACTAGTTTCCTTGGTTTTTTAAATGTTCAGCTATTATGCCCTGGGTACAAGGTTGTTTCAAATCACGTGATAGAAACACTCGCGCTAAATAGAAGAAATATGGCGGTTGTGACAACATGCAAAACCCTTTGGCCTTTTAGCTTGAGCTTTTGCGAGAAGCTGGCTAATATTTCAGTCTCCAAAACATGCTAAACGTCCCTTTGTGCTAAGAAAGAGATATGGCTTGAGTCGCAGAGAAGTGATAAGCCAGAAGGACCCAGAAGTAACTGTTTGGAATCTCGCCATGGGAAAGAGGTATTTGCAAGTCTTAAAAGCACTTGCGTGACTATAAACAGAAGGTACCACTTAACCACGATTTCAGATCGTCAAACTTGGTGTGTACACTCAGTTTAACAGTGATATTTTTTTGCCAAAATTTGGCAAAAAAAATATAACTCTATAGACTGCACAGAGAGAACGTTTTGATCTTTCTCAAAAATCTCTACGGAAAATGTTTGGCAGTGTTAAACTCAGTGTACACACCAAGTTTGACGATCTGAAACCGTAGTTAAGTGGTAAAATTTTAGTTAAATTTTTGCAAAAAGATCGTGTCATAAGGATAAAAGTTGTATGGCGCTTCATAGAACCGCTCCCTGCAAAGTGCGTCAGTCCAATCAAAATCTGCCAATAAAAGCAACGACAAAAAGAGCCGAATAAAGCGCTGCAGCAAATCATGTATTATTATTTTGTTTTATGTTGAGATTGTCTGCAAGCAAATGGTGAAATGCTATGGTGTGTGTGTGATGACATGATTGAAGTCGTGAAAATATGTTATTTGGCTTCGAGCATAGCATTTCTTTCTCCCATTCTATTTTTACTGCTGCGACGATCGATTGTCCGCTATTCATTAGGCATTTGAGGTGCTTTCGAACGAGTGTCTGTCAAGTCCAAAACATACTGCTTCAAGTTCAGTGTGGAATTAATTTGCACAAGTCTATTTTTGCAAAAAGTGCAAACTAGTTTTAAATTAATTTCAAATTGAACAAGGAAGCATATGATTACTAATTTGTAGTGCTTTTCTTGTTATGGTGTTGTGATGGTTTCTTTACAATAAAATGATAAGCATTTGTAAACAGCACAGATACTAGGAATGCATTTATTGTCTTATTGTGATTTTATTTAACTTGGTTTGACATGCAGTACCCCAGCACTTCAATGACAATATCATTGAGAAGCATTAATCCCAAATGAAACGTTAGCCCATTTCATTCACTCGTTAGTTAAGTCGGGTGTCAGGAATGTTGAAGAATAAATTTTGTGTACGTATTAACATTCAAAAGAATCCAAAGGTAAAGTCATTGCTTTCCTTTGAAATTCACTGGCTGCAGATGAATTTTAATTTTGTGGAAATGAAGTCTTTCGAATTTTTGAAAACTATTTTTTCTCATTGCCTTACATTAGAGGTTTAACTGCAGAATACCCTGCCACTTATTTGCATCTCATTGAATAAGAATAGCATCTATTGTGTTCTGCTTCGTTCTTCAAAGAACGCCGACCAACGAAAACAATAGTGGTACAGAGTGGCAGAGTATTCAGCAGTTTCTCCACATTAGATATCCGAGCTAAGTTATAAATGGCCATTGATTAGCCTCTCTGAGAGTAAAATTTCGATGGATAAAGAACTTATACCTAATGTCGATATTTAACAATAATTCATTCACCAACACTGAGGTGAATAATTGAATGGCTTGGTGCAAGACGGTCGTTAGTGACTTTTTCGGGAAAAACTTTTTTCCTTCAAAAGTGCCTGAATTTTTGCATGTGCTTTTCAATAAAGCAGAAAAACATTCTCCTGTATCTTTTTTTGGCTGAAATGCTCTACTTTTTCCACTTTGTTGTTCATTGTGCACGCTTCGATATTTTGACTTCGTTTTTCTCAGAAGCAAAGTGCAAACCACCCAAAAAAATTACATGGGAATCTTTTACTACTTAATTGAAAAGCACATGCAAAAATTCAGGCACTTTAGAAGGAAAAAATTTTTACCCGAAAAAGTCACTTACGACCGTCTTGCACAAAGCCATTCAATTATTATTGAGGGGCACTTGGGTTAGGACACTTCTGTCTCCAAGCACAAATGCACCTAGCAGTGATGCTGAATGCATCTTTATTGTGCTGAGTCCATGACCATTAACTGCAAGAGCTCAGTGTTCCATTCAGCTTTTAATGATAAAAACAAATTCATATAGGTTTTCTTTCTGTAGGCTCCATTAGAAACATAATTTATAAAGAACGCAATTAAATATAATGAAATGTTTGTTAATAAAAAAATGAAGAAGAAAAGCCGTTCAAAAACCAATTTGAACTGGTTGGCACGGAAGGGTTCGATGTTAAAGTGGGACTTTGATAAAATTCATACCCCTTGATTTTTTCTTAAAAGATATATCACCTAGAATTCTATGAAAGAACAAAAACACTGTTTACCATTTGCAAATTTCTACATTAGTTCCTAATATGTGTATATGCCATACGCTCAACCCAATGTTATATCATGTATATAAATAGAGGTATCTTGGCCAATTTGCAGCTCAGACCATTGCAATTTGGCAGGCTGGTAGTTCTTCAGAAAACATACAGCGCTAAAAAAATCATGTTCCCATGGCAACCCCCTCTTTTCAGTCCCCAGCCACTTCATTTAATATGTTTCTGATTTTTAGTTCAAGAACGTTAAACAAGAACACAAAATCGAGCCAACACAATTATATGCTTGGTGGATTATGCAGATGAGGTACCATTAGCAAATATCAAAATAACAAAATATAATGTCAAAGGTGGGCAAAAAAGCCCTTAACATGGGAAACGCCTGGAACCTAGTACGTTGCAATGATAACAAAACTGGTAAGCTCATATTGTGGAACACTTATACTGTAAAGAATCAAACTTTTCCGATACAAATTGGCTGAGAGATCTTTAATCGTCTGCATCATAGTTTATTAAAATTTGATTGAGTGTATGACGTGATCTTTCAGCTAATTTGCATAATTTTAAAACTTGAATATCGATGGAACGAAAAGAGATATATATTTCAAAATGGTAAACAGCATTTTTTTCTCACACAGGCTACATGCTTATGTTTTAGAGTTACTCTGATAGAAAAGATATGATTTTCGTCGTATTTACACTTTGAGATTAAGTTTCACTTATTGGCCCTTGCCTCTATCAAGCATAACGGCAATAAATTAACGACAATCCTGATTCTACGTCCCTTAAAGGCAGCTAGCTGGTCTACATAAATGGCGGCTTCGATTGTGTAAAAGTACACTACCTTACCGTACTTATTCAGATTTCATGCTTTAAATGTTCGCAATTCTTTACTGCGCTTACATGAACAAAATGTTCCCCAAGAAAGGACAGTCATTGTTTATGTTTAATGTCCTTTGATGGAACTATACATTTCAAGGAGGCATAGTTCTTTCTTGACATGGAACAGGATCGCTACAGCTTGACACCAGGATGACATGGTTTGACATTTCCTGACAGTACAAATGTTAGAGCATTGACTGTGTATTCGCAGAACGCCGATGCGATGTTAAACGATACGTTGGTCTCAGATTACAAATAAAATCCCAGGAAGGAACTTTTCAAGCTTGAAGACCAATTTCAATTGGGATATTTCAAATAAAATGCCACTAAGCAACAATGTCCGATCATCTTTAGCCTTATAATTGTGAAACAACACCGGCGGTTCTAATGTGTCAAGAAGCCACAGCGATTTAGTAATGTTCAAATGACCACATGGCACAGCTCCAGTTATATGAAAGGCGGGTGCAGTCTCTCGTTGATATTCAGGTCTCTAACTGATGGTAAAGCTCAGACATAATGAATCGAAGACAATTCGCAAGGTAGTCCAGAATTGCTGCATAGTTCATTTGATGGGGCATTGACAGGTCAAGATGTCCCAGGTGAAAACGTTCAGATTTGCTTCAAAGTTCAGTTGGGTTATTGGGAGGGAAACGCTGTCCAAGGTAACAATGTTGAGATTTGCTTCATAGGGATGCCAGAGTATCAAAGAGACGATGTTCAAGTTCGCTTCATAGATTAGTTGTAAGAGCATTGCGAGGGAAACGATGTCCAAAAGCCAAGGTGACAATGTTCGGATTTGCTTCATTGTTCAGTCGGTACAACATTGTGTGGAGAACGATGTCTGAAAGCCAAGAAAACAGTGTTTGGGTTTGCTTCATTGATCAGTTGGTTGAACATTGAAAAGGAAACAATGTCTAAAAAGCCAAGGTGACAATGTTCAGCTGCATGTTGGAGCATTGACAGTTAAGGGATGCCAGAATATCAAGGAGACGATGTTCAAGTTAGCTTCATAGATCATTTGGTAGACCATTGCGAGCGAAACGATGTCCAAAAGCCAAGGTGACATTGTTCGAATTTTCTTCATAGCTCAGTTGCCAGGGTATTGACAAGGCAGTATTCCTTCCTAGCGCAGTTGGTAGAGCATCGCGAGGGAAACGATGTCCAAGGTGACAATATTCATAGCTCAGTCGACAGAGAATTGACAGGCCTGATTTGCTTTACAGTTCAGTTAGTAGGGCACTGAGCGGAAAGCGACCTCCGGATCCCAGAAATGGTGACACTTAACTTTTCCAGTCTTTAGCTGCTACTGAGGATCTGGAGGTCCTTCCCGGTTTAAAGGAAGGAAGAATTTGTTGATTGATTGCTGACCACTTGATGCCAGTTTTGCCACAGATGAAGGGGAAGGCTCTTGATCGTTTGGAGATGTAAAACTGTCTTCTTCAGCCTTAAAGAAATCATTGGCCTGTTTGTGGCATTCTGAGGAAGCATGTTCCCAGACTTGGACAAGGCCTGAAAACTTTAATGTCGCTGTGCCTGCCAATATTTCGGGAATCGTTGCTTGCTTCCGGCATTGTAAATGTGTGTGAAGTTGGCAGTTCTCTATGGCCCACTTTTGGAAAGGTATGCAGACCTCACAAAGAAAGATACCCTTGTCCAGTTGACTAAACTGGGGAAATTTGTCTCCGACAAACGTAGAAGGGATCCTTTTTCCACCTTAATGGGTGGAAATGATGCTGCTACGAGAGCCCTCAGTTTGCAATTCTGTAGAGACGTGGTCGTGCCATGACGCTTCTGCATGGCAAGTCTTTCACCTTGCATAGTGTCCTTTGGAAAATTCGATCCAAATAGCTTTTAAAACTGTTTGGCTTACCTGGCAAATGTGAAGGTAAGAAATTCTTCAGTTTCTTGTGATGACGATGAAATATAGTCTCTTGTGCCAAGACGTCTTCGTCACAAGCCTGGACACGCCAGGATGACAAAGTAGTCAAGTCGATGTCGTCGATGTCATTTGTATCAATGACTTCTTGATCTGTGCCGTCCATACTTTCTTCTTCCAGGTCATTAGTGGTCAACTCATCCTTGTAGACTGAATCATTATCACTAGCATCCACCTTAGTTGCAGCTGACATGGGATTGGTTTCAGCGTCTGAACTAATGCCAAGCTCTTCATTACTGATGGGTTCTTGAATTGTATCATGCGTGATACGAGCTGCACCTCCGAATTCTCCTTCATTCATACAATTGGAGCTGTTGCCATCGGTTATATCACTGCCTGAATTCATCCAATCGTCAGCTCTAACAGTTTCTTCGTTAATTCCCACATGCGGCACCTCTTCTTTGGTAGCTTTTCCACGCTTAGGGGGTAGTTCATTGTCTCCATGGAGTGTTTCTTTAAACTGGAGGCCAACAAAGCTCTTTCTCTTTCTACTGGATGACACCGCCTTGAACGTACCTTGTCCAGCAACATGGTTTCCAAATATTGCAAAGAACTGCTGACGATGCCTTTCCGTCATTTCCAGGTGAGCAAACTTCGCGAACGAAGTCGAAGCATCTTTACTCACGCTGTCGGTTAGAGAGGCAGGCGACAAGTTCCAACTCGCCCAACTCTTGAAATTTTCAACAATCTGGCAAGTACTATGGACAGGGTCCACTCTATATTTTATCACTAGACCACAATATCCTAATTTACGGCTTCTACTTTTATAAAATGAAACTTTCTTGAATCCTTGTTGTTTAAGGACCTGACCAAGCATACTCAGAAATACATCTCTTTGGGGTTGCAGTGAAGGTTCACTATCTTTAAATGTCTCCCATAGCTCATTACCTGTGACAATCCTTTCAATGTCAGGTGTCCTCTCTATATTTTCCGACACCCACGTCTCCAAAAATGCTCGAGTCAACTCCATCTGCAAAGAAAAATACCAACAGGCATAAATAGAGATTGTTTCCACGAATAATCAGCATAACTAGAAATACCTGCCAGTAGAGAGCCAACGAGTAAACACTGGCACAGTTGTGCGCCGAGAGAAAATTAAGAAAAAAACACTACAGACCACTGTTTAAACTAAATCCGCCATTGTTTAATAAAGCAGTGCAAAACTCACATGTTTTTCTTTGTTTTTAAATCCACGTGAAAAATCGAAATTAGTCACACCACTATGGCCCTTTCAATAATTTACGACTAACAACATACACAAGAGAAGAAGCTTAATACATTCTCGTGAGCCGTTACTTTGGTGCACGCACTTCAGCAAGTGGACTTTGGACGTGAGCACTTCGAATCGGATAATTTTCAAACGAAGCTGCAGTTGCAAGCTCCCTAAAATTTGGAATAAGACTCTCCAAATTGATTTGCAAAGTTCCCTGAAGCTTGACAGATAGTGGCTTCCTGGCAAACAGAGCTTCGACTGTTCTTCACTTTTGTGAAATAAGCCGCGGACACAAACTAACAGCGACACGTCATGTGACTCGTGACTCCTTCATCGATCAAATTTGTGATTTCGAGCACACTAGCTCGATTGGAAAGAGGCTTTATATTCCCTTTGATTATGTTTAAAGTGAATATATTTGAATATATTCAAGTGTTTTTTTCCTTAGTTATGGTCTGTTGTTTTGGCACGCTCGCCGTGACTGTCAAATTTGTAATTTTGAGCATACTAGCTGGATAAAAAAGAGGCTTTATATGCCCTCTGACTGAGTTTATAGTGACTATGTTCAAGTGGTTTTGTTTTTTGTTTCTTAAATGGCATGCTGGCCGATCTTGTCAAGGCAATTGACTATTTTAGCAAGCTAGCCGTGACTGTGGCACTAACACTCGCCGTTTTCGAGCTGATCTCGATAACTGCCTCGCTGGGCGATTTTTCAGCCTGCTCTTCGCTAGATTACACTCTGGCTCCCCTGCAAAAACACTAAATTAAAGCACAGGCAAGAAGACGATGCTCACTAGTGAATGATATCTATATTTCCACTCACCTTTTCCTGCTGAGTAGCCTACACAAGTAACGCGACGCCATTGGATAACTCGAAAACAATTACCAATGACGTCACTCTTACATTATCTTATATTACTTTATGGTGTCTTTTCCTAATTCGAGCTTTCATCTCCCTGTACCAAAATCAACTCATGCACACGGCTTTATAATGCTGCCGCCTTGCCAGCCTCGCGTCTTCGCTCAGCTGGCTCGTTGGCAACTAGACATTTGTGATGGCTCATTCTAAATTGTCTAAGGGGATAGGATAGTTGACTGCTTTGGTTTCCCTATTTAGTTAATAAGAATCCATTGCAAGCACAAATTCATTTAAAAATATTGCCTAAGTCTTTTTTCAAATAAACCGGCTAAATGAAATTAATTATGGGTATCGAAATTTAATTATTTTGTCGTTCACTAGATGCAAAGGTATAGCAAGGACAAAATAATTGGAAAGAAATGTCTACTTTTATCCGACAGATGTCAAAATATTGATGATGTGCAATGAAATATAATTGATTATCCAATTATTTTGTCGTTCCCTAGATGTAAGATCGCAAGCAAAGGTATAGCAAGGACAAAATAATTGGAAAGAAATGTCTACTTTTATCTGACAGATGTCAAAATATTGATGAAATGCAATGAAATTGAATATGAGTATCGAAATTCAATTATTTTGTCATTCACTAGATGTAAGATCGCAAACAAGGATGCAAGCCGAAGCTCACAAATAACAAGTCTGCAAGCAAAGGTATAGGAAAGACAAAATAATCAGAAAAGATACTATAGCAAAAGCACATGACAATATCATACAAGAGTTGAAAGTGCGATACTACCAGTACTAGAAGTAGTCGCTCAAAACAAATGAAACAGTATTTTCTTGGCATTAAAACTATTTTTAACATGGGTGTTTAAGGCCGGCCGATCTTACTAAAACATGAAAAACGTGATTGGTCGAGATTCTTTACTGAGAAGGTTAGGACGAATAACAAGCGGTCGTTGGTACTGAACGTAACCACATGTTCATTTTATAGTGAGGACAGAAGCCGTACGCAGTTCTAACATGTGACTGTTTTGCAATCGAAATTCGTCTTATATGCACAATCTGTTCTTTTAATACTCAATTGTATTCCAGAAATCAGATAAGTGACCTCTTCAAAGACGCTAAAATCCAAGTTCAGTAAAAGAAATTGTTCCATGCAAAAAAAAAAATAAAATAAATAAAATGATTATCTCTTAGATGTATCTATTCTTAGCGCAATGTCTGTCATGCCCCTTTCCCCGACCCCCTAGCCCTTGACCCTTTAAAACATCTGGTATGTCTATTGTGTAGTGTGCTGAAACTGCCATTGAGGAAAGGTAAATTCATGCCTAAAATCCATACCCCTTTTATGAGTAAAATACCTAAACCATAGCACCTTCAACGACACGAAAAACCACAAGGCATCACCTGAGAACGTGTGACAGCCTCCTGAAAAAGATCTGAGAAGCATAAGCACAATACAATGACAAGAGACCAATAGAGTGTTCCATTTCTAGTTAATTAACAAAGGACAATTAAATGTAAATCGCAGTGGTTTGAAAAAACGGACTAAAAAATATATGGCCAATTTGCAGTTTACAATTCGCGAGGATCCCAGGCGTGTTGGTAGTCTTCTCCGCAGCCGTTTTTTGGGATGTCACGCAACGCTCCCCCAAAGAAGAGCGTTCCGTGACATCCCAAAAAGCGGCTGCGAAGAAGACTAGCATGTTGGCGGCCTATTCGCACGATGTGTGCCAAGGTCAACGGTAGTGTCGATCGGAAATTCTATTCTTGGTTTTCACGTGACGTCATCAATATTCTAAAATGTAAAATCGCAGAGCTCCTGAGTTTTCAGCTTTCTTTGGTTATTGAGCATCCTAAATGCATTTCCTCTTGAAGGTTTTCAGTTCGATAGCAACCTTCGTTTTTATAGTAGAGCATTCTGAAATCCGGTGTTTTAACGCCACAGGACACAGAGGACATCAAGACGGCCGACAGAATGTGTCATGTACATGTATGTTTGAAAAAAAAACTAATTCAGTGATTTAAGCAATCTAAACTGTTGAGGTATTGTGAAAAGTGTTTATGTGAATATCTGCTAGTTCAAAGGGGCGAACGGATTGATTTTTATAGCAGAAGTGAATTCCAGATGTTTTCATTGATTTCCGGCCGCCATGCGTTTCCATACTGAGCTCTATAAATTTGTGTGAACATTTTGACGGCTAACTTGAGTGCGAAAAGTCACATAAGACCTGAGACTCGGGAAAGTAGGTAAGCTAGTAACCTCCTGTAATATCAACAATTCTTGACTGTTTTTATTCAACAGTTTTGACTTTATTTTTTCGTTGTGTGACAGTGAAAGACAGCAATTCAAGTTTTGTTTACAGACGTAGCTTTACATATATGTTCGGCGTGAGATTTGTTTTTATTTTTAAGCCACTAACCCACAATAGTGTCACGCACAGTTTCTTAAAATAGATTACATCACCAGAGAACCCCCATACTACTCAGACAAGAATATTACAGTCCAATAGAAGATTTTAAAAGCATATTCGTGGGCCTCTTTCGTGCATTTCGTGCAGACTCCTATCGGGTATATATCTCCAACAAAATCAGGCTATAAGATCTGAAAGTTAAATTGTGAAAAACGTAGTAATTGAACCTTTATGCTCTTGTCAATGGAACACATGGTTATTGCATTTCCACACGAAACACGCATCTTAGAAATCTTGAGCTCCTGTTTTCTCTTTAGCACTAGATTTTCTTTGGAGCATTTTCCAATATAAACCATGAGATCAAGATTGAGTATTGTTTAACCAATCGTACATTTAGATAAGGCACGGATACTAGTCTCTCAAAAAAATTAATAAGCTTTTTGTCACATGCTTTTAGTTGGGTTTTACAGTTGTTGACCAAATTCATTTGTGTCCGATAAAAGTTGTCATACTGTTAAAGAATTATGTTAGCAGTACAGCATGTCCCTTTCCATGCTTTTTTCGAAGTCAAAGTTTGGTCAATCGTCAAATTATGTCAGCTCACTACTGTACAACTGATAACTGCAAAATCGTATAGGAAAATTTTTAACTTCACTAAAACTACTGGGCAATAACATGTGCCCTCTAAATTTTAAAGCCGACAAATGCGTTTTTCGCTACCGTCAATCAAATGTTTGGCGGCTCTTCCCAGCTTCCAATCCGACTATGGGTAACGATCTGATTTGATTAACGCTCGCTTGGCAGTAGTCGGAAGCTGGGAGGAGCCGCCGAACATTTGATTGACGGTTAGGTGGAAAACGCGGTGTGTGGAAAATGCAGAGTGTGGAAAAAACTATAATAAAAAATTCTGTATTACCTGGGTAGTCAATTCTTTATGCAGAATACAGTCAAAGCTCTATTAAGCAGGAATGAGCGAACTGACCGCTTAAAACTCGGAGGTTGACCGCTAAACAGGTTTGCCAAAATGTAGTATAAATGTGGTAACAATGGAACTGTAGCATGTGAGCAGTATATTGTATCGTTTCACATCAACAGCAACACAAAATATTAGAAAAATATCAAGTAATTCCATGTTCAAGGAAGTTCACGGTTACAGTTCTAATGTTGTTTGAAAGGCAATCGCGAATTACGAACGTTAGCAAAAAGGTAAACCAAAGAATCAAACGAGTGCAACATTATTCAGGTCCATGTTCTTTGTTCATTGCATTTTCACTACTTAATCATAATTATTTAAGTACAGTACAAAATAGGTAATAAAAAAAAACGTGTGTAACATTATTGTACATTGACGATGCTGCAAATCCGTCCAATCATTTTCATCCCTAAATTATTGTGCATTCCTACATTGTTTTTTGTAGCTATAAAGGACTGTTACATACATATTTTGTAGCTTTAAGAAAGAACAGCGACAAATAGGTAATCAAAACACTATTGTGAATTAATGATATTAATAATCTGTCCAAGCCATGCATCATTACACTTTCAGTGCTAAATAGTACTATCCTACAGTGTTTTCTGTAGATATAAAGAACTGTAACGAAAAGGTAAATAATAGAAATCAATGCGTGTAAAAATAATGGCGAATCAAAGATACTAAGAAGCCGTCCAAGCATTTTCATCGCTAAATCGTGCATTCCTACAGTGTTTTTTGTAGCTATAAAGGACTTTTACATACATATTTTGTAGCTTTTTTGTAGCTTTTTTGTAGCTTTTATCAGTAATCAAAACACTATTGTGAATTAACGATATTAATAATCTGTCCAAGCCATGCATCATTACACTTTCATTGCTGAATCGTACTATTCTTTGGTGTTTTCTGTAGCTATAAAGAACTGTAACGAATAGATAACTAATAGAAATCAGCGCTTGTAACATTATTGCAAATTAAATGATATTCATAATCAGTCCAGAGCCTTTCAGCATTTCCCTCTGGTCTTCGTCAAGGGAGTGGTAGGTGCTGAGGTTGATATGTACACGGCCGTCAAAAACAGGGTTTTTTTCATGATATGTACAGGACTGGGATGGTAACAAGTGTTCGCAAAGTCTGCGCTGTGCACCAACGCTCCTGTGCTCTCGTCCCTGCGTACCACCCGGCGGTCGAAGTGCTTGACCACGATGTTGTATGGTGGCTGACAAAATTTTTCGGAAAAATTGTCACCGCAACCATAGCATTTTTTCGCATTTTTCGGCAAGGCCACGATGTAATAAGAATGCGGCGACGATCCTGAGTGCCATGCTCCTGGTGGAATAAACAAGGACCGATGAGAGGGTGCTGCTTGGAAACAAGCTTGTGGTTTGTGAGCTTGAAATGTTGAAGCGTATGGATGATGAAAACGTCCTCCATGGAAAGGAACGCCTGGTGGATTATACACAGCTGGGTACAATGGACTCGGCTGTGCTTGAGTGGCAACACTTGGCTGGTACGATGTTGGAAACAACTCATGTAATTGTGCACCATCCAGGCGGTTTTCACATTCATTTTCCCTAACACTTGGCGTAGGTGGCAAAGGGTTTCGTGGGACCACCATACTGGTTGTTTGTTTGCCGCGTCTGCTTCTTGGCTGTCGTTCTCCCTTCCTGCCTCTTCCAGCTGGCATTCCAAAGGTGATGGCTTTGCTGTAGTTAAGACCACCAGTCTTATGCTTGGTAGCCACCAGCCACTTCAAATATGCCTCAAGGGTTCCCCTTTTTATTGATGCAGCGACAGCATGAGCACACAAATAGGATGCGGAGTACCCTTGGCAATCCTGACACTCTACTTTCCCGTTAGGGTACACAATGATGATATGCGGCTTCGTGGGCTTTGATTTTGAAGGAATGATGAGGGTGTCATATGCTGAGGCTGCTGGTAACCCTGTTACTTTTCCTTCCTTTAACAATGTTTCTCCTTTGTGCGCAATGAGTTTTAAAACATCTGGGGTAATCCAGTCTACCCCAACGGAAAGAATCTGCTGGAAAACAGCAGACTTGCCCTCCACTAACTTTTTGTTCACAGAGGTTACACTGTTAGGGCTTCTTTTCTCTGACGTTTGTCATGGCCCATTTGTCGCCTGTAACAACCAGGTGACGGAACTCTGGACGCAGTTCGTACTCTCCTTTGTCCAATACAGCTAACTCCAGTTCTTGCTCCAGGCTCTTCACTAATTTCTCGAGGGTCTTTACTAGGGTGTATTCGTCAATTTTGACAGTTCCGCATTCATGCTTTACGCAGTCCTGAAGGACACCGTTTGTGCGTTCAGATCGATTGGTTGTGAATTTGTCTGGTGGGCAACTGAGGCCTGCTCTCTGACGGACGGGACTAATGACGCTGTATATGAATTCTTCGGTTTTTTTCGAGCTAAACCAAGAGTGAAAGGCGAAGATGGATTTCGCAAAGCAGATGAGGAGCTCTTTCGAAGGTTTCGTTAAAACCCCCCACTAACGCCTTTTCATCATCTGTCCCAAAAGCCATCAGGTTTTTCAATTCTGGTTGAAGAGACTTCAGGGTCCCACCAAACAGCGAATATGTGGATTGTCTTCTTTTCGTGTAGGAGCACTGTGCCAATCATTGTTGGGTGCTTACCGTCTTCCCTGCGAAGAACTATGAGATGTTGATATGAGATCGGTGTGACATGGCCTTCAACCATGGACCCAACGTTTGATTTTGGTGCATACAGATACTCCACCGGATTACAGCAGAATCGCTTCAGATCGTCCAGTTGTCGGTTCGTTCCCACGACGCAAGAAGGCTCGGCTCCAACTCTGACGTCACGAACAAAAGCAGACTTTGGATCCCTTCCTTGGATCTTGCTCTCATTTAGTAACATATACCATGGGTCAGAGGTTCTTCCAGCGCCGGAAATGTTCTTTGGGTAACTTCCTTTGCTGGCAGCTCTACGCCTTGCCATATCTTTTACTTGTTGTCGATTTTGCGGGACCTGACCCAATCCCACACAGGATTGCAGACCACCAAGGCCCTCTGTTATTGCGTGATGGACGGCTTCTCTTGCTTTCATTTCTCCTGTGACAATTTTTAACTGATCTCTTGTACTTTCCCAGGTACAAACATATGGCGTCTTCTTTTCCTTGGAATTCCCATGAGGCATTTTTGAAATGGGATGTTCCTTGCCACTCTTGAAGGAGTACTGTACACGACAGTATCTGTGCAGCTGTCCTCCAGGGACTGCAACGAAAATTAAATAGTGAGACTACAGACCGTGCACATTTTCAATGCATACTGGTTAACAGTACTCTGCTTTCTGAAATGTATCATTTTATATGTAGACATTTGACTCCTGACAAAATGAAAGTTTCTCTTAAACGTAAGTCTATACAAGTGAAGGAGAGGTTACAGAGGAGAACTAAAAAAACGTTAACGTTATCATGCCTAAATCACTTTCCATGAACGGCAGAGACAGCCCCTAGGGTTATTTATATAAAAATGTTTTTATACATTATTTTTTACAGTCTGATACCTTTCTATTACAACCACAGCTTTTTTATACCTCAAATAAATGTTTCAGGAGCGTAGGTAAAACTCCACCTTGCAAACCCGGCGTTTAATCGAGAAATACAAAATATATGATTTTAAAGGGAATTTGACACCCTTTTGCGCATGTGCACCACTTTAATTTGTTATCCGGCGGAACAGTTTTCAAATTTGTTATTTGTGAGAAAAATCCTCCTCCATCGAGTTTGTGAGGCGTGCAAAAATAGCAAAACCGATATTGAAGCACTGTTGAGTTATCCATGGGCATATTTTGTATTCTGAATTGAATGCCATCGAGAAATACAATGTCCTCGAGAAGGTTTTAGAAGCCGAGACGAAAGCTACTTTCACCCATAGCCGTCATGTTTCGTAAAAATGGGAGGATGAACATTGGAAACTTTGTATATATAGCTGCAAATGTGCATGCAAGTTTCAATAAAGTAAAGCGGCCCTCACACACACAACATAAACATGATAAATATTCCTTACACACAAAAGGTCAAAACCTGCAGATAAAGAGATTTTGAAAGGCAAGTGAAATTCCAAGCAGACCCGCGAAGAATTCGTGGCTCACGTGATAGTATTACAATTTCTATTGGTTAAATAAAATGGTTCAACGAAGACTGCACATGTGCTTTATCGTGACAATGGCCCTTTAAATGGCGATCGTTTTAAAACGAAATGTTGTGTAAGTTATATTAAAGATTATTATCATTATGTCACAGACTAATATTACAGATTAATGACTACCGTCCAAAAAATATGTATTTTACTCACGGAAAAGGAGATCGATTCTCTTAAAGTCATTGTCGTGTTTCAGCATGTAGTATTCCCTCTTTAATGTCGCCACATCTGGGTCGCTGGACTCCGTGGCAGTCACTTCAGCAGAATTATCATCCAGCCATTCTACGCTAAAATAGAATTTGCCATTGCTGTTATTTCTCCAGTTTCCAACGTCCTCGCACTTGATGTCTTGCGTCGATGGAAGAGCTTCAAGATCTACAAGGAAGGTAGCATGGTGATAAACCTTGAGAGGCTGGATAGACAAAACTTTGGAGCTTGAAGGTAGACCTTTTTGCAGCAGGGTGGTCACCACCGCTTTCGGCTTCATAACTTCAGGCTTGTTCGTAAACAAAGGTAGAGCTTTATTTCCGCTGTAAAATTGGATGGACTCTTCATCTTCGTTTGTTTTTTTCCCATCTGCTCTTTCGACTGTACTATCTTTGATCCTGCAAAAACAAACCCGTACGCTTTTTTCAACCTATAGCATAAAATTGAACTACCCTGTTAACTGACGCAAAGAGAAGTATCTTTGTTGTAGAATCACGGCTGGCGGAAAGGTTTTTCTCTAGTTCGAGAATAATAAGTCTGATAAGGAGGAGGAGGTGATTCCATCTGCAGCTTTTCAGTGAGCATCTCCTTCACTTTGCCTTCCGTGCTCTCCCAACTTTCTCCCGACTCCTTTACTATGCCTTCAATACGGACGTTATTTTTATGACTCTGATTTTCGAGGTAAGTCGCTTTCTTGAGCTGCCTCGCGCCAAGTGTTTGGAGCTTGGTGATCTCCTCAACCGCCGATTGTAAGTTTGTGTCAAGCAAAGTAATCTGCGTTTTGTGCAATTCAATATCTTTCTGGCTGAATTCAAGACTTGCTTTAAGTTCTGCAATTGTAGTCACTAGATCATCGACCCTCTTAGTCAGACTTGCCGCAACGGATTCCACAAAGTTCTTGAACATACGCTCTTGTGACTGCAGAAGTTCACGAATAACACTAACCGAGGCGAACTCAACATCTTCGCACCCTTCCACCGCTTCAGTAGAACTTGATTTCGAACTGGATTTACTTCTGTTTGGCATGATTATAATAAGTGTAGAAGAAATACATAAATTATATCACAAAAAATTGTCAGAAAGATGACTAGAAAATGGAAGACAAAAAAAAACACGTCCGCCATTCTCGCTGACCGCTGACTAGCTCAGAGATGGTCATGTGACACTGGTCAGCGGATACCTTGTTTTGACGGGTGTCAATGGACTCTAGAAGCTTGGAGACAAAAGATGCTATATATTTCAGTTTTTAAAATGTGATATGGTTTTGGGAATTGTAAATTCTCTTTAGTGAATGTTTAATGCAATCTCCAATGAGAAAAAGTGCTTGATTTAAATGCTTTTCCTGTCAACTTACATTAACGTGAAGGCAGTAAAATTCCCCCCCTGCTGAATCCTGATTGGTCAATTCAAATTTCCCGGGCGCCAGCCCTATGCAAGGCCTTTCTGTTTGACAATGGCATGTACTCTCGCATGCGAGGTAGTTTTATGTACTGTCTCTCACGAGTTGAAAACAGAAATATCTGACGTCAAGAGATTATCAAGGTAAGAGAGTGAATCCCCCATGTAGGTCCTCTAACTAAGGTAATCCCTCTTAAGTTATTTTTAGACATTGTACCCATCTCTGATATGAAACGAAATCAAAACATGAAGAACTGGGTACAAGGTCTAAAAAAAACTTAAGAGGGATTACCTTAGTTAGAGGCCCAATATGGGGGATTCACTCTCTTACCCTGATAATCTCTTGCTGACATGTAATACGTACTGAAGTGAGAAAGGATCTTCCAGTAAACTGTCATCACTGGAGGCACTCTCATGGGCAGATGAATCTGATATTTTGCTTCTGTGGATACTGCCAACAAGAAAAGCATAGCTGTAAAGATCGTCCTTCGTTTTCAATAGGTTCATTTCAATAACTAAAATGGAGCAAAGCATAAACAAAAATAATGTGAATCTCTTCTTCGGGCATACTCACCTGGATATCTTACTGTGCGGAGGGTCATCGGCCTTGGGTGACAAACACAAAATACCATTTGTTACTTCAGTATAAATTTCAGATCTTCCAAAGCTTGTAATTTTGTTATTACAAAATGGTACAAATCTACCTTTGCTTGTTGCTTGACGTTTGAAGGATCGTCACATGCATTACGTTTGATACCTTTCTTGCCTGCAAGCGAGAACAAAGGAACCGCATCTAAACATCTGCCTGATGAAATAAATAATTAAATAACAAAAGCACTCCACACTTCTTCACTTAAAAAAAAAAAGAAATGAAGAAAACAGGTTAAACTTTCTGTGAAGTTTAAAAACGAATTGTATGCCGGATTATGTATTTTTAACCACCCACTTCCATATTCTGACCATTCTATGTTACTTGCGAGATGCAAAATTTGACGCAGAACGCAAACAGCTCCGGGTGTTTGTCGAAAACACCCTAAAAGGTACTAGAATCTTACCAGATGGGCATGGCTTCCAGACATAAAGAAGTTGCGAATTTTAAAAAACACAAGAACCGACACTTTGACCATTTTTTTTCTCCATTGAATATCTTTTCCTCTTCAAGATTATTCTAATGGTGGTCATTTTAGATTTAGTGCCAATTTCTAAATTTTGAACCCTAAAAGGTATGCTGAGCACCACAGTCATTTTTATATGGGAGCCCCCCCCCAGTTGAATGCAGTTAGGCTAAGAATCAAATCACTGAAACACAAGGAACGCCGTATGCAAATTGCGCGCTTCGCCCCTGTGTACTGCTATTACAAATACCTGTGTCTCCTCCAGCATTGCGATCGACGATTTCGTTATTAGCCTTCTCTTCCAAACTGGTACCCTCTGAAAGTTCTTTTTCAACTTCACCGTTTATTTCCATTAGGACACCTTCAGCGCTTGGGCGAAGAAAAGCATCGAAAGCTGTGCATCTGTGATACAGTTTGTCAAGCTGGCTTTAATTGTCGCTGTTGATATTTTTTGGATGATTGAGGTCTGGATTTGTTGGCAAGCATCTCTTTAAGCAGCTTTTCAAATTTGGAAGCAAGGTCTGGAGCCTTTTCAGAGCTTGAATTTAGTTCCCTTTCATAGGAAAACTCAACGTCAGGATTGATAATAGGGAGCTTAAGCACCAGGCGTTCGTGATTCACGGAGGCGAACCGGAAGTGAGATTTCGAATAGTTTGCTTACTGCACATGTCAAGAGGTCGTCATGATTTGTCACGGCGGCCGCCGTGGCACTTGTGGCCTCCATGCTGAATTTCCATGACCGCGAACGAGTAGATTGTACGCAGCAAAAAAGCACAACGTTATCAACACCAAAAAGAGCTTCTGAAAATGGATTTGTACGAGGAAAGGAAAGAGAAGTCTTCGTAAGTACAATTTCATTTGTTTTTTTGTCCAAATTCATTCGGGAGCTTGTTTGCGGAGAGTTGTCTTGTCACACTAAAATTGGACGCGACCTGTTTACTTGAATACGTATGTATGTGTACTTGCCTTTGTAGCTTTCCGCACACTCGTCTTTCATTTACAAAATCTTATTAACTAAAAATTTAACTAAAAATTTCAGTTTTTTGTTAAAAAATTATTCATATAAACTTCTTTACGTACTGACAGTTTCTTGGCAACCTCTGTACGTGTGACTTGTTTACATTGGTCGATAACTGAACTGTTTACAATATTTTGCACAGTCGCATAGGGTTAAAAGTAGGAAATAATTGAAAACTGAGTCCAACACTTATGAGAGCTTGTTGATATACATGTAAGCAGTCTACGAGGCTAGTAGCTAGTTGCATGCTGCTATACATGTAGTTCTCGAGAAATCAGATTTTCAATAAAAGCACTAATTGAGCCCAGATAACCTTCCCATGCATTCTCTGTAAGGGTTGGAATTCTTTTTAAAAATCTCATCACGCAGAACCTACAGTATTTCATGTGCCAGGCTCACACTCACAAAAAAACTCATTTCACCATGTTCTTTCAACATTCAGTGCCGATTTGATGTTATTCAGGATAAAACCCTATGTTATTGAAGCAAAATGCTTTTTGTGATGTTGAACAAATTTGGACTTGAGTCACGATTTACCAGTACGTGACATTTTCAATCACCCTAGCTGCTTCTTCTCTTATCAATAGAGGAGCCCCCATGGAATGGACTCCAGAACACGATATTACACTCTGCTGAGAGCTGCTACATGTACTTGTCAACCCATTCAAAGAAAAATATAAGACAACTAAGCGCGCAAAGCTGTGGGATGAAGCACGGGCTTCACTGATAAAATCAGTGACACCATCTTTTAAAAAGAGCCTGGAGAAACGTGCAGTGCAGGAACGATATAGACACCTTGCAGATAAGTTCAAGAAAAAGATGGCCAATGAAAGAAAAGAAAGTGGAATAAGCCCTACAATGTCAGAGCTGGATACATTAGTGGAAGAGCTTGTTGAAAGAGAGCAGTGTGAGAAGGACCATCGGGATAATGAAGGTGAATTTTCCAGTATCTAGAACCTGTGAGATATTAGGATTCCAGCCTTTAACCAGTCTTTCAAATTCCCCTTACCAATTCCCAGAGGCAAATGATGCAACAAATCTCCCTCTGCCATTTGTGATATCCCCATGATCAGCCTGGGGTCAGCCCCCATTGAGGTTGATGACAAGTGCATAACAGGATGAGAAAAATAATTTTTACTTTATGAACCTACATTGAGAAGCCTCCAAATGCTAAACATGTCAAAGATTTGTTCTTTGTGAACAACAAAATGATAAATTGTTTGGCTTTGTTTATGCCTTGTGATCGGGTTTTTCTTGTGATTATAATTCCTGCATGGACTGAAAAATATGGTATAATTTTGCTGGGTTGTGCATTGTGGGGTATTGGTAGTTTGTTTCCCTGCAAAACTCGGCAATTCCCCATCCAAAAGTTGTTGCTTCATTATGAAGTCTATGAATCTTTGATTCCCTGCTTTTAGTTAGGGATTGTGGAGAAGGCTTTATGGGGCAACACTGTAAAACATCGAATATCCTTAATTCTTAATTCTGTGTCACTGTATATGCAGAACCAACTCTTAGCTGTTGTGAATTTGGAATATTTCTAGACAAGTCCATGAAGAACAAGAGGAAAGAGGAGGGAGAGGAAATGAGGTTAAAGGCAGAGTGACTGGGGAAAACAGGCAAGAGAAAGAAAGACAAGGAAGATGGAAAGGGGCAGAAAAAGTCAAGAAGGAGTGGAAGTGACACAATTCAGTATCTAAGAGAAAAAAGTGAGCAAGAAATGAAGTTAAGAGAAAAAGATCAAGAGCTGGAAAAGAGTAAGCAAGAGGAGGAGAAAAGGAAGAATGATGCATTCGTAAATGCCATGCTTCAGCAGCAGCAGCAGCAGCAACAACAACAACAACAGCAACTTATGGTTCTGTTGGCTCAGCAGAATCAACTCATGATAAAAATGTTTGAGAAAAATGGAAAGTAGCCCAAGGTCTTGTTCCCTCAGTTTTGCTCCACTATTTATGTAGCTCTAAGAATCTTCAGTTGCATTGATCATTCAGTACACTTTTCACAATGACTGCAGAAATTCTCACACCCTAATTGTCTAATATTTATTGTCAACAGGTGGACAGACACATGAATTTACATGTATAATTTAAATGCGATATTGACGTGACAGGCGAGAGCAGACAATTTGACAATAATATCTTGTTGTTTTAAAAAACAAATTGACATCAGTTTTTCATGCATCTGTCCTGTTATTGACAATGAATTTTGTCATAACATTGTCAAAGTTGTCTACAGATCCACTCGGTTATCGCCTCATGGATCTCCAGCTACTTTGACAATGTTATGACAAAATTAGCAGGACAAACGCATGAAAAACTGACATCAATTTGTACGTGGTGCCATCATGTTCTAAGACCCAGAACCAAAGAGCTACCAAAGTTTTTATCCTCATCAGACATAAGAGGTGATGGATTTATATCTGTTTGCAAGGTTTCAGCTCAATCGCTTTCTTTGTCTGGAAACAAGCACATTTTGAATTTCAGAGTTTTGGCGGTGCGTGACATAAACCTATGATCTCGTTTGCTAAAAAAACACAGTGTAGTTAATTGTTTTGTTAACACTTATCCACTGAATAGTGATTTATCTGGTGGATAATGTTATCCACCCTTTAAACGACTGGGCCAGATGTTTACACTAATTTCTGGGCGCCATGTTGGTGTGGAAGGGGGCGCACCCACCTTTGGCCACATACTGGGCTCTGTAAATTTGTGCAAGATATTTTGATGAATATCTGAAGTTTGGGAAAACGTGCAGACCTAAAACTTGGAGAAGTGTTTCCTTTTTTTATCTCCTTTAACATCAGAATTTCTTGACTTTATCCACTAAATGGTTTTTGAATTATATTTTATTGCATGACTGCAAATGAGGAATAGAAGACTAAAATCCCCCCTGATCAGCTGCATTACATATATATCTTTGTACAGTTTAAGGTAGCCTGCAAACAGGCTCTCCATAGGTTTTTTTTTTTGCTTTTGAATAGCCCGCCCCCTAGCTATTTGAAAGCAAAAAACATACCGAGGCTGTTTGCAGGCTAAATTAAAGGTAGAGAGAGAGCCCCACAGGTCATTATCTTTGTCTCTCTCAGTTAACTAAAATTTAAAGAGATTTGAGACTCGAAGTCCGTTAGTTTGCAAACTACTGGCCTTCGGCAAAGGCACTTGGTAGTTGATCTGCATTGATATCTTTTTTACAGTAGTGTCGGTTGCTGACGAACATGTTGCTTGGTTTTAGGTCACGATGCACGATATCATTAGAATGAAGAAAACAGAGACCTTCCGCGACGTCATTTGCAGCCTTCGGAAAAACAGGCAAGAAATTCTCAAAGGCTTCAGTTTCGCCTTCGATGCGGTCAAGGGTGTTTAAAAACTCTAACAAATTGGATATTTCATGGTTGAGGCCGAAGGGACTAAAGTCAAAGCACTCATAATCCATCATTATGGCCATTGGCTTTGAACAAATGCCAATAAATTGTGCAATGTTTGGGTGGCGTAAGCTCTCAAGCATTTTTGCCTCCTTTGCAATGTTCTTCAAGTGGGAGTCCCCCTCTCCAAAGAATCGCTTAACAACAATGACTTTACCTTTAGGTACGTAGTGGCCTTTCATCACTGATCCAAAGCTTCCCTTACCAATCTCGTCCTTATCTTTTACGTCACTCCACGCAAAACTGGGCAGGCCCTCGAAGTAACCTTTTGAAAGCGATTTGGGCCGAAGAAGTGGGATTTTAAAGGCCATTATGGCCCTCTGTTAGTGCGAAAACGTGGAGATCAATGCGGACTTGAACTCACATGTGAATATGCAAATTAACTAGAACCTACCCATGGCTTATTATTAACTGTAATAGAAGAACGCATTTCGCAAGATTAGCACCATCTAGGTGTTGGCGGTAACCCCTTTTAGAACTTGATCAAAAATATTTTCCAGGCGCTTTCTGTCAGTTTATAGTATTCACAGCTAACTAGCCAAAACAACATTTGCGCGAGGTTAATACAATCAAACCTCTTTTAAGCGGCCCTCTATTAAGCGTTCACCCTCTATTAAACGGACATTTATTAAACGGACAATTCTGTAAATTTTACCTCTATTAAGCGGAGGTGGCCACCATTTAGAATTCCCGGTTGGCTAATTGTATTTCATCTATATTAAGAGGTCACGTAGTCAATTACAATGCAATATTTCAGGGTACGATGATACGCATGCCATGTCCAGTTTCCTTCAACAGCTCATCAAACACAACATGATACATATGTAAAAACTAAAATCAGTGTTAAGAGTGGTTTTGTTTGGGCTAATAGGCCTTCGAGGGCACACCGCTGCGCACATCAAATTCACAATAAAAACTGTCACCACAAGAGGTATTCGCCAGGAACCTTGAGACCATAGCCACCTTCTCTGTTTACTTGTTTCCTCTTGATTTACGACAAAGGCGATTGCATTTCAAACAACATTAGAACTTAGAACTCTAATCGTGAACTTCCTTGAACATGGAATAACGTTATAACTTGATATCGTTAATTCGCAATAATGTTACACGCATTGATTAAATGCTTGGACGGATTTTTAGTATCTTTAATTTGCAATAATTTTTACACGCATTGATTTCTATTATTTACCTTTTCGTTACAGTTCTTTATATCTACAGAAAACACTGTAGGATTGTACTATTTAGCAATGAAAGTGTAATGATGCATGGCTTGGACAGATTATTGATATCATTAATTCACAATAGTGTTTTGATTACCTATTTGTCGCTGTTCTTTCTATAAAGCTACAAAATATGTATGTAACAGTCCTTTATAGCTACAAAAAACAATGTAGGAATGCACAATAATTTAGGGATGAAAATGATTGGACGGATTTGCAGCATCGTCAATGTACAATAATGTTACACACGTTTTTTTTTATTACCTATTTTGTACTGTACTTAAATAATTATGATTAAGTAGTGAAAATGCAATGAACAAAGAACATGGACCTGAATAATGTTGCACTCGTTTGATTCTTTGGTTTACCTTTTTGCTAACGTTCGTAATTCGCGATTGCCTTTCAAACAACATTAGAACTGTAACCGTGAACTTCCTTGAACATGGAATTACTTGATATTTTTCTAATATTTTGTGTTGCTGTTGATGTGAACCGATACAATATACTGCTCACATGCTACAGTTCCATTTTTACCACATTTATACTACATTTTGGCAAACCTCTGTTTACCGGTCAACCTCCGAGTTTTAAGCGGTCAGTTTGCTCATTCCCGCTTAATAGAGCTTTGACTGTATTCTACATAAAGAATTGACTACCCAGGTAATACAGAATTTTTATTACAGTTTTTTTGCACACTCCCCATTTTCCACACTCCGCAATTTCCACACTCCGCACTCCGCGTTTTCCACCTAACCCGAAATTATATATAATCTGCCCACTACTGCAGTGAGTTGCTTTCTGGTCCTAAAATAGCAAGACACGCCCTGATGTAACTGATGTATAGTATCTGATCCTTCAAAATCGCAAAGTACAGTAATAAGCATGGAGCAATACAAAGCAAGACCAATGCAAATGGAAAATATAATTCACGATAAAAACAATGTCTGGCCCCTGTTAGAATAGTTTGAAAATCACGCTTTTCTCTGGAACTAGCACAACGCCGGCTTTCAAATCAGTCAAAGTGGTGTGCTGGTCAACGAATATATTTGACCGGAAGGCTGTAAAACGAAATCAGCACCGGTTCGAAAGAACAGCCCCAGACACTGCAGTAAATACAGAAACTGAGAAAAATAATCAAAAAGAAGAGGTTACAAAAGAAAAGCCGCTACTGAGCCGTGTTAATTCATGTTGACTGAGATCTCAGGCAAAAAAATCATGAAAACTGACATTTGCTATAAAGCTCCTTTCCCCCCTAAGTCGACTGGCGATTGTCTTAAATGTCTCCAGTGTGATTTTAATAGCAGTGACGGCAGTATATTTCATTCATTTGGAAATAAAAGGTGCAAAGCAAGCGCTGCCTCCGCACCAGCGCGGCTTTTTTTGGAGCCCTGAAAAAAAATTCTTTTGGAAAAGGGTAACAAAATGTAAGAATTACATTGGATATATCTACGAAACTCGACTGGGAAAATTAACACTACGTCCGAAAGATCAGATGACCTTTAAGCGCGGATGATAGCTGCCCATCTCTTCTAAGTTCAGAAACAGTGTGGCCTATAAAATTATAGAATACAGCTCTGCTGTGATATATCTATACCATTTGAAAAAAGAAATTTCGCAGCTTTTTCAAGCGTGTTGCTTAATACGTACACTGCATACTAGATATATAGGCTCATTCACCTAGCTGAAATCTTAAAGTAGTTCGATTCTTACCTTAACATTCGAATCAATAGATAAAGTCCTGATGTCTGTGACAGCCAACCACTCCAACGTTTCGACTCTTTCTGACCGCGCTTCATTTGGACAGACAAAATATGGATGAGTATAACAATCCAGAACAATGTTAAACAAGTAGATGGCTGCTATATAATACGGCCTTGGCCAATAAGCAGCAAAATGTGAATAAACTACACGTACCAAGTAACAGCGTTTCCAGCTTTTCAGATAACCAGCCGTGAAACGATGCCGCTTTTCGGCGTCCGCGGCAGCAGAAAATGAATACGTACCAGCTATGATACGATGAAGCTTTTCGGTGACCAAGCAGCAAACTGTGAATAAACGTAGTACTAAAACCAAATAACGTTTCGAAATTTCCAGATAACCAGTTGTACGATACAATGGCGCTTTTCGGCAACCGGACCAACGGTTAAACGAACAACTGACCATGGGGAAAAACGGGGCGTCGAGGGCAAAGTACAAGTTCACTGACAGCAAAACAGACAACCATTGTTTGCTGACAAGTAAAACTTTAATAAATAACCGAAACTGCCTGTTTTTAAATTGCAAGCATTTTTTTCCAAAAGAAAGCTCCGGAACGTATCAGCAGTCAGTTCACAGTAATTTCATTTTAAAGTATTTTCCAGCCAGATTTGATTTAAAAAAGCGATATGTAAGCTATTAGTACACACAAAATATATTTCCCAGCTATCATTCCGTCGATAAGCAAATTTCCCAGCTAGATTATAACCAGAGCTAAGATTCCCAGCCAGGTCGACAGAAGTCTGCAGAGCGGATATTCTGCGGAGAGGATCCGATGGGTACTCCTGTGGAATACAGAACATTTTGACTCATAGAATGAGAATAGCTGGTTAGATCCGATGCATGTGCCCCAGTGAAATACAGAAGAAATCTGACTCATAGAATGGTTGAGGGGGGCGTTGGGATTTTCGGTTTTGTGGATTTGGCCACTCTTTGGTTCAGTTTTTCGGTTTTTGCACTTGAAAACTGCGGTTTTTCGGTTGTAGGGCCTTCACGGTTTGCAGGGTTTCTTCTAATTTAGTCTTCGGTTTTCAGTTTTCGTCAACAATGATGGCGGTTTTTCGGATTCTTTCGTCCCGTGTGTTTCACGGTTTTGCCGGTTTTTCCAAGGAAGTCCCACCCCGCAATCACGCTAAAACCAGCCAGTAATTCCAAGGGACCATATTTTTAAAGCATCTGTTAATAAAAGAAAAATATCTCACCTACATCAAAGAGCTTGCGCTCTTTGGAAACATGCCGAGTTGTCGGCAGAACATCGTTATGAATAAGTGATGAGTAAGAACAATAGCGTGAATATATGAATGCTCAATGACCCCAGAATTTGGGGTACACACTTAAAGCGGCGTGAAGTTGTCATGTTCTTTTAAAGGAATGGATGACAAGCCTAGTCTGTTTACCAGCCGTTATTTGGGTCGTAACGGAAAAGTTCAAGGTAACATCAAAACAAAGGACTATTTCTCAAAGACCTCAAATATCAGGCGGCTGGGATGATGTCTTGTAGACTTTGATCTTAGACTGGACCATGGAGTGTCTAGAGTGCAATGCTTTTTCATCGCGGGAATAACATTGCGCTCACTCGCTCCGTTCACATGGAGTAAAAGCAAAAAGAGACCGTGGTTGGTTTTAAAAGCTGTAAAAAGTGGTTTAACAAATGAATTAAGATGGTAAACTTAGTTTGGTTGTAAAATGCAGCTGCCATTATACCTACGCAAATGAAAACTCTGACAATGGCAATGAAAAAGCAACTTCTGATTATGGTGTTATTTGAAACAAAAATCACCTTCGAACATTTTATTGTGCAATTTAGTTCTAGCCAGTCGCATCGGCTATAGGTCTTTTCAGGCGATTTACAAAAATAATAAGCAAATGTTTAAACTGCAATGAGTTCTGCACTAACGAGGGACGAGCGAATATGCAGAAAGAACTTTGGCAAGTAAAACAAGTTAAGATGTAGAAAAATTAAATAACAATGAGATTGTGAAGCCTACGAGGCTTTGTGAGAGAGGGCTTAGCGGAGAGGGCTTGCGGTTTTCAGTGATTTTTTGCATGGTTTTTGCAGTTTCTAACAGGCC
>CM042746.1:37552286-37564786 GCA_022496165.2 Catalaphyllia jardinei | reverse complement strand
TAGTTTATCTGAAATGTGATTCCAGTTGAATATGTTTTTCAATGGTCCTTTATTGTGAATTGTACCGTTCAAAGTGTGAATACTTCTTCGTGACTCTTTCATATATTAATTGATTATATTATTCAAGGACCCATATACTTTATATAAAAAGTACTTTGATTTAAACCTTCTAATTGGGGACTCTTATTATTTATGATTATTTTAGTATTCTTTAATATTATTTCAACATAATCTACCCGATTTTTATCAATGACAATTTTGAAGATGGCATTAATGGTAAATGGTAAAAAAGAATTACTATAAACTAGATAATTATTGAAAAGAATAACATCATTAGTATCATCAAGAATTTTAAAATGTCCTCCATATTTAACATTATCAGTATAAATGATATGATACCAACCATCAAGTTTTATCCTTAATTTTGTATTATTGTTTGGAACTAATTCAAATGGAAATGATATTGATGGTTTCCATATGTGATTTTGTGGGAATTTGACGGTCATTTCATTGTTATGTTTTAACTGTTCAACATATGTGAAATACTTATTTATATTGATTTTTGTATGTAATAAATCCAATTGTGATTAATTGACTGCATCATTATTTGCAGTGCCATCTGCAAGGTTTACTATCTTTTTAGAGTTCATATCGATTGGTACCTCATACTTTATGAAAGAATTATCATAATAATAAAGATGATCCCAAAGATTTACTGATACATTATTGACTTCACCTTTAACACCGTAAACAACAACATAAATAGTAGTTTGGGGATCAGTTTTACTTTTCAATCTTATGTCAATATCTAAATCATCAAAACTGGGAAAGATGATGTTTTTTGATAATTGTATCATGCTTCTTGTACTTGTTCCATTTATTTTTGAATTTATTTTGATCACTGATAGAGTTCCACTTGATGCATTTAGCTCATCAATTGTAATACCATCTTCAACATACATTTCATAGACCATTGTGTAAGAACCTTTTGGTAGATATACCAAATCAATTGACAATCTGGTACTGTAATAACCTATACTTGAATCATAATCAATTTTGAATTCGTAAGCTTTTTTATTCACTGAATGAAAATCTTTATTCTGAACTCCAATTTTATGAATGTCATCATCATCTTCTTTGAACTCATCATTGTCCATCACTCTTTTGAATACATTTTCTTTTTCAATTGACTCAATTGAATTCTCTTCTGATTCTTTTATTTTCTTATCAATTCTACCATTTATAACTATATTATTATCAGCAATTGCATTAGCGACAAATTTTACATTAGCAGCATATGTGGATTGGTAATCTTCTGGTTCTTTCAAATTAATTATATTTTGATTTCCCATATCTAAATTTCCAGTCATTGCTTCACTTCCATCTGTTAATAAGTAATCTATCTCAGAAATGAAACGGACTAAATAGTCTCGTGTACCTTTTAAAAGTTCAAAATTAACAGCTTTATGTTTTATTTGTTCATAATTTGGATTTTCTCCATCATCTTCAACAATTGTTTTAACATTATCAATGAAATGTCCACCAGCATTAAAATCTGCATTCATTGCTACTGTGCCATCAACATGAATAAATTTGTCTGTATTTGCAGCATGTGGTATTTTAGCAATTTGAGAATCAACAAATGCTTTACTGACTAAACTGTTGTCATCAAAAATACCATCATAATAGGGTTCACAATTTTTTATTATATTTTGGTTGAGATCAAAGTATTGTTTTCCATCTTTATCTTTTAATTTTATAAAATTTGAGTTCAAATATCCTTTATTAACAACACTTCTCAAATCTTTTATTATAACACTATATTCATCATCTGGTTGATGATCAGAGATATTGTTAACACTGAGAATATAATTGTTTTCCATATTTAGATCTCCAGACATTGGTCTGCTTCCATCTCTGGGAAGTAATGGTGTAGTATCTATATGGACTTTTGCTATTTGTCCATCGACGTAAGATTTACTGGCTTTATCAGCACTAGCAGTGTTTTGTTGAGAGTTTTGAATGTCAACGTACTTATTAGCAGCATTAGCGTACAGTCCACTAGCGTACACTGGCGTAACTGTCCTAATACGATATATAGCAACACTGTAAACTTGAAAACAACAAAATTGCACGATCCTGTATGCTACAGGATCACCTAAACCATCAATAAGATTGCCATTGAGATTTAAATCTCAAAATAGAGAATCATATGATTATCAACAACATCACCGACATTAAAAATAGTATGGTCGAAACTTGTCGACTGTTTACCCTTAATCACTCTTGAATAAAATAGAATTTTATATTTTTATTGTAATGAGAATCATAATATCTAATTTGGAATTTTATCCCATCATTTACTCCAGCTCTTCCATCAGTAGTGAATTGAATAATTGATTTAGTATATTGATTGGATATTTTATCACTATCGAATGTATTAATCGTATAATGACTGTCACCATGGACATTAAAAGCTATTGTATAATCAACAAGAAAACCACCAACATCACTAATAACAAATATTTCAAAAACGGAGGTATAAGTACTGTAACGCCAGGTTCACGGCAACCGTTGAAGGGCTAAATCGTCACTCGCCAGACAACTCGTTGCGATGACGTTAGCGTGTGGGAGATGCTTTACTAATCGAAATAAAGCCAGATATCGCGGAAATCAGCCTTGATTGACGGTGATTTAATTGACGATAATGGACGATAATCGAACGTAAACTGAAATACAATGCAGTGAATAAACTAATTACTAGATAATAGCAGATACAAGATGACAAGAGTCACGAATCAATAATAGCGAACATTCCGATCATAATTGCGGTGTAACAATGTTTCCAGTAAAGACTTCACAGTAAGGACACAACTAAAATCATTAGCGATCCCAAGCAGATACACATACGGTTAACTGTCCTAATACGATATATAGCAACACTGTAAACTTGAAAACAACAAAATTGCACGATGCAATAAAAACGTGCTTGCATGACCGCCACCGTAGGCGATGTGGGAATAACTATACTGAATTACCAGGGTATTCTTGTAGGAAGCCGCTAGATAAAAACTAAGGGGAGTATATGCTATAGAGACTTAACACTAAAACAGGACAAATAAAACTTTGAAAGTGGGCGCTGCCACGTGTTGGACATAGAACAATAGGCTGTTGTATAAAAAACCGAGACTAAAGGTAGAGGTTCAAAACGTAAACTTCAAACTTATACTAAAACAGGCATAGAAAAAATGGTTTGCACTTACACATCAGTTCCCGCTTGCACTCTAAATAGCCAAGGGTAGCTTAAAACTTAATTTCAGTTAAGACATATACTGTGCATGATGAACGTAAGTCAAAACTGGCGGGAATATGCCGCTAACACTAACTATAATACGTCCACGTGTATAAGCTAATGACGTAATTGCTAAGCAACGAATCAGCGAATCAGAAAGAATCAAGATTTAAGAGAAGCCTCGATATAGTGTTCGTTACAAGTACCATTCTCTAATTGATTACCTTTCATTTTTATACTGGACCATGCTTCTCCACTAAAACCAGTATCATCACCTTCTTTCTCAATTATATATGCATCATTATGCGCTTTATGATTTTGAAAAAAATTGTCTGCCGATGTATTTGGTGGTGACCCTACAGTTAATTGACTCTTGTCACCAAAGTCTTTATAAAATCGAAAACTTGGTTGTAAATGATAACTATTTTGACTGACTTTAGTATGTTCTTTCAACACTTTTAAACTGACTGCATCATTGTCGCCAGTAGACTCACCAATATTGGTTAATCGCTTGCCTTCAATATCATAATTACCATCATCTGTTAACTTGAATCCAACACCTGGTAACCCAGGTAGTCCACGTTTACCAATGGCTGATGATGATGATGGTAAAAGTCCGTTTGAATAACTCATTTATATTAATAGATTATATTTTTTCATTGAAATTTTTGGTGGTGAATTTTCGTGGCTTATCGATATATACAAAGCAATATGGTTCCTTGGTTGCTTTTTCATATGATTCTTTTGAAATACTGTTTTCACGGCAAATTAAACTTTTCTCATTAGCACTTGGAAACTCATAAATGGAGAAGTGAGAACAATTCAATCTGATGTCTTTTGGTGTCTTATAGTAGCTTTGACTCAGATAAATCACACTACAATTTTAATGCCGTCCTTGTATAAAATAGTCGATTAATGGTTTTTGGTTTTTATCACATACATAATCATCAAAAATGACGATTTTTTGTGAGTCAGAGTCAAGATCTTGAACTGGAATAATTTCATCATTTCTTGCTTCAATAACATCATAACCAACCTCATCGCTTATCGGTTGAAAGACATTTATGAGATTCTGATACTTAGACTGTTCTAAATTTTTAGCATACAGATAAACTTTAGGCACATTTACACGACATTCATTTTGGGTACGGCACTCCTCAAGTTTGGCCCGCGGGCCAACAGTTTTGGGCACGGTCCGCCTGATTTACACGGCAAATTATGTTCAAGTTTTTTCAATGTTGATTTCTGGAACGGCACCCCTGAAACAGGAACGGCACTCTTAAATTTTGAGTCCCTGTGCTTATATGACAGCGGTTCACATATGATTTCAAAGCGCACTTTCGGCGCGCTTTCGCGGGCTGTTCAAAAAGAAAATGGCAGATTCTCGAGTACAAAAAGCAATTGTATGGCTTGTGGCTTTGAAAAAGCGAAAACGTCTGTTACAATCGAGGGACGAAACAAGGTCATCCCTTGCACCGCTCTCACATGCATTAAAGCGGCGACAATACGGCCTGCTGCAAGCTATTCTGAGCTGTCTAAATTCTCCACGCTCAAGAGAGGTATGGATGCATCCCCATTCTTTTGCGTGGTTTGACATGGTGGAAGCATCGTTTCCTGATGAACTTTGGTATTCCAACTTCAGGGTAACTCGTGGAACATTTACATACATTCTCCATGAGATTGGTGATCAGATATCTCGACAGGACACTCCAATGCGAAAAGCTGTAACACCAAATCGACGACTAGCAATCGCTTTGTACTACCTAGCCTCGACTGCAGAATACCACACAATTGGAAACCTTTTTGGTGTATCAGTTGCGTTTGTGTGTACCTGTATTAAGGAAGTGTGCGGGGCTATTAAAAATAAGATGGCATCAGCAATTTCATTTACAAGTGGAGAGAATCTCTTAAACGTTATTCAGGGTTACAATGAAGAATGGGGATTTCCAATGTGTGGTGGTGCAATCGACGGAACTCATATTCCCATACTTGCCCCGAATGAGAGTCATGCTGATTATGTCAACAGGAAGGGGTACCACAGTATTATCATGCAGGCTGTGGTGGATCACAATCACTTGTACAGAGATGTTGTGATAGGTTGGCCAGGCAGTGTACACGATGCACGTGTTCTTTCAAATTCGAAAATCTTTGAAAAGGGAAACAATAACACACTTTTCCCACCGAACGTGGAGGAAGAAATATCCTGGCAGAAAATGAATCCAGTTATAATTGGGGATGCTGCATATCCTTTGCTCCCTTGGTTAATGAAGCTATACCCAGAAAATAGCAACACACCAAGAATAAAAAAAAAATTCAATTACCAATTGAGTCGGGCAAGGATGAGTGTTGAAAATACCTTTGGAAAGTGGAAAGGCAGCTTTATCCGATTTTCAAAAAGGGTGGACATGGAGATATCCTCTCTTGTTATGGTGATAACAGCCTCATGTATCCTACACAATATATGCCAAATTCAAAACAATGCATTCCTTCCCATATGGCAAATAGACAACGAGGCTTTTGAAGAGCCAGTTGTGTTTGCTGATGATGACATTGCCACCAGGGATGCGACGGATATCCGTGAAGCATTGTCCGAGTATTTTATGTCTTAACAAGAACTTCTTTATTCTGTGAGCATAGTATTTGTCCTGGGATATCTTATGTAAGCTCTTTCAAAGCAACTACAACTGAAGCAACATGGATGTAATATAAACATGGTTAGAATTACAAATTTGGCGATGGAGATTGATTGTATTTTCAAGGAATAGCTTGGATTTTGTTATTTTCTGCACAGAGGTTTATCCAGTAATCCCCACGATGTTTTTTTCGTAAGATTTATTAGCATTATTGTAAACACCAATGATGATGAGACAACTCGTGCAGAACATTCCCATATGTAGAAATACCATTGAATGGCAGTGAATGGGTATGTAGTCTATATGTCATGGTTGCAATATATACACTTTTCTGCATGTCAATCATTTGTTTATTGCTCATGAGTATTCCAAGAGACTTTCTCCATGAACCATAGATATCAAAAAAGCACAATGTCAACCAAAATATGTGTACTCGTTCCTACACACATAACGAGTGGGTGCAATGTCACAGAAATAACCCAAAACAAATAACAATTTAACCAAATAATTTAACAAGTTGCAATAGAACTCCACAGAACTGTTTGCCATACCTTGCACAGATTGTGAGTATTTCAGAAAACTATAAGAGACTAAGTTATGTAATATTATCTCCTAAATGTCTTATTTTTTGGCTGTTGTTTTTCTTAACTCACAATTCAAAGTAGTCATTGTCATCTTCTCTATTAGTATAAGCACTGGCTCCTATATAGTGCATGTTTTCAGCATTTGGGCCAGGGACTGTGGGATAATTAGAACACTGAAAAGCAGTTGGAATAGTGTTAACTGCTGTATTTTGAGTAGCAGCTAGCAGCATCTGCATCATGGTCAATTCATGCTGCCTCTCTTCCCTCCTTTGTGCAACCCTGTATCCTTGTTCCCTCATGAATCTCTCTTCTTCCAGTTTTTGGTACCTGTACAGTAAAGGAGAGAATCATTAGAGGATGAAAAAGAGAAGCAGAAACTGTATTTTTAGGACATAAATTACAGTAAAAAGCAGCATATAAAAGCCCAGGTTTTAAGAACCTGCTAGGCTAAAATTTTCATTTTAAGCCCCCTCCACATAAGAACCTATTAAGGCTAAAATTTTAAGTTAGGTTCTTGTCAGTGGAGTTGCTGTAAAAGTGTTTAGGTAGAAACTGCTGAATTCATCATCTGATTATATTTAAAAGTAACTTGACATAACATTTTTTATTTCAAGCTAAAGTACTGTGTTGTATGCCCATTGCAGTGTTTTACCATTCGAAAATGATTAATATTTATTGTATTAAGATATGATATTTATAATAAATTAAAATGAAACTCATATTAAAATATAAGAGCCTGTTTTAAGAACTTTGGTAGCCTTAATTTTATTTAAGTACCATATATACAAAAACCTGTTTAGGCTAAATTAGAAATCCATGTGGTTTACACATGTTTTTACAGTACTCTAATCAAATTATGTAACTGTTATCTACCTCAGAAACTCATCATTTGAAAATTGATTGAATTTGTCAAAAACAGCCTCTAGAGACTTTTCAACATTGGTTTTCCTCTTTTTCCTCTGTGCAATTTTGGGCTTCGTTTCATTGGAAGTGTTTTCCTCTGGCTTCTCAGGTGATTTAACCACATTTGTACCAACAGCCTGAGTGACTTCCTTGATATCCTCAAAATCTTACAAGAAACAAACAATATATCACAGTAACACTATACAATAGAAGTCTGCCTCAAAAAAAATCCTTTCTCTTTGTACTTGGCACCCTCCACCTTAATCCAGAAACTCCTGCATATTGATTAATTAAGACACAAATAGTACTCCTGCTTCCTGTATCTGCACTCATAATTATGATATGTATTATAATATGTCAAGTTATTCTCGCATTTACTTTTGATCGGTTCTTACTTATGATGTATTCAGTGGAGGACAGATGCATTTTTTTGTTTCTTTTTTATACAAAACAAATAGATTCCAAGTTGCTGTGCATCTTTTCAGCACTAGATCACAGATTATGTCAAAATGTGGTAAGGACATCAGTGACACACTGGCCTAACAGCCTGTGTGACCCTTTTTCATTTTTACCACATTTTTACATCATCTGTGATATTATTACTGATCAGTTGCATGCCAACATGGAATCTATTTGTTAAATACATGTACTATGATCAGGTGTTAATTTTCAGAGCAACTTTGACTCAGAGAGCTTATATATTTCTCATTGCCTGACATCAAGCCGCATAATATCTGACATTAAATGTTATCATTTACCTTTGGGCTCATCCTCATCACAGTTAGGACAACTAAATTCATCCTCCTCAGAATAAACTTAAACACACCCTCCTTCATCATGGTGGACACCACTTGAGTGTATTATTTTGTCATAGTTGCAAGTTTCACACTTCTGAATAGAGACCTCCCCCTGCCCATACTTTTGCGCAAGGTAATCAACTAAAACGAAAAATAAAGTAGGATTCCTTTATTTGATTATGATTTTTGTTGAAGCTTGACTATTGCACTGCAATTTTTATTCAATAAAATAAACCAGAATTCGACTTTGCCACTTTGCCAGACAAAGTAGCCTTGCTCAACAAAATTTGAAGATGACTTGGATTGGCTTAGTCAGAAACATAGTCTGGAAGTGTTATTTGTAAATTAGAAAATAAATATGCATCAGGCTAACTGTATTGACAACGAATACAGCAGAAAAATTATTGCACTTAAAGAGTCACAATACAATGGGACTGATCCTTCAACATGTGCAGTGGTGAATAAATAGAGTTATCAAAAGAACTCACCAGTGTCCTTAAGAGTTCCGCAGCTTGTATTTGCCATTGTGTCAACGATGGATGGAGGATTAACGATGTGCTTCTCTGACAAGATGCTGTCTATCTTGCTAAAATACTTCCACTGTTTTTTTGCTGTGCCATTCCCACTTTTTCTGCTTTTATCTTTTTCCATTTTGTACTTTTGTCTCAGTTTTTTCATTTTGTTTATGACTTCTTTGACAGTGAACTCATGACCCTTGGATTGAAGCTGTACCTGATACACGAAAAGATTTCAAACATTTGACCTTTGACAGCTGTTAATTTAAAGGCTTAAGTTTATTTAGAGCTTGTACATGACTTCAAAAGTTGAAAAAGAGAACGAGGAAAATTTGCGATTAACATTTGTCTCTGGCATCGATCGACAACCGAGAAACCTCACTATCTGTTGTCGAACTTGATCAAGTAGAATGTGTTACCTACCTGAAGAGTGCTATACACTTCTCTCGTTTCTTTGGAGGTTTTGCTGCTTTCTAGGGCGAACTGAATTGTTTCTTCCGACCACAGGTCGATTAACATCTCTGTGGCATCGTTGCTCCAGCAGCAAATTTTGCCACGATTTTTCGACGCCATATCTTTCTTCCCGCGAAAAGTACAAGGTGCCTCAAAAGCTGATTTTCGACCCCAGAGCCTTCGCCTTCGAGGATAGTCATGGGCGCAAAGACTCTCCTGGGGACGAGAATTCCTTCAATTTCGGCACGCGGACCTCTTTTTAGGCGGGCCAAGACTACCTCCGAGGTGGAGGTGGTCTCGGCCCGCCTAAATTTTTCGGCATGCTGGCCGAAAAATTTGCTTTTACACAGCAGAAATCAAGCGGGCCGTGCCCAAAACTATTGGCCCGCGTGCCAAAATTTTGGAGTGCCGTGCCCAAAATGAATGTCGTGTAAATGCGCCTTTTATCAAAATAAAGCAGATTGTAGATCATATGCATTAATGTGTTTGTTTTCCCTGAACCACTTGGACCGCAAATCAGCATCCGAAAACATTGATGAGGCATGAAATCGTATAGTTGTCTGAAATTTGAGACCACATCGTCTTCAACATCATAATTCGGTATTCTCATTATATTATATTGGTATATTAATTCAACATGGTGTTTAACATGGTGTTCAACATGGTGTTCAACATGGTGTTCAACATGGTGTTAAACGTTGTTTTTTGTATATGATTTGTCATTTTTATGTAACGTAATTATATAATAATAAATGAGTTTACTTAAATGGAAAGAACTTGCAAAGAGTAAAACCAAATTAGGGAATAAAATCAATTATGTCCATGATCTAATCACACAACATAAAATCGATCAGCAGACAAGCCAAGAGTCATTTGCGAAGGTATTCAAACCAGTGACAAGTAAATTAGGTGATGTTATTGACAGTAATTTGGATTTAAGGATGCCTGAAAGGGGAAAAAGACCACTGAAGAAAGGTGAGCCTGGTATTGACTATATGCCTGCAGTTGATCCATATGAAGACATGGATGTAGAAGGTCTGATTAATTTTGGTGATTATGTACCACCCCAGCAAGAGAAACAACTAGTACCAAAACCTCCAACATATGAAGAATCGTTGGCGGATCTTTTAGAAGGGAAGAAGGAGATATATGTCGATCCCCAATATTTTCCCCAAGATCCTAAAGAGCAGCTACCTGAAGAGCAGCCACCTGAATACAATGATGATGAAGGAATTGATTATACATTGGATGATGAAGATATAAATAATACAACGTTGGATGATTTAGGTTTAACTAACTATGAAAGTGTTGATAAGGTTCTTAATCAGCCGGAAATGACGCCAAAGAAAAGAAAAATGTATCTTGAGAAAATGATAAAGACTGCAAAATTTAAGAAGAAACAACTTTCAGGTTATAAGGCAGACGTCACAAAAAGATACAATAAGGGGGAAATATTGGAAGCTGAGAGGTAGATGAATAACAAACGGATAGACGATGCAAGAGCTGTATTGAATGAATACATTACTCATCATGAGAATAAACTGAAAACAGGTTCTGGAATCAAAGGTCAAAGAAGAAGACAGAGAGGTGGAAATGTCATATTTTTCAACAACGCAAAGCAGCTTCTCAAGAAATTAGAATTGATCATTGGTGAAACCGTTGCAGGCAATACATCAATTAAGATGAGAAATACAGGAGTTAGTATACTGGACACATTATATTGAGAATGTCAACAATAAATAGACCGCAGTATAATAAACTGTATAATCAGTATTTCAAAGTATAATTGTGTAAAGTTATTATATACATGGATCGCGAGATTGTTTTATCATCATACAGCGTCAAAGATCAAGGAAACAACACTCCTCAGAATTTTATAACCAAATTCAACAGACCCATAATATTGGATAGCAATTCTCAATATGTAGTTGGCTTGAACCGAATCATTAACATGTCATTTACATGGTTTAATGTAAATTCATCATACAACAATCAACTAATAAAGTACAGCTCTAATAATGGTTCAACATTTCACAACATCACTTTCCCAGCAGGAGTCTGGAACTATACTGACTTTGATACATACATCAAGGACATTACGAAGATTGTCAAAGATGGTGCTAATAATAATGAGTATCCTATCACTCTCGAATTTGATAATACAACATTTAGGGTCACAGTCACATTAGCCAAGAATTGTCAACTTGATTTAACTGCAAGCAATTTCAATGACCTAGTTGGGTTTGATAAAGAAATATTGAAAAATGAACAGAATATAGGACCAAAGGTGCCTAATCTCAGTCAAGATACAGACATTCTTAATATCCACTGCGACCTTATCAATGATTCACTTGTAGACGGTCAATATACAGACATCATTTATTCCTTCTCAACCAGTGTGCTTCAACCTAGTTACTCCTTTACCATCGAACTGAGAAGAGTTACATTTAATCCAATCAACAAGAATAGTATAAATAGTATCAGGATACACATTACGGATGGAAAAAGGAGATTAATTAACCGGAATGGAGCTGATACATCTTTTTCATTAATCCTGAAAAAAATAATATAACATAATAGTATAATGAAACCATTTGAATTCACCAGGGTTTATCATCCAAAACTCGGTATTTTTGTGGATAAACATGTAGGATCAGGGATTATCGTTGATAATATTCTCAAACCAATGAAGAGTGCTGCCTCATCTGTTGTAAAAACGTTCGCCAAGAAATCAGGTGAGAAGGCATTAAAATCAGTAGGTGAAAGGGTAGGTAAAAAGAAATCTGAGAAGTCGGGAGACTTGATAATGAAAAAGCTTAGGAATATGAGAATTGGCGATGAGAGACAGCAAGAAGAAAGTACAGATATGATTATTGATAGACTGATATCAGGATCAGGTTTGAAAAGGAGGTAGAGTAAAATTATGTAATATATTAATTTAATGGCTTTCAGAACAAGTCAATATTTGCAAAGATATGAGTTGGTTCGATTTCAGTTGAATGATGTTATTGAGATACCACAAAACAATCAACACCAGAATAAAAATGGGTACAAGTTCACAATCAATGATAGGTCTGCGTTCTATGATTGGTACAATGCTTGTTTTGAGGTGCAGTTTCAGTTACAAGCATTGGCTGATGGTACTGGTATTCTAGAAGCAACCCGATCAACAGTTATTAATGGAGCTCATTCATTAATTAACCATTTGACAATAAAGAGTGCTGGTAAGATTGTATATGAAACTGATAATCTTCATAAAGTAACTTTTGCCAAGAACCTCTTGGAATACAGTGATGATTTCAGTCGATCGGTGGCTAAAGATA
>CM042746.1:37547286-37549786 GCA_022496165.2 Catalaphyllia jardinei | reverse complement strand
GACTTTCACGTAAAGGCTATAGTACCCTGATGACCATGTTTCTTATCCCATGACAATCAGTTTCTTGTGCTTTTCAAGCCAGGAAAAAATTTTTCCATGTCTTGTCCAACCATTGGAGATAAAGTAATCTCTTGAAAGTGTTCATGGCATCTGTTAGGAGTTATGCGAAAGGGACGCAGTTTGTGTAAGTCTTTCAACATAACCATTTCATCATCTTAAGCACTTCTTGTGGTATGTGCCCGGGATGAAGGGTGAATCTTTGTTACCTTGTCAAACTGCCCTTTTATCTGGTGAATCCCAGGTACTGCGTTGGAGGCAGTGATGATGGCATTGTTGGTCTTGTTTGGACCCATTCCTTACACAACATTTTCAAACGTTTTCAACAAAAAAACAACACTGCTTTGCAGAGAATTTATAGAGATATACTAGTCTGGCAAACAGATCTGATCGGTTAATAGAGAAATTTTCTTTATGGATCAGGGGCTTGTCTTTTACCATTTCTGACAACTAAGCAAAGGTCCTTACTTTATGGGAAACACTCTCTCGTACTGAATTTCACACATAAAATCAAACATTTTCATAAACTGAAGAGATTTAACGTAAATGGAATTTAGCCCAACATGTCACTGGTCCCAGGAGGAGTACTGCAAATTTCAAGTAATATATCAAAAACGAGTGCGAGTGTTTCATCAGGGGCTTGGAATCCCTGATGAAACACGAAGCACGAGTTTTTGGTATAGCTTCTTAAACGAGTTGCTGACCGTTATTGTTTGTAAACAATAGCTATAGAAAATGTGATAAAAATGGTTTCGTTGGAATGTACCATTTAGGAATTAGCCAGCTTATTATGGTTTAAAAAATTCAGTTTTCTGTGCGAGATGGACGAGTGAAGTTCAAGGTTTCGGATTCCCAAAACTTTTGACGAGGAAAGGCGTGTGTTATCAATTCTATTCCGAAATCTGCGGTTTACAAGAACAAATGGGCGTTGCAGATTTTTCGAGAATGACAAGGCCAAAGAGCGAACAAGATTTGCACCATTGAGCCAGACAGAGTGTTCATAGGTCTTCATAGTTTGGAAGAGTTGACTGAAGGCAATGAAAGCAAAACGCCAAAAGTCTCAACTGCTGGCTATGCAAGTTCGTGCAGGAGGTTGGAAATAAGTGGGGTGAACGATATCCCCCTGAGAGGCTTTACAATATTATCCGCGGCTTAGAACGTTTCTTGGTGAAGAAAAATGGCGAGGGCGCATTAAGTCCATTGGCTGTCAGCGATAAAAGGTATCGTTGAAAGAGTAATTTGCTCATTGCATTTTAACTTTTTGTTACTCGAGCTACACTCTTTGAAGGAAATAGAATTTTGTTTGCTTGAGATGTCATTTATTTCAAATTAATCAGATCTAATTGATCTTGATACTCGGCCTTTGTCTCCTCGAAACATCCGCGGACTTGTCTTGGAAGGTTTTATTGACGGAATCTAAAACACAGTTTGGCGTTCAGATATGTAAAGTGCGAGAATTATGAAACTGGTTTGTTCGCTTGTAGCCAGTTGAAAACGTTTGCTAGGTTTTCATTTAGACAAAACTGAACAATCTCAAGATTGCTGCCCGCATATGTGAGGTGCGTGTCGTCAGTGTACATCTTCGGTTTGCAATTTGATAGGCAATTGGGAAGATTGTCGATATATAATAAGAATAGTGGACTTAGGATGGTCCCTTTTTAAAAGCGACTTTCCGTAACTTTAGTTACAGTTAATCAAAGTTGTTATCCCATGTTTGTGTTGAAAAGGGTTATCTTTTCTTATATGGAGGTTTGTCGCTCCTGTCACTATAGTGCGGCGTATGACACATATACAATACATCAGAAATTAAGTTTAGGAACTTTGTTTAAGCAGTTGATGTGTCAGTCTTGCGAGCATGTTTGACCTAATTTTTAAGAAATAGAAAACATGTACCGTGTTTGTATCGAGTTATACAAACACGAGTGGAAGTTTGGGAGAACGAGAAATGCTGTGGGAACACGAGCCGCAGGCGAGGCGGCTCGTGTTCCCACAGCTTTTTCGAGTTCTCCCAAACTTTCACGAGTGTTTGTATAACTCGATACAAACACGGAGTACATGTTTTCTATTTCTTTTAGAAAACACCGCGACGAGAAAAAGGAAAACAACTTGTAAATTTCGATTATCAAAATGTAAATTCTCTTCGCTCGCGCCATCACTATGTCAACAGCGCGAGCTTAGTTCTGTGTCTCCATCGAGTTATACAAACAGGCTTTTTAACCAATCAGCGTGCGTGCTTTCTTAGGACTGTTTTCTAATAATAGTTATTGTTCTTATAGAGGTGTATCGCTCCTATTACTATAGTTCTGCGCATGACACATCATACTCAAGCAATAGAAAACGTTTTCCGTGTTTGCATAGCCTGATATAATAAACACGAGAGGGGTTATATCAGGCTATCACTATGAACTGAAAAACCATGAAAATCCTGTGAATTAATTCATGG
>CM042746.1:37522894-37540266 GCA_022496165.2 Catalaphyllia jardinei | reverse complement strand
AGTGAATAAAGAACATGGGTTAAAAATATTCAAAGTAATTTACATACCCTCTGATGATGCTTGTCACTTGAAAAAGTTTTCACAAAATCCTGTACGAAGTAACATGACCTCAACATCCAAGCGCATGGCAGCAATGGAGATGGTGGTGGATAAGTTCCATTTTCGGAACAATGTGGATGGATGGTGTAAAGCAAATGCAATCCACACAAAAGCAATCAACTCCAGGTAACTGTCGTGTCAGGATTATTAAGATAATATAATCAATAACAATTTTGAGAACTAAAGCAAAATAAGTTGTTCTTACCTGGAAATTCCATCAAATGAATAAAATAAGGAGAACATGATTTAATCATTGGAGATATGAATTTTTTTGCCGTGCTGATGCTATTCTATAGAATATTAATGGCAAATACATATAAAATTCATATCCCTCTGTAGCCATTAATGAATCAGGGGACTGTTCTTTGAGGGGTTGGCACAGGGTAAATTGACAGCAATCAGCATGACTAACCCCAGCTGTATCAAACCCGGACTCTAAACCAAGTACAGCCATGAAAATGAGATGAATCGGATGCCAAAAATGTTTCATTTGTGATTAGCTCATTTGAAACAGCATGCCCAAATGGGTTTTGAAAATCATTGTCAAATGATTTGGAAAGATAGATGGTATGCAAATAAAACTTAATGTGGATGTAATCAATATCAGTCAGAATAAAAATACCCCCCCCCCCCAAAAAAAGAAAAAATTGTAGGTTGCAGCAGATGAACCTTGATACTCAAGGGAAAATATTGACTCTGAAAATTATAAAATAAAGATTTAACAATCCTTTCTTCTTAATTACAGGATGTCAATACAGAAGTATGTGAGCCGCTGTTCGCATGGCTGTCAAAGTTCTGTCACATAACAAAACACATGAATCGCTGGCAATTCATTTTCCTTATGTTTATGTTGTGGACAACCACAACGAAGATATAAATAGGAAGGCCATCTTCTAAACGTTATGTTTTGGTTCCAAACAATTCCCTTTTCCCTTTGTATTTAGAGTTTGAAATCAAAAACACCCAATCGCAAAGCATATTGGATGAACATGGAAATAGCAAGCAATCTTTTTGAATGTCAATTTCGAAATCCTCCTTGAAAGTCCTAGAAAATAAAACCAGAATTTGGGCAAAGATATATTTCTAAAAAAAAGCATGTTTGTATTTAATGAGAGGTTGGTAAAATAAAGAACCAGGGCTGGGTTGTTCACCCCTGATTAAGCTAACCCAGGGTTAGCGAGAATTTTCCTTTCAGGTTTGTAACTTCTTTGAAAGGGGTTCTGTTTTAAGTATTGCTTGGCCTGCAGTTTTAAACTGTTATAATCTCAAACTACACCAAAGGTTAATGGCAAAAATCATTTTTAAACAAGAAAAATAATGCTGCAGTTTATCCTGGGTTTATGTTAACAGAACTTCAAACAACCCGGCCCAGGTCGTTGTTTTCAAAGTCAACATACCCCCACGCAGTATAAAGATGATTAAGTTCACTGGGTTTTACTGATTACATCATACTTGAAATAAACTCCATGTTTTTATGACAATTCAATCTTTGTTATCACTTTTTTAACTTAATTATGCACCTATCAGTGTCAAGCCCGAGGAGGGGGGGGGAAGTTGGGCATAGGATGAGGATTTTGAAATTTCCTAAAAAAAATTATCAAACTTCCCACCCCAGGGCGAAAAAAAATTGGCGAAATTAGCAGAAACAAATGATTTACTTCCCTTCTACTCTATAATTTTGAAAGATCAAATCCCTGTGGGTTGGCGCCCCCCCCCCCCCCCCCCCTTGGGCTTGACATTGATACGTTGATCAAAAACCAGCTTTCTTTTCCTTTTTTTTGACCAGCTGGCTGTGCTATATTTACTTCTTTGATTCCCTGAGCAAGAGTTTTCAACTGCAAGCGATTTATTACAAGCACTTCTGGAGTTTTCCCAAGCTAGGATGGGTATTCCCTGTCGAGCAAAAATGACAAGCAGCACTCATTTTATTGGAAACCTATCTAGTATCCTTCGCATTTAGGATGAAGACTATACACATATATCTTGTCTGTTGCTGCCAGTGCACAATTGCTACGACCGATATTCCCTTTTGCGTAAGAATTACGAGGCTGCAGGTGTTTTATAGAAAACATATCTAGTGTCAGTTTTTCCAAATTTAGAACGAAGAATATTATATTCATGTATTTTGTCTGTTGCTGACACCGCACACTTGCCACGATCAATGTTCACTTTCGAGCAAGAATTTATACGAGCCGCACATGTTTTATCCAAAATATTTCTATTGTTTTTCTACATTTAGAACGAAGAATATATACATTATCTTGTCTGTTGCTCCCCGCGCACACTTGCCATGATTAGAACGAAGAATATACACATACATCTTGTCTGTTTCTCCCAGAGCACTCTTCCTAGGATCGATATTCCCTTTCGAACAAGAATTACGAACTGCATGCGTTTTATAGAAAACATTTCTGGCGTTTTTCCACATTTAGAACGAAGAATATACACATGTATCTTGTCTGTTTCTGCCAGCGCACTCTTGCTATGATCAATATTCCCCTGCGAGCAAGATTTACGAACCGTGTGAGTTTTGTAGAAAACATTTCGTTATAGAAAACATTTCTGGTGTTTTTCCACGTTTAGAATGAAGAATATACACATTATGTTGCCTGTTTCTGCCAGTGCACTCTTGCTACGATCGATATTCGCTTTTGAGCAAGGATTACGAGCCGCATGCGTTTTATAGAAAACATTTCTGGTGTTTTTCCACGTTTACAACGAAGAATATACACATGTCTTGTCTGTTTCTGCCAGCGCACTCTTGCTACGATCGATATTCCCTTTGGAGCAAGAATTGCGAGCCGACATTTCTGGTATTTTTCCATGTTTAGAATGACGAATATCCACATATATCTTGTCAATCGCATTTGATTGCACTCCAAAGTTGTTTACTGTTTATTTTATGATGCACGAATTGCGAATCAAACAATCTGTAACACACATGGCCTCTTGCAGGAAAGTGTGAATTTTTTTCAAGCCCTAATGAGATGCAACATGCGATCCGTAAACTCTACTCTACGGGCCGCAAGGGCCCTTAACGATCCGTACGGATCGCACAAACTGAATTTATCTTTAGCGGATCGTTACAGTGGGGGTATATTGGACATGGGTGGAAAAATACAGAAAATGATTTGTCCCCTGTTGAGGGGTTCAAAGTTCACAAAGCTGTTGTAATTGTTCACAGTGATATTAGGAATATTGAAAAGTCTTTTTGAGCACCTTGAAAAAGATTTTGCCAAAGTTATACACTTCACTCTTGTTGACAATGAGGAAGGTGAAAATCCAAATGTGTTTTTGTTGAACACCATAGGAAATAAAAGTAAACATGTGTTGACAATTAAGCAGTTCAAATTTAACTTCAAAGAGAAGTATATCTATTGGAATGACATAGAGGCTTATGGGACAACTTCCAGTAGCAAACATATCAGTGACTACTTGCGTAAGTTAGGTTGGAAAGTAACTGTCGTTTGCAATGGAGAATTAACTGTAGATGTCGAATTCGACTTTTTAGTAGGCAAGAGTCTTGCTTCACTCATGGCATAAAAGATGCCATCATTTGATGAGATTATATACTGGTCTCAAAACAGGATCTCCTTTGAAAAATAGCACAAATATACCAGAAGGCACCATTCTAGACCAACAGGAGAATGCACAAGTTTTATTTTCAAATTTGCAAATCCCTTACTTCTAATGAAAGCTGTTATTGGCGTGGCTGATTCAAGAAGGGTTGGACAATTCCTGTTAACCCCCAGGATAGGGTACGTAATAAAATTTTTGGAAGAGCATTCTGTTTGTTGTTTAACAACTTTCATAAGCGACAACGATGCTTGTACAACTGCAAAGAAAAATGCTATATAGGAATGGCTCAATTACATGGAAATTGATCTTGTTATGTTTGGGCTGAACTTACTGTCTTGCATAAATGGCAAGGTCAAAAGGGAAGAAACATTTTCATTAGCTCTTGTGAAAGTGATATTGGTCGAGTCCTGTTTCCTGAATTCCTTGAAAGTGGCTCTTGAGAGCCAAGGAGCTCCTATTGGAACCTACTCTGCCTCAGGGGGGGAGGTTTGGTTTACAGTTTGCAAAGAAGAATCATAACTTGATTGCCATAGCTGAAAACGTTCCTTTGGAGGGTCTCACTAAATTACACAAAAAACAAGGCCTTCTTGATGGGGAAACTGTGGGAGCCATAGATCACAAATATGGCAAAGTGGAGAAGGCTTCAATTGCCCCTTTACTTGTAGCTACCAACATGGGGCAAGATGAACTGCAAGATGAACTGAAAGAATTGAAGACTCTCCAGGCAAGGGTAGATGTGTATTACATGTTTGGATCCAAAAAGGTACTTGGTAATCCTGGCCTGTGTGAACTTCAAGGGCTCACCTCTTTCATGGAGGATGCTTCTGATAATGAGGAGAGAATGTGCCAATTGGCCAGCTATCTTTTCAAATGTCTCATTCACTTGGGCTCAACCCAATTGTGGGAGGATGGTGGTGAAAGATGGAAGACAGCTCGAAGGAAAGCATCTACTAAAGTAAAGGAACCATTCAGTGATTATGAGCCATTACTTGAAGTTAACAAGTTAATTTTTAAAGCAGCACCTACAGCTGAAAACAGTCACTTAATTAAGTGTATGACACATATTTGTATGGATAATGAAAAACAACTGAAACCTTATGTTCAAAGTTTTGTAACAAATGACTCTGGTTTTTAAATTTCAGATGCGGTACCTCAATGCCCTAATTAGGTTCCCGGAAAGTTAATTTGCCCACCTCCTTACCCTACTTTTTTAACTCATTCCCGGCCGAATCTTTCCCGCGAAAAAAATTTGAGAAGCACCGCTCGTCAAAAATCATGTTTTTCACTAAAAGTTCATTACGAGACACATGTAAATTTATATTCGTTTGAAAGGTCAAGAATATGACCTTTCCCGGCCATTTTTTTCTTCGAGATAAAAATAAATCTCGGATTACGATGTCACATTGAACTCGCCCGTTACGCAAAACTCCCTTCAAACTCTGGCTTCGAAGCAAAATATCTCTTTCGCATTGACAAATACCACACATCGGCAATAGTAAAATCTATTCCTTATCAATCCAGCTTTATCATGTTAAAATTTCAGCAGAATCGAACAAAACCAGACGAAATTAGATTTTATCTTTTGTATCTCGCTCAAGTGCTTGAGGAAACATAAGAAGGGCGGTAACCCATAGCAACCGAAAAACACGGGTCGACACAAAATGCCGGTTTTGTCCAAAAAGTCCACAAATATCGCTGAAAATTGACTGGGAACATCTTTTTCGAACTTTTCTTAAGGGATTTAGACGAAAAAACTACCTCTCAGTGCTACATAAGAGAGCGAAACAAAACACAAAGCAGACAAGCATGACAAGGCAGTGACAAGCCGATGATTTATTCAAAAATTCGAGTCTCACGTACGCAAACAAACTCTTGTTTCTGGATAATTTTCAACCTCAGCAGCCCGTGAATGGTTCCAAAATTACTTACACTAACCTTACAAATGTCCTGAATTCCAATTCCGAAAGATTTGGCCCCAATTTTCGGCAAATAAAACAGTTCCTCGCGTTGTCCGCCATTAGGCTCCCACGCATACTAATTTTTCAACTTGACAAACTTCTCCCGCGGGGGGGGATCGGAGGAAAAGAGCTGAAAAATGGCCTGCAATTGGTTAATTATGAGGTCATTTCACTGTCCATATTTGGTGGAAATCGGATGTAACGCAGATTTTCTATCAAAGATTGCGTTACCGGTCGGATCCGACCGGTAAATCGGCACGCGCGCTGGGAAAGAGTTAAAGTCTCATAACTCCTCGAAATTTCAACTCTGGCACGTGAAATGCAATGTCACGTGACTTTGAGGGCAGGTGCATGCTTCACGAAAATATTGTGGAATTTTGCTTAACTGTTGATTTTATGGCATTTTGAATTTTTTTTGTGGGCAGGGTAGCACAAGTGGGAGAATCGCCTTTAAAATATGTGAAATTTTCTTAGATTTTGGAGTTAGAGGCTAAATATAGATACAAAACTCTCCATGGGTTGCCCTCTCGCTAACCCTCGATGTCGTCCTAAGATTTTCCGAGTTGCCAAAAAAATTGAGTAAAGGTATATGTTTTACACTCTACTTAAAATGAAGTGAGACTAAAAAATTTTTTGAAACTGCTCCTTGATTTTTTTCGAAGGTGGAATATGCATCTTTGAGGGTTAAGGCATGAAACTTATACCACTTTTAGATGTGGTTATTATTAATCCTCTGTGAAAAAATCAGCTTAATTGGTTGATTTCTTTTTGAATTAACATTTTTGTGTTTTGCTGTTGACCAAAATCTTTGGGTGGGCAAGGTAACCTGGCTTATTTTAGTTCTGTAAACGCGGAATTTTATGGTTTTTCGATTTTTTTTTGGGTCGTAAAGTGCTTTCAATGATCTACAAGTTGATATCTTTAGATATTTCTAACTCTCAAATGCTCAAGAGATAATTTAATTCAAAGTTTGAAATTGTGGGCAACGTAGCACTTTTTTGGCCAAATGGGATGTTTTAAAAAAATGTGTCTCAAAGAGCGAACTTTTTATCTTTTCTTCTGAACTTTTAGCAATCAAAAGTTCGATACCTGTGCCAACTATCTGAGAGGTAACTCAGTAAACGCTTGTATTTTCAAGGAGATATGAAGCTGCAGAGTTGTAGAATTTTCAAAGTGGACTTAAAATTTTACGCCTCTTTTACGCCTCTAAAATGCCAACACTTACCTAATTAAGAGCGTCTGTTCGAAAGTAGCCCCACCACTTTTAATTACAACTACTAGACAATGTCTTGACAGAATCTAAAGAATATCCATAGAAATTTAGAGGTCTAATTCTAAGACACAACATAATGACTAACATTTCAGACCATATCGTACTACTCTTAATAAAAAATTTATAAAAAATTGTACTTTCAATATTTTCCGCTGCAATTTTCACACTTTGCAGTTCAGATACTGTTAATAGCGCAGCAGAGGTATCATGAGTTTTCATTCATATTTCAAAGAGTTACGCTGTTCTCATTAGGGCTCATTTTCTGCAAAAAACAGGTTGGTCTACATTTTTCAATATAACTTTTTCAATACTTACTATTTGACAAAATACTAATAATAGTTTGAAAGAGCAAGTATTGTTCTATACATACTGAAAATTTGGACAAAATTAATGAATCTGAAATTTATTATGAATTTTGAAAGTCCGTAAAGTGAGAATTGCGGACCTATGTTAGATCATTTTAAAAAATCCACAATAGGCCGTTTTCTTTACAAATTTCACCAATGAATAGCTCAAGATCTCTGCTATTATGCCTTGTATGCCTTTTGTTACTTTTGTGCCTTTTCTGTCTATTTTGAAAACAATTTCAATTGATTAGATTTGGCTTTTTCCTTTTTTCTGGTACTTGCAGTACATCTAACACAGGCTCTCAAGACAATAGACTTAGAACAATCTCTTTCAAGATTTTTAATCCCTAATAGTGTAGCAAGCTCTGTACCAAGTTTGAAGCTTTTACGTTAAAACGCAAAGAAGTTGTGATTTTTCAAGTTATATTTAAGTTTGTGCATCAATCATAGTACCCACTGCGACAAGCCTTCAGAGTGGTAAGTCACGTTTTTTTGAGCTCCGTCTTTTATGCTATTTGCACCCTTGAAACACTGCGCAGAGGCAACCCAACTATTGGAAGAGGTCTCTAAGGTACTCGGGCACCTTTCGTCAACATTTTCTTCCAATCAAAAACGGTTGTTTGTGCGCAGGCTTTGGTCAAAGTTTAAGGGTGCACTCTTGACCACTTTGTTGTTGGAGGACCTCGTCACTAGGACTTGAGGACCTCTTATTGATGTTTTGATGTTATATTAGGGTTGTTGATGTTGTAAGGAGCCCTTTGGTGGTGATTTTTTGGAATTCGGTTTTTATGTTAATTAGTTTAACGTGATTTGTGTCGAAACTTTACACCTTAATAACTTTGAGAGGTTTTAGCCAAGTAGCAAGTAATACCATCCATTTGAACCATTACACCTCAGACTTTGCAAGCTGATTACAAATATGCCTGCCGACAGTATCTTGCAGCTATGCAGCTTCAACTTACGGGTATGCAAAGAATAGCAAAAAAGTACATTTTGACTTTATCTTGGATCAACCAACACCAGTTTAAGGGAAAAGCCTTACCAGAAACTCTTCCACGTACGTTGCGAGGACATATTGGAAGAAATGTCGATAATGGCCGCTGATTTGCCCCTGACCAGGCCCACAAGATATGTTTCGGACTCGGACGAAGCAGAGCATGAAGATCAAACCATGCAGAGCGGGAAAGAGCAGTCAGACCCGAGATCAGAAGTTGAAGAAGGGATGAAGACGCCTTTATCTACATCCGCCAGAAAGAGAGAATTAACCCCATCAACCAGTAAGCCTAGCTCAACAACACCTAGGTCATCAGAACCATCCAAACGTTCACACCACAAAAAGCAGCGCTGCAAAGTGCCAGGCTGCAAGTTTGATGGTTTCAACCTAAAGAGGCACATGCAAGTTCACGTCAAAAAGGTGAAGTTTCCCAAGAGAATGTCACCAAGTTGAGCACAATCATGTCAAGCTCGAGACAAAGGGGACACACAATGCAGAAGAACAAAGGTGGCAAACAAAAAAGAGGGCGCTTCCGTAAGTGGTGCCCTGTTCCCGATTGTGACACTTTGAAAATTTTCACCAAAATGCCAATGGTACCCCTTTGAAAAAAAATCCAAGATGGCGGCCATCGCTAGCTGAAATCTCTAAATATGGCAAAAAACAGTTCAATACATCTTAGAAATGTGTTTCTTCTATAAACTAAGCGAAAGAAAGTCTTTAAGACTAGAGTTATCACCCCTGCAACATAAGAGACAAGTAAGGAAGGTTAAAAAAAAAAATTTAAGAAAAAAAAAAGAAAAGAAAAAAAAAATCCCTGTAGTCCCCAAGGTAGAACAATGCATGACAGGTGCTCAGCCAAAATTTCAGCTCATTCGCCCACAATCTGGCAGATCTAAAGGAAAATCAACATGCTGTATAAATTATGCAAATGAGCATGTGGGCAATGTAACACCCCAAGTGGGCAATGTAACACTACGTGGGCAATGTAACATCTCGAAAGTGGGCGATGTAACACAAATGTGGGCAATGTAACACAGGTGGGCAATGTAACATCTCAGAGGTGGGCAATGTAGCGCAAATGTGGGCGATGTAGCAGGTGAACCTAACCCATTTTGTTCTCATTTTGTAAGAGGACTTTTTTGGACTTGACTTGAAATGAATACCCAGTCAAATCACATAATTGAACTAATAAAGGCATGAAATGCAAATGTTTAGCAATATTAAACTTTTCCTGAGAATAATGATGACTTTGTTTATCCAATTACTTTTACATGTATCAACTTACAATGTTAATTTCACAATTTCCCCACTCAATGTTTTGGGATTTTCTCACTCTGTACTTTAGGAATCCACTCTAATAAGAGTAAAAGTGTTCACTTGCTAAACTGTTAGAAGAACTTGAACATTTTAGCTGAACGTTACTTTGTGTTCCAATTATATCAGTGACATTTTAGAGACACATGTAGTTCTATACTATAGATATAGTTTAGGCATAAATTGTGACAATAAGTCACTCTGTTCCTGTTGGCATGTTACTTTGTTTATATGGTCTGTAAATTTTAGAAAAAATTGTTAATGTTTGCCAATGTGGACCAATGAACACTCCATTAACATGAGTCTGGTCAAAGACATTAATTGAGCTACTCATAGAACATTCTGCTTGTTTTGTTCCACAATGTAATGATTGGTATGCATAACAACAACGAAAACACATGTTTGTACCAATATATTTTCCTATCATTTCTTCACCCTGTAATTTCTTTTTAATCTCAATATTCTAAGCACTTTTAACCCAACAGACCCCTTGCTGCCCAGTTCCCTTCGCATTAGTGGGCGTACTTCAGCCCCCTGAACTTGATTATTTGTGATGAGGTCTCCCCATCATAATTGAAAATTTTTTGTTTCTCCCTGACTTTTCCCTGACCGTGGCAACCCTGTCATTCCCCTACATGTCTAGTTAGTATCGCAGTAGACACAATTGTGCATTGCGTACCTATATTTTGTATAAGAGGTTTACCACTTGATATTAATTTGTGTAGGAATGACGAAAACAGTTTTTTCAGGGATAAGAAATTCACTTTATTCACTAAGAACTCTTTCCAACCAAAACAAGAACAACTTTTCTTTTCTCAGTGAAAGCTTCATTGTTTGTGGGCATGTGGAGCCCTGATTTAATTATTAGTGAGACAAAAAAAGGTGATTGTTGTGTAACTGACAACAGTCTAACTAATTTCAACACGTCTTGGGGACTGTTCGAAGTGAAAACATGCAGCAACATTGTTACAGCAAGCCTCATCAGGTCTGTCCTTCGAGATCTGGAGTAACCATCCTGGAACGAGGTGTACACTTCAAGCTCCACTGAACGTAAGGAGCTGACTGTGATTACCAGAAGACAGGTACCAGTTTTGCTAAACCAGGAGGCAATGTCAAAGAAGCTGGACCAATCATCTCCCTACTTTTGATGCCAGTGGCTAACCCACAGTCAGTTACCCATCTTCCTCCTGCTGTCACACCACAGTCCAACCCTCCACCAATGTCAGAGTCAGTTATCAATGTTCCTCCTACAGTCAGACAACAGGCCAACCCTCCACCAATCCAAGAGACAGTTCCATGCACCATGCCCCCTGCTTCCAGTCCCCTAGATGAGTCACTAAACCCACCACAAAATATGTTGAATGAGCCTACCGTACCAGTCTGCCAAGTGCCACATGAAGAGCTGTTCCAAATAAAAAATAGGTCCAGATTGCAATCAAAACTTGCAGTTCTTGTATTGAGACAGTTTTTCCAGCCCAGTGAGTTGCAAGGAAAAAACATTGTATGTGGTCAATGAAAAGAGCAGGTAAACCTTACTGAAGTGAGGTTAAGAAAATTGTAAATGGATTTTTCCTTCAGCTCCATGTGATGAACTGTCCGCATGGCATGGAATGTAGTAAGGACAAGTACCTTTGTATACCAAGCTGCTGCAAGAGAAAACAATATACATCAATTAGTACATGTAACTTTCGATGATAATGTTGAATAAATGGTACCCGTTTTGTTTGAATTTGTTGTGGTCGTTGTGAACTTCACCGATCTAATTATCATGCTATTTTAAAGTGCTTAATAGGTCAAAAGCAAAAACATTCAGAATTTTCATACAAGTGAATAATTATATGAAATGAAGATGAAATGAAATTTTATATTCAACTGTGGAGAATGATATGAAAGTATGACTGACCATTGCAGTTCTGCATGCAACTTAATACAGTAATTAAGAAAACAAGTTTGTGGTAATTTTAGTAGTTTTAGGTATCCAAATATAAGTGTGAATTTTTTACAATGAAGATGTGAGCATATGATATAAGAACTGTGTAAATCCTAGTTTCTGACACCATCAAACAAAAGTATGCTCTGTAGTGTAATTAGTGGTTAGCTTACCTTCACAGAAATATTTATGGTTTCATACACTGGAACTTTTGTTTTATGTTTGCTGCTGATAAAATTTGGATCATATTCAGTGAGGTTGTCCAGCCACAGCTGTGATTGGTAACAAAGATTTGGGTTAGCAGATTCAGAGACTTTGCCAGTGCAACAGTTTCTAACTTGAGTTTGAAGCACATATTCTGCTATTAAGGACGTCACTGTTCCTGATGTTGTCAGTCATTCTTAAAAATAAATGAATGTACCAATCACAGCTTAGTGTGTCGATGCAATGCAAGCGGCCTTAACTGTCAGAGTAGGTTACAAGGTAATTTGGTTTATCAACTGAGTTGATAATGTGAAGTAGCCACCGTGAAGAGATTCAGAAGCTGTCGTTTCGAGCGCTAGCCCTTCCTCAGAGTAGGTTAGTTGAATGTTGGCCACAGCAGAGAGAACACCCAATAAACCAGTTGCTTAACAAGCAGCCTCCTTCAGCTTCCCCCTTGTTAATAGGGACTTTAAGATATGGTACGGCTGGGCTGTAGTACGGCGGAGTTTACCAAGGAAGACTGGAGTGAGTACACCGTACCTTCACGCCAATTTTAAACATTAAGTTCGTGGCTTCCCAGTATAGGTATGTATTCAGTATCTATCTCTGTGAACTCGATCTTTCTTCTGAAAATGAGCTCATTTAAACAGGTTCAAGACGATTTGCCCCTGTGCTACTGCGAGAATATAATCTCGGTGAAGAATATTTTATCTTGAGTGACTTATCGCCCAAAGAACTTAGATTTACCTTAGGACGAGTACCCTTTGTTTGGTCTCGAAAGCATGTTAAATGATGAGTGTAAAGCCGAATTTCGCTTTGAGAAAACTTATGCCACTACTTGCCGACGTGCTGCAAATTCCACCCATGTTCTAGTGTTCACAAGGGAGTGTAGCTGATGGTATGGAGGCCTTGTGTATGCTTCTAAAAAGGTTGAGTTATCCTTGTTGATACACGGACATGGTCCATAGATTTGGTCATCCCATACCACTTCTTAGCTTGGTAACACACCAAGTCCTTGATTACATATATGATACACAAGGGAGGCGAATTCTCCAGTGGAATCAAGATCTTTCTAACCCAAGATCATTAGAAGAGTAAACCTATGCTGTATCTAGAAAAGGGGCTCCTCTCGACAACTGCTTTGGTTTTGTTGATGGAACCGTCAGACCAATTACATGGCCAGGAGAAAACCAGGGGGTTCTCTATAATGGTCACAAATCGCCATCTGGTCTCCACAGCGCATGCGTCACTGATGCAGCATACGACACATGGAATTTACAGCAGTTCTCGTCGTAAAAAAGCTACAGGTCAGACTCCGTGATTTCTAGGGCGATGAAATCACATACAAACGAACACACTGTTCGCAGTAGACCAACACTAAAAGGAAGGGTCGGTCTGCAAGGCTTACGGAAGATCAACAATTTACGAGCGAAGGTTTGGAGTGAATTCATCAAGAATCATGTTTAATATGCCAAAGGAGCTAGCTATCAACTGGGGTTATCGACTCTTCACCTTGATAAAAAGCATCTTCAGGAGCGTCATCGTATTTTCAAACGTGATTGTGAACCAAGTAGGATCCCAGCACAAACTCATAATGTCTGAGCAACAAGAGCAGAAAGGTTAGAGAATATGTTTCTGTTGTTTACGAATGTATAAACGGTCTGAGAAACTTCGTAACGTGTAATAAAGTTAAAATCTCAAACTAAACGATATTCTCTCGTTATTTTCTTGTAACAGAGGTATGTGTCTTCTCAAGAATGAAACCCATGTAGCAAATAATTGTACATTTGAGACAAACGAAACTGTATGAGTTGACCCCAGCAAAACAACTCTTGGATTGTACTGTCACGCAATCCTGAAGGAATAAAAAATTATTCGAAAACCATTCAGTGGATAAAGTCAAGAAATTGTGATGTTATAGGAGATTGATACAGATTACACTTCTCTAATTTTTAAATCTGCGTTTTCCCAAACCTGAGATATTCCTCAAATTATTTTGAACAAATTTACAGAGCCCAGGGTGGCTCTATGTCATGCACCGCCATAACTCTGAAATTCAAAATGTCTCTCTCGTTTGAGAAATTAAAACAAACAAACAACAACGGGTAAAGAAAATAGACTGAAACGTTCGACTCATTTTACGTGCTTGAGGTCTGTGTACGAGTAACAAGCTATTAATTGATTCCAAGAAATGCAATTGAAGGCGGAATAGCTTGAGCACATCAATTCCATTGAATTTCACACGACTTCAAATGCAGAACATTTAAGCTCAATTGCAATATGGCTCATTACAACTTCACGCCGCTTTAAATGTGTCTTTCTGAAATGGCTTATCCTGCTGGATGTTGTAGCTTGAAGGCTCAGTTTATTCCTTTGGGCATTGCTTTCGGTAGCATCCGAAAGCGTTCCGAATAATTTCGGTTTTATTCGGTTTCAAAAAGGTGAGATATTTTGGAAGTAGACCTCATTTACCTCAAAGACTTCAAAAGACTGGAACAATGCTGCAATTAAAGGACCATGGGTGAACTGACTTGTGAACGTGCCCTTTTGTTCGCGATGTGTGAATGATTATGAAGTAATCACCGCAGATATTTTATAGATTTGGCCTCTTCGCAACCTATTTCAAATTTTGTAAGCTTAAGTTTGTGTAGTTTTGAATACAGATCATATTGAAAGCTTTAAAAAGAGATCTTGAACTAGTTTTTTTGGTTACGGAACGCCAAAATTTTTTGTAGAGCGGCGGCCATAGTTAATTAATGCATGAACACGTTCCGATACCTGGTGAATGCCCAGATCACATGGACTTGCACTTTAAATTTCCTTTGACCACAATTTTTTTATTAGATGCGTTCGAGGAGCTCTAAGGAGAGATTTATTTTAGGATTCTTTTCTTTTTGAGGCCGACTGAGTGTTCGATTCAAAGCCGCCAGCAAGTTTTAGTCGCAGCAGTGTCGTGTTTCATGTTATCTGTTCCTCCCAGAATATGTATTTGATGACATTTTCTTTCTTTGCTCAATAAAGAAAGTTCAATTAAAAATCCTTGATTGAATTTTTTTGAAAAAAACACTCAGCGAGTTTTATAACTTTTTTTCATGCAGCCATGTTTAGCCCCGCGGACTCTTGTTAGTAAACACAGCTGTTGTTTTGATCAAGCGGGCTTTGCGTGCAAAAACACCGCAATTTTTGTCCGTTGGTCATGTCAACTGTCTAGAACTGACCAATTGCCATGTCTTTTCACGTCCCATGACACTCGTCACGCTCGATGCATGTAGGCTTCCCAATTATTTGCTTGCCTTAGTTGTTCCATCAATCGAAAAGGTTTTATGCAGAGAATGTTAAAGCAAAGAAAACAAGAAATGAAATAAGGTAAGAAAAGATCAGCAAATAAAAATGTTTGCATTGCCACATGCAACAAGTTTTGTAACTGCTGTTTTGTACTAAGATAAAAGTACTCCGCAGTCATAAATTTAATTCGTGTGCACTCCCGTGTTTACTTTGGAAAAATAAACCCTCTATTGATCAAAATGTTGACTCAGTTAAGTTAAAAAGGCGATTATGGAGAATTTTCGACCTTTAATCTCAAGTTCCAAGGTTGTTTACGGCCTTCAAGAAATTGTTCACTCAAACGCGATTCTTGTAACCAAAATTTCGCTGAGAGCGTAAATATTGACCGATGTGTCCGGTTCAGTGTTTTGTGGTAATTGACAAAAACCTCCCTAAGATATCTGGTTCAAGTTTGAAATTGCCAAGAATCAATCAAGCAGACATTATCTTAGTCCCTAGGGTTTTATTTCTTCTCTGTTCATAAAAGAGAAATATCTCACCATCAAAGAGCTTGCGCTCTTCGGAAACATGCCATGTTGTCGGCAGAACATCGTTATGAATAAGTGATGAGTAAGAACAATAGCGTGAATACATGACTGCTCAATGACCCCAGAATTTGGGGTACGCACTTAAAGCGGCATGAAGTTGTCATGTTGTGCTTCTCAGTATAACTGCCTGGAAAAAAAAATCCATTGTTGCAAAAGGAAAAAATAATCCATGTTGCAAAAGGTTGGTATGGAGGTGCTATTAGAAACTGACCAGGTTTCAGAAGAATCTGGGGATTTAGTATTTTGGTTATTTATATTCCATACTTGCTGCATCAGCACGTGTAGTGCAATAGTAATCATCTACTTGACATTTCAACAACAAAGATGACCATAACTAGTTATCTAACACAATATGCATATCACTACGCCTGAATCAAACAAAGGATTGAAGAAATGTTGCTGAAAATCTGGTTAAGATTGACTATTATTTCCAGTTAAAGCCAAGAAATGTATTTACAAGACGGAAAATGTCCAAAATCTCCAAGAGTTGTGGCTTTCGAGTCTAATAATTATTGGTGGTAAAGCATTATTTCAACATATTTTTCCTGGCGGATTTGCAGTTATTTTTTCGCCCATAGTTTTACCAGTGTTTTACCAATAACCTTGAAAGAAATTCAGCCAGGCATTTCACCAAACCCAATAAATCAAGCAAACAAAACGAGAAGTCTCCATATTAATGCAGTATTCATGACAACATATTTAAGTGCCTATGAAGCACAATTTAATTTCACATATTTTTTAAATATACTGTTTGAAATACACAATTCCAAAGTTTTAGATGTTTAGGGTTATAATTGAAGATTTTACAAGCCTTCAAAGTTGTGCCATTTTGCCCTCAAAAATGGCATTTCATTTTGCACAGCTAAAATACCACGAGACCAGAGCTGCTGACGTAATTTGGGTGCCAGAAGATCAATTCACTATGGCGGAAACTAAGGCAAGGAGGAGACAAGGCTGATATTGCATTGCTGGTGCTCCCAGCCAGTGCAGTTGTCAAAACAGATCATTCACACTGGGCATCTGCATGTATAAGTTCCTGTTGTGAGAGGCAAATGGGTTCAGTTTGTCCGTAGACATAGGCACGCGCTGGGATCCAACAACTACAAACACTTTGCTTTGTTCTCAGCCCATTTTGAAGAATCGTGTTGTGAGATAAACCTGGCTGTAATCAGTAGCATGGAAGCCCAAGGTCTAAAAATGAATTGGTTCCTTAACCCTTTCACTGCTAGAGCAGCTGAAAGTGGCCAACCGTTTAAACAGAAACCACACCAAAAGTTATTTCTTATGCAAGCTGAAGTAAAAACTGACTCCAAAATTGAGCCCAAAGAACTAAGCCCGCAACATTTGGAGTACTTTTCCAGTCAGTTGTGGAACTTTTGGGCAATGTTTTCGTGGGCGTTATCGAAATATCAAAGTAATAGTAAAGCAAATGATTCACAACGAAACTATACAGGATCAAGAAAGAGCAAGAAGAAATGTACTTCATGAAGCAAAAGTAATTTCTGCCTTGGGTGACTACCCAAATCTGCCAATGATTGTTGGTGTTGTAACAAAAAGTTTACCATTGTGTCTTGTTACGCAATTTCATGGAGTTAAGGAAGAAAGTATAACCCTCCATAAGGCGGCCGCTGCCGACATGCTTAATCCAGCGACCTGTGTAACCGTATTTCAAAAGATATGTTCCGCTTTATGCCACATGCATTCAAAAGGCTACCTCCACAATGACCTTAAGGCAGATAATGTAGTTCTCGAACGATGTTGTAACATAAGAGGATATAGGACCAAATGTTGACTCTCATGCG
>CM042746.1:37487657-37515233 GCA_022496165.2 Catalaphyllia jardinei | reverse complement strand
CGGGCAGGGTAAAGTTTTCCAAAGTTAGGGCCGCAGTTTTTTGGGACTACTAGTCCTCTGCCGATAGAACCCGAAGATCGGTATCCCGAATGTGGCTGGTAATTAGCGCAAATGCAACTGTTCGGTAGGTCGAATTCATATTGTCTTACATAGCTACGTCTGTCAACCGTCCTAGGTTGGATAAACAGAATACGGCTTGGCAAACAGTTGCGGTCTAAGAAGTTGTTTAGCTAGAACTACAGTAACTCAAAATCGAAAACTTGATTTATAAAGGTTTCACATGCTTTCATCCCCTCAGGGACGCTTGTTATCCGTCCTGATTTGATGGACATGGCTTAGCTTGCCGGAAAGTAAATTTTTTGAAAAAAACAAAAAAACAATACGAAACAAAACAAAACAGACCAAAAGAAAAATAGCTACAGGCATAATAATCAGTAGTTTAAACTTTGTTACTGGGAAGTTTGATTGGTCCCTAAGACGCGAAGTACAAGTTGTAACTCAATAAGCCGTCCTACAGGACTGCAATACTTTGTTGCTGTTAAGTTTGTTTTGGTCGCTGAAGGTGCAAAAATAGGAGTTGTTCAATGAGTTTTATTGTTAATTAAGACTTAAGTTTGAAAGAGTAGTAGATTTGGTAATCGCTTAGGATGAGTTAGTGGCGAGTAAGCAGCGCTTACATTCGTCTGTTTTTTATAATACTTGAGATAGAGGTTAATGCAAATTAAAAAAGAGAAACTAGATGGCGTGCGAAATATCATGTACTCGTAGGATATTGTAGTTGTTGTAATGAAGTTGTTTTCGGATAAAGATGTTTGTTTGATGACAGAGTTGCGTGTGTTACGTCAAGAGGAATAAGAACTTATTTTAGTTCTAATTAAAAGGAACGGAGCGAATAGGGCATAAGTACTCCTTCAGTCTTTCCCGAAGAAAAACCGAAAATGGCATTGCAAACATGAAGCAGCAATTTGTTTATATTGTTACTCTTTTAACTAAGCATTCTCCTTTCAAGATAAAGAAAGAAAAACAAAACAAAAACAAAACAGAACTATTAATGCATTTTCCGATTTGTAAAACCATTATACAGCTATTATATTCAAGTGCGTTTAATCAATGATCACATATTTACTGCAACGATTTCTGTATAATCTATCGATGAACTGAAACGGAGCAATTGGATTCATTTCGCGAATAGAGTTAACAGCGCGAAGCCTAGGCCCCATTTCTCCGCACCAAAAAGCAATCATCCCTTAGTAAAGTAAGATGAGAGTATGCAAACGATTTTGATCGATGTATTTTCCACAGAATACAGATAAGGATAAATAACAAGACAGTTGTAACGTTTCCGATTTGTGCGTATTTTTAACAATCATTTTATAAAGGCTTTTTCCCTCATTGCAGAGCTTCATGATGGCGACTAATAGCAAAAAAGGTAACAATTTTTCACATTTGTCTTGCTGTTTGCTGTAGCCACATCAACAATTGATATTTTTCGTTTGTGCGTTTCCTTCTTTGTCGAAGAGCGAAAAAGAAAAGCAAAGTGCTTTTTTTGAATGGGAGAAGTCTTAAATTCCTGTTTATATATAGCACAACAAGAAAACGTTCTTTAAAGATTAACTCGATTTAAAGCTTCCCGAAAAGAGCTGCGTCAATCAGTGGCTTAAGATGGCTATGATTTAGCATAGCTCGAACCGTGGAGGCCAACTAAGAACGAGCATTTTACTTTTCCTGCAGAAAGCAATAACACCGCAGGAGAGTCCAGTGAAGTTCTTATGAATGAAGGATAAGACAAAGAAGGTTCGATAATCTCTATTGTCTGGCACTATTTTACATTGTTATCCGGACTTTTATTTTTAGGCCCTGTATACACTATACCAGCTTATCATGTGGACATGAAAGATTCTCCGGCTTAATATGAACATAAACGTCCGTGCAGTTTGGCTCCGTTGCAGAAACCGCTGTGAATTCGTTGTATTCGAATGCGTTGTATTTGTGAACAAAGTCTTAATAGTAAAAGTTACAATTCATTGTAACAATATTTTTTCACAGGATGGGGGGAGACCAAGAATGAAGGTAACATCTCAAAAAAACCTGTCAAATAATGTAGTTTTACGGACAAAAGCTTTTTATGAGTGAAAGTTTGTAAACTGCAGGATACATGTCAAAATAACTTCTCTTTTTTCCTTTTTACAGCGCCTATGAACGAGGAAAATCAAGACAAAGAAGGTGCGATAATCTCTATTATCCAGCACTATTTTATTTTTATCCATTACATTATAAAATTTCTGCAAAGAACGAAAAGTTGAAAACATTACTGACATTAACGTTGGTTTCTCTACAGTTGAACTGGACAACTTAAGAAAACAAGTAGAAGGTAAATAACGAACAATTGTCGCAGCTACTTATTATATAAAAAACGAGAACGTTTAAACCTTAGACTAACAACATTAACATGGAAGTTTATCATTAATAACCTAATAGAAGCATGAAGAACTGACGTCAATCTGTACAGATGATAAAAATTTATACTATGTAAAAACAATAAGTTTTTTGCAAAAAGGAATAAAAGTAATAACTACTTACTTACTGACTGACTTACTCGCAATACTCCTTTTCAGAATTAAAAGGAAAAGTAAAGACCAGAAAAAGTAAGTTTACAAATTGTATTTGTCTGTATATAATTCTCGTTATCCAAAGAAACAAAAACTAGCCAAGTCATGCAAAAGAAGCTTGTGAAATACAGTAACCTCTTTTGCTCATTGGTTGTAATATCATCTGATGTTTGATTACCTGTTATCTTAAATCGGAATGAGAAACATGTTTTTGACATTTACAAGAAAAACACTTGAAAATGGGAAAAATAGAAATATGCTACCCAAAAAAGCTCACAAGTTAACATCTTTATTCATTTTTAGTATGATGCTGGAAGTGCCGAAGATATGGCCACAAGGCCAAGGACTGTACTTGGAAAAAGGAGGGTAATGGGGGCGTGGGGAAAGAAAGGGGAAGAGGGGGAGGTAGTGGCAAAGGTGGAGGCAGGGGGAAGGGAGGAGGGGGAAATGTACGTTCAAATGGGGGGGCACACTTTACCGTTTACAGACAGATAGGTACAATCCCAGGGCTACTCCCAGAAAAATTGCGCCGACTTTGGACACTTCAAGGCCTGTAAGTTTTGGCTTGTCACCAGTTAATCATGCATCATCTGTGCTATATTAAATCTGAAAGTAATCTGTTAATATATGCTTTTTCTGACAGGAAAGGGAACTTTAGCACTTGTTATGGTCAATTTGCTGTCATTAACGTTGCAAATCATCGAAAGATAAACATTGAACATCATTATCCCCAGACTGCACTCATGAATTAATCATGTCAGTTATAGATAACTCAATGACAATTATTGAGAAGGAAATCTGAATTGCAGTGATGTTGAAATAATTTGTTGGTGAGAAAATCGTAACATGTATTTATTTTACCTTGTTACCAGTTAATCATGCGTGAGTATAGGTAATCATACGGTTTCGAGCTCCGCTTAGAATTAATTTGCACCATTCCATCCTTTCAGAAAACTGAAAGTAATCTGTTAAATTCTATGCGCCCAAATATATATTATATGCTTGCATGGACTTGTTACTGGTGTAACAAGATTGATTTGTTGAAATCTGTTGCATTACGGTCAATATACTGTCATCAAGTTTAGAGGCGCAAAAATTTGGAACTCACTTGACACTGATTTGAAAGAACATAAATCGTTAAAGAATTTTAAATTAGCACTAAAGTCTAGACTTTTTAGTAACCTTTACAAATAAATAAGTATCGTAGTTCTTGTAGGTTGTATTTCATAATCATTCAAGTTATATTATATCATATATTGTTATATTTTATTTTTATATTGTAATAGGTTTTGAAAAGCCTTTCTTTTTGGAAAACCTAATAAAGTATGTATGTATGTATCAACACCGGTATGAGCTCCATTCGGGTGTTGGGAAGGTCGAAGAATAAATTTTGCATATGTATTACCATTCAAACTTGTCCAAAGGTAAACATTACTTTCCTTTGAAATTCATTGGCTGCAAATGAGTTTGAAATAATTTTGTCCAAATAAAATCTTTCAAATTTTTCGATATTTTTCAACATCGGTGAACAAACATTCGCGACAACGTTCATTCATTCATTTATTTAACAATTAATTTTTAATTTTGGTAGAGAATGAAAACTGATGGATTTGAATTGTTGAAGCCTTGACTTTTCCAAAGAGCTGCTAAATTTCGAAATATGGCCACTATTAGAGGTGTTATCAATTTTCTCAGTAGTTGAATCAACCCTTTGCCGCACAAACACGCCCATCACTAATTGAGGTCTAGTCCAGAGAATTTGTAAACCCTTGACACAGGTTATTGTTAGGGTTTAGGATGTAGGGTTATATTTAAGGGTCGGAGATAAGCTTAGGCTGAGGCATTAGGGTTGAGAATCAGGGAGTTTAGGGTTAGGGTTTAGGGTGAGAGGACCCTTTTTCTCGGTTTCAGTATTTTGTTACCCCGTGCCGCGATTGTCAAGAATGCTTGAGTTTCTCTTCATCATTATATTGAGGCTATCACTGACCTGTTTTTGTCTGTTTTGTTTGAAACAGGACTGGGCTAACGTGATATGATTTCCGTCGCTTGAGGCAGATATTTGAACTCACTGCGTGGTAAGCTAGCTGAACGTCCTCTGATTATCACTGGAGGCTTTGCAAATCTCACGGATGGAGACAAGCAATAAACAATATTGACCTCATATGCTTGATTACTTGTTAGAAATATATATACTACTTTTCTCAGATGAGCGTAGCGTCCACTATTTGAAAGATATACGACAACGTTAGTGAAGCTCTTAACTTCGAGTATAGTAAGTTTGTTATAATGTCTTGTCTGTTTGGAAATTTAGTAGAAGTCAGGCGGGGCCAGGAAATATTATACTGTTTCTTAGAAGCGAGGGTAAAGTTGTTCTCTAACACTGACGATCTTCATCTCAGTTACGCTATGATTTTTCTCGGGATGAACACACTTGCATGCACAGAATAAGAACTTTCACTCCTGGTAAGAACACTTCCCCTGCAATTTTGCACCTGTCAGATTGCTCAGCGAGGAAAATTTGGTACACCTTCAGACTGCTGCTACTAGATTTCAATCAGGTAGAGAGCAAAACGCCTAGTAAGCTTTCAGTTTCCATTTGCGACCAATGAATGAGCCAAATTTTCCCTGCCAGGCATGGATGTTACAAGCTTGTACACAAACATACCACAAGAGGAGGGTATTACAACAGTATGCACAGCATACGAGAAATTTCACAACTACAACCCTCCCATCCCATCCCACTGCCTCAAAGAAATGCTTTGCCTTATCATTAAAGAAAATTCATTCCAGTTTATTGGAAAGAATTACCTCCAGACCCATGGAACCGCAATGGGTACGAAAATGGCAGTTGCATTTGCCAACATCTTCACTGCGGAAATAGAAGCAAAATTGATAAATCAAAGCAACACAAAACTGCTAAAGTGGAAATGTTACATTGTGGGATTCCAACATACAGGAAACAGACCTGTTCATGAAACAAGCTAACAACTTCCACCCTACAATCAAATTCACGGCTGAAATCTCAGAGACGGAAATAACATTTCTTGATACAATCATATCCAAAGGGGAAAGATTCAGAAATGAATCGATCCTTGACATCCGAACACATTACAAGCCGACTGAAACCTTTCAGTACACATTTTTCACGTCGAGCCCCCCCCACCAGGCGTGAAAAAAGGTTTTATTAAAGGTGGAGCCCTTAGACTTCTTAGAACAAACTCTTCTGCAACAGCCTTTAATGAAAGTATCACAAATTTTAAATCGGACCTCATTGTGCGCGGCTAGCCTTGCAAAATGATACAAACAACGTTATCAGAAGTCAGCTTCGCCGGAAGGCAGTCTGCACTCCAACAAAAAGCTAAAGCACGAAAACAAATCTTGCCATTTGTAACAACATACCACCCATCGGTATGTATTCTTAAAAATATACTTATGCTAAACTGGGACTTAATACAGAATCAGCCTTTGCTGAACACTAGCTTCAAATATCCGCCTATCCTATCGTACAGACGAGGTAAATCTCTTACAGACATGCTCGTTAAAGCTAAGCTGTGAAGGCTTCATTCATTTAACTCACGCAGGGAGTCCGTGCAGGCCTGTCACTTTTCTTTATCCAAAGTGGCCAGTACCAGCTGTTTCAGATCAAACCAGCTCAGTAGACAAGGAACCTGGCTGTAAAGTTGCAATTAAAACTGGCAAATTAACAGTCTTGCATCCCATTCAACTGGGAGGAGCCTGACAAGGACAACATCTTCAACCCTGACTTCTGTTGGCTCAAACATGTCACCTAAAAACCAGAGTGAAGAACAGGTACCCTAACAACACAAAGCAGAGCAACTTTTTCAGCCAGTACAGTTATCATCAAAACCAATCAGTGACACAACCTTTGTGATAAAAACAAATACAATGCCTGACAGCCTAGTGCCAAGTGCACTATTGATAGTGAAGAGGATCACAAGAGGAATAAGGAAATGTAGTGGTTTTTTCATCCAAAATGTCTGCACTCGCACCAGAGTCGATAGGCATTTGGACTTTCACACAATTTAAATGAAGTTTCACAGTAGTTTTCTTACCAGTATTGGTACTCATCCATCCAATTGTGATTTCTTTGACATATTCATCATCCAAATCTTCTTTGTCACTGGAGTTGTCTACTTGCTTAACTTTCTCTGCTAAAACTCTATTGCTTCTACAGGCACATGCGAAATGATTCTTCTTAAGGCATTTGCCGCCTGTTTTCCCAATAACTGAATACTTCTTTGGCTCGTATTCTAGCCCACGTCTCCCACAGGTACACTTGCCACCTCTTTTTCCACCCCTGGATTTCTCTTAGGTTTTTCCATCAACTTTACGGCGAAATTGATTTGCGTTTTAATTAGCATATTTCCCAGCTTTAACTCTGTTCACATTTGCATCGCTGTCTTGTTTACCAGCATCTTGTGTTTCCTTCGCAGTCATTTCAAGCTCATTTGCGTTAGCTTCTTCGTCTGCTTGTGCTTTTTTGAGGAGCTTCTCCAAGCTGTAGCGATCCCTGACAGATTTCTTGCCAAGCTCTCCTTAGAGGATCACGGATTGTTGTACCCAAGGCTTTACAGCGCAGAGTAGTCAACATCAACCATAAGGGCCATCACGGCATTGTTAAAACAAAACAGCTACTCCGTTCAGCTGTTTGGTTTCCTGGTATGGATCGTACAACAGAAGACATTGTCCATGGCTGTTTGCCTTGCCAAGCTGAAACTCAACATAAGCCTAAGGAGCCTCTTCAGATTACCGAATTGCCAGAGAGACCATGGCAGATTTCTATTGATTTCAGTGGTCCCTACCCCTCTGGGGAATATTATCTGATAGTGGCAGATGATTATTCATGATACCCTGTGGCAGAGCTAGTGAGCACCACTTCTCCCACAGCTGTGATTCCAAGTCTTGACAATATTTTTTCTATGTTTGGAGTACCAGAGGAATGCAAGTCAGACGATGGTCCACCCTTCCAAAGCAGAGAGTTTGCAGAGTATGCAAAAAGCAAGGATTTAGACATCGGAAGATTACACTGTTACATCCAGAAGCAAACGGGGAGGCAGAAAAATTTGTCAAGACACTGCAGAAGTTCATCACCACCACAAGATTCAAAGGTAACAGTTGGAGAATGTTGTTGCCTGATTATCTACGTGTACTGGTCAACACCGCACACCATGACTGGCAGAAGTCCATATTCTCAACTCTTTGGTGGAAGAGAAATGTGTTAAAATTCCTCAGTTCAGCCTTGGCAGTGAAGAAAACCCTGAGCTGCGACAGAAAGACACTTTGGCAAAGCAAAAGATGAAGATGTATGCTGATAAGAGGCTAATGCAAAACCTTCACCATCTGAGGTGACATGGTGCTCCAGCATAAGGAGAAGAAAAACAAGCTCAGTACACCACTTGAGGGCATCCCTTACACTGTTTCGGAAGAAAGAAAGCATGGTAACAGCTGAAAGAATAACTGATGGAAGAATGGTCACCAGGAACACTAAGGATTTCAAAAGCTGCCTGCCTTCAACAAGAGAAACAACACAAGCTACACTGGTGGATGAGGCCGATGATGCAATTGTTGTTGCGAAGCCACCATGAACAGTGGATGTAGCTGAACAAACGTCAGAGATGGTGTCAACAAGTGCTGTGCCCAAAATTGTTCCCTCACCTCATCCCCCTAGTGCTGAAGAACCAAGATACCCGTGAAGGGAGAGACACAAACCTGCATGATTTAAGGACTGTGTGTGTGGGTAGAGACATTAAGATAGATCAATCAGGAGCTCTAAAGAGCTAAGCTCACCAAATACTAGGAACATTGAATGTGACCAGGCATGCTTGTTTATTTTGTAACCCTGTTTTTTCTTTTCTCCTTGTAACTTTATTGTTATTTTTCTTCTGAGTTAATTTCTAAGTAAAAAAGGGGGAAGGAAGTAGTGTTGTACCGTATATGGACATACTACGTGATACCACATGATAGGTTATATTAAAAGACGTGGCATGGAACCCGTAGGGGGATGCGTGTTAATAAAGGACAGTAAGGACATTACACAGGCCAGCCAAAAATACTACTGCTTCCACTGCACTCTGAATTTTCATAGCATAGTCATTGGTCTTTCTTGCTGTCCCATAGCTTCACACTCATCTGATAACCATTTTTATTTCATTTTGAAACACCCAGGAAAAAGCCATACAACTAGCTGCTCCTGTGCCATGCCATAATTATAAAAACAAAAAAAGCAAAACAAATCATGCATAACTGCCATAACATCCTGAAAATCTCTTCAATTGTTCTAGGTGGGCTGAGCTACCTAAATCATGTGCGAGCAAGATCGACAAATAGTGTGTCGTTTAACTTTTGATATGCCTGGTGTCTCACATTTCCTTTTCAATGCCTTTTTGAATTATTTTAGGTAATGTCCACAGAATATTCCCACTATTCTCACTGGGGCCACCATCTCGTACAAACGCCCCAAATTCCTTCGGTATTCAAGGATAAAAATTCCCACGCACTCGTAGTCTCCTGCGTGCTATGTTTCACACAGGTTTTGTATAAATAGGCCTGTTTTGACCTGGGTAAGTCTCTTTTCGTTAAATGTTCGCCAGTCGAAAGCTCAGCGTTTTTTCCTCTCTTACCCGGTCATCGCTGCACCATCTTCGAAGAGTTCCTTCGTTCTCCATGTTACAGTTTTTGCATCTATGTTAATATTTTCGCATCTGTGTTACAACGTTCAGACCACGTGGGAGGCGTGGTGGCCTCATGGTTAGTGCGCTCGACTCCGGAGCGAGCGGTCCGGGTTCGAGCCCTGGCTGGGGACACTGTGTTGTGTTCTTGGGCAAGACACTTTACTCTCACGGTGCCTCTCTCCACCCAGGTGTATAAATGGGTACCGGCAAAATTAATGCTGGGGGTAACCCTGCGATGGACTAGCAACCCATCCAGGGGGGAGTAGAAATACTCCTAGTCGCTTCATGCTACAGAAACCGGGATAAGCTCCAGCCTGATGGGCCACATTTGGCCCGAATGCAGACTTTACCTTTTTTACTTTACCTCTGTGTTACAACTTTACGTTAGGCGTCGGTGTACAAATTTAGTTTTCACGTCTGTGTTACAATTTTAATTTTCGTGCCTGTGTGACAATTTAGTTTTCGTGTCTGTGTGACAAACTTTGTTTTTCCGTCTGTGTGGCAAGTTTGGGTCTTGCGTCTGTGTGGCAAATTTAGTTCTCGTCTCTCTGTTAAACTTTAGTTTCCGTCTGTGTCATGTGGCAAATTTAGTTTTCGCTTACAATAATGTTTCTGTCTGTGTGACAAGTCTGTGTGACAAATTCAGTTTTCAAGTCTATATTCCGTCTGTGTGACAAGTTTGTGCGACAAATCTAGTCTTCGGTCTATGTGGCAAATTTAGCTTTTGCGTCTGTGTGACGAATTCAGTTTTCCGTCTGTGTGACGGATTTAGTTTTTGCGTCTGTGTGACGAGTTTAGTGTTCCGTCTGTGTCACAAGTCTGTGTGACAAATTTAGTTTTCACGTCTGTGTGACGAGCTTAGTTTTCCGTCTGTGTGACAAATCTAGTTTTCGCGTCTGCATGACGAGCTTGCTTTAGGCGCCCCCGTGCAAGAAACCTCGTTTTGATTTTCACCCAGACGAAGTCTCTTCAAATTCTGTTCAGTGGTGCAATTGGAAAGGGGAAAAGCCTCGCGTTGCAGGCCCAAACCCCTCGCCCTACATGGTTTCCAAGGGAATCGCTCACGCCACTCCTCAAGATGTTATTTTCCGAGATCCCAGTAGTTTTGTGGCTGGGGAACTGAGTTGGCACCAGTCTTTCTGGAACTTCATTCTATCAGAACACCCAAAGAAAGATGAGATGTAGTTTTCGCGTGACTTGTGAGGAATCTAGCAGGACTGGATGAATATGGACAACCTCCTGTGTTCAAGCCCCCAACAAGGGAACCTGGGGATTTTGTTACTGTACATATACCAAACGTTACTGACACTAAGAGGAACTGTAAAAGTTTGTTATGCGGCAACACAGAAAGAACAGAAAGTTAGGACTTACTGCAGTGCACCACAATGTAACAATGTTCATCTCCATTGCACTCAGGATAAAAACTGTTTTGAGATTTGGCACAGCAAGGACTATGAACATGATGAACTGTAAATAGACACTTGTAACTGATTTATGTTGTTCTTTGTAAATTGTTAGGTAAGGCACCTTGAAACCCCAAAGGTAGCATCATAGCACTGGTTGGGGGTACACGGTCCCCGTTTTCCACCCGGTGGTTTTTAGGGGTTTGCATGTCAGGCTGTGGTGCATGTAGATTTTTATTTTTTATACACTAATTGCTATTTTTTACAAGTAAAATATTTGAAATGAGTGACATTTAAATTGTATCATACTCAAGTAGCCAATGGGCACTTGTATCGAGCATGCACATATAGGTGTAGTGAAAGCAAAATCGGGGCTTTTGAGGGCACTTAAAAGAAATAGGCATAACTTTGTGAATGTTCATTGAATTTCAATTAAATTTTCAGGAAATATAGAGTATTTAATGGGAAACAACTTTTCTTGTTTCAGTTTTCAATGCTATGTAAATAGCAGATGTTACTAAAAATTTTCTCTAAAAAATGTGTATTGTGTGACATTTTAATTAGCATAAATTAGCATTAATTAATTAATTAATTAAAGGAGATTCAGAGAAACTGAAAGCATAGTCATGATGTCCATTTATTTAGCTTTAAAATGATATAGAATAACAAAATTGGTTGAATATTATTTGGGCTGGTCTTTTTGTACCAAAACATGTCACAAATGGCCATCTTTAGGGGTGTCACCAAAGGGTTAAGAACTTGAAGAAAATTGTATTTATTTTAATATATCATTTCAAAACAACAAAAAGCAGAACATTGCTATATGGAAAACACTATTTTCTAAACTCCAACGAATGTAAATAAGTCATTATTGTCAAGATTCAAGCACGGGAGTCATGTTTATAGCAACAGCTAGTTTTCAGAAAACTGTATTTTAATAGTTCATTGCTGTCAAGTTTTTTCCTGGTTTTTCTCACATGAAATAAAATATTAACTTGACAGAAATGTACATAACATATGTTTAATGCTGTGGGATGTTACAATATATTATTTCCCACATGATATAAAATATTACCTTGATAGAAATGTAATGCTAATAACATATGTTTAATGCTGTGGGATACCATGCTGGTTCCAGTATCCATAATGGAAAGTAACCATCACAAATTCAGAACTCTTGTTGAATTTTAATTCCATTGGCTTGTCTTCAGTTACAATGACTTCACATCTTTCCAATGAATCCTGAAATTTCTTTTTCGAAAGACTGTTTCTGTCCACCTCAGCACCGTCGAATATCTTATATCTTGAAGATGAGCTGAATATTACTTTCAATGAATTCATGACCAAAATTTGTGCGTTGAATTATTCCTTCACTTAAACAGGAAAACACTTCTGAAGGCATATCCATTAGGAATTCGCCAAACCATGGCTTTGCAAGCTTTGGCTTCACATGGAGTCGGCAAATAATATTTTGTGGATCTTTCGTAGTCCTTTCACGACCATGCCTGCTGAAGGTAGAAGCTTATGCACTTTTTCGAATCGTGATTGCTGGCAGAAGTTGTCTTGCAAACTTACGGCCGCACTTTCAAGCTCACTAAAGAAACCATTAACTTTCCTGATACCCTCGCTGGTTGACACTTTCTGCAAACAGTTACTTTTTGCCCGAATAAGAGCTGGACAAAGCTTGTCAGAAAATTCTACATTGGCGGCCATCTTGGATTTTTTGTTCACCGCGCAGCCATCTTGAATTTTACCCAGTATGCTCTGCAACGCACTCATGCACCATCTTGGGGGTGGGTTGGCCCCACCGTGTTCTGGCAAAATTTGGGAGAATTGTTTTTTCCTATCTTGCATGACCGTAGTTGATCCTTACAGCAAACTGCTCTTAAAGCAATACGGGCACGAATAGATAACACCCATAACCGCCAGAAGGTGTCACAGTTTATTACAGTGAGAACTGATAATATAACATGAATGTAGAAGGGTCTTCTCTCCTGAGCTAAAGCTAAGAATAGCCTGGCCAAACTTCAATGGGTTTATTATAAAACTTGCAGAAAGTACAATCTCCTTTCCAGAAAGCTGCTTGGAGAATAATATCCAAGGGTACCTAACATGAATTTGCTTTGCTAGTAGAGGCAGCTCTAGTGCTGTGGGGTTTGAAAACTTTAACATCAATTCCAGACTGAATCATGACAGTCTTAATCCAATGCAAAATAGTCTCCATTGACACCACTTGAAAAGGTTTAACAAAACTAAAAAACAACCTAGTTACTCCACCCCTATGAGGTAGGGTGTGTTTCAGTGACTTTTACTAGTATTGCGTGACCTTTATTATTGTAATATGATTAATAGTTAGCTGGTCAATGTCGTTTTGGTTTAACCCGAAATAGGATATGATTTGCAACTTGAGATAGAAATTTAGTCGCTTTTATTCTACTCGTGGAGCATGCAGTTGTAATTTTGGCTTCCCAGTTTTTATGGCTTACCCCGTTATGGATTTATCAGTTATGCGATTCAAGGTTTACTTTGGAGTCTTGTCACGAAGTAAGTTGATTAAGTTTCTTTTCTCAATTGTTTTGTAAGAATTCGATTTAGAGTTTTCTGCTATATTCATGTTAAACGGAATATTATCTTGCATGTAGAAACATCATTTAGTTGATTGCGTGCATTAGGAATACTTGGACATTAGCACTTATTGATCACCAGTTAAGTTTGTTCATTTTAGATTAACCTATTAGTTTTTAAGTTTCTGAAAATATTGTATTTATTTCAGATCAAATAAAATAAATCAAATTGCATTTATATGATTCATGAGTCCAAAGTATGTATTGGCTAGAAGAGTGTCAAGACTTCTTTTTGGAAATAGAAATGAAGGCAGTGGATTATGCTGATTTGGCAACAAACAATGGAAAATCAAATGTGGAAATCAGAAGTCGGAAGTGTGGCTCCACCTACAGAACAAATCGCATGTTATCAAAGGGAAATGGAGAAGAAATGCAAGACTCAGTACTGACGAATGGTGCAGCGGCTGAGAACTTTGGCGAAGGGCCCAACATGGCAACAGCACTGACACAGGAGAGCATTCACATCAGTAGGAACAGCACAGCATTTACGCGAATAATCCGTTTAGCTCTGTTAGTACGTCATGTGGATTCAAAATGGAAAAGCCCAAGATGCCCCGGTTCGCTGGAGATGTACGAGAGTACGTAATTTTTTGATCCGACTTCAGACATGCTGTCGACTCAAGATTCACTCGCTTCTGTGATCTTGTTCATCTCGTCCTAAGGAGCTTCAATACTTTAAAGGAAATCAGGAGACCGCATGATATGGACAATAATCAATGCTGGCGTTGATAGAGCAAAAAATGTGGAATGTAGATGTCTACCAGGCCACTGTCACCACAAGTGAGAAGAAGGAGACATATGTGGGTCTTACAGCCACGGAATTTAAAACAAGATGGCAAAACCATCAAATGTCCTTTAAGCATGAAACAAGGCATAATGACAATGGGCTAAGTAAGTACCTGTGGGAACTGAAAGAAAAGAAAAAGAAATTTACAGTGTCGTGGAAGATGCTCGCAAACGCCAGAGCATATTCAAATCAAAGCAAGCAATGTATCCCCAAATGGCAACGTTGAACAAGCGCAACGAGCTTGTTTCAAGCTGCAGACACCGAAGGAAGTACATCCTGAGATATAATTGAACTGTAAACTAAATGACCATCACAAATGCACGCATGTAATTTTTGAATTTTCAAATGCGTTACTCTCATGTTAACGGACAAGCAATGTCACGTGATGATGTTGATACAGTATTGTGCAAAAGTAATGCAAGCGAATTTCGACAAATTTCTTGGCTTTTCATGGCTTTTCAAAGAAATTTCGCTTCAAGCGAAAGTTCCGCGACTTTTCTGCGAACTTTCAAGGTAGCCATTGTTTTATTCCTCCTGATTTTTCGAATGCTAATTCGCAGTGGATGCTAACAAGTTAGGAAATTTTGAGGGAAAGTTCACTCTTTTCGATCATTAGCCGCGAAATTGCGGGAGAAAATTCACTGTGTTTGATAAGTGTTTTGACACAAACTAAGCAAAATATGACTACAGTTCGTGATTTGTTGTTGTGTAAAGAGACGTAAAGAACATCTGAAATTACGTTCATCAACTCGATCAACTATTACAATGTTCTTACCTATTGACTGTTTGATTGTGAACACATCCTAGCGGCTAAATAACGTCAGAGATTCAGTGCAAACTTACTGCTTCAACCACGTAAACACTGAGGAAATTAAAACTTGCACAGAGCGCCATGTTTTAGGGTAAACCCTTCATGTAGCAAATCATGGCATTTCCCGCTGGGATTCCACTCCCCGCACAAGTGACTGTGACCTGCAATTTTTACGCATATCAACGCCTCTCGAAACGTTGTGCGTTAAACACCTGTGTTTATCCAAATATCGGAGTACTGAAGTTAATTTGAAAACGAAAGAACCACTTCAGATGCTTTCTCGGACAAAAACATGTGTATCGATTTGAATTGCTTGGTCTAGAGAAAGAAACAGGATAATTTTCTACGCAGCTGCACATCTGACGACTTCACAGATCAAAATTGGGCTTGTTTTCCATATTCTCATGCATGAAACTAAATTCAAAGTCTTCACTCATGGTAAGTTTTATTTGTAATTTACATTCTTTGTGTCCGTGGCTGAACTCCAGCAAAGTAGTGCATTGAAAGCTTTTTGTATACTTTGTGTTCGTTATATGACCGGTAGATTAAAGAGATCGTGTGGAGACACGCCGGGCCGATGGGCGCTCAAATTGCGCCATTTAAACCAGCGGATTTTCCATTCAATATGGCGGACGCGGGAAACATCCACGTGTTTGAAATAAGGGTATAAATAATTCATGAACTTTGAAGCATCACGGGATACATACGACATCTGGAGCTATCTGTTGCGGCCATTTTGAAAGAGTACTTCAAGACCTCCATTTTGGTACCAGTTTTATAAAGGTATGTTGCATAAAACGAGAAAAAAATTACCTTGATTGGGTCATTGTTGTAGCAAGGATGATGTTTCATTGTCAATGTGATATATTTTTCTGGGAGAGCCTACTTCCTTTAACGGAGTTAAAATCTGAATTCTAAAACGATAGTTACCTCTGCCAATCTTTGCAGTTTCATACGATCACCCTTTTTGGGAAGATTTTTAACCCTTTGACAGTAAAAATTTGGACTGCCCGAAGTACTCTCTATTCTATAGGGAAACAGTCTTGGCGTGACATTTGAAGCAAGCTTAACTCTGCTTTATTTTTTTTTTCGAAACCAGTGCTTATTTGTCACCATGCTACATGTAACCCAGGACAGAGAAGGATAAGTCATTCAGCTGCCTTATTGTTAACAAGGATCATCCAGCTTCAATTAGGTATTCCAAGAATTCTTAGGTGTTGACATTTTAAGACCAGAGATCGCATGGAACCAGAATCTTTGTAACTTTCTGACTTATGAAAGCTTGGTGGGATGCAATCTTAAGTAAGTAGAATTCATGGTAACTGTTAATACATAAAGGTTACATTTTAACTTTTTTAGGCTTACTTGTTAGCTTAACTCTGCTGTATTCCTGTTTGGAAAGCCGTGTTTAATGCCTGTTTTTATTTTCTTTTTAGGATCACAAGTTGCCAGTTGTCATACTTGGGAAATCTGTGCATGCAGAATGTAATTTCAGCACCCTACCAGTTAAGTCATGTGATGTATGTTTACCAACAATTTAATTTATTATATAAATTTATTGCAATTTTTCTTGGAAACCTGTGTCCAAGGGTAAAGGCACAGATGGAAGGCTATAGAACTCAGGTGAAAAACCAGCCCTTTAGGTCAGACCACAATCACCAGAAGAATTCCTTATTCTTTACAAATGGTGATGTGGGTTCTTTAATGCCCCCTACTAAACCATGAATGAGAAGATGCAGGAGATAAGATTCTATGGTATACATTTATCCAAGAAGACTAGAAAGTCTAACCTATTGCAGATGACACAGCAAAGGTAGCACTTTTTCCTCAGTGATTGTCTGGTGTGGGACTTGACCCCTTGAACTTTTCACACAGCCGTCTGGTGCTCAACCAACTGAGCTAACTAGAAGGTGGTTTTTATATCATAATACACACCTGTAAATGTTTTTGTACTGCTTGAGCTATATCAGGAAATTATGTTAAATGCCTTTTCATGGTGCGGACTGGCAGTGAAGAGGAACTTGACGAGTTTCTGAACTACATCAATGAGGCACATGTTACCATCAAATTCATGTGGACATGGTCTAAGGAGAGTGGATGTTGAAGTTATGAATACCAATGGTCAGATTGAGACAGATTTGTATACGAAACCAACAGATAAGCATCAATTCCTTTCTTATACCTCGTCATCCACGAGAATGTAAACAGGGCATACCTTATGCTCAAGCGCTTTGATTAAGACGTATATGCTCTACAGATGCTGCCTTCGAGAGAAGAGCTAACAAACTCGGCAAGTATCTGGTGGCAAGAGGATATAAGAAACGGTTTGTGCGTGAACAGATCCAGAAAGCTAAGTACAAAACCAGAGAAGAGGCATTAACACCTGCGTCTCTAAAGGCCACTGGGCGAGTTCCTATGGTAGTGACGTACCATCCTAATCTTCCAAACATTGGCTATATCCTGCAGCAGCTTCAGCCGTTGTTACATTGTTCAGATAAATGTAAGAAAGCAGTGGAAGAGGTTCATATCGCTTTCCGTAGGCCTAAGAGTCTGAAAGATGATCTGGTGCACGCTAAACTAAGAGCTACAAGCCCAAAGGAACTGTCAAGTGTGGCGATAGACGTTGTCAGGTTTGCGAACATTTGAAAATAGCAGACAGAACATTCCATTTCCATTTCTAATTTAGTTTACTGACTTTAAATCTTATTTCTGAAATATGCAAATTTCCATGATTTTGAACACTGGGAACACTCTTAAAGAAAGTACAGTATAAAGATAGTAAGAGCTGTGAAATGAGCCCATTTTGTGTTGAACCAACCAGTATTTTACGAGTTACTGGCTGTGAACCTCAAGAAATCCAAGGTAAATTTTCATGTTTATGTAGATGGTCATCAATTTTGACTTATTCAAAGTATTCGCATGAAAGTGGCTCCTATCACAGTTACTAGCATTATGAACTTGTACTAAAACCTTCATAGCCAAACTCTGTCTCTTGGCTGAGATATTTGTTTCCCAGTATCTGCTATTTTGGGAGGTACAGAAATGGGTGTGGTCAGATTTGTGGGTCTCTCCCCTCCAGAATTTATGGAATTTATGGAACTGGACACTCTAAGCTATGCTACATTCAGTGATATAACCTAGATGTTTTGTAGTGAGGATCTCATTGGCTGTGTAAATGGTACAAAATAACCATTTTCAGACTATCAAGCCACCTTAGAAAAAGTAACAAGTTTTGTAATACCACTGTATTAAAATTGCAGTAATGTTTTGTACTGTCATTCACAAGCAATGTAAGTATAGCAAATAAGATGTGGTATTCAAATAGAAAAGGAGAAAATGTACAGCAGTCATAAAGAAGTTTCTAACTATTTTGATAAAAAACACAATGGTGCTCTACGATGTGAGCTGATTTGCTTCATGCTGTTGGTATTGTGGTTAAAATGGTCACTGTGTCAAAATGTGACCTTGTTTTAAGTTATTTGTATCTGAACTGTATCATTATACAGTTGTAGAATGACAAACTTTTAGTAACAAGAGGAACTTTTAGTATCTCACAACAACTTGATGAGATTTAGCTAGCAGGTTTCCAAATATTTATAGTAGAGCTAAGTTACTGATTAGTCCTGTTAAAGATACAATTAAAAAGGAAAAACTAATAAGGTTTTGTTTAACATTTGCACATGATTGAGCATTTTCCCTGTTGTCAAATTACTGTATGTATACCATTTTCAATGAATTTCCCCATACGCATTTACTTTTTTTCTTTTGCATTGTCCCTGAAGAGTCCCACATTTAAGGCATGGTATTGTAGGCCATAAATCCTTGATATGAAAGAGCAGAGTTTGTGCAGTCTGTATACGCTTAGCCGATGAACAGATGTCACGATATGAGGGGGTTAGGCAACCACAACCCATAGTTGTTAGCACTAATCAGGACTGCTCTTCAGACCACTCCTGCAGGTAGAAGAAATAACTGGAGAAATGGTCAAATCATAAGATTCACCTATATATTTGGCAGCTTCGTGAAGATTGGCAATGACAGTCACCCGTGAGTCCAATAATTTTCTTTCCTTCTTAGCAAACTGAACCACTTGTTTCAAAGAGATTTTTGGTCAAATAACAAGGCCATTTTAGGTAGCCAATACTGTTTTATCGATTGATAAATATTCAAAAGGATTGGCATGATTCAGGCCTTAGCTCAGTATGCACATATTTCCTGTATATGCCTCATTTCCTAAAATATTCACATCACTAGTGATTTGTCAATAAACACTTCAAGCTCTCCTGTAAGAAACATCTGTACATACAAGTCCAGCTATGTTGACAAGGGCGGTGCCTGGGTTTAAAATTCTCCAGGGAAAATAGAATAAATGATTGCCATTATTTTATACTATGACCTTGTAACTATTAATAGACTCACTTTCCCCCAAACTGGAGCATAATGCAGCATACATTTTTTTAATAATCTTTTGTTGGATGAAACACACCAAGGTGGTTCAATGCGCTTTGAAGGCTTCAGTGCAAGTGAACAAGGAGATTTTGACCAAGTATGGGTATCAAGTATGGGATGTACTAATGGAGAGGCCTGATAGCATTGAAATAGGAGTGAGTTAGCTGCAGTTAACTTCCTAGAATGAGATGGAAGTAATATCCACTTTTAACAAATTGTTCCATTTTGTTCTTGTCATTGTACCAAAGGGTCAGGTGTGCGCTACCTCTAGACCATCAACACAGAGAATGTTTTTCTCTTTAGCAGGAGCCAGGTCGCATCGCTGCAAGTCCCAAGGCCTCACTAGAATTACATTAGTTATTCTACTTAGAGTTAGTACATTCATTAAAAACAGAAATGAGTTTGTAAATATTAAACTGCTGTATTGAAATTGAATGTTTTGTACTGTCAGTTCATAAGTAAGGTAAGTATAGCAAATAAGATGTGGCATTCAAATATGAAAGGAGAAAATGTAATGTACAGCCGCCATAAAGTCAAACACAGTAGAAGAGAGAGCTGTTAGGGCAAAGATTTAGAGTCATACCCTCTCTAACCATTTTGATAAAAAACGTTATGGTGCTCTATGATGTAGGCTGATTTGCTTCATGCTGCTGGTATTGTAGTTAAAATAGTTTTAGTCACTTAAAATGTGACCTTGTTTTAAGATATGTGTATTTGAATTGCATCATTACAAAGTTGTAGAAGAATAATGACAAACTTTTAGTAACAAGAGGAACTTTTATTATCTCACCATAACTGATGAGATTTAGCTAGCAGGTTTCCAAATATGTAATTAATTAAGTGGAACTAAGCTCCTGATTAGCTCTGTTTAATGCAACTGTTTATAAGGGGAAAACACTTTCTTTAACATTTTGCAAATAATTAAGCATTTCTGTATGTCTTCAAATTAATACATATAATACTATTTTTTAAGATATTCACATATGGATTTTGGTCTTGTTTCATTTGTGGTCACTGAGCTTGATCAGCCCAAAATTGAAAAAAACGTGTTCATTTGGAAACCTATATTTTTGGATTGCTTATCTTTATGAAAAACCTATTTTCTGCCTTTTTACTGTCCCATAAACATGGTTTTTGAGCATTTTCTCGCAGTGTTTGGCCCGCTGTCATGTAAACAAGAGTAGTTTATGCATCTTTTTTGAACAAAAAGCCATAAAATTATTTGGTGACAATTTGAGGAAAATTGCATACAAGTGATTTAAGTGCTTCCTGGGGCCTGGGAGGCAGTCTGGCTTTTTTACTGAGGACATTTCAAGTCAACAACATGAAAGAATAAGCATAAGATGGTGAAAGAAACATGGAATTTGCCTCCTGCCATTTGTCACATGCCACAGGAAAAGTGTGGATTCTTAAAAATATTTAACTCTTCTTCTAGAGTTGGGACTTCTCAATCAGTCAAAGAATTCTTCCAGAGACATTAGTGTTGGGCACCAAGGGCCGGTCAAGTTTGCTCAAACTGTGAACATGTCTCCTTCCATGAATGAAAATGACCAAGGGATATTGTTTAAGTTATGAGGAAAGTTGCTCAGACTGTTTGAAAGCAAAGTATGAGAAGCTGCTGCTGATAATGCAAAGAATTTCTATGAGCCAGAGGAGGATGGTGTTTTTGATATTCACATTTCAGGAGAAGGCACCTGGAGGTGAAGGGGTACTCATCCCTGTATGGGATAGTGACTGCCATATCCACAGTCACTGGCACAGTAATTGACATTGAGATCATGTCAAAAGACTACAAGGAGTGCACAGTGTGGAGGAACTAGGAAGGCACTCAGGAGTTTCAAGATTGGTGGGAAGGCCAGCAACATTGCTGCCAGGCTAATTACCTTGGGTCATATGGATCAATGGATTCCACTGGCCTTCTTGCTATATCTCAGCAGTCAGCTGAAACCTATGCAGTCTATTATACAGAGTATTTGGGAGATGGAGACAGCAAAGTTCACAAGTAGATGAAACTGTTTAAGGTAACAGAGAGGTGCTGGAGTGCATTGGTCACATTCAGAAAAATCTGGGGGCGTGCCTTTGCTCGCTAAACAAGCAAATGGGTCAAAGCAAGACTTAAAGATGGAAAACCACCCAACAGTATTAGAAGGCTGACAAATAGCAAAATAGATCAACTACAGGTCTATTATAGCAAGGCCATCCAAAACAACCAACACTACATACAAATTTGGAGAATGCTGTCATGGCTATATGGCACCACACTAGATCCAATGGTTAAAATCCAGACCATGAAGTGTGCGCACAAAAAGGAAAAAAATGGTGTATGGTCAATCAAACATTGATGTGGTTAGATAGATGCAAAAATTGTGAAGAGGGTCTACACTGCCTCTTGCAAGTGCTTCTTACAGTCTGCCAATCCTGATGATGAACCCAAATTTTAAAAGTTCATCTGGTAGCTTGTAGTGTTAGTTGGTATTTGGTTTTTTTTTGTAAATAACTATAACACCTATGTAACTTGTTGTATACAACCGTTTTTTGTCTGTATAATTCTTGCAAATAACTTAAATCAATAAAAACCATTAAAACACAAAAAAAAGTTTAAAAGTTACATGTGGGAACAACTCACACACATCCTGTGGTTTATATGGATATGGATAGTTTCAAATGGGTCAATAGACCACCACAAAGCATACAACCATCACAAGCATAGAATTGCCCACACTGCCAGGTTTCATTTGCTCTACTATTCTGCAATTGCTCCACTTTGTGATCCAGGAGAAAATAGACTGCTTGTGAATCTTAGCATATTACAGGACCTAAAAAACCAAGAAGTACATGACACACACCCACGTAGGTGTTTCTGTTTCCATTTTCTCTTTTGTTTTCTTTTTCTGTGTGTATTTTCTTTTCTTGTGTACTTATTTCTTTACCTATTTTATCGATGGTTGGTAGTAGTGCATTGAGACTTTTGTAAAATAAATTCTAAATTAGACTACAATCCAAAGATGAAAATAAGGTATATTATAAATTAGAAAACCAATTCAATCCAAAGAAAAGGACTGTGCACATTGTAATTAACCGCGCAGCCCTAGGCTGGGTGGTCGGCCTTCGGTTTATTTTTTTTAGTTTTGTTTGGTTACAAATCCCAAACCTCCGCGGATGATGTCATTATCAGCCAATTACAGACCATTTCTCAGTTCTTCTCATCATATCCCCCTCAGGAGGGTTTGTCAAGCTAGCGAATAAAATGTTTAGACAAACAATGGCTGCCGAGAGGAAAAAAACTTTATCTGGTCAAACTTGGGCCAAAATGCTTTGGCGATGGGTGTCAGGACATTTGTAAGGATAAAGCATCTAGTTTGGGACCAGCTGCTGGCTACTAAGGCTGAAATTATCCAGAGTTAAGCTGTATTTTCGTTTTGCGTGCGAAACAGAAGATTTTGTTATCTGGAATTTTTGTTTGTGTTCACTTTGGAAGGGAATATTCAATGCGCTAAAAAGGTATTACGTCTGGCGTCAGCCATGGAATGCACTGACAGTCATAACTAAGATCGTGTTTACTTCGCCAGAAGCAATGGTGGAATTTTCTGGGAAAAATAAAAACCCCACAGCGCTTGTCAAAAATCCTTTAAACATATGTAAATTTATATTCGTTTGAAAGGTCAGGGTATTTTTCCTTAGATGTAAACAAAATTCTTTGATTACAAGTCACGCTAGACCCATGCTATGCAAGGAATGTAATCAGATACGCCTTTCAGCATATATATAGGCAGCGAGAGTCACGTTGCGCGTAATGAAATTCGGTCATTATGTAATGGTAGATGACGGCGGTAACTATGTCATGTTTCCGAGCTAAACGTTCGCATAAAGATTAAAAAGTAATCAGAGTGCGGTTACAACCGCACCGCGGTTCTTGTTAGAGTTAGCACTGTAATTAAACACAGAAGTGAGTATTGAAAGTATAAATAACATTGTATTGAACTTTAAGCAATGTTCTGTACTGTCAATTCATAAGTAATGTATGGTACACGCAAATAAGGTGTGGTATTCAAATATAAAAGGAGAAAATGTACAACCGCCTTAAAGAAGTCAAATACAGTAGTAGAGAGAGCCAGTAGGGCAAAGATGTCAAATCATACCCTCTCTAACTATTTTAAGAAACAAACTTCAAAAATGCCCTCCTGGTAATAATATATATGTATTTAATTGTATCATTATGCTTCTAGCAACAAGGAGCTTTTAGTATCTCACAATAACCTGAGATTTAGCTAGGTTTCCAAATATGTAATTAAGAGGAGCTAAGCTCCTGATTAGTCCTGTTGAACATAACTATTTATAAGACAAAATAATATTTTCTTTACCATTTGCATTTGTTTTGAATTTGACGTGTACATACTGTTTTTACAAGCTTTTCACACATGTATCCCTCTTCAATTTATTTGCATTGTCACTGAACAGTCCCACATTTAAGGTACCGTATTGTACTGTTTTTAAGGCACCAAGCATGCCATTGTGGGCCCTCAACCTTTGAAATGAAATAAGGGAGTTTGTGTAGTCTGTATATACTTGGCCACTGGACAGATGTCAAGATAAGAGAGGGCTGGGCAAACACAGCCCATAGTTGCTACCACTAATCAGCACTGCTGTTCTTCAGACCACTCCTCCAGATACAAGAAACAACTGGACAAATGGTGAAATCAAGACATCCACCTATATATTTGACCCTTTCAGTGAAGATTGGCAATGGCAGTCACCTCCAAGTCCCTTAATTTCGTTTCCCCCTTTGCAAACTGAACTAATTTCCATGTTTTAAAAGGAATCTATTTGATTGATTTGTTGATAAACATTTTAGTCCTCTTCTGTAAAAGCTACCCAAACTTATGTAGGGGCTGTAGATTTTTTCAGGTTTTTCTGCAGAGCAGAAATTGAAAGAGTCACCTGCACCCATACTGAAACCTTTGGGATTTATTGCAAACAAATCCCACTATACTGACAAGGGTGCTGCTTGGGTTGAAACTTCTCCAAAGGAAATAAAGAAAGTGATTACCATCATTTCATACTGTTGCCTTGTAAATGTTACCTCATTTCCCCCAAACTGGAGCACAAAGGCTTTGTACCATGGGTTAAGGTCACAAAGTATAATCCCTTGAAACTGATTCAATACACTTACCACAATGCTTCATGGTGTCAATCTGGTGATGAAGATGAGGAAGGAAAATTGGCAAACATGAGTAGCTTTTTGGAGTTTTTCAGGGATAAATGGGACTCTCTACCAGCCTTTTCAATGTCTGACTGTTGATGAGATAATGGCAAAATCAAAACACCACTCCAGAATATCCTAGCGCATAAAGGACAACAAGACAAACTAACCAAGTGGAAAATAAAGCTGTGGGATTTGGCAGATAGTCTAAACGGATAAACGTGTGACTTTTATGTATGGATAGGGAGAAATGCAGGACGGAAGCTATGTCCAACTGATTTAGATATGATTTTGTAATGACACTCATTGCGCCTCTGACGAATGAAGGATATCATTAATTTTTATACTTTCATGATAACTTGAGTATCTTGAATGTAACTTCGGTAGTTGGTCCAATGGGGTATTGGATCAGTTGGACTTGGAGAGATACCTTCCAGCTGTACTTACATACAGGTATTGTTTTGAAAAAAAGAATGCAGAACAAATGCAAATAGTTTGTCATTACAATAGTTTTATTTTAATTTATATCTTTTTATTTTAATTTCTTTCTAATAGCTTTTGTAGAATTATCTGATAGCTCTTGCTGTCATTGACTTTTCATATCAATATTTGTAATTTTTAAACATGTTAAATTTACTTGCTTGCTTGTTCATCCAAGTCAAGGAACTTGATTTAATTTTTCACATGGCTTTGGTAGGTACTCATGTGATTTGACAGTTGTGCAACTTCTTCAAGAGAGAACATTGTGAAATTCTTCAAATAAGGTTTAAAACAAGATTCTGAGACAAAGTGAGATCCACATGCAAAATTCTTGAGATTCTTGCAAGCTAGTAAACAAAAAAAAAAAAACAACTATTTCCCCAGATGGTATCAGTGCCAAATCCTCGAAAAGGGACCACATGTTCAAAACAACTCAAGCGGAAATTTCAGCATATCTCGAATATTCTCATCGGGATCCAGGAATGTCCTTAGCTGGCAATGTACTGGGATTCTGACAAGGTTTTTTGGGCAGAAGGCAAAGCACCGCTTCATGACTCTGAGGAAATATTTACATCTTGCTGACCCAACCACAAAAGACCGAAACGATCTCCTCTGCACAGTTAGTCCGCTTGTAACACGCTTAGAGTATAAGTTTGCTGAGGCATACATTCCCGGTAAAGACATCACAGTTGATGAAGGTCTTGCAAAATTTAATAGATGACTTTTCTTCAAGCAGTACATGCCAATGAACCTCAATAAATTTGGCATCAAAGTTTGGCTTCTTGCTGATGCTAACACATACTATGTTCCATGCTTCCAAGTTTACTTGGGCAAGAATCAGATGAACAGTAGTCTCGGTTATTATGTTGGAGGTGAGAAACACATATGCCTGTGGAACTGTTCACACAAACAGGAAAGACTACCCTTCTGACCTGAAGCAAATGTTTCAGGTGAAGTCCGAACCTGTCACAGACGGAATTTAGTTCCCATGATGTCGAGAGACAAACCTGTTGTATCTCCCCTATCCTATCTACTAACACTTCTCCTGAACCAGAAATTCACGCAATACAGCAAGTTGTTCAGGGGCATCGGAAGCAAGTTGTCCCGGGCAATGTACTGAAAAAGCCTGATGTTGTGAATGGTTACAATGGGGGAATGAATCGGATCGATGAAAATGACCAATATCACAGCTATTATCCACCTGGGAAGAAATGGTGAAAGTGTTTGGTCTGTTTTCTTGTAAACTTGTCGATGGTGAATGCATACATCCTAGAGAAACTAGCCGGCAAGAAGGAGCGATGCCAACTTGACTTGCCGAGAATTAGTGAAATTTCTTATTGCCAGCTACAATGGATATAAATGTCTCTCTAACTCTGGAAAACATGCTGTTAAAACTGTTACAACTAAGGAAAACATTAGGGGCCATTTCCTGTGAAGTTTAGAGGGTGGGAAGAAAGCTTGTCATGTGCGTGAAAGTTGGCAGAAAGAGGAATGAAGGCCGCACCTTCAAAACATCATAAACAAGTGAACAGTGTGATGTTCCTTTATGTCAACAAATGCGGAGTGAACAATCATGTGTTTCCAAGTGGCACAGTGGAAATTTGTAGCGATTAGAATCTTTAAGTGTTCTGCTAAAGTTATTTTAGAACTAGTTGTCATCATAGCATTGTTAAATTCTGTAAAAACTATTATAGTGCACGTCTCTCTTGGCAAGGCAGTTATCATGTGAAAATGAAAACAACTACGATTGTTACTGTTTGAAAAAAAAAGTATTGTTCATAGATGCTGAAAGTGAACAAATATGAATTGGTAAACTTTATAGCGACATGACGTGATGTCAGCAATGGTGGGCAAATTCAAAATTAACCTGCACTAGAAAAGTTGAAGACTCCTTCCTTCCAGGAGAAATTTGTGATCTGTTCTCTGGTGTGATATTCAGGCCCGTAGGGAGGGGGGGTGCGATGGGTGCGCCCGCACCCCCCCCCCCCGCAGACTGCTGAGGGCCACTTTTTTGTTAAAAAAATAAATAGTAAAAAAAAATAATAGTGTTGTTCTGTTTGTTCTGTTCTAATTCACTGATTGCGTAGTAAAAATTAAATAAATATACCAAAAAAGATTCCATGTTTGATCAGTAGCCCGGGACGGAGATTTTAACAATATTTAGTCAATAGATGACTATTTCAATTTTTATTTCGGCCATGTCTAGACATGTCTCGGAAAAAATTGTTTCCCGGTTGCATGTTACATGCAGCACAAAAGAATTGATTAGCTGTTGTACGGAAAACTACTCAGCGACACTGCGGCCACAATCTTTCTCAGTTTTGCGACAGTTTTTTCCACGTAGTTCACGAAAAATGGGCCGAAAAGAGCAAGAAGACAGAAAGAGAAAGGCCGCACCCAAATCTTGCCAATCTATGGACACCTTTGTTAGAAAACTGCCTCGATAGGAAAGTGCTGTCAGAGAAGATACCCTAGCTGCAGAAGTTTATCGGGAAAACCTTGAAGGTAAATCTAAGATTTC
>CM042746.1:37459273-37480587 GCA_022496165.2 Catalaphyllia jardinei | reverse complement strand
TAATTACAATAAAAATGCTATTTACAATAGATAATTTCAATAAAAAATACTAAAATAAAATAATAATAATAATAATAATAGTAATAATAAATAATACAGTAAAGGAATAAATAAGTAAATAAATAAAATATAATCTAAAATGCTAGCTTAAAAAGATAGGTCTTCAGAGATTTCTTAAATAGCACTACGGAATCAATTGTGTGGATATGCGCAGGCAGGCTGTTCCACAGCGCAGGTGCAGAGGCATGAAATGAGTGGGAAATTAAACAAATTCGGCATCTCACTCCATTTAATGTTCTAATTAAAGTTTATAACAGCCTTATTCAACCACATTTTGATTATTGCAATGTAGTGTGGGGGAACTGTAACAAAGGCCTTTCTGAAAAATTGCAAAGGCCTCAAAATTCTAATCCTAATGTCAACGAGCTATGATAGTAATTTGGATGATTTGTTCCGGGTGCTAGGGTGGCAAAGACTCTACTATCAAAGATTGGAACAGAGTCTATGCTACTGTATAAAACATTACATGGTATGACTTCTTATTATCTGAGATCAAGATTTGTATATCATGACAATGTAAGTGCTTATTGTTTAAGGAATACCGAAAACAAATTAGTTCTTCCACAACCTCAAACTGATTATCTCAAGAGAAGTTTTTTGTACAGCAGAGCTCAGTTGTGGAACAACTTACCTGTAGACCTAAGATAAGCGTCTTCACTGACCGATTTCAAATCTAAATTAAGTCCCCACAGTTTAAAGTAATTTCTCAAACTCATTAATAATTCATTAAGTTAAAACAAAGAACATCACAACTGTGAAAAAGGTTTGGATACCCGGTCTTAATTAGCATAGATTTTGACGATTTTACTTCTCCACTTACTCCTTAGTTTTTGTTTTGATTGAGAAGATATATCAAACACTCGAGACTGTGTTTCATTGGCTATCCAAACGCCTTGAATTTCGTTAAAAATACTCTGCTGTGCATTGTATTTTCAACTCTCTTCTTGGTGTTTGGATATCATGTTTGATATATTACATCTTAATTTTAAGTAAATTTTAGACACGGCCTCCATGAAAAGCAGAATTTTTATTTATTTCTTTTATTTGAATTGTTATTAAATTTTATTGTAGTTAGGTAGATAGATATACTAGTATAGATAATTAACTAAATCAACTGAAGAAAAAAACCTGTATAAATAAAGTTATCCTATCCTATCCTGGGCATCTAAAGTTGTGCGCATGACCCCTTTTGAGCGTTCTAAATATTTTGTATCATGCGCAGTGAATACCTAGACGATGATTTGATACAGATTTATACCTCTTAGGGGTGAAAAACATTTCCGCCACACCCAAGAAAAAAGAACCTTGGTACCTCTTAGAGTTTTTTCAAAAATTCTGATGAGCTCCCTCATCCTTGTTATATAGGAGTCCCCCCCGTGGAGGGGGGGGGGGTGACTCCTAAGAAGAATTTTGGAAAGTGAGTTGCATTTGCTCATTATGCATACATAATGAGCAAATAAAACTTTGAATTTTTATGGTCTTTCTCAATGTATTTATTACGATTATAGCATTTCAATTTGTATTTTTTGTTTATGTTGTAGATGAAAAACCAACTCAAGAAGCTTCAAAATTCATTAAGGCTATGTGTAAGTATGTATACATGCACTTGTTGCCATTGAGCCTACTATTTTTCTTGTTCAACTATTCACTATTTTCTGGGCCTAGGGGGGTACTCCCTTATATGGGCTATACAGGTATGTGTGGCCCAAAGGCTAGGGTTTTTCAACTGTTTTGATCATAAACAGATTATCAATTTTGTTGATTTTGGTGTTAAATAGGGTTTGGTTTTCGCATTCTAGTGTTGTTTTTGGTATGTTTTATGGAAGAAGCTACCTTTTTGTAATTATCAAGAAGACTGTCAACAAAGCCCTTCATAACTTATGTTCAGGGCAACTGTGCCAGCCACAATAGTCATAACTAGGGCATCGATTTTCTGGCCATTTCATAGATAGGGTAGCAAAATTCACCGATTTTAGTGATAAATAGGGTAAGGGTTTTGGGGACCACCCAACATTTGTGGGAGTACCCCCCTGGTCTCTAGGCTTGATGCTTTGAGAAATTATATGGCTCCCCAACTTTCTTCCTGACTTTATGTGTTTTTGACCAGTAAGTTTGAAATTATCTTCAGCTGAAAACTCATGAAAACAGAATATTCTGGAGCTCTTGCTTTTTTTAAAAAATAAGCAATAGAAAAAATACAGCAAGTACCTACCTAATTGAGCCAGCAGCCATATGCAAATTGGAACAAAAGGACGAAAGAAAATGAAAAGAGGTTAACTCCCTTGCCTCAGGATTGGCCAACCTCATTAATATTTAATATGGGATGAAATTGCGCTGCTTGACGTTCACAGTTTAGTTATGAAATCCAGCATAAGACGCTAGCAACATCAAATGATTATGGTAAATTGCCTTCAGACACCCTGTCTAAATGTTGGATTTCAAAATTTCACCCTACTGTTAAACATTGCTGGCACAGCGCAATGCTTTGTATTTGACAAAGCTCCTGATTACAGAGGACCTCTCCCTGATGTTTTCAATTGCCAAAGTGGCACATGTGCCAGGGTCTCTCCTCGCTCAAGCCATGTGGGCATCAAGATGAGAGACCCTCGGAATGAGTTTGGGGTTTGGCTTGGTACACCAATATGGCTGCCGTTTCATTTTTTTGGAACACTAACCCTGGTTATGGCTGGTCACATGTCTTAGATTTCAGCAGATTCCAGAGATTTGATTGATGGGAGGGGCTTTAAAGTTGAAGTTTGTCTCCACTAGGCTCACCTTCTAAGCCCTGTAGGGAGTGGAATTTGAAATATAACCTACATGTAAAGCATTGCTTGTTTTTTAAGAATATGCTTATTGCCACACTTGGTGTGCAGCCCATGCAAAAGACGTGTAAAATTTTTCGTAGCCTTCAAGATCCTTACCACAGAAAGTCAGAGGTTGTTTGAGAGGGTCAAGCGTTGCATTGAAATACCTCTATCAGTACCTTGTACTTTGATAAAGAGCACAAAAAAAGTCTGAAAAGTGTGACGAATATAGCTCAGCTCAATGGCAAAGCACAGCAGAAAAGGTAAACCATACAACCTTTCTTTGACCATATTGACCATATTTTGTTTGGTTAGTCCTGTTATTTGCAAATGATTTTTATTATCTTACTTTTTGCTACTTTTTATTTTTTTAATATCATTAAGAATGATTGAGAGGAATGTTTAGGTATTTCTGTAGTTTCATTATGATGAAGTCCAGTTTCTGGTAAATTGCATATTGCTTTTTATTTTTGTTTTGTACTTTTCACTGTTGGACAAACTGTGTTTATAGTCTGAAAAACTGCAGACACTCTGGAATGTAGATATAAGCACTCTGTCGCAAAGCATTCTTAGTTTTGTTTCATTTTTGTAAAGTACAAACTCTGCTTTGCTTTAGAGAGCAGAGTAAAACAGAAGAGGGTGATTGACAGCCACATTATAAATGCCTGTACATATATATAGCAATCACTACATACATGGTAGATTACCTTTGTAGTAGTTCTTTGTGTACCTAAAGCTCAGTACTGTAACAGCTTTTACAAATTTAGACTCTGAGAATAGATAAAAAGTGGAAGCCTTGGAGCCAAGGCTGGCTCATAGCTCATAGCTACCGGAGCTTATCCCGGTTTCTGTAGCATGAAGCGGGTTGAAGTATTTTTACTTTCCCTGGACGGGATGCTAGTCCATCGCAGGTCACTCCCCCGCAATGTTATTAGGTTTCCCCAACAATTCGGCGGTACCCAATTATACACTTGGGTGGAGAGAGGCACTGTGAGAGTAAAGTGTCTTGCCCAAGAACACAACACAATGTCGCCGGCCAGGGCTCGAACCGGGACTGCTCCCTCCGGAGTTGAGTGCACTAACCATGACACCACCGCCCCTCCCACCTGAAAATAAGATAAGCTTACATAAATGAACAAACAGATCTGACAGTAAAAAAGTTGTTTATTTATTTATACATGTCTAGTGGTTTCAACTTACATTCTTCATTAACATTGCTCTTGTTTTCCCTTCAATTATTCTGCTACAGAAAGAAATCTTACCGTCAAGTAATGTACAGAAAAAAGTTTGAAGTGCTAGCTAAAGAACCTTTAGGCATTAAGGTCATGACAGATATTGTTTGCAGAACTGTCAATGAAGAGATTAGCAATATGTGTATACGATCAGAAAACTCTCAGGAAGAGGGAATATGAAGGCTTATCAGATCTTTCCTGGAAATAAATCTATGTTGAAATAGAAAGTGAATGTAATGCCACAATGCAGTTCCTTATTCTCCTTGTTAATGGAATGGATGTTGATGAAAAGAAAATGCCATCAGCTTGTTTGACGTACATTTGTACCAATGTTTGTTTGAGTACCACGATTGTCAAGGTAACAAAGATTAAATATAATTCTCCTTAGTGATGGTGTCAGGAAGGACATTATTGTGTGTGTTTTCTGTTATGAACTGAGAAAACTGTCTCCCTTGCCATCAACTTTGCCAGGAAATACTGTGGTACCTTATTAAACGTCATACTTGTGTTCCTTAGGTACGGTAAAATAGTCTGCGGCCTCTCCCTACATCAAGGAAGCACAGAAAGCCGCAAAACTCTAGAACAAAAATTTATTTTTCAAATCGGCACTCTTATTCCTCACGGTATCAACGAACGTTTTTCATTTAACTAATTTATTCTGTTTTTCACGTTGCCAGGCACCAACCAATAGCGTAGCTCCATACTTCTGTATATAAACCACACACAACCCACAATTCCTCGATTCGCTCCGACGAAGGGCTAGCGCTCGAAACGTCAGCTTCTGAATCTCTTTACGGTGGCTAATTCACATTATCAACTCAGTTGATAAAACCAAATTATCTTGTAATACTCCCACCGACGCAGCACCACAGTTTCTTTAGAAACTTACCCCCTTTACGGTAAAATATTGCCTTGTTTCCCAAATTTTGCAATCTTTCTTGCTCTCTGTAGAGTTCTGTGGAATTTTACTCAGACCAAATGTTCCCTGGTTTACCTCTGCTTTTTTTAATGACCGTCCCAAACTACTGGTCCAGAAGTACGGCAGACTACCGTTTCACATCCCTGACCAAGTCGAGGCTGAGCTCAAAAACTAAGAAGAACTGGACATAAGAGAAAAAGCTGAAGGAACCACCCCTTGAGTTTGTCCAATAGTGGTAGCCCCAAAGAAGACAAGAATTATAGAGCGTGAGCGACATTTGTGACATTTCTCAACTCTGCTATAATGTCTCTACACTTTCTTCTTTTTTTTTCAGCCTGAGCTGGCTTTTCTGGGCATTGTTTTTGCGATTTAATGATATCTTTTTCTCTTTCTGAATCAATTGTGTGGAGTTCCTCCTCACTTCTCACTTCTTATGGCCTTTGGTCTTTTTCTTATCATGCCATTAAACTATGCAATTCACTGCCGGGCAATGTCCGAACTTTGAACCTCAATGACTTTAAAAAAGCATTAGCTAGCCTTAAATTAATGTCAATTTGGAACGTTTTGTAAATTAAATTTATATAGTATTTTTAAATATTTACTGAACAGATTTATTTCATTTTAGCCGTTAATTGTAAATGTTGCACAGAATTGTAATTTGTAATGTTATCGTATATTATGTTGATTTTCTAAACAGCTACTCTTAAATTCGAGAAGAAATAAAGTTTTATGTATGTTTTTATACGTTTTATATGTTTACTGCAAGAAATGACCTGTGTTGTTGCATTGTCAAACCTAGATGTAGTTGTGACGACCTCATCAAGTGCGAGCCGTGGTTCATTTCTATAGGAAGGAGAAAGTTGATCCCATTGGCAGTTAGGATAATGCCTTAACAGAGCAAAGAAGTGCTTGCAGGGCAGTCGTGTTCGCTGCCAGGAGAGACACTGGCAGACAGGTAGTTCTTGATTGTCTCCAAAGGTTAGCTCGTAGTGGCCTTTTGATGGAGAACCTTCCCTCCGAAGCCATTGTCGCCTCTTTCTGGAGAATTTCTTCTGCTTTGGTGATACTTGCATTTCTCATTTACAGTTAGTTGCAACTTGCTTTGGTCTGTTCTATAAGTACCAAGGCACATCGTCGTTGTACTTCTTGTACGGACGGTGACGGCATGCATTCCTCTCTAGATACCTGAGACTTAACGGTAGTAGCGATAAGTCTGATGATGTGGTGGTACTGTGTTTTCGTTGTAAAGCACTTAGGACCGCATTGTATAAGCGCTATGTGAATGTCTGTCATTATTGTTGTTATTTTAATTATAATATTGTTTTAAATTATTGTTATTTTTAAAACTTAAATGAATTCAATGAACATTTTTAATTGAATGGAAATCTTTACCAAAGTATAATCTGCTGAGATTTTATTGTTAGTGTATAGAAAAGATCTTAGTCAGTTCACCCTCTATGTTCATTTAGTGTGCTCAATAGACCCTTCTCCAAAATGGCGGCCGATAATTGAGATAAGTCAAAATTAAAAACGTATACCAGTACTAAATTGAAAACGTATACCAGTACTAGAAAGAACACATTTACTTTAGTAACCCTGCAAAGTTTCAGCATTTCAGGTGTAGTATCAACTGAGAAAATGTAAGTTGAAAATTGAAAAATTTACACACGTTTGTATGACTGGGGGTATAATGCATACCACCAGTCATACAAACGTCTGTAAATTTTTCAATTTTCAACCTACACTTTCTCAACTGATATTATACCTCAAATGCTGAAACTTTGCAGGGTTACTAAAGTAAAGGTGTTCTATCTAGTGCTGGTATACGATTTTAGCTTATTTTAACCTAATTGAATTTTCGGCCGCCATTTTGGAGAAGGGTCTATTACATTGTAAGGAAATTAGAGTCTGGGTTCTAGTCTAATGGCCCATTTTGGTCTTCCTTTGTGTGCTGTTTTGTGGTTTGTGAAAACATGTTCAGAATCCGAATATTCAATAGTTGATTAGTAAATTATCTTACGTTTCCACGTTAAAACGTGGTTTTCAAGTATTCATAAAAAAGTACCTGGCGTGCTTGTCGAGTAGGAAGTCCTCAATTAAAACAGTAAGCATTCCACTTCAAGTCTTGTTTCAACGGTATGTTGGACTAAAAAGTGGTGCTTAAATTTATCGTTCTGTCTTTCTAGTCCATTAGTGGTGTGAATGGCTACTTGTAGCTCGTCGTTTCGGAACACCCATCGCTGGAAAGAGAAAGTGACTGATGTGTCCCTTTTGGTGTTTTTAACCAAAGTTACCACATAATTATATTTCAGGAGGGTCGGTAGGGTGTCTTCAGAAGCAGAGAATGAAGCAACGCCGAATGATGCTGAGAGTGCGACTATATTGTCGGACTTGCCTATATCTCTTTGTATTCTTGTTGTTTCAACAGAAATAGAGATTAAGAAGTCTGTTAAAAAGTACTTAGGACACCAGCCAGGGTTCCAGTCACTTATAACATCAAGGGCCTCTGCAATGGATTCTGTTGTCTCATTTTCAGTGAGGAAAGATGCCACTATTTGGTAGTGGACGTTTGTCTTCACTGCCACGAAAAACAAGGGAAGGGCGTACTTCGTTGTTTCGTATGTTGCATCTAGCAGACATTCATCGTTACCGTGTCTTTGAAGGAGTCACCTCTGCCAGGCAACTTGATGGGCAAACAGCAATGTCTTGCCATCGTGACCCGTGGTGATTGAGTTATGGGTTCTTCTTTCCCGCCATCGTTTCCGTCGTCAATTGTCTTATGTTGGGTGTCGTCTTCACCTCTTCGTGTAGGCGCGGTCTAAAGAAACTCTTATCGCCTTCGTTTGCAGATGTCAAGCCTCAACTTTCGACGTAATATTTTCTAGATCGATCCGAATGAGTCGGTACTATATAGTAGCCTTGTACATTTGATTTCGGATATCGGTGAGTTTAGGTGTAGATCTACGGTTGCTGGCCGGTGGAGAGTTTTCTTTAAACAACGAATTCTTGACAAAGTTTGATGTGCATCCGCACCTCATAAGCGTCATTTACACCCTCTGCTACCAACTCTTCTATTCTTCGCAGTATCTGCGTGTTCACGGGCTGTTATGTTCCTTCAGCCTGTGATTGATAGTTATAATACTATTGTTGATTCCTAATGTTTTACAATTATATTATTTTGACTACCATTTAATTAATGAAGTAATACTTTTTATCTAAAACAACTATTTTGCATCTAAATTCCCTGTTCTCATATTCTTGTTTTGGGTCACCCACTCGGTTAGTTACACAAACCATTTAGGTGCCCCAAACTCTGTAAATGAATCTACAATTGTACATTTTCTTTTCCTTCCCGATCTCTTGATTTTATATTTTAAATCACTAATTTGTGTTAATTAAATATTTCTTTGTGAGGTTAAAAAATTGACTGGACTTGACTTTGTCAGAGCAAGAGTCAAATGACCAGCGTTTTTTCAGGATACCATCATCAGTACTTTCACACCCGCTATCACCTTCTTTTCATTAGTATCTAAATGGCAAACTCAGAATTGGCCACGTTTTGAAATGTTTGTTTATCTGGCCAAGAAGGTGGTTCTGTTGGTAATTGTCGTTGGGGAAATGAACACAAATCCTGCGTTCCCAAATCGCTTTTCCACCAGCAAGGTATTTTCTAAGTTTGGAAGATCGATGGAGTCTTCCGTCTTTTTGGGGAGTTTATTTCGATCTATTAAAAAAAAGATGAATTCATACATTTAATTTTGTATGGCCTCTGGGCACGGTTAAGTAGTAAATATGATCTCTCTACCTTGTAATCTGGAAACAGCATCACTTCTCTGAGTTTTTTTTTGGGCTTGGCACAGTCCACTTTCTTGGTGTTTTGTGCCAAAAAGCGCTTTTTCTTTAATAGGATATCGCCATCCTTGAGAAAGCACAAGAAGACCTTGTTATTATCGATGTTGAAGAACTATTTAAACTATTTTCCAGTCAAATTAAAAGGGAAAAATGTAAGAAAATTGCCTACTTACCTCTTGTTTTGCAGCTAGCTTTCGCTTTTAATAAGACTATTTCGGTGGACTCCATGCTGGCAGTCATAGATTTTGCCCTTAACCAACATATATGGTATACCATTGAATTGTAATCGGTCACCGCCTTGACTTTCACCTTGTGCATCTTTGTGGTGCTCGACTGTCGTGGTGCTCCCTAAAAAATCTGAGTCTACCGCTGGCTGGGTCTGTATACCGGGCTCAAAAAATGAAAATGTTCAGCGAAATACGCGGGGTACATTAGCCTCTTCCAGACGTTTTACTTAGTCAGGGCGCAGCGCAGAAAACAGCGCGCGAAAAAATATGTTTTTTTATTTTTTCGCGCGTAGTTTTCTACGCTGCGCCCTGACTAACTGAACGCTGGAAGAGGCTAGGGGTACACCGTCTGCTTTTTCAATGTTGTTACAACAATGAGGTTAAAAATTCACCACTAAATCCTTGTATCAAAGATAGCAATAGACGCTCAAAATCAAGATATTTAATAAAAAATTTCACAATGTTTTTGGCGGGAATTGTTTCGTAAAAACACTTATGAACGTGCTGTTACGGAAATTTATTTATTTGTGATAGGGTAGTTGACTGAGCTTCTTATCAAGAAGCATCAATATGGTCTGGTCTGGTACAATGTAAATGATTGTAAATAATAAAGCTGTCTTTTCTTCAGTTCTAGTTCTTTCACTTTGCCGCAGCTCATTTATGTAAACTGTTTAAATGATTGTTTTTTTTACATAACGCGTAGCTGGAATTTTGCAATCACACGGGAGTAAGAATTTCGCAGTTTTTGAGCGTTTTTTAAGGAATAGAATCGAGCCTTGCTGTAACAGAAGGAATCAAGCCAATTAAAAATTCTTACACACGTGGCAGCAGTTTACAATCTTTTTCCTGTTTCTTTTCATTGGAGACGACGTTAGACATTCCTTGTGAAATCTAACCGAGGTAATTCCCATGTATGTTAATGAGTACTTTTGCATAATATTCGCAAAAGAGTTAGAGAATTACAGTCACCACAATGTCGTTTACAAACGAAAAGAGTGTCAACTTCATGACTGATTTGGCATTAAATGTGATAATATGAATCAAGAAGGGAAGATATTAACAGAATTTGGTCGTAAGCATATTTATCTTTGCATCTTTGTACACAATAAGTCCCGAAGCGCGTGACATCAACTTGTTGTCGAGTGCCAGCCCTTTAGGTGGAGAGAGGACCCTTGGAACGAGGTTGAGCTGCGGTGACGTCATATGAAGCCGAGGGAGAGGGTCAGCACTCATCTCCATATTTCAGAATGACGTGACGTCATACACTCCCGTTCCGATGCGACTTCGGACTTCGGAAAATAATAGTGTAAAACAAACATGGCGGACGATTGTGGGAAATCAGAGATCGCTTTACAACTAGCAGTGATTACTAGTATTGCGTCGGAGAAGTGACGGTAAGTGATTTATTTTGCACATTTTTCTTTTCTACGGAACTCGGTGATTCAAGTTTTCGAGTTAAAGAAATATACGTTTAAGCGTCGTTTTGAAATATGGAACGAGGCCCCATACTTCAAAATGACAACCTAAGAAATAGCATTTTCAAGGGCTGCAAAAATATCATAAGTAACTGTAAGCAATAATTGTGATCAATTGGTGGCCTCTGACATCCTCATAAAGAGTGAAGGAGGATTTAGGGATTGGAAAACTGTAACAAGGAACTATAGTTGATATTGGTATTTAACAACAAATTAAGGTACCAGTCAAATTTAATGAACTGAACACTGCTGTCCAAAATGTAGTTTTAAATTGCCATGTTGCATTGGCTTTAAAGTCAATGAAAAGTTTATGTTTTTGGAGAGAAGTCTCATCATATGAAACTAAACCTAAAAAATTGCCTTCAATTTTATGTGTGCTTCGACAACACCTAAATTCTGACATCTTATAACAAAGAAGATAAGTGTACTAATTTATACTTATTCCTAAAAGGGTAATTTGTTATTAAGACTGTATCCACCAGAAGTTCGAGTAACAAGTGGACAAAAACCTAGTACCAAGATAATAATTTTAATTGCATTGCAAACTTCTGTAGGGCTGTTTTAATATATCTTCTCAAAAGATCATTTCTAGCAACGTATGTTGAGCTTCTTATGAGACACTTGAAAGTTGTGGTGAAATGAAACTGATGATGAAATTTTGCCTGTGTTTGCACAAAATCTCTGAAGTTTGAAATTTATTTGCTCTCGTTCCCGTGGGAATTTGTTTTCGATGTTAATGTTTAAAATTACTCTGGTACAGATTTTTGTTCATTAAAACCTGAAATTGCTCGATTTTCTATTGGATTTCGTGTTAAAATGTCACACATGTTTCCCCGTCGGTTAACTTTTTTACAAGATCAGTTCTTAATCCTGATACATATTTACATAGCAGGCTAACCATCCAGGAAAATTAATACTGACAGCTGCAAATAACTAGAGTAAACGTATAGTAATAATAGTCTTTTCCAGCAGGCCAACACTACATACTCATGGGGTTAATTAACAATTATCCTCACTTTCACCAACAATGAGGTAAATAATCATTTGAGTATATACCATGTACACAACTTGAATAATCATCTGATAAAATGAACAGTCGAACCTCGATTATCTGTACCTTGATTATCCAGACTTCTCTATTATCCAGACTTTTTCTTTAGTCCCAATAAATTTTTGTCATGAATATTTATTAGTCATTATCATGATCCGTAGCCATATTCTTTTAAAGCTACAGCACTGAAAAGTGTAGTCAAAATTAAGAAACATTTTAGGTCAACCTAATCGAGGTTCAACTGTAGTACTTGCTATTCACCTCCAAGCTAGAATGCACAGAAAGCACTATTCATTTGTGTGGTATGTACTAGTGTAGGTTATTTTAAGTTGACTTGTGGAAATGAGCTTTTCTTGCATTCTTGCCCCTGCATGTGTCACATCTCCTCCTCTTGCTATTTATCACCCAGTTAGGAATGTCCACACATGTTGGATGATACCAGCCACTGCACTGAAAACACTGCACATACTCCTGGTTATCATTTGGCATTCTGCAAACACAGAAGATATCCACTGTTGCTTTGCTGTTGTGTGTATGGTATGGTACCCGCCGTGTTGTTTTTGGAAAAGGAACCATCTCAACTGAGTTGAGGCAGTCAACATAATGTGCACGCATCTTTTCCTGGTCATATGATTGTGTCACGGGGTCTATGCCATGGCACAAATCTGTTGCAAATGCCAGTGCAAACAAGCCACAGTCACTTGAGTTGATTTGCTTTTGAACTTTCTCATTCATAAACAATACAGAACCCCCAGTATGCATCAGCAAGCGACAGGAATGTCCAATGGCAATTGGGCTAACTCTTTGAAACAAGCTGTCATATACCTTGATGGTTCCAGGCCTGCAAGAAATGGTACTGAGGCATACCCAATGATTACCGGTGTTAACTATTTGCACAAACTCACTAATTGCTGGGGCCACCAGAGTACCTGCAATAGCTGGGTCATGCAGACCATCCACAAAGGGAAATTTTGTTTTTAGTAGCAACTGGCCTGCATGAATCTCGGAGTCACACAACCAGTTTGTTTTCTTCAGAATGTGACATCTGGCATCCTCATAAAGAGTGAAGGTGGATTTAGGGTCATGTGGGTCCTGGATGTGAACCCATGACTTTGTATCAGGAGAGTCGTCATCTACCACAATTACTGCAGGAGTGTGGAATTGATTGATGGGCTGTTGGTTGGTTGTTGTTGGCTTGTTGCTTTGGTGGCTGCTGGGGAATTTGGTTGGTTGTTGATTCTTGGCATAGTTGTTTGTTTGTTGGCGTTGTTGGTTGTCAGTTTCTTGTTTTCTGTTGAATTGGTTGGTTGTTGCTTTTTTTTGTGGTTGTTTGACAGATGTTGTTTTGCTTGCTGTTTGGTTGTTGGCTTGTCTGTTTGGTTTTTGGCTTGGTTGGTGGATAGAAGCTAGCTTAGTTGATTGTTGGCTTGCTTGGTTTTTGTTTGTTGGCGTCAAGTTGGTTTGTTGTTGGTCTCCTGTTGTTTGTTCATTCGATTGGAGGATTATTGGTTCTTGGTTGGGTTTGCATTTGGTTGCTGGTTTGGTTGGATGTTGGCTGTTGGCTTGGTTGTTTGGTGTTTGTTGGTTAGTTTCTACAGGCTTGGTTGGTTGAGGGCTAGTTTGACTATTAGTTGTGGGCTCATATTTTGGTTTCTTGATATGATTTGCTGTGGGTACATGTACTTCATCCTCTGTTGGTGACAATTGGCGTTTTTTACCAGTGGGTTGTTGGTTTGTGATGTGTGGCATTAGTGGCAGTTGCTGTGTTCTTTTTCTTGATTCTGTGGGATTTCTTAATTTCTTGTTTTTCTTTTTCTTCATGTAAATGTTTCCATTGACTGGTACATTTACAAAGTATTGATTTCGCATTACTGATGCATGCTGTCCAACCCTGCCGGCAAAGGCATTTCTTTTACGTCGAACTGGAAGAGGTAGGTACTTTTTGCTGGGATGTTGTTTAGCTCTTTTCTCATTTTTTTGTTGATTTTTCATTGCTGGCATAGTATTTTCATCTGTGACCTGGTAACACAAGAGCTTATTGTGAATAGAACACAAAGAGTTGCCCAGTTCTTTTAGGGCACTAATATCTTCAATGTTGTATGTCAAAGATGTTATCTGCTTGAGAGTCTCCCTGCATGTCATTGCCTCACGCATGATTTCACTCTCTACTTTCATCTTTGGCTGTGCTTGTGGTTGTGGCACAAAGGTAGGCAATGGAGGCTCAATTGGATCTTCAGCTATGGTGTCAAGATTGACATTGGTTCTAAATACAACATCATCATCTAGACAGAGATGCGGATTTTCGCGGAAGCTCTTGGGTAGCGCCTCCCACTTCCAATCTGTATCATGCTGGAAAACAGCAAAGAAGTGCTTGCACAGTAGACCTGTTCGGCTAAAGTCTGGGCAGCTGCATTTGGGCATTTTGTCATCTCCACCAAAGGAGAGGTCATACCAGATGTCTTTGGACTCAGCAGATGCAACACGGAACTCTCCTTTGCTTTTGCCCTCCCTAATTTCATCAGGCCTGATTTCCTCAGCTGCAGATATTCTATTCATGCAGTGGGACAGAAATTGCCTGGGCTTGTCCTGCAGGTACTTTGGGATGCTTTGATTATACCGCTTATATCTTCCACTGCACCTTGTATTGAGTTCCACATACCTAATTTTTAAAAAAATGAGGATCAAATAAACTTAATGTAGGGCATTTACTTCTGTTTGTTTCTTCTTCAGGGTATGTATTGGATACACATTAGGGCACATTCACTTGATAAACTTTCTACAAGAAGTCATATGTAGGGTGAACTTTATTTAATTTAAAGGATGTGTACAAAAGTTATTAGACAGTTCTCTTAAATGTAAGAGTCATTTTAATATCAGTATTCATTACTACTAGCCTCTTAAATTTAACAAAGTGAAATGACGTGAATAATATTTGTACATTGCTTTGAACTTACTTGTAACATGTTTACAATTTTGTTTCAAAGTATTTCATAACATGACAATTTAACCAATTTGCCATGAATTCAATACTAACATGAAATTATGTAGCAGCAGTACGTAAGATAATACTTTAAGGAAGCATGCAATGCTTTTCAAACAGTTAATTCATACAATGTCATGTACTGACAAGGCAAGATACAGTTACAGCAGCATAGTAGTTATATCTTATCCTAACAATAGTTACATTTGAAGTGGTATCACCAATAAGATGACAATGGCTGTTTTACTGAAACATATTTACCAACAGAAGAGCATTGAATGTGCAGTTTCTTTAGAGAAAAGTTGATATTTATTTTGAAGTTACAACAATTTAGAAGTATCATGCTCACCTTTGGTATTTATCAGGTAAGAATTCTGCAACAAGTATGGCTATCATACCACTGAGGCTACACCTGTTTCGATCTTTCAGGTACTGGTACTTGAATGATTCGTTTTGGCGTTCTATGCCATTGTTGGTGTTTACAGCCACCAGGAATCGCTCTTGACGGTAAGCCCATACCCATCTCTGAAAGTAATGGTAAATATGGAGATTGTTATATGAGGTTCAGAATGTATAATTATAACCCTAGGTGGCTATGTGTATAAATTACACATCATAGGGGATGTAATTAGGACTTTCACAAGGATTGTCACTAAAGAGTTGTTGTAACCGATAACATTTGATACATTAGAATGTAATTTTTTTTTATTAGAAGCTCATTGGGGATGAATAAAGTATGTTGGAGTGTATGCATAAAGTAACTAAGAACTGCAATTGTGTAGTTTACAATACATGTAAGTACCTCAGATTCAAAGAGAAAATAACGTTTTTACGTCATTTTTAATAACCCTTTTTGCATCACCCAAATTAATAAATAATAAGTGTTGATTACATTGTCAGTTGTCTTTTGTTATAATTTTACTTTTTTTTCTATAGTTTAACTATACCTTGGCCTCTGGCAACCATGTTTTCTCAAACCAGTTGCACAATTGAGGATTTGACATCCACAACTCACTGGCCTTTAAGGACTTGAGATTTGTGTTATAGACGTCTTCTGTTGGAGACCTTGCCACATTGCGAAGCAAGGAAAGAACCTCCTCCCTTTGATGGTTTAAGCCATTGTCTGCTTTACGGAGCCATCTTTCCCAGCATTGCTCAAGATGGAAATCACAGATATAAGTTGTTGTATCTAGAGATAAAATAAAAAATTGAGTTTTGATGTTCGCGATTTCCTTATTACTGCTTTAATGGCAGACAGACAGCACAGCTTCTTTGAAGGTCAGGGGGGGGGGGGGTAAAAAACATTCTTGCATTGTGCATGTGCATAATTGTATTTCATAAAAAATAATTGCATCAAACACCGTACAAACCTTCAAATGTAGACTCAATTGCATTAATTTCCTCATGGCAAAAGTCTGTCATAAAATACTGTGGTTTCCACTTGGGATTCCAGGCACGGAATATTTTCAGTGCTTCCTCTATTGCAGCTGTTGTCTCTTTCTGGGTTATAAAAGCTCCAACAACTGTATAATTAACATTGGTTTTAACAACAAGGAAGAACAATGGAAGCTCATATCTCATGGTCTTGTATGTAGCATCCAGAAGCATGATTTCATTTCCATATCTGCTCATCAAATGCCTCTGCCAAGCTGTTTGATGCACAAATAGGAGATTTTGAGTGATATGAGCTTCAACACTGCAATCTGTGTCAGAGGTGTTGCCAGGTACAGCTTCCATAGGGGATAGGGAGCAAGGTCTAAAGAAAAAGAGATCCTCAGGATTCTCTTGTTTCCACCCCTTAATTTTCTCCTCAAGATTTTCCTGGTCAACCTTGGATAGCATCTGCTTTACAGTTGCCTTATACATGTGGTTCCTGATATCCACATCCTTGGGATGATAGCGCCTGTTTGTGACTGGTGGGGGGTTCTGACCAGCAAAAAGATCATTCTTGACATACTGTCGCAAGTGCCTTTTCATTTCGTCAACTGTTTTGACCCCCTCACCAACAAGGGTGTTGATTTTTTGAACTAGGCTCTTGTCGATGGGTTGTAACATGCCACCAATCTGTAGAAACAATAATATTTTACTATTATCATTATCATTATCATTATTAAAAAAAAGGTAATTATTTTTCAAATTGGTCAATGAAGTACAAATTTGGCGAATTTACAACATATTTTTTTCACTGTCTGCAATATTTTTCTATAAGTTATAACTTCCAAAAAAAATATCAAATGTATATTGTGCAGCTCCTTAAAATATCCATACTCCTCTCACAGAAAAGATTGCAAATCCCTGGGGGGTTGGGGGGTTCGTTATGTATGAAGCTTGATTAGAAATTCCAGAGGGGTGGGGGGTTTCCATGGCAGAGGTATGGATATTTTCTGGAATAACTTTAAACCTTAACCATATTATCTTTGGTCTTGAGAAATGACCTTGCTGCAATGTTAGTAGTGAAACATGATGCCTTGAATTTAATTTCTAGTGCACACATTTGAGAATATTTTGTTTGACTACTTATGAGAAGAAAATATCTTCATGTTGACATCAATCATCTTTTTTGATTGGGTTATACCTCTCCGATGACATGATCTTTGTGGTCCCTCTCAAAGGGTAGGTTAATGTAGATTCTTCTTTCAAAATGTGGCCACATTCCATTTTTAATATCACCCCTGAGTCTATCAGACATGTCCCTCCTGATTCGCTCTGTGTTATCCAAAATCTGCTTGACAAAGATGTATAGTTGTTGTTCAAACATTACTGAATAACAGTATAGTAATAGTTTAAAAGCAATTAAAACGGAGGTGGAATTTTTTTCTTTGATTTTTTTTATCCATGTTTTAGACTTGCTGTGGAGGTTTAAAGGTTTACCTTATATCCTGGAAACTTTATAACTTCTGACATTAAGATCTTTGCTGGGCAGCCAAACTTAATTGTGTCTTGGGGTAAAAACCTCCTTCCTCTGAATGAATGATCACCTTCCTGAAATGCATCATTAGATTTCAAGATTAAAAAAAAGAAGTGTTTTAAGTTGGTCTTTTGACATTAATTGATGACACAGGATGATCTAAATGTGAATATTTGACTTTCATATTTTTACCTTTTGTGTAGAAGACTTGGCCTTTTCATTTTTCTTCCTGTCTGGCCCATGTTGGCAATCAAATATTTTTGATCCAATAATCATGAACGGAACTCCATCAAAGGGTAGTTTCTCGCCTTTAAAAAAGATTTTTCTTGGCTTTCCGAATGGATCTATCAAAATATAATACAAAACTCATTCATTGGCATTGTGCTTGAGTTAAATGGGTGGACTGTTACTGTTTTTTTTTTTTACCCAAAGATGGTTGAAGAAGCCTTTGGGCATTCAGGCAAGAATACAATATTTTGACAGGCTTCACACTCATTGGCCAAACAGCATAAATCAGGTCAATGTGCCAGTAAACACCTACTTTTGGTCACCTTGGGTTTTTCCAAAACATTTTCATGTATCCCCATACTCTGTTTTCCCAGTGCTCCTGGTTAAGGTGGCATCATTTGTACCTCACACCACTGCTTACATTAGTTCCTTGACCTTTATATCCAGAAAATGTTCCTACACCTCAACACCACCCCCTTCCTCCCTTTCTTTTGGGGCGATTAAAGTTCAGCTTGTTCTTTCCTCAATTTATTGTTTATTTCAGTGATAAGATTTTATAACCTCTCTCGGATGTATGCGATGGGTTGAGGAATATTTGCTCAAAGGAAAAGAGTTCGAATTGTGCCAGGTACGCGACTTTGGGAAGTAAAAGTGCTAATAGCAGAAAAACCCTTGGGGGACGGAGTATTCCCAAATATTTGGTATAAACAGGTATGCAACACTCAACAAGAGTATGTTTTTCACCTCTCCGAATCAAGAGCATGGTTTACAAATTGCCTTTTTTCTCTGGAAGAGGGGTAAATTTTACTTATTAAAGCTTGAATGACACTGGAAGAGGATCTTTTTTCCCATTTTCCCTGATTTATGTGTTCCTACTTCAGTTACAAACTCGATTATGTTCCAGGTCCAGTGTAACACCCAGTTTCATTGTTTATATGCAAATCTTGCCTTCATAGTTGCCATTATGGAGTTATTTTGTGAATATATATTACACAGTAAAAACATGACGAGTAAACTGGAACAGTGATTATGTAGCAGGTTTTATATAAACTGAAATGGTCATCCTGTATAAATATGTTTTATAACAAATGTTATGATTACTATTAATATTATTATTGTTAACTGTTAACTAGTTGCTAACTTCCAACTGTTTTACATCAGTCACCTGACAGAACATTCTATTGAAACAATGTGTGCCATATGTTCTGTTGAAAAAAAGTTTTGTCATTTGCTTTAGTACTATTATATTATCATCATTATTATTATCATTCAAATAATATTATTATTATTATTATCATTACTAAAAATATTATTATCATCATTGTTATCATTAGAATTTATTGTTATTGTTATCTTTGTGCTTATTGTCTGGAAAATGGTCTTTGTACATATGGCACACCCCTTTACTAATTTTGTACAACCCCCAAACCCAGTAGGGTGAGAAAAAGGTCCTACCTCCAGATCCAAACATTTTGTCAGATTTATAGCAAGAAAATTTTGTCGTGGTTTCTTGCTCGTATTTCTTCAGTAACAGCATAGCTTCCTCTAGCGAATCAACATATCCGTAGTTTGGGTTTTCAGGGCTCTTAAAGATCTCGTGCCATGTGCTCGCAGGGTTTGAAGAGTCAGCATTTGAAGCACCAGGACCAAGCGAACTGCTTGTTTCCTTCTTCTCCGAGGGTTCATGTTCTAGGTTATCCATAGTGAAAGGGCAGCGCCAAGAGGAAATTAATTAATCTTAACGGAAGTTCCAAACTCGTGAGCACAAATGCATAAAAATACACTGGCGAAAACCCCGGGATTCAAGACTTTCGAAATTGCCCGCGAAAAAACCTGCAGTGTCTCTTGGGTTGGCGGAAAACTATACTTCGTCTATTCGGCAAACATTCGTCGGCCGTTCGGAAATTATCGGAACGTCACTTTCATGTATGGCGCCGATTCCATACTTCAAAATGACCAACACATTTTTTTGTTTTGAGTTGATGATCACAGGTTTTCAAACTCTGTGAGACTCGTATTATTGATTTCATTTTAATATAAAACGACTGTGACACGATTGATTGTTGACAAGTCCATGTAAAAATGTATGAAAACCTGAGCCATTATATTATATTATCCCCTACGTTGAAGTCGTAAAGGTTGTCTCGCTCGGCGAAAGAATGAGACGCATTATTCTTGCTATGGCAATAGCCTATATTTCTGAGAAAAAGTAATGTTTTTTTAGCCCTGGTTTATTGCCATGTTATTGTCTTGAATGAACCCGAAGTGTTGCGACGAACGCTTCCGACGAAGGTTACGAAGATTGGTAATGACGTCACGTCATTCTGAAATATGGAGACGAGTGCTGACCGAGGGAGAGGTACAACCTCGTTCCCAGTGTCCTCTCCCTAGAGAGAGGACCTTCGGAACGAGCTTGGGAGAGGAATCGGAATGGTGCGGGAGTTTGCTTTGGGTCTGCTTTCGTCTTCATTTTTAGGGAACAGGTATGTGTACTCTGTTACGTTTCCAGCGAACGTTTTGTTCCACTTTACATGATTTACGACTCAATTGTAACATAAGGCGGGTTTCTTTGTTGCAAAGATACATTGAAATGAGTGGAATATGACATTACATAAGCCCGTTGATGTAGTTTTAGACGGCCATAATTTAACAATCGTTTTAGTTAACCCGCTGATAATATTTTTTCACACGTTCTCACAAGTCGTATTTCTTATATGAATTGTAGCATTGAACTTGGAAACATGATTGATGCGATTATGGGAATTCATGGACATCGATATAGTGTGTGCTCTTTTAAGCGCTCGGTTTCGGTCATATCAAGAGCCTTTTAGAGGTTTGTTTAATCCAAGGAGTCGAAGGTATGAATTATCCAAGATACTAGTAACTAGTAGTAACCAAAGATTATGAGAGTGCGTTCGACGCCGTATAAACTTTTTATACCTCAAATGATTTCCCTAGCTCACTTTCAACCTCTAAAAACCAACCTTTTTTCATCAACAACCGGGGTTTTACAGAAAGATGTTTCAGTGACAAAGTCCCTGCCATTCTGATTGAAGAGGTCTCGGTAAAAACTACGTTGCGTGACGGCGCCAGTTTCATGCTAAATATTCAATTTCGTGCTAAATATTCTCACCTTAACTTGCAACGTTTAAGTGCAAAAGCTAATTTGTAAAAGTATATTTTCTTATGCACATTATTCTAAGCAGGAAGCTCAAATATAAGTAAACATTTGCAATCGAGTGCTCGTTCATCGTAAACAAACTCCGTGCGACTGATTTGAGTACTTCATCTGGCCTGATTAACAAAGTACACAGTATTTACATTTCCGTTCCCTGGTTCACTCTTATGGATCTTGCCCTCAGAGTACTCTTCCACCGATTCCAAATAATATTCCACCGGATATGACTGACATTTTCTGTCTCAAATTGGAACTAAATCAACAAATGCAATCAAATACAACCGGGAATTACAGCTGTTTCCACAGTTAACATCCCAAAGCCTAGGCGATCGTGTTCGTGAACATATAAAATAAATAAAGCTTGAACCTTCCAACACGTCCGACAAACAGCGAAGCACGA
>CM042746.1:37453355-37455402 GCA_022496165.2 Catalaphyllia jardinei | reverse complement strand
AGTAGCCTTCTCTTTCATATTTGTTTTACATTGCACTTTTGTAAATATTAACATCCTGTGCAGATGTACATAGATATATGATTACATCACTATTTACTTGTAAAATAACTGTAAAATAATAGCACAAGCAGTCAGGGAGTGTACACCAGTGGGGAGCTAGGCTCATGTGACTACTATATGTGTCAAAGCTGTGCTTTGCACCATGCATCATCATGTCACTGAAAGGGAAGTGAAAACTAAGTTAACACAAGTGCATGTATTTACTGTTACGGGTTTCAGGTTTAACAGCCTGTTATCACAGCAGGAGTTACCAGTCCATCTGCTGAGATTCCAAATGCTGAAATATCATGGCTTTTTCCTTGTTGAAGTCACAAATTCAGGACCCATGAGGTAAACATGTTGCTTTTTCAGCTGTCACCTTAACTGCTGGCAGACTGGTAACCTTTACATTTTTAAAGATTTTTTTTTGTAGAAATTTCGATGATTGCATACCAGAAACTGCAATGTTTTTGAGGCGACATTTTTTTTTCACATGTTTTGTGCTCCAAAATTCTTTTTAGGACGCATTGAATTGCCAGATGCAAGTGTGCTGCTTGATTTATTACCTTGTACTCCTGGTAAGAATTAAACATTAGAATAACAGATACATATATATATATCCAAGTGCAATTATCCCTCCAGTATGATTGATATTAATTAATATTTTTAAATACACTGTAGTCCAAAAAGGGTGTTTCTTGTTTTGCAGGTCAGTCGTCAGGAAGTGCATTGCAGACATCCATTGCAATGATACAGTCTGCAAGGTTGCCATTTAGTCATCCATGTAGCTTCAATGTGGTGAGTGACACAATGCAAGCTGAAGGGCTTTTAAAAGTGGATATTTATCACAAATCTGACCAATCATTTGCAACTGGCCAGTGTGCCATCTTTGTTGCACATAACAAAAAAACTAATAACTTACATTAAAATTAATTTCTAAGTATATATTTTAAATTTCTTCTTGGCTCACTATTTTAGCTGATGCATATGGCTAGAGTTGAGGGAGAAGACAGTCGACCTGCACTTATGTGTGTCTGTAGCGAGAGGCAGTGGCTACTGTGGAGGTAACAAAATCTGATTTGATTTTGCGATAATTATAAACTTGCATGTAATAAAACATGATTATTAATTGCCTATCAAGTTAAAAAGAAATTGCTGCTTAATTTAAAGAGAAATGTAATTATTATTCCCACAAGCTCTCAGGTGACCAGAACTCAAAGGAAATGTGGAAGACTTTAAACAACATCTTGCCCAAAGAAAAGAAATGTGCATCCAAAAGCAGCCCATCAAATCTGTCAGCGACAAAGTTCAACGAGTTTTTTACATCGATTGCAAGGAATTTATGCAATGTCTTCAGAGACTCTGCCTTTCCTCAAATTTTAGTCCCCAGAGTCGAGAAGGACTTTGGTTTACATGCTGTTGATACCAGTTTTGTACGTAATGAGCTGGCAAAATTAAAACTATCAAAGGCTACAGGACTCGACAAAATCCCTGCAAAACTCCTTAAAGATGCAGCCTCCGTTATAGCCAAGCCGGTCACCTATCTTATAAACCTTACTATTTCGACAGGTGAAATTCCATCAGAGTGGAAGGAAGCAAGAGTAACTCCAATTTATAAGGCTGGAAAGAAGGATGATGAGAACAACTATCGTCCAATTTCAGTTCTCCCCCTGGTTTCCAAGGTGATGGAACGTGCGATTCAAGTTCAACTATTGTCCTTTCTTGGAGAAAACAACGTTCTCTCAGTTTTTCAATCCGGGTTCCGCAAGAAACATTCCACTGAGACTGCGGTTGTTTACCTGGTTGACCATATTTTAGAACACATGGACAAGCAACAGTTAACCGGAGCTGCCTTTATCGATTTAAAAAAGGCCTTCGATCTTGTTGATCACCATTGCCTACTTCATAAGCTACAGCACTATGGTGTTAGAGGACGCAGTCTCACCTGGTTCAGAAATTATCTAACTATTCGTTCGCAGAAAGTTCAATACGGAAAAGAGTTATCATC
>CM042746.1:37425855-37443355 GCA_022496165.2 Catalaphyllia jardinei | reverse complement strand
CGATCACTCGATCAGTCGTGGTAAAAATCTATCCCATTACTTAGTTGAAAACCAAGGAATTGACACGTTAAAAAATGATAAGAATACAGACAAACCATATGTGACCTCATACGGGAAAACGTTCACTAACGGTTTTCCGTTAACGGCTAAAAACGAACGGTATATAAACGGTCTATAAATGGTCAGTAAACACTTTTCAAAATTTTTAAACTGTTTGGTCAAACCGTTTAACGGTTAAGGAACCTCGGCAAACGGTTTGCTAAACCAAGATAGATTCCAGATCATTACAGTCTATCCATTCTCTCATGCATGTCATTTCTATGTGAAGTGGAGAAAGCAAAGAATGGTGGCATTCTATAATCCTACGTACTTTATGTAAGTAAAAACAAACGTCTCTTTTAAGAGGAACAACATTCATCAAAGTCCTGAGTTCTTTTAATTTTGTGCTCAACTATGTGGAGAGGAACATTTATTGTTCACAACATCGATAATACATTACAACTGCCACTGATATATTCCCTGCAACTTTATCATTTCTAACATGCCTGTAATTAAATAAAAATTACCAATTGCTTAGTTACAAGCCATAAGAATCTACTTTTGTGTAGTTTTAAGGAACATAACTTGTCATGATCGCTAATATATTTGCCGTTAGGGTTTAGAATGCCTGTGATCACTCTTCAGAAGATTTTATACCCAACTGAAAAATAAAAAATTAACAGTAGCATCCTGTCAGTTACCAGGTAGGAACCTTGATGTTCTACTTTGTACTTCTCCCATTTTTTAAAGAAAAATGCAATTTTGTTCAGACCATGCACTACCCCAGATGGACACCAAAAACCTGGAAAGGATAGGTTTCCAGCCATCTGACACCTAACAGGTATGAAGTGGGTTACCATGTTATCAAAGGTGCAGTCACTGGGTGTACATATGGAGAAAAACCATGACAAAGATTAACATGCACTGAACAATAAATCTTTGCACATCTTTTATAAAATGTTCACAGTAAATGCACTTCACACTGCACTACAAGATAGGGAAGGACTTTAACAACAACTGGAGCAACTACATGCACCAAGTTTGACTTTTTTGGTATTTTGTTACTTTCATTCAAGTCTGACTCAGTGTGTCCCTGCTTCTTATTTTGACTACTTCGCTTTACTGCTTAGTAAGATGCTCTCAATATTTTAGTCTTCCAGATTTTTTGTTGCCAGCAGAAACTAATGTGATACCATGTTTGTCTTCATGCAGAATGCTGGTGTCAGTCTCCTAATATTTTTACTTTTAAATTGCTCTTTTATTGCATGTTTACAGTTATATGATAATCATAATTATTACAGTTAGGAATTCAGGGCCACTGGTTTCTCAGTCCAGGACCATTTAGTTTTTCTTCATTAAATAAAGGTATTACTTGGAATTACCACATTTTGAAAACTGGCAGGTGTCAATCCAAATTTGTTCATTAATAATAGATCAGGGATAGTTCCAAGGAAAAGGTATTTACATTTCCCTTCTGGAAAAATTGGATGTTGGTTTCGAGAATAGGTTATGCTGATCAATAACATGCCGAGCATATCAACAAATGACATGACAACTTTGACAAGGAACCAGAGCCTACAACCTAATACGATTCTTTAATTTATTGTCTCCCTTAGCACCCTTAGCATTTCTAATGCTAAAACCTTCATGAACGATGAGAATCCTCAAAGAAGGCTGCTCACTGCCACTTTTACATGTGTCTTCAAGTGCGACAAAAGAGATTGGAATCTGTCCATGGGCCAACTTCATGCAAGAGATTTGAATCTACTATTCTTGAAAGGAGGCTTGTGTGATTGATTCCAGACAATATCACCTATCCATTTTTGCTCACATATCTCCACCTAAAGCAGAGGAAACACCAGATGTCCTACTTAAATCGCACATACCAACCACATTTATAAAGATTAATGACCAACATATTTACTTTGATGCGCTTCAGAAGATGCAAAGAGTGAGAGTAATGCTAGTGCAAAGACGAAAAGCACATCATAAGATAAAAGATCTAATTAACCCTTTCGTTGTCAAACAGACGAATTAGTCTGCTACAGACCCTTACCTGGTTAGGCATCTGTGGGGACCCCTACTTAGTCTTTTTATGGCCACTAAAGAGTATTATAGGATGTCCAGTCACGTTTTGCTTCTCGTGTGTTGTTCGCTCGATATTTTTGCCGTATTTTGACCATTTCATCTTGCAAAAACTTGCTCCTTCGATTTGTTAGTCCTTTAAAAATGGCGACAAGGAACATTCCACTCGATGAAGTCATAGCACTTTGTACAGAAGATTTTCCAGGGGAAGATTTTTCGGATTTTTCGGATGAAACAGAAGAAGAACTTTCAGACCACAACGAAAGCGAAAGTGAGGACGATGTTGGCGAGGATGAAAGCGTCAGTTCGAGCAATTTTGAGGATTCAGATGTTGAAAGCGATAGCAACGGTATGTGTTTTGCATGTTTATTTGTCCTAGCAACAGATTTTACCACATATTTTCGGCATCGCTTGGTTTTTCTATGCTTTTCTGCTCCATCGACAAATATTTCGCTTTATTGGAACTAAGTTCCAGTATTTTTATTGTAGATCAAGGAACTGCTTGGGATCATAGAGCACGTGGAAGTAGAGGCCATGGAAGAGGAGGCTGTGGAAGAGCAGCCCGTGGAAGAGCAGGCCGTGGAATTGGAAGAGCAGCCCGTGGAAGAGCAGCCGGTGTAGGACGTCCTCGAGATCCTGAATTAGAGTGGTCAGTGACATACAATCCACCAGCAGATAGACCATTTGCTGAACCAGCACCTGGGCCAACTCAAAGATACCCAAATGGTCCTGAAATCAGGGAAGGAGCAGTTTTTGACCAAATGTTCACTGATGAAATCTGGGACTTGATTGTTGCAGAGACAAACAGATACCATGATGAACAAGTTACAGCTGAGCCAAACAAACACAAAAGAAAGTGGACTCCTGTTACTAAAGGTGAGATGCAAGCATTTATTGGTATCATGATTTATATGGGAATTGTGAAACTTCCTAGACTGACCATGTACTGGAGTGTGGACAACCTTTTGCACCAGGCAAGTGTTAGCTCTGTGATGACCGTAACTAGATTTTTCCAGATTTGGAGGTACTTTCATTTGGCTGACAATAGCAAAGCTCTGCCAAGAGAAGATCCTAGATTTGACAAAATTTATCGTGTAAGACAATTTTTAGACCTGGTCATGGCAAATGCTCAACGTCTATATCGCCTAGACAGGGATGTGTCTATTGATGAGACCATGGTTCCTCACAAAGGTCGCCTCTCATTCAAACAATACATAAAAAACAAACCTGTGAGATGGGGAATAAAACTGTGGGTCTTGTGTGAGGCCAAGACTGGTTATGTTTTTAAATTCCAAGTGTACCTGGGAAAAGAAGACGGAAATGTAGAGCACAACTTAGCCCGTAGGGTAGTGAAACACCTCATTGCTCCAATTGAAGACAAGTTTCATAACTTGTACATGGATAACTTTTATTGTGACCCACATCTTTTCTTGGAACTTGAAACCAAAAAAGTACTTGCTTGTGGAACCATAAGGGCAAATCGAAAGGGGTTCCCGAAGGATCTTGTGATTACATCTGCCATGGAAAAGAGGTTCAATCGTGGAGATTGCTCATGGAGGAGCCATCGTAATCTTGTTGCCATGGCATGGTATGATAAACGTCCGGTATATTTGATCTCCACTATTCATCCTCCAGAAAGTGTAGGAGCTCAAACTACAGTTCAGCGGCGTTCTCAAGCTGGCCCACGCGAAGCAATACCTTGCCCTCCAGCACAGTGTGCCTACCAAGAGTACATGGGTGGGGCAGACCTAGCAGACCAGATTCTTCAAAGCTTTTCTGTGATTCGAAAGTCACGAAAAGCTTGGAAGAAGCTCTTCTACTATGGGCTTGAGGTTTGCTTGTTGAATTCTTTCACCATTTTCAAGAAAGTGAAGCAAACACGTCAAGATTTCCTTTCATATCGAATTTCAATTGTTCGGCATTTGTTAGAGGGAAAATGTTTCCGAGGAAGACCTGGTCGTTTGCCAAGTCGGCCTCTAGCTGATTTGGATGCAACAAGGCTGAATAAGCAGTATCATTCTGTAGCTGTGGAAGAAAAAAGGCGAGACTGTGTGGTTTGCACCAAGATTGTGTCAGTTCAGAACCTAAGCAGGAGTGCAAAGTCCAGAACAAACACTGTTTGTGTTACATGCGACCGGAAACCACTTTGTATTCTCTCACATCGCAATTGTTGGGAGAAGTGGCACAATCTTGTGGAATACTGGCGATAGTTTCACTGACATATACATGTACCTATTTTTAGCCAATAGCATCAAAAAGTCTACCAGAGTGTGATTCTGAACATTAAATCTTCTGTGTCTCTAGCATCATTGCAAACTGAGTGTCGACATAAATGTTTTCATTCTTGGACAGCACACTCTACAAACTGTTGAAGATGAGTACTTTTGTTTGGTTTATGCAAGTGCAGGCTATATAATATTCATTCCTAGTTGACATGTTGTGTTGTCAGAAAATAATGTAGTGAGTTTTTGCATTTGTGAAGAAAATTTAAATTTCTCAAAACCAGACCACCGGCACTAAAATGCCCATAACTTTGGTTCCTATGGTGATATTTTGATAAAATAATAAGTTTCTGAATCCTTACTTATTTTGCTGATGCAATATGTTATAATGGTGCTTCCCTTTCTGAAGCTAGGGTGTGTTTTAAGAGTAAGAACAACAAACAACACATCTAACAAATTTTTTATTCAAATTTTATTTGGCTCAAATTGTTTATGGTAGCAAACAAGACCTCTGGAATGTGTTCTTTGTGAAAGGATTTTCTCTCCTGAGAAAAATGATATATAGTTTATGGGTGGGTAACACTTAACGCTGATAAGCTACAACCAAATTTGTGAACTGCGTTCCAGAAAAAAAAATTAAGCCTCAGGAAACTGCCAACGAAAGGGTTAAGGGTTTACACCTTTTTGAGCTCATCAACTTCCATGACCGTTTCAAGTTTTCCAAGACCATAGGTTTAATTGCCAGTTTCAAAAATTCAAAAACGTTTGATTTTTCCTCCATGTGTATCTTAGATAGTCCCTGTCTTGACATCCACGGTAAGAAATCTATCAGACAAAACTTTAATTTTCCAAGAGTTCCAAGGACTGACAGGTTTCCCATGACCAGTACGAACCCTGTAATTTATGTAAAAATACAACAGATCCCATGTTGTAGAATATTCATGCACTGCAATTGTCAGTGGACATGAGAGAAAACTCTTCAGTCTATCCTCACTGCAGCAGCAAGTTACCAGACGAAAGAGAGATTGAACCTTTTCCCGTATCGGAAATCATGTGAAATCGCGAATCATGTGAAATCTGTCATTGACGTCCATCTGAAGTGAATTCCTCTGACCGAATAAATATAAAATGTAAGACATACCAAGAGCCTCTCTTTACAGCCACCTTGTGAGTCCATGCATTTACAACTGATACTTGCCAACAAATTTACCTTCTTCAATGATAAATAAAAACCAATACTGAGAATGAACTGAAAGTCATCTAAAGTGTTTCTTTTAGCCATAATGCCTGACTGTTTAGACTGCTAAAAGGTCTTCTAGTCAATGAAGACACCAGGAGATTGGGCTCTGTAATTTTACCCATGCATGAGATGATAGTGTCTTGGCACTCTTGAAATCACAAGCGAAACCCAAAAGCTCTCTAAATTGAAATTATGTTTGTCATGTGCATTTGGTGTGCACAAATTTACAGTGAACAAAGCAACCCTACAATGCACCACAATGTAGCTCATCAAAAGAATGCTATGAAACCTTCCAGCCTGTCAACCTGAGAGTCAGGACACAAACATTACAGAGAAGTACAAACAAAGAAAATAAAACATTTTGGGCATTGAAGAAGGTTGCATCTGCTGATAAGTAAAGCAGAAGTTGCATAATGAAACCAAAATCGACCAAGTGAAAATTTACTTCTCTCAAGTATTTTTCGAGATCTTCAATACATTAAACACCATTAAATATTGTTCTTGAATCTGATCTTATCACAGTGCCAACTCAAAACAGAACTCATTCCCAATCAAATTCGCAGATTTGTCACCAAGCACCGACTGCCAGTGAAATTTGCTGGCTGAGAAAGAGGTGATTGCGGGCTGGATTTTGGTGGGTGATCACTCGGTTAAGGAAACGAACAGTTTTTTGGTTACATACATACATGTAGAATCATCTAATATCTGAACCATGTTGAACCATCTAAATAAAAAGTTTGAAAAGAAAAGTATCAGTGCCACCATATCAAGTAAAGTTATTGAAAGTTGTGTTGGTTAGAGCACTTGCTTAACATGTTCTCTTTCTGTGCATCTTCTCTCTTGTAAACACAAAGCTTGGAAGCCACACATTTAAGGTGTTGCAAAAGATTGGGGACAAAAATTCCCTCATGAATATTTATGACCACCTTAATAAAAATCTTAATTTTCTTAGCTACAAAACTGACTGTTCGGTTGTATTCAAAATGTATATTTGTATAAGTTCGTTCATTATCTAATTTTCTTTCTAACCTAGCAAAGTTCATATACAAATCTACTGAAATTAAAGGGTGGAAATCCATATAATACAAGCCGTTTCCTCACTCATTGGTGTACCAGAAACTGAACATTATTTTAGGTGATTCTGTTTTGTATTGTAATTGTATTGTAATTGTATTGTAATTGTACTGTAATTGTATTGTTATTGCAATTATTCTACTTTCTTATATCATATTTAGTTTAATGCATCAAGCCACTGCTCGCCTCGAATAGCTGAAGCTAACTGCAGGCATTGGTACATCATATTGTGTATTTTGTGTATTTTCTTAATAAACTAGAACTTAAACTTGTGATACATTATTACTTTATAACTATTGTTCCTGAAAAGCCCCACTGGGGAGGTTCAATAAAGTACATACATATGTATGTATAAATTTAAACAAAGCCTGTAATTTGTTGCTTAACTTGTTGAGAATGTCCCACAAAAGTTAGCAATAATCAAAATATGGTTCGATAATAGTCCTTCATAGAATATAGCTGTATTTTTGCAAATTAACTGTCTCAACCTTTTAAGAGAGCCTATGCCAGAGGAAATAAACTTGGCAGTCTCATCAACATGTTTGGACCATGAAAGATTTTGATCAATGTAGACTCTCAGAGATTTGGTGTAGGGTACTCTATCAGATTCATGATCTTCCATCTGAACTGTAAGTGAATGGCCAGTTGTAATAGCTAGTCTAGGACATAACTTCTGTTTTAGCAATATTTAGGCTAAGCGTATTTACATTACACCATTTATAGAGGCTAGCCAGTTCAGTGTTTAGTGCTAATTCAAGTTCTGGCAAGCTACTGGCTGCAATGCTGATACTTGTATCACTGGCATACATTTACGGTAAGGCTTCACTCAGGCAATTTGGTAAGTCACTAACATAAATCAGAAAGGTTTCCCGGTGGAAGACCACAAGTAACAACACACCCACAAGACAGCTCACCTTTTACTGCACAATTTTGGGCTCTAAGTTCGTGTAGAAGACACAGCTGAGGTACAACAATAGAAGACAAAAGGACAAAAGAACAAGGAAAAACAATGGAGACAATAGGTTTTTTAGAGGCATTCTTTTGTTTAGTGTACTGTGTCTTCTACCTAAAGTGAGAGCCCAATTTTGTTGACAAGTCCTTAGATAGGAGTGAAACCACTTTAGGGCACTTTGTTCAATGTAAAAGCTGGCCAGCTTTTGTAAACAATGTTATGGTCAATGGTGTCGCAGGCCTTTTTTCAATCTATAAATTTTATACCATTTATAACACTGTTGTCAATATTGACAGACCAACAGTTAGAAGCTTCAAGCAAGGAAGTTAGCATGCTATGAAGTGAAGCCGGATTGACAGTTAGCCAGTAGTTGTTAATGTCTTGTCCTATGCCCTTTTTGAAAACTGCAGTCACTATATTGTAGCTTGCATTCAGTTGGAATGATACCAGAGGAAACTGACTGATCCAACAAGAATGCCAGGGATGGTACCAAAACACTGGCTGCTATTTTAATTTCTTAGTTTCTAGTTTTTTAAGTAATTTTCAGACTTCAATGGAGGTACAACCTTTTAACTCATCTCCAGCTGCCGCGCGGCCCGGCGGCGTAATTACGCCGCCTTCTTTGAAAAATCACCAAAAAATTGCGTTACTTCCGATTCTTTCCAAATTTGGGGTATGACATCAAAGGTTTTATCTAATCACATGCCGATTTTGGGTTATGACGCTTCCATGTGGCATATATGAAGAATTTTCTCGCAAGCAACTCAATACACGCTTTTGACTTCAATAACGGCTTCGGCTTCGAATAGACCTTGTGGCGACTTTTTATTCGCTTACCAGTCGTTTCGTACCCATGGACGTTTCGTACCCAGACGATTCGTACCCAGGCTCGGACGTTTCGTACCCAACTTTCAGTCAGTTCGTACCCAACCCTCTGGTCGATTCGTACCCAACAAATTATGACACTAAACATGAAACATAAATATCTATGTTATTTATCCTAGTAATCGCAAATCGATTTATAATGCATGCTCGCCCAAGCAAGGTATATGCGTGATCTTATTTGTTTATATATTGTTCAACTTTACTTTATACTGACTTAACAATAAGTGACAGTGACCCGCGTAAGGGAAGTGTTGTTTCCTTTTCTATTGATTATATTTGCGAGTTTTTTGACAATAACAACTTAATATTATTGCTATGCGCGCAAGATAGGTGTGATTTTTTTTCTCTTTCAATTCAAAAGTATGAAATTAGAATATTGTAATAAGGGTCCACCTGTAAAGGATGCGAATAAATATATTTTAATATACCTGTGATAAAATCGCAATTCATCATCAAAACATTGAGATTCTAAGTAAAGATGTTTGGTTTATATTTGTGTGTGTGAGCGGCCCGCGAAAGATTACAGTAGTTTACTTTTTCTATTGTTTATACTTGTGAGTTTCTTGACAATAGTAGCTCATTAGTGTCGCGCGGAAGGTAGGTGCGATTTTGTCCTTTTTGTTTTCTACAGTATTAAATGAGAATGTTCTAACAAAACCATCGAACAATATAAGCATTGACCAATGAAATGACCAGAATTTCGATCTTTTTGGTGTAAGGGTCCAGCTACAAAAAGCCCTTCGAAAACTTTCTCAACATTCGTTCATTTGAACTGCTTAGACAAACTTTCAAGGAAAATGGCATATCGGTGTATCGCGTGTAAAAAATTCGTCAACAAGCGTCAAGAAGCTCTTTTGTGCGATGGCTGCAATAAGTGGCAGCACAGGACCTGCAACAGTGGAGTATCACGAGAAACCTACCGTGACGCAGTCAGATCTGGTGAAGACATCCCTTGGAAATGCGAATCCTGTTCTACTTCACGTGCTATTTTTCCTGACTTCGAGAGTACGAGGAACGAAGGTAACTACATTTTTCACTGTTATCGTATAAAACTGTTATCTTTGGGCAAAAAAAGCAGGGACATAGTAACTTGTACGCAATACCAAGAAAAGTGTCAAAGATTGTTAAAATTGAAAACTTTTCTTTTCAAAACCTAAGAAAAGCGTTATGCGCGGTTGTGGTTTGATGCATTTGACGTTTACGTATAAAACTCAACTTTGTAAGGGTTTTTATCACTTCGGTCATGCAGCTTTTATTCATTTACAACCTCACCATACAGGTAAACAGGAGATTATGTCTCTTCTTGTAATACAGCATGTTTTTAACGAGTTCCATTTTTCGATCAACAGATTCCTCTGTCTCGCTTGGAAGAGTGATTGCAGAGACCACGTACGCTGAACCTGTATCTAGTATCTTGTTTGAAGTACCTTCTGCCGTGGAGAACTCTTCGGCCGAGCCAACCAGTCCTTTACCCAGTGGAAACGGGCTCTCCTCAGATGCCTCTGAGAATTTAACGACTTCAGGTAATTTGGTCTGTTCTATGAAATAACGCGTTTTATTGTAGGCTGGGAATTTAAGTAAAAAGTAAAAAACATGTCAAAAACGGTTTTTTCAGTGCCGACATCAGTATCGGTATAGCTTTGATGAAGCAACAAGAAAAAAAAACTGTACACTTAAAATTACGATACCTTTAGAAATCATTTTTTTCCTGTCCTTCACTCTGTACGTGTGGGAGCTTACATGCAGTTGGGTTTTTATCAGTCAGCATTAGAGTAAAAACTCGGTGGATTAGTTTAATTGGTTTTGAATTTGAGCTCCAACTGTAAAAATGTAAGTAATGACGTCAGCAAAGATCGCCCTATACTTTACTTAAGGTGGCTCGAAACAGTTTCCAGCACTTATATTTTGATGGGTCGATACAACCACTCTTTATATTTATATTATGAACATTTGATAAGCATGACAAGACGCAACTTTGGGCAAAGTTTAATGATTGAGCAGTTTTTTTGATACCATGATTGTAGAATAAAGTGTTAAGGAGTGGTTACAGCGACCAATCGAAATATAAGTGCTGGAGACTATTCCAGCCACCTTAAGCTTCACTGGGTAATATAGGTTTTCTATTCACGTAACAGACCTGGGAACCGTGATGGAAGTTACAATGTTCTCCGCCTCGAGTAGCCATCCATCCAGTGTCCATTATGAGTTACCTGTACCAGTCGAGGAATCATCTATGGGAGAGCCAACCATCGAGGACCAACCTATCGAGGACCAACCTGTCGATGGCCAGCCGCCACCTCTGACCTTTGAAGTCATCGAAGGAGCATCTAAGAGAGGCCAGGAGAAACTGTTCGACAGCCGCGGCCACTCGTAATGTGTTAAACGGGTCAACTTGGTCACAATTTCTCAAGAGTATTCAGACTAAAAGATAACTTTTCAATGTTTCTGTGATTAGAAATTAGCTTTTTCACGATTTCTAGGATAAATGAAATAAATGTTTGTGTTTGTTTTTTAACACTTTGTCATAATTTGTTGGGTACGAATCGACCAGAGGGTTGGGTACGAACCGACCGAAAGTTGGGTACGAAACGTCCGAGCCTGGGTACAAAACGTCCATGGGTAAGAAACGACCTGATACCTTTTATTCTTCGATGAAGCGTTGGAACAGATTTTTAACGAGGAAGATTCAGCCGAAGGGATGGAAAGTGGTGAGGAGAGCGATTTAGATCGACAGCTGGAAAACGAAACCGGAGAATCGAGGTGAGTGTTTGATACAAGCCTTTGCGAAAGCGACGCCATTCGACTCTGCATGAGCGCAATGCGTTTCGATGCTGTGGCGATTTGGGGAATTAGGTTTTGTAGTTTTGTTCCTCTGGAATATTTTGACTAACAAGACGGACGAATAAAATATTCCTTTGATTCTTTTGCTTTAGTGAAGGAGAAGATGAAGACGACGAGTGGCCGGAGTTGGCTGGGGCTTCCACAGAGGAGTCAACGGCACCTGGTGAGTAAATCTTTTTATAATTTGGCACAAATTTAGCATAAGCAGTGTAATTTTTGACTCCATATAATAAGTTTCATTTTAGTAGGAGTTCGGCATAGCTATGTTTGGAGAGAGACAATTACTCAGTTGCAATAATATTTTTGTTTTTGTAGTTGCTGGTCCCTCTGCTCCTTCTGTGGCTGCCAGATCTGCCCCCCTGCTGGTTCTGCCGCTCCCCCTGGTGAGTAAATATTTTGAAAAGGAAGCTAGGCTATATTTTTTATTCATTCGTTGGTTTATTCAAGCATATACGATCTCTAGGCTTTCAAAATAAGTTGAGTGTTTATTTTTATTTTTATATAGAACCACATGTCCCAGGAACATTTTATGGTGCCGCAGGCACTGCCCTTCCAGCTCGTCATCGTCATAGTGTTACTGATGTTGGGGGTGGTCACGGTGCACCAGTTGGACGTGGACGTGGACGTGGTCGTGGTCGTGTTGCTCCTGATGTGGGGCAATTTAAATCATATGGGGATCCAGATATCGGCAATCCTATCCTGGCCTTTACCCCTTCACATCCAGCTGGCTATCACTTTGGGCAGGCCCTCCTCAGGAATACCATGACGAAAGCCGTGGAGTTCATTTACCTTTTTTTTACTGTAGATATGATAAGTAGTATTGTTGCCCACACTAATAGTTATGCTAATGAGCACATATTTTCGGGGACAAATCAGAGTTATGCAAGTCGTGATGGTAGCTGGCAGGATGCAACCGCTGATGAGATCAAGCGGCTGATTGCTATTCTGATCTATTTTGGTCTTGTCAAAGTTGTGGGGGATGTCGATAAGTACTGGAGCAAGACCCTATACCATGGGCTCTGGGCACTGGCAATCCTCTCCAGGAAACGATTCAAAGCCCTTATGGCGCTATTGCATGTAGTAGATCCGGCAACTGAGGATAAGGCTGATAAATTATGTAAAGTCGAGTCATTTATTACTTGTTTTAAATCTAGATGCCTGGCTTTATATCAGCCAAGACAGAATTTAGCTGTAGACGAGCATATGGTAAAGTCTAGGCATAGGTCTGGTATACGACAGTATATCAAAGATAAGCCCACAAAATGGGGAATCAAACTCTGGGTGCTGCCTACATTGGTAAAGCTGCAGGGCAGGAAACCAGTGCATATGGGTTGGGCTATGATGTTGTCATGAAACTTATGAGACCTCAGGTAAATTAAGGCATGGGCCAAGACTGAAAAATGCATTTTTTAAACATAAATTAGTGTTGTTCGAAGAGGTTTCAATAAAATCGAACGAAATTTGGTCCACTTAACAAAATTAAAATTGTAAATATCACGTGATTTAGTCACGTGATCTATGTTTAAGGAAAGCCGATAACCGCTGAAAAATAGACCATTTTAAACAAGAAATGGCAACACTTTTTCTGTAATCCTTGAAAAACGCAATGATACTTTTGAAGTGTTGGATACTTAAACTGTTAAACTGTGCTTGGCCTTAGACGAAATAGTGTTTTGTGTAGAAGTAGTTTCTAGCCAATTTTAAAACATCCTCTAAAACCGTCGTTTCTTGTAAATTTCAATAACAAATAAAGTTATTTTCTCAAAAGGCCAAGCACAGAGATATGGAAGACATCATGATACACAAGAATTTCGAAGTGAAAACAGGATATCGAAGTTCAAAAGTGTTGCCATTTATCAAAATACCTTCCTCTTAATTAAGACTGTTGTCCGCCATCTTGACTTTCCCATGTTGCCCGAGCAGTTTACTGAAAAGATAACCTGGGAACTACAATTTTCGTTGCCCTAGAGACGAAATGGCCGATAGAGTCAATGCGTTTGATATCAGGCCTGGTTCCAAGGTAGAAAATGGTGGAAGGAAAAGCACTGATGTGGTCGTGGCTTGAGTAGTATTTCCAAACTTTCTACTGATTTTAACATGAAACATTTAACTACAGACGCTGAAACATCAAAAAAAGATACTTCTGCTAACAATAAGGTAGTCTAAATAATGTATGTGACAAAAGGAAATTGTTTTCAAGAGTTTCACTCTGAAGAATATCAGCTAAATTCATGGGGCACCATAATGTCCTGTAACTAAGTCTTACTGGTTTCATTCCTAAGAATATCACAGCTAAATTCATAGGGCACCATTATTTCCTGCGATTAAGTAACTAAGTCTTACTATTACCAAAAAATAAGGGAAAAACAGTGAAAACTAAAAATAAAATACATAAGAAAGTATATTATAGTTGGTAATATTTATTATTGTAAGTTGTATTCTAGCATTGTTAGAGGGGCCCTTCCAGTGAATGGCAGGGGTGGTGGAGAGCCCCCTTTCATAATTCTTAACACTTAAGTTCACCCCTATGCTGACACCGAAAAAAAAAAACTCGAAAAATTTTCTTTTTCTCACCCGGATTTTTATTGATTGACATGGACGCTCGAAGAAAATCATAACTAATTCCGGATTTCTTCTTTTAAAGCCAAATTTTCAGGAAATGTTACTGACATGATAGGGATTATTTTCTTTTTTAACTTTCTGTACAAGAACATGACATTTAAGAAAAGCTACTTTTCCCCTATTGTGAGAAAATTATTATGCTAATTTATGCTAATTTATATTTTTTATCCATACAAGTGCCAAGATTTTATAATGAAATTTATTTTTTTCTGAAAGGCCCATTTTATACACTTTAAAATGAGATATTGTATGCCATGTTTGTGTAAAAACCAGCTTGATTACAAAATAAACATTTCATGTGGTCAATACTGCCTATTTTATGCTGGCAGGAAAGGAGTTAAAAGAGAAAGTAGACTTTCTTCTCATACGATAACTTTCTTTCTTGCCAATTCCTGACCATTGTTTGCAGATTTTTAACCTGAAAAGATTGTCCACGTTCAGTGAAATGTTCCGTTCTTGCTGTCTTCATTTTGCTCAGTATTTTGAGAGAACATTTAAGCTCATCGTTATTTCGTTTAAAACTTAATCAAACATTAAACGAGCAATAGTCGCTCGCGGCTTTACCATTCAAACGCTTCGGGAATATTTATTCAAACTTTTGGAAAATCTTTCCCTGAAACTGTCGAAAAGGAAATTCATGCCTTATAGTGTGATCGCTTAGCATATAAGAACCGTACCGATAAAGAGATTTTAAAATATTAAATGAGCTTAGCACTACTTTCTTTGTTCTGAATGTGTCGGTTTCCGTAATACTGGGCTAATTAGCTTACATGTAGACTAGTAGCTGTTGAACACTCAACACTTTTGATTAACAAGCAAAAAACTACCTTTTTTGTTTAATAAACAGGAGTGACTTGTTTAATAAGCAAAAGATGCCACTTTTTCGCGTAATAACCAAAATGGCATTTTAAGTTTTGAGTAGTTCTTCGGTGAAAGGTTCAAAACCCCGTTTTATTCACATAAAATTTTGCACTCTTTTATGTCCATCCCAGTTTTTCCACGCTTTCGGCAATAACAAGGAAAGTGCAAACTGCTGACAGCACTAATCTTGTTGACAAAATTGACCCGCGCTGTATTAAATTTGACATGTCTGAAGTAAGCTCAGATTCAGTCCGTAGAAACCTATATGGATAGTCCGTGTTCAATGAAATCTCCTGTCCGTTGTGTATTCAAAGACCCATTTATTTGAAATGCTGATGTTGTAATTCGACTGAACAGGGTTTACTTTCGTTTGAAAACTTGAACATCAAAAAAGCAATCGTCTATGGCCAGCCCCCGATCGATCACGCCGTGAAGACAAACTTACACAAAAATATCTGTCCTGAAAGGAAAGTCATCACTTAATTACGGCTTTCAGTGAAGGACTGAGCAGTCAAGACTTGTATTTAAAGGTTTTCAATAGATATGATTTGTCCGTTGCGTTGTTTTCATCCGTAATGGCGGACGAAATTGATGTGACAGAGTGTTGTGTGACACTTTTCTTTAACAAGCAAGAATACCTGCCATTCTTGCTTATTAAGCAAAAGTCACATGTTTAATAAACGTGAAGTGCCACCTTTCTTGCTTATAAGCAACCTTTCTTGCTTAATAAGCCAAAAATAATGACTTTTTAGTTTGATAATCAAACTTGATATGTTAAAATTGCTTATTAAACGAAAAAGACAGGCAATTGGTTTAATACACCAAAAAATGGTGTCCGAAAACAATCTGACACTTGTTTGAAGGGCTTGAATCAGCCAAGAAGTGATATCATCGGTGTAACAGGCCACACAAGCGAGTGTTCACTGGTGGACTATGAGGAAGGTGACGAATCAGAACAACAACAGATCTCATCCAACAGGCTCAAAATTCTCGTTCAGTTCTTTCCAGTTTGCCCATTCAGCAGAACCACACAGCGACTGCAGCCTGCCAAACAGTAGTGCACCACTTGCATGGCTGGCAGGGGACGATAAATTACGGAGCTGGCATTGGTGTTTTTCAACAAAGCAGCTATAAAACATTGGTAGAGCTAGCCCGTACCTTATCTTAGTTTGTGGTTTTGCTTCACTGCTGCAGTGACTGCAAAAACGGTGATTTGAAAATAACTTTTATTAAACCATTTCATGTTGTTTGCCTTCAATGGTTTCACAAAATACTGTCGACCATTTTTTTACTTACGTAAAAAGATTGTTACGAAATTGTTTTTTCATCTGTAATAGATAAAGGTCTCTTGTGCGTTGCCGAAAATTTCTCTGCTTCTAATATAAACAAATAATAGCATGACCTGTAAATGCTATTTGCAATAATACCGGCTCGTAATATTTCAAAATTGTTCAAATACCACTCACTGCTTTGCGGCTTGTGGTATTTTGGCCAATTCTGAAATATCACTCGCGGTATTATTGCCCAATACCACTACTAGTCATGCTATTACCTATACAAAAATTGTAATTTTACAGGTTCTTAGTTTTTCTCATAATATAAGTTTTATAAATAAATAATACAACAGTCATTACAAGTCTCTTTGTTTTTTGAGTCTTAAACACATTACTCAAATTCTGGCAATAATATTTTCAGAGCAAGTTCTTTAGGGGTTTCATTTATCCATTGAAATAGTTAACATGATTTTCGGGGACACAAACGACCAGGATTTTTCTAAGACTTAGACATAGCTAACACCAAAGACAAATTACATGCTCATCTGAATTTTTCTGGGGGAATCTTCGCATAACAGGGGTTGGTCTGCTCGTCTACTGCTTTCAAATTATTGGCTAGGTTTTCCTTGCTGCAAGTGACATAGCACTTTGTTCCAAATTGGGTCATTGGACAGCGGTAATAGTCCCACTGACTACCATCTTGATTTAAGACACAGCCAAATGCCATCTTCGTCAAACAGCGAGGGCACTGGGGCTGAATCATTCCAGGTTTAGGACCACAGGCTAGGAATGCATCCACGTCAAATACTTCTTCCAACATCTGCACTTCTGCGATTTCTCTTGTTGTCCAGATCTGGAGGCACTTGTTTAATGACTTTCATGACAGTTTATCAAAATAAAAACCATCTTATACGTTTACTTTTGATATCGTGTGACCTACATGTTGTCGTATTTTCATCCGTTTCAGCATTATGTTCCATTGTTGATGTCTCTTGTGCATGTTCAGTTTATTTTGTTGTCATTTTTTGTAAAATGTACTCCCTGGGAGTAAATAACGCTTTAAGGCTGGTTTACACTGCGACATAAGCATAAGCACAAGCATAAGCATAAGCATAACGAATGTTCACACTTGTTGCATAAGCACAAGGAAATTGACATACGCAAGCGCAATGAGCTCCAGAATGAAGCCGCGGGGGTATTGGACGAGCTACGTTTTCAAAATGGAGGACGAAGACGAAATTCTCCTGCTGCTATTGCTGCTCCGCAGACGAAGGAGACGATGAGAACAAAAACGTGTAAACAGAAAGAGGTCCTGTTGGGTAAGAGATATTTTCCGAAAGAGAAAAGAACAAGGAGACTTCCATAATCTGGTACAGGAACTGCAACTAGCGGACCGGGAATTTTA
>CM042746.1:37407007-37425329 GCA_022496165.2 Catalaphyllia jardinei | reverse complement strand
ATGTTTATGCTTGTGCTTATGCTTATGTCGCAGTGTAAACCAGCCTTTAGAAGCATTTGACTAAAAATATGTCAAAACGAACAGTACCTTCAGCTTTAGGTGGTTCCAACGTTAACGAGAATTCTTGAAAATTTTATTACCTGAATTGTACTAAAAAAGTACTCAAAAAGTACTCAAGAAGTTATCGTGCTATGGGTAGATTTTTACACTTATTGGTCAAACTTTGAATGGAATGTGTCTTAATTACTTTAGATTACCATTGTTATTACTTCACTCTCATCCGTTCCTAATTACTCCGTAAACAATAAGTCAGATATACATTTCCCCTTAGGGACTATTCATATGTCACTTAATTCATATGTCACTTAATTATGTAACAGCGGCATGAAAACATGTAATTGAATCGTTAATTTCACAGCCATGGCTGCTTTGGAAAACCTTGCACCGGTGACTGCAGTTTCTGTTGAAGTACAGGGAGAAGCAAACAGATTAGGATTAAATGGATCAGATAATTTTAACTGTGATGAGATCGGCAAACTTATTTGTCTTTAGATGCCATGGAGTGTTCTACAAGCTCGGAAATGTTCACCCAAGAGAATTTGCTTGCTATTAACAAAGCAGTTTTCACGATCCATAGTTTGACAATGTAAACAGTGCACAACAAAATAGACAAAAGGGGGCAAGGACAAAGTGCAATCTTTCATGGGATGTTGCTAAGAACAAAGGTACTCTTGGTGACAAACAAATCACTTCCCACAACGCAGACATCACAAAAGAGCCGACAGTGAAGCCATACTCCGCTACACAACAACCACACTATGATGCAACTTTCACTGTGCCTCCAGTCGAGCCTGAAAGCAATATACACCCTTCTGTTGGTATTGAACTAGCACCTAATGACACAGCTACATGTGGTGGAAAAAAGGCAGTGGGAAAGATTCCCAACTGTGTGTCTCAGTGTAAGATAAAGCTAGAAAACTATTTGGGGCCAGCCATGTGAAGCTTATCCAATATGATTTGCATGCCGTTAGAGTGTGATGCCAATTTTTCTAGTCTAGAAGCTGCTGGTCAGGTTTACAACTTTGGAGAGGCTGTTTGGAATTGCATGTCAACCTTAGAAACCCATAGAAAGAGCGTCTTGGTCTTGTCGTGTCATAGGTGTCAGCGTGTCATAGGTGTGCTTCCTGAGAACTAAAATTTTTCAACTATAACTCCCACGAGAATTAATAATGCATTCAAGCATTCTCACAGAGATATTAACCCATTGACACCTGAATGAAATTGCCCGCAACCCACCCCTTATTCTCTAGCATTTTTTAGAGTATTTCAGAGCGAGCGAAAGCACAAAAATAAACCATATGCGCAGTAACCACAGACACAAGATCAGGTTTCAAGATGTCGTTTATTTAGAGTCGAATGAATGAAGGGCCAAGATATTCAAAAATATTGACAAAAAGACCTCAACTTGATATGTAGAACTAATAAGAAAGCAAGAAATTATAATATTTCTTTACCGCGCGACAAAATGTCTAGCGAAAGCCGAGAAAATTGAATATGCAAAAATGATTTAATTATTGACTTCAGACGACAAAACGAAACCAAATACAACAGAATTTCCTTCCTTTGTACTATTTGAGCTGACATTTGAGAAAAAAACAGAAATTAAAAGCAAAGAACTTATCAAAAAATCAATCCGAAAACAAGAAATCGAATGATTTCTTCGCCGCACAAAGAAATTTCATTACGGCCGAAGAGAAATGAAATTTGTAAATCAAAAAGACGAAAAAAATCAAGCCAGTTATTTTGAGATCAATCGTATTTCAACTGTGTTAAATTAGTGCCCATTTAATTCTTTCCTCATTTGTTTTGAAGTAGCTGAATAAGACTCCAAAACATATTTGAACAAAGCGATTAACAAAATAAACAAACCGCCTCATGGTCGCCGTAAATTAAATATGCAGAAATCCAGCGTGAAAGTTGCTGTTCGCTTTTAAAACCTAAAATTTCGCAGATACATGGGACCAAATCAAAGAAATGCAAAAGGAAGTTCAATAACAATAAATTTTCATTCAAGCTGAGGCGAAGAAACCTTTTTAAAAGAAAAAAAAACTTCCAAATTCGTTAACGTGCCTTCGATCATGAGCACATGTTCAAATTAATTCTTCACGCTAAAGTGCGAGCTTGAGTTTTTACCGACGGCTTTTGCTGTCATTTTAACGCCCGTGGCTTTACCAATCGTTCTGAAAGTTGAATTCAACTTTGAAGTAATAATGTACATTACCATTTTGTTTCTCAAATCCGAAAAGCTGCTTTAGATGTGTGATCTGTTGTCAGAACTTACTTGAAAGTGCCCTAATCTTCATGTTTCGCGGCGATAGTAGGAAGAAAAACTTCTTCACCAGAAAGGTTTGAGGACTTTGTACTCTGTGATTTTCCGTTCTGAGGCCACCTAAACATTGATTTGTATTTTTCCTTTCTATTTTGAAAACCAAAGCAGTAATTTCTCCATGTTAAGAATTAAAACAAGACCTTTGAAGTTTAAGATTTGGCCCGCAATGCGCCATGATTTACTGCACTTTTCGAGCGCACGATTTTAACAAGAAAAACTGTCTTTCTAGGAACCCTAAAGTCCTCTAAAAATATGCTCAGAAGGTCCATTCTGATTGGTTTATTTGTCCTAAAAAACAATAGAACAAAAAGAGAACCAAAGAGTCTTCAGGGAGGGTAGGAAAGTCAATTGTCCCCACGTGCATTTTTTCGGGCGGTTACAGGCAGCACAGGGAAATGGAGAGGTTTTTTGCATGGGCGGTTTACAGGCGGCACTGGCGTCAATGGGTTAAAAAATGAAAGAGAAAATAGTCTCAAGAAAAACGTGGTAGATTTCTTACGCTCACCAAACTCCTATTGCCTGAAGCAGTGGCCACGCACGCATGTCTGCCACGAAGCAAAATAGTGTTTTGCAACCAGTTTTTGAAGCTTTCATTCTAATGCGCCAGGATACTTTGCTCACAATTCACACATACAGCAATGTAAATTCATTGGAAGATTTTAGATTTCTCGTTAAAAATCTAATGGAGTGTGATTCAAAATATTATGATGAGTTTATTCATTTCCTGTGTACAATGGGCAAGTCAAGAGTCAGATGGTTTAAACAGTATGAGGCCAGCAGATAGACAGTCACTTATACTGAAGTTTGCAATAAGCAAAATGAAACCCACATGCCACACCCCATGATTTGGCTCAGACACTAAAAATAAAAAGACATTGTATACATTTTAGTTTTTTATTTCACTTAGTCAACATGTATTGCTAACAAGATGGGTAATGTATTAAGGTTACCCAGTAAACAAGAAAAATAACAGTTCCATTCAATGAATTGTGCGTCTTTGCCTTTTGTACTGCCTCTCTGAAAGCCTGTTGATTGGCAATCCTGTTCTTCTGAGCAGAGTTGTCGATGTTTCTGGCTTGGTTTCTGTAAATCAGCTCTAGGAACTCAGCCTGTTCTCCCTCACATTCTGCACTGACCACAGTGGAACACTGCCCCTTGTTAACTTTCTTGTTGCACACCCAGAACATAGTGTCTTGCAGATCTGGGTTCTTTATGCACTCTCCAATCAGGTGAACCAGCTTGCTAGTTTCTTTGTGAGTACATGTAGGTGGACAGTTTGGGTCGACGAACTCCTTCAGAAGATGTACAGATAATTCCCCAAAAAAGGCTCCTTTCTGGTTGTTTGGCTTCCAGGGCACCAGATGTTGGTCTCAACTCACTTGTGGATTCCGCTACTCGCATGGAGCATATGGGGTAACGTAGACAATGGTCAAAGTGCCCAGCATCCATGAGTTTAGACTGGGCATGGGCTTCTTCAAGCTTCTCTTTCAATGTAATGCCACCACCATTGTTGGACTTGTTTTTGGACGTTTCTCAAACCATCACAGTTTTGTGGTGCTCGGCTTCTAATTCTGGTGCTGTACTTTGTGTTCCAGCTCAGGAGCACCATCAATGAAAGCTTCGTCCTCAGCAGTTTTCAGTTCCGTGAACTTGTCACCGCTGTGCTCCCTGTCATCGCTGGCTTGAAAGCTCACTTTCATGTCTTGTTATGAACAGTTTTAGGCATCATTGATAGCCGCAAAAAGCGTGGTTGGTCTGACACGAAAAGTGTGGTTGGTCTGCTTTGCTCAAAACCACCCCCTTCATGTGAGTTGTGTTATGTAAATTGACGAAGGTCATGCATGAATGCAGCCTATGAATAGGTTGATGAACAGTAATCACAAGTAATTAACAAGTCAAGTAATCATGTTAGCCAACATTATTAACAATAGATATACACTACCTATTTAAAAAACAAAACACCATCGTGCAGCATGTGAATTGATTAAATCTTATCCTGTGTGATAGAGGAAAAAAAGCATACAGGTAAAACAAATCTGACAATAGATTTGACACTATATTTGCATAGTGTCACACAAAGAACATACAAACCATGATGGTTTCTAAGAAAATTATCACTGTGCACACATCCTTTTTTAGGCAGCAACACACAATGCATCACATCTTCAGCTGCAATTGTCAACGTTATTTTATTTTAGAGCCAAAGCCAAAGGAAAGCATGAAGTGGATAAAAAAAGTAGTACAAGGGTCTCAGCACTAAGAAGAAAAATAAAGGTGAGTTTATTTTAGTCTTTTCAAACTACACAATTATTATTAAGAGTTAACAACATACACTGTAAATCAGAAAGATCTGTTTTAGGCCTAAAAATCAGGCCATTCCGGTGAGTAAAATACTGTCCTATTTTTTAGTCTAATTTGGCTCCCTTAAATCAGGGCCAATACAGTCCAATTAGTTAGGGCTGATTTGGTCCCTGGGCAGAAATGGGCCCTACCGTGGGCTGGAAGAGCCTTTTGATGTAGCTTTTTTGGCCCAGATTACGTTCAAATGGCTCCAGCAGAGCTGAATTGATTTCAAGCTGAAACAGATCTTCAATTTTCAGTGCACAGTAACATAACAGATGAAGGTGTAAAGCAGTTAAGCAATGTTGATTTTCTCTAAGTCTCAAACAAACACAATTCAAACCAATGTTTTATTTCATCTAAGAAAAAAGACAACAGTGAACCCTGCATGTGACTGATACTTGTTATTATGTCAGGTTTGTAATACAGCAAAGACCCATAGATAATAACAAAAATTCTTTACGCTAATGTTTTGAAAGAACCTGATGAAATAGAAAATAATGTTTAAGCAGATTCTACAGACTTCTTAAAGTCAAATCATTGTAACAGGAAACTTACGAGTTTCTTTTGGCTTAAATTGAAGTTATTTCGACACAGATAACAACATGGGTAAATACTACTAGATATTCTCCTAAACAAATCACACATGTCCAATACTCTCAACCAGATTCCAGTTTACAAAACCTAGAGTCCGATGGAGTCTAGTTGGAAAATTAAATCGGAAGTACAGTCGAGAGTTTTCAGGACAGCGACGGTGCCCGGAAGTGCAGTTTTATTTATTTTATTATCTAGGCTCGGCGCTGACGTCAAAAGGCTTGTTTTCACAGTGTAGAAAATGTGAGTAGATATGAGCCTTTTGTCCGCTTAAATAGGAGGAGAGCTGTGGCTGCAGTTCAGCCAGATTGTGTGTCAGCGGACATTCTTTAAGAGCTAGGTAACTGCTCACTAGTCGTGCTTTCCACCATGTTTTGTTTTTCGCATCGCGTGGTGCTGAAGATATAAACAAAATCGTTTTCCATCGGATCGTATCATGTGTTATCGAAGACCTAAACGGTAAGGAACAGTTTTTATACCTTTTGTGAATTGCTGTAAGCCTTTTTTCCCGGCGATGTGTTAGTATTTAACTTTATTTCCTTTCATTTTTGTCATACAGATTGTTATCTCGGGTAAACCACGCATCCATGTAATTCAGTGTTAAGGAAGCAATTGTGCCGAGCTGTACTCGCTACCTGTGAATAAACGTCGTTTTTGGGTTTGAAACTCTTCTAGTAAAGTTACTTAGAAGCAGCCACAAGAGCTGTTTAGTGAATATGGCACCATCTGATGATCAAGTGCAAAAATCCAAGTGAGTAAATTAAGCTACTTGACCAAGGTTTTAGCTTCTTTGATTCATCCTTTTCAAAATTATGCATTATGTTTTACCTCTCGTTTCCCGTTGTTTCACTCTTAAAATTGCCCTAGATACTGTATACCCAAAACCCCTGGCCGGGCCTGACTTAAAAAATCGAGAGTTTGTATTTGTTGTAAGGTGCTTAACCAGTTCTCTTAGCAATGTTTCTCCAACTCTACTCAGGATAGTTTATTTCTTGCTCATCAAGTTCTATTTTCTTTGTTGACTTATTTATATGACAAACTAACTGGGTGTATGATATTGAAATACTTGAATTTGAATTTCCTGTTTTCCCCCTATTTAAATTGTAGGAGACTCTGAGTACTTAGATGCCATATGGAGTGATTCTCTTGGTGCCACTACCAATGATAGGTTTAATCTGTGGATGAAAGAGAGTAAAGAAACTAAGGGAGATGTTGATCCTGTCTCTGGCTTCAGGTCAGGACTTCAGAAAACCTTTAACAGACCATTGTCAGAGTTAAAGCCTCTTGTCCCATCAATCTCTTTGGCAAGGACAATAATGTGCATAAATCATGGCCTACCTCGTATCACAGAGAAGCTTTTGACATTAACCGTGACAAGTGCTGGTAGGCTTGCTTCAGAGGTGTCTGCAGAGGAATGTCTTGCAGCCATTTCACATCTGACGAAGAATATTCAGTCAAGGGGCGTGAGAGGAGGCACTTTCCATTTCAGGTAATTTTTTTTATTAGTGTACAGTTTAATCAAAACTCTATAACAGGGACAACCTTAACTGACTCAACCCTATGTTCTTCTGTTGGACTTGCTCAGCCAAGTTGTTAAATGAAATGTCCGCAAAAAACTTTTTCTTGACATGCTGCTTCTTCCTAGGTTTAAACAGGATGGTTCTGTTGACGACATAACTTTAAACACATCGCATGCTTTGGCAATAATCAGTCCCCCTGATTATGGTGGTGAGCATTACTCTCCTCTTCTTGAGAATGTTTCCAGCATCAGCATCTTTCCAGAGAAACTTCCACCAGACCCCAAGAAAAAAATGGGACGACCTGCAGACCAAATCACCTGGTTTGATTTGGAATCGGAAATTTATTATCAGCTGTTTTACATGTATCGGTATGTACTGTTCATCAAGTACACACTGTCTTTTTAAATGAAAACATGAAAACCCAGATGAATTTGCGAATATGACAAGCAAACACGCATATCAAAGCCCTGCGAAATCAGTGAAAAACAACTGCGCGCTAAAATGTGATACGCGCTTCAAGCGAAGCTGTTTTTTGTTACACATTTAAGTGCGAGATGTTTCACCTGACTTATTAGTTATAACTAAGCCCGCCCTCCAAGGCAAAACTGTATAACATCGCCTACCACATTCTCTGCTAATTTTCTCAAGCTAATGACCATGCATATTCCTGTTTCTCTCAGGATTGCTCGTATGGATCCAGACCCAGTCCTTAAAGAAGGCAGAGTGAAAGAATCCAGGAGCGAGGAGGACTATTCATTTGGCGTTACTGATCACGATATCAGCACGTACATACACCACGCTGACCTCTTTCAGAGCCTTTTTGTTTTTAGATTTGGTAAGGAAAACCTAACCCTGTACATGATGAAGTTCATCGATGTTGTACCAGAGTCCCTTAAGTCCCTGCCATTTAGAGGTGTCATGAGAGGTTCAACTGAAGGTAAATTTATTTGATACTGTTAAGTTGATTTCAATTAACCATTAACTTAAAAATTGCTTTTTTTTCAAAAGGAAAAATGCGCTCGCAGAGGTGTGCAATGACGCTATCGGAATAAATGTAGATTTAAATTTATAGTCATTATAGCCATTGTTCGCATTGGCGATTAGGTGAGCATGCAATTAGGAAATTTCAAATGCACATGTTGCAGTTGAAAATAAATTTCAGGTCAAAATGATTTCAAACTAGTTTCATTTTTTAATTTGCCTTTGTTCCAGATTTATTACCATAATCCTTAAATAATACAAATCAAACTCATAGCATGAACTGACTATTTTGACCTATAATTCTTTTAAATCTATAACATATACTTTGGCACATTTTTGAGCTCGAATGATAAACATTTCAAGGATTAAACAATTCAGCTTCTCCTTGCTGCTTTTAAATAGAAAACACTCCTGTCAGCTTATGGGCCTTGATAAATAACTTACAATTCTTATCCATTTTTATCGGAAGTGATATAATAAGAAAGAAATTTATTTACTTGGATACAAGAGTGTAACTATATAATTTCTTGTCAGCATCTGGCTGAAGAAAAAATTAAAACTCAAAGAATTGAAGGTAACTGTAGTCAGCCAAAATGGAACAGAACGAATTCAAGCCGTTTGAAATGTGGCGTGACCATTTCGGCTTGGCCGAACTAGTACAGAGTGGGAAGCTCAGAGATGAAAAGCAAGGAGACGAAGAAGAAATTGTAAGCGTTCCCGAGAAACAGCCTAAGTACAATCAATTGCAAGTAAAAGAGAGAGAAAAGGGAGAAGGACACGAAAATGCCTGCGTAGAACGGCCAGAGATAATCAGCCCCAGAGTCAAAGCAAAACTTAGGAGGGCACAAACTTTGCTTTGCACCTGTGCCATATCGCCGCCCGCAATGTTCATTTTGCAAAAGCATTCATCACTTAATTAGTGGTCCTCGTGGAAAAACTACGTGCCCAGTGTTGAGAAATCGCATCTGTCCGATCTGCAAGGCCACTGGAGATGATGCACACAGCATAAACATTTGTCCAAAATACCACGGAATTTAAAGGGAGCAGTAGAGCTGACAAGGAGAAGAAGGATGAACGACGACGGAGGAACAAACGAGCAAAGTAAAGTAAAGTAAGAGCGCGTGATAATTGAGTTTTATTCCAATTTGAATCACGAAGAAGTTCATCAGTGTTACTGTGGTTGTAATAATGTGAGTACATGTAACATACCTTCGCACTGACGTATTCAAGAAATGTGCGGTAGATTTCCTCTGGGCCATTTTTTATCCGCGCGCAAAGCTTTCTCCACTCCCACTTTAACAAGGCGAGGATGGGGTCTGTGTGACTTCTCCCTCCACCTCGCTGTGTGTGCTGGTAGTACACGCACATGTGTACATAATGAAGATGTTCAGGTCCTTAGATAGATAAGAATTCAAGTGAAGAATGATCATCGCAGTTAATTTTCCAATTTAAGCAATTGGAAAGAAGCCTGAAAAAAATCAGGGCTTCAACCGGATTCGAACCCATGACCTCCGCGAGAGATTGATAAAGCTTATCACTGGTTTAGGTGGCCGCGTGTTAGACAGTGTCCGTTTACCTCCCATGGAATTAAAAATGTGTGCTCAAGTACTGTGCAAACAAACTGAACTCAGGAAGCCACTTAACAAAATAGTGAAAACTATCAAAGAGGCGTACAGACGAGGCTGGGACATATTGAGCCATCAATATGTCGAAGACTGTGCGAAAAATCAGAGTCTCGTAGACCACACGGGTTATCTTCTGGATGTCACGGTTTTACAGACCCTGCCATCAAGGTCGTTGTACAGTGTTCCAGTTGTTGATGTTCAGGTAATACAGCAGCAAACATCCTTCCTTGCTTCTGCTAAGAAGAGAATGCGGGAAGAAAGGCGCCCATGTGCAGACATCTCGAACTGCCCACCCCCCGAAAAAACAAGAACGCACAAGAAAAAGAGACCTTTAGGTCAAGCACCTTCCAGACCAGCAGGGAAATTTGCTATGTTCGTAAAGGAAAACACAGCTGTGGTCATGAAGGAAAACCCCGGACTCGACGCAGCTACTCGCTTAGGTGTGCTTAAGAACTTGTGGCAAGAATGTGACTCGCCAACCAAACGGCTGATGAAAGAAAAAGCAGACGAGAAGTATAAACATGAAGTTGAAAGGGCAAAACGAGAGATGGAGTCACTTCAGCCCCTTCAAACTGACAAGCTGGCTTCCAATCGGTTAAATTGGGGACAAATACAAACGAAAGAGTGAATGTGCAGGAGAAGCGTCTTTGAAAACCCAGTGAAAAACAATGGCTCTTTTAGGAGCCACTCAGTTTCCACATATCGAGTAAGACCAAGACTGTTTACGTTACACCTACTGATAGGATTTTAATAAGAGGACAGCAATAATTCAACTTAGTGTCACTTAGGAAAGTTTCGTGTGTGGGCTTCCGCGCACATTTTAGCACCTCTTTTGTTTAGTGCAAACATCTCAAAGTGCCCAACCTCCGACAATACAAGAACACACAAAAAGGAGAGACCTTTAGGTCAAGCACCTTCTTGACCAGCAGTGACATTTGTTATGTTTGCAAAGGAACACACAGATACGGTCGTGAAGGACTTGACGCAGCTACTCGTTTAATTTAGGTGTGCTAAAAAGAACGCAAACGAAGGAGCGAGAGCGCAAGAGAAGCGGTTCTTTAAAAGCGAATTGGTGCAGGTTTTGTCAAGTACATAGTGACGCTCTTTTAAGAACCACCTACAAGACAGATTCTTTAGTAGCTAACAAGTCGGAAAAAGTCAATGAACAAAATCGAATATTTTCTTTAATAAATTTGCTGTGCTATTTCTCCGAACTCAACTTAAGTTCTTTTCAATTAGATGATTGGTTTCTTTGTCTTTTTCTTTTGTAGCTTTGTTACTTTGTCGGTCTTGAAGCAGCCGGTACAAAGCCAAAAAATACCATGTGCGATTTTTTTGATAAAGCTATTTTGTTGACAATTATTCAGAGTAATTGGCCCTCAGTTCTCTGCAGTTTGTTTGTTGTTTCATTTTGCGGTTCATCTAAAGAATTATAGATGAAAAGGTCAAAGTTCCAAATTAAAGAATAATTGCGATTCGACTGAAAGTTAAAAAATACTAAATTTCTGGCCTACAATCGACTCTCGATTAAATGCTTTATTGAGAAATAGGCGTTTAATAATGCACGCCGGAAGGTTGTTAACTGAAGGGAGGGCCATGCAAAGTATTTACCGGATATATAAATACTAAATAACTGTCCAATATTGTGACCAAGATTACAGGCCATCATCTGCAGCTTAAATCAGCGTTCAGCTTTTCTTATAAAGACAACATGAAGAACATGGGCTTTCAACTAATGTAAAAAAAATGTGTGTAACTAAAGAAAATTAAAAATCATGGGAAATATTGTCTAGAATGGCAGTGTTTGCTAACCGCGTTTGCTGACTTGAAATGTTTGTAAATGTTTTCCGGTGGGAAAATATTCCAGTTCGTACGAATCCAAAAGCCCCGCTGGACGCGAGAAATACCAGTGGGTTTAAATCACATCTGGAGGCGTATCCAGTTTTCTTATTTGATAATCAACGACGAGTGTCAGCAAAGGGATTTAAAGGAACATTTAGGTCCCGTCGTGCTCATTTATCGTCAGTCAGAGAGTGTTGCTGTCGTATCACTCGGCAATGTCGTCTGCAACAGGATCAACAGAAAATAAGAAAGAAAGAAAGCAATCAAATCGTAAGTATATCTATGAACACTTTTACTTACTTTTCGCAGACTAAAATCTCAGAACAGAACACAAGTGAGTGATATCCACCCCAAAGGTTAGCTAAGCCATGGACAAAGATGGGGAAAGGAAAATTGAAAGTGCACTTTCTATCCTTTTCCTTGCCTTTAAAGCTGACTGAATTTAACGGCCGGTTTTTTTGGCATTTTTCCAAGGTGTTAACCTGGAGAGTAGGAGAAGGAAGAAGACATTTTACACTGAAGAACATTTAGCCATGTTGGAGGACCTCTTCTGGGAAAACCGTTGTCCAAGTTGGAGAGAGAGGTCTGAAATTGCTCAGAAGTTAAACGTGGGAGAGGACTGCATCCTGGTATGATGAACATTAATTATCTATTTGTGTCAGTGTGTGTAGTACGTTAGCTTAGAAAGTTTGTATTTACTGCATTTACTTGTTACAGCGGCTTTAGGGACTTTAAGATTTAGGACACGACGGCTTTTAGAACGCTGTGACCGATTTTAGACTGGAACTAGAACGCCGTTCTTAGCAAAGAAAAAATAAAGTTAAGTTTTGCGACACGATGCACACAACGCCATCGCCGCGGTATTAAAAATAAAACAATTCTGAAACCCAAAAATTGGGCCAGGCGATTTTCCAGGTGGAAAAGAAGCTAAAAGCGGCATTTTTCTTAACTTGAAGACCCTCTGACTTTAAATGTTCGTGCACTACAAGTGGTCACAAACTTTTATTTATTTGCATTTATTAACGCTTATTATTCTTTGTTCGATGTTTGATATTTCTTGCTTTTATTACTTTCCCTCGAGCAACTTTTCTTGGTGTGTAAACTGAAGCTCTCAACACAGGGTCGCTCTGGTCGCTTGTCCAGATACATAAAATATAATGCAAGAATAAAATTGTCTCACAATTTTGCAGCGCCTTTGCCAGACAAGTGTGTTTCGGCAAAACATCGTCAGGTTTTTTTTTCTCGGTTAAAACACGGGTAAAATTTCCGAAGAGACGTTTTTGCACTGAAGGTCGCGTGTGATTGATAACTGGGCACAGGATGAGAAAACATGGCTTTTCTATTCTCGGTACTGATACCACATGGTTCTTTACCAACTAGAGCAAGTGCAGTCTTATTTTTTCACTCTTTTACCTAGTTTTCACCCGACCGCTTTTACTGTTTTCTCTAGGTGTGGTTTCAAAACCGCCGGGCGAGGTTAAGGAAAACTCTTAACAACCAACCCGCGTTCCCTGAAGCTCAGGCGACCCACATGTTTTTTGAAAAGTAAATGTTTAGGTCGAATTACCAAATCTTTTGGAAATACATTCATAGAACAGTATTAAACTTGAGAAGTTCATTGCATAAAGATATTTTTAATAAAGACATTGATGTTGTTTAACTTGGCTTCATTTGAGCATATGGTTTGAGAGAACACAATTTTTCTCGTTTCTCAGCTGCATTGCGATCGTACTCTAAAGAAAAGTATTCCCTGCTTATTTCAAGTTTCTCTTAGTCATACTGCTTCAAGTGAACTTTTAAGCGGCGCTGAGAGAGTGAGCAAATTCAATAATTCATTGGGATGTTCATGCATATAGTTCTTTCTCGAATTCAATAACCTGATTCACCCTTGATTGCTCTTAATTTAACTAATCCCCTTAATGGAAGAGAAACTCGCACAGGAAAAGTCACTCTTGTTGAGTGTTTGGGGAGGTATACATGGTATTGCTAGTATCAAAGGAATGAAGCTGGAACTCAAGAGAAACATTCTAATCAAACACACTTTATTTATTAATGCAATTTCCTCTGACCTAGAGTTGTGTTTCTCAATATTGTTTTCTTACATGGGCAATCGTTTACATAACTTGATGTAATAAACATCATACAATTAGGCGAAACTTATCACATGAAGGAAGGGGTTAGGGGAAGTGTTCTACAACACAGCTAAATTATAAAATTTATATCTCTTATGACAATACCTGAGAAAAATTTTACAAACATTTTACAAACGTTTTTTAGCTTTTCAAAAGCTAAGAATCCTACGAACATTCCCCCTTCACTCCTTTTCTTAACTACATATTCTCTACACCAAGTTTCAATAAAGTATAGTTTGGCACCATTTTCCTGAAGTGTTGGCGCAGATTGAAAAAAGACTTGAAAACTTAAGTTTAAAACAGAATAAAAATGTGATGGATCCTGACTTGAATGAATTTTGTAGTCCCATCCCTTCCTCAACAATAAATCCAGTTCACCAAACCCTGCAGAAATCAAATCAAATTCTCTTTTACACACACCCTGCTTAAAGTTAAGGCCAAGAAGACTGGAATCGTGTACTAAATCAATTAAACCTAATTTTAGCTTAATTTTAAACCCTTTGCTGTTGAACGACTTACCCAATTCCTCCCTTATTTTTGTACCTAATTGAAAACGCCTGGTATTTTTAGAATAGCAACTTACGGAAGGAGATGCCTCTAAACAATCTTTTACCGCAATGAATGTTGCATGCCGAATTTCTTTTTGCTTAACAATTAATTGTTTGCAAAGTGTCTTAGAGCATACTAGCGAGTTGCTACATTTCATGACATGACTACAGTCTACATTCAGCTCCAATCCATCTGTCGGGCAGAGGAGCCCTTTTTCATTCGCTTTACACAAAACCATAGTGCAAATAAAATTGGTCTTAAGTGACAGTATTTTTCTACTTTCGAAAATTGTTGAGATTAACTCACGGACGGAATAAAATTCACCACACGAAATCATAACACCCTCTGGAGTTATGGCACACATGTACGGTTTGCTTCCACCATCATCTACCTGTTGATCAATCTGGGTTTCAGATGTGGTGCTTGAGCGCTGCTGATCCCGGCCTCTTGTTGTGTTTCTTTTCTTCGCAGGTGGCTCAGGCATCACGTTTGCTAGGAGGTCGCCGACACCTCGTGTAAAATATTCTTTGCCGTCAAACAGGCGCATTTCCATTCTTATTGGGTCTGACTCGATCACTTGGGCTTGAAGGAAACATCCATTTTCATCTCGGTAGTAAATTATGTCACCGGAAACGGTTTTTGAAGGGTTAGGATTCTATGGAAGAATCAAAAGTAGATGACATTATGTAAGTAATGCAGTTACAGTCATTACACAGTAAGGTCACGCAGCTTAAACAAATAAAAAACTTGATGTGAAGAAGAGATATGTAAGTGAGAATGGTGTTGACTAACGAGAAAATACAAACCTGTCGAGAATAAAATGTTCTCCTCTTCCTTGGCAGCTCAGACGTAATTGCTCTGACTTGGGTTTTGGAAACCCAGCGATTCCACTTTGCCGGCCATCCTTTGTACTTTACGAGCGTTTCTTGGTCTGTAAATTCTAAAACTTCTGCACTATACCATGTACCATTTAGGTCCAAAGCCTCAACTTTTTCTCACTTTTTGTAAATCATTTTCTGATGAGTAAAACAGTGAAGAGAGGTTTTGGGCTTGCCAGTCGAGAACTGATGTAGATTTCAAATGACTGGAAAATTATACCGCATATATTCAGTTTATCCAGGGGAAACAAAGCAACTTAATTCGATTAATCAACTTCCGAAATCACACAGGGTTTTGTTTTGTTTTACGTCGGCTGGTGCGAGACCGACAAAGTAACAATGCGACGAGAATTCACATTGAAACATCGCAAAGGGTTTCCTTTTGTTTTGCGTCAACTAATGTGAGACCAACAAAGTAAGGCCCGTTCCAAACGCCGCTCCATTCATACGCCGAACCGAACTGATTAGTTAAGTGCGGCAGAAGAGGGGCGTTTGAATCAGTTTGGTTCGGCAGGTTAGGTTTGGAGCGGCAAACAGCATTAAATTCGGAAGGGTCTGTCGCACTATGCGACGTTGGAGCGGCATCGGATCCATACGGCGTTCTCCTCATGTGCCGAACCTAACGCATAAATTACTGTAATGTATTTTTCATATAACGGTACCCGTCATTGGCCCAAGATTGAGTGGCGTGACCAGTCATGCATGAAGCCCGAAGTCGTCGCTAAAAAATAGAGACAACAAAAACTGTCGCGTTTCGGAGTTTGATTTATGAGAAACGAGACTGCATGAGCGAGTTTCTTTAGCCCAAATTCATTTTTTGCTGTTTTTCCGTGATACTAGCCCAACTTACGAGATCTCCCTTTAACAGGTCTAATTTACCGGGAGAAAACCCCTCTAAACACTGAACACTGAACCTTACGATTGAATTTGCTTCCCTGGCGCGAAATTTGAATTTCACGATCAATGTATTTTACACTCAAACATCATTAATATTTGTTCTTGCAAAACCAGCTGACCTTATTCAGGCCTTGAAATTGAAATGTAAGGTAAAATTTTGTAGTTTTTGACTTCTTGAACGTAAATATTTATTGTAAATAGGATGCTTTTATCTTGTGTAGAAGAAAACATGGTGGTTGAAATGAGACAGAGACAAATGTTCACAAATCAAGTTTATTTTCTTGTTATTGACTGTAAATATCGTACATTTCTTATCAGAATTAAATACCTCATTGATTTTGCTACAACTTTTGTCTGCATTGTATGTCTGAGTAGTGCTTAGTTTTTGCTACAGAGAACTTTTTCTGAAGGCTCCTCAGATCACTCAATTATGGCCAGAAGCCCTTAGGGAAGAGGATACATGTCCCTACTATCTCCCTTAGGGGGTAAAGGGTTAATGTTCCTATAAGCTATTTAAAATGCTGCTAGCTTGGTTCCATAAATAAATAGGTGTACCCTTTATGCCAGGTCGGCAGTTTGTAATCTTGAACATATTAGAAGATGTATTAAGCATTCTTTGGAACCATATTGTAATCAATGGGTATAAAATAGTTGTTGAACGAAAGCCATTCAAACCGTTCTTCGACTTGCTTTATCATGCCTAGCAGTGCAGAGAAATCCAGGGAAGGAGTAAAGAGGTGGAATAAGGAGAATCCGGAAAGGTATAAACAACAGAGGAAACGATACAACAGAAAACACGCAAATGCTAACTACAAGCGGTTAAAAACTTGGCGATGAGAGAACCCTGATCTGCACAAAACAGAAACAATGGGAGAGACGGACGCAACGAAAACAAGTGACAGAGCAGCAGGATTCGTCATTAGCCGGCTTTGAGTACACTGATGAAATGGAGATTATTATGAATCAGTTAATGACAAACATGGACCATCATCAGCCTTTAAAGGTCATAAACTTCGACTGTGATGAGGCAATAGCTTCAGAACAGCAACAGCCAGAGAAGAAAAAATGGCAGAATGCTGAAGAACACACAAGAGAAAACATGAGGGAGCAATTCATTCAAGAGCTATCACCACTACTACCACCACCATCACATTCACCAACGCCACCACTACCACAACCTTCAGTTTAGCATCATCCTCCCACCCAACCTCCCTGCCAAAGGCACGAGCCAGGAGTAGGGGAGAAGAAACTCTTTAAACTGAAGCGCATGGAGCTCAGTTTTGCACAACACAGAAAACATGGCAACTACAAGAGTCAGGAGAGTGCTCAATGTACTTGGTGAGCACAGATTGATGAGCATAGATTGCAGAAGCTAAAGAAAGACCAACAGAATCCACTGCCAAGGCAACTATTTTACCCCGATGGTAGAACTGGAAACAAACCATGAGAAGGCAAGCTTATATCAGTATTTTGCATGCTGTATAAAACATGCCATTAATATTCTTTAATTTATTTGGAGTTGGTCGAGAGAGGAGACTCGGTGAACACCCCAAGCTGACAAACAATTTACAATAACAGAAGAAGGACAAATGGCACTTGAAAGGCAGACTTATGCACGCCTTCAGACAGAGACCGTTTACCACTACCCGAATTAAGTGTGCACTCAAGTGCTTTGCAAACAAGATTAACACAGCAAAACACCTAACTATTAAAGAGGTTGACATCAGGACGTTGAGGTGTTTTGTTTAAGCGACAATTTAATCAGTTAACCAGGAAGTCCATTCAGCGATTGTGACACTGACTTCAGCAATCCCAAACAAAGACCTCAACAGTTGTGTGACAGTTAACATCAAGTCACAACATTCCTTTATTGTGTGAGTTATGCTGCAAGTATAAAAGTCTGACTCTGTGAGATTCAGCCTTCGGAAAAACTGTGAACCGTTTTTGCCTTTCAACTGATTATGGCCCATGCACATAGGAGACATTCATGCAGCATGTGTAACTACTCATTCCTACTTCAGTAATAGGGAAAAGGCTGTAAACTGAAGATAGCAGCGACTTACACTAAGATTAATGTGCATTATCTTTTTTTCAAAAAAGTTTATAGAGAAAGTGGGTTGCGGGTGATATATACAAAGGAAGAACTGGACTTTCTCGAGGGCGAATTTGCCAAAAACAAGTAGCCAAGCAGAGAGATGCTAGAAGCGTATGGGCAACGCTTGGGCGTTGATGCGAAAGCGATGAACGTTTGAAGACATGAATTCTCATGATCATAGTCCAAAGCAGCTGTGAAATTAAAATTTCATAGGATTCTTTTTTTTTTCCTCTTTTGGACAAATCTGGTCTGGAGGGAAAGGGGTTAACTATATGAAGCACAACCCGTGAAACAAGCCCAGACCACACCGGGAACAACGTTCCCTACGTGTGTGTTAGAGCCTGCGTGAAAAAATAATCCAAGGTTGGACACTTACAAGCCATTCACTGATATGCATAAAGAGTGTTTCAAATGTCTCTGTCTCAAAGAATTTCTGTGATTATTTTAAAACAACGTTTTAGGTTGCTTTTTGTCTTTTTT
>CM042746.1:37378507-37399546 GCA_022496165.2 Catalaphyllia jardinei | reverse complement strand
AATAAAAACGTACCTTCCCTAAACGGATATTGTTTTGGTCTTTATGTGCAGCAATGACAAGTGTGCAAATAATGATTGAATTTCTCAAAGGGGAGAGGAGGGAGGCAAGGCATAAAAAAATGGCAATGCTTGGCAGTAGTTTAGATGTAAAGCATTTTCGTTGCTCACGTATACAGTAAGCATTTGAAAAACATAATGGTGTCATGATGCTCCAAGGTTTCTTCCCTGTGGGAACTGGGTATAATTATCTGTTCTCACATACCAATTCCTTTTTTTTCTACTCAATGCATCGATGCTGCTTGAAAAAAATTATATTTGAAATGCAAATATACCAGTACTGTAATACATTAACCAGAGACACAATAAGTTGAATATTGTAATATTTTATTTTCATGAAACAAATTAAAATTAAAAGTTCAAATTAAAGTTAAAGTTTCCTTTTCTTGACTTCTTTTGAGGAATCTGGGTTTTCCTGTCCAAAAGATAAGTAAAATGAATATAAACACACATGCCAGGAAAATAATGGTAAAGGGTAATGGCCCATTCAGGACTGTTATATCTGTAATTTTGATTGGTGAACATGTTTTGGCTCATTGTTGTCCTTGGGGAAAATTTTAATTCCACCTTTCCTGAATATGGTTTTGTATGAAATGAGTTTGAAACAAGGCAAAGATTACGTAAGATGAAGTGGAACCAAGCTGGCATTAATTTTTGAAAAAAAAATATTAAAACTTACCCTTGGACGAGTGAATTCCTCCCTCAAATCACCCTCTCTGAAAACCTCTAAAAGCTCTCTAAGTGGGACTTCATAGAAGTTTCTTCTCTGTGAAACAATAAAATTGAGCAGTTGAAACCTTTGAAATATATTCTGATAAAAGGTACAAATGTAATGCTTACACTAAAATGTTGTATGCCTGCACACAAAGTAAAAGGTGCTCTCTGACTTATTTGTACTATAATCCATTTTCCCTACCTTTTTACTTTTGGGGGCATAGTCTTTTATATCCTCCGGATAAAGGTGACGTATCACGTCAACTACAACCGGGGGATATATTAGGGAGCTGCCATCCCCAACACCATTTTCACGCTGAAAGCACAACAAAACAGCACATAAAAATAGAAAATCTACATAGGTAGAGTACAAGGACAACAATGAAATGATCAAATATAGCTTTTACAGTGCAACAGCACTTCGCTTTGGTTCAGGTAATTCTCAATTATTTGGGTGTATTTTTACAGCATTTTTCTAGGATACTAACAAAATAAAATTGACCCAACCTGTTGTGGGTAAAAAGTCATCATAGAAGTACCGGTAAATATGCTTATTGTGTGGACTGAATTGTGGTCTATCGCTTCTCTTGAAAGTCAGTTCGCCAGATGGCATTTCGCCCGGAAATAAGGGTTAAAGAACGACGAACATGCATCTACCATCCACACCTAACACCCAGAGAATGAATATGACATAAGCGATTGGCACTTCGACACAGAAACGCACGTGGAAATGCACTAAAAAATTTCACACCTTTCACATGCTATGCCTAACTGAAATGATGCTTACTTCCTCCTTACGTCATAAATTCCTAACTAGAACAGACATGAAGAACTCTAATAAAAGCTACTGGAGTGCTGGGAACAGCAAGAAAAGGGGAAAAACTTTACCTACCACCAAAAACGTATAGCGATCTGTAAATGAATACAATCTCCTGCTTCTTTCATCTTAGCAGATTGGTCTTTTCCTCCACGCTAGAAACAGTCATTATGATTGGCTTTTAGTGATCAATATATTTAACGTTAGTTAAAACAACCAAAAAATTGTTTCGTCAAGGCAAAGAAAGGTAAGCCATAGTACACACCCGAGACTTTTTGAGCCCTTCGAAAGTCCTTCTCCCTTCTAGTAAGTCGAGTAAGAGATCGTACTGGTTCTCTTCTGGTTTTTTATACAGGTCCAAAAAGTCACTTTGCGTGACCTTTTTCTCGCGACTTTCAGCGATCTTTTCGACCGAAGCGAAACATCTGTTTGACAACTTTGCAACCATTAGATAATGGGTCATTGAGTGCTAGTAATGAAAGAACAAAATTATATAAGAAAAAGGCAATCTACCAGAAAATTAAACGATTACTAATCATCGCAGTGGAGGATTACACTGGAACTAAAATTCATGAACAGATAAGCCTTTTTCGAGTATTTCTATGAGAGAGAGTAGTGGATAGGAACAACTTACTGGTTTCCATGCCTCGACTTTCGCCACATGGAATAGACAGGGCTTCCTTCAGTCGGAGGTTCGCTACTTTCATCGATTCCTGCCATTGCATACAACTGGCATCTTATTTCTTTCACACTCTCAATGAAGTTGAGTGGTCCGTGGCTTGGAGCTACTTTATTAACCTGGACATTTGGTGGTTTTGGCGCCAATTGTACAAAGCGACTAGAGTGAGGTTCTTGTATATAAGGCCCATAAGCAGGGAAACCAGAGTTAACGGCAAACATGTTGTAAGTCGGTCCATGAGTGTAAAGATTTGCGATGTACTGCGGATACGCTGCGGCTAAGTGATTGTTAGGGGGCGGAATGGGATAATTCACAGAGGCTGCGGATGGAACGGAGACAAATCGTTGCATTGGCATCGCGTCACCTACTGAGCCGAGTACATTCACGGGACTTGCAACACTACAGGTAGAACCGACATGCGTAGAAATGCTTGACGGTGCCGACGTGATGCTACTTGAGGCCGATGTACTAGTCAATGGCGACGAACGCAGCAAAAGGTCCATAAAGCTGGAGGGAGAGCTTTCGTTGGATTCAATGATTGATTGATGACGCTGTAGCTCTGTTTCCTCTATGTCCATATTATTTGCGTCTATCTAAAGAGTTGCGCCAGCTGCGAAAGAGTTGTTTAACTGAAGCAAGTGATCGATTATATGAGTCAGTTTAAGCAATAACTTGAATGTGCGTTTTGCTTTCTTATATAGCTTGCCTTCCGTGATTTATACTTAGCCGGATTTCGTGGTTTCACTACCGATTTCAACGGAAACTAATTTCGTGAAAACAGTTAGTAGCTAAGCGGCTTCCTATGACATTTCATGCAATGCACAAAGAGGAACACAACTGTTTCCAAGGCACGGACTGAAGAAACCGTAGAGGTTCTCCATATAATTTAAGTGTTTAGTAAAGGTTGAAATTTAGATCTACTTTCACGATTTGGATTTCGTGAAAATTCCTTCGCGTTTTTGATGTCGTGATTGAATTTTCCTACAGCAAAGCTTTTCCGGAAACCTGTCAACAAGGCGTTTTGGTGCAGAATTTTAGTGGTTTAACCTTTATTTTTTTTTTTCAACCCCAGTTGTCAGTTTTTGATTCGCATCTCATTGGCTATAACAGACTTTCAAGTGGCTAACATTAGTGGAGCTTTTCACCTTGAGAACTGGCTATCTCTGATTGGCTCTAATGGCCAATAATGGCCAATAATGAATAACAGCTTTTAGTGCCAATTAAAATGAAAAAGTGCCAATTACATTGAAATAGTGTTTATAATAATGAAAAGCCTTTTTTGTTTCAAAACATTTTAACATAATGCGAAAGCCGGCCTTTTGTCCCACCTTTGCCCCACCTTTGCCCCACCTTTGCATGAAAAAAAGCCATTTGACGTGATCTATACATTCAAAATGAAGCAGTTTCATTGGTTGCTATGCATAGCAGAGAATTGTGATTGGTCGAATGAGAATTGGTCATGGAATGAGAACTTACGGGGAAAGCAGAATTGAACTGCAAAATCTACAAATCTTGAAGAAAGTGCTCAAATAGTCAAGTCAGTTTTTGTCATTGGAGCAGTCCTGTAAGCTGAAAAGCTTGGACGTTGCCTTGAAAATTGCAGGAGTTGAAAAAATAGTCTTGGAAAACTTGTGGTTGCGGTCAACCTAGAGGCCATTTGATTTGAGTTTTGAATGAAAGGAGCATAGATGATGGTGGAGATTTTTGTCTTCTGTGGTTGGTGATTCTCAAGTCAGCTTGATATAGTGTCAGAGACACATTTTAGCTGCGATACTCTTCACCATGAGCCGTGGTTAGCTATACTTAGCTTACTGCTGTGGTCTGAAAAGGAACATTCTCATCAGAAAGCAAGGTTATGTATTTTATTTTACCAATTTTAAGAAGTGATGTTTCGATGCTTCATTCCTGACATCAATCATTGAGTCAACCGTGCATTTGACACTGGGAAAAGTAAAATTTTTTTAATAAATTAATCTCAGAAACATTTTGTTTATTGGGTTTGTTTAATTGCAAGATAACGGAGTGGTTCTCAGCTTACCAAGACCAAGTTTGTGCGTGGTTTAGTCGCGCTCAACTGCTGACCTTTTGATGATGATCCCAATGATTAATTGCATTACAGCGATTCATACGGGGGATGTGTGGGAGCTGTGAAACCAATGCTATGAGTGATCTCATCGCAATGAAGCCCCTTCTCACCGGCAATAAATAAACATCAGCAACTTTTTGAGCTTCTTCTAGAGTCATGAAATATGTCTTATGATCGATATTCATGGCTAAAAGCATGTCTAATTGATGGATCTTCTGCTTTTTGTAAATTTGATATACAGTCCCTTCCCAACAGAAACTGATATAATTAAGTGTAAAAGTCGGCAACAAAGGCGCAATATTCGCTGTGGAATTTATTATCAAACTGGCTTTTTGTGTCTAGCTCAGCGAACTGAGTGCTAATCAGTCAAGTAAACTTTAATGACAATCCAGTCCATGAGGCTAGAAGTGCAACCGGCGATTCTATGAGGAAAACAGAATTAAATTAAGGACAAATAATTTTAAGAGTTCAAAGGCTAAATTGCTATGTTCCCTGCTCAACAGAATGTTGTGAACTACCAAACAGACAATCAGCCCAAAATACCGCAGATGCAATAATAATTTACAAAAGACATAGTCCTTATCCGTGTTCACAACGCCACAAAAACGTATATGTGTTTTGTCAATAAGGACAAACAATATGAGAGTAACACCATCTGTTTTCCCACATGGAAAATCCAGCAGAAAAGTATGTTTATTTTATAAACCAAAACAAACGCAAAAAATAGAAAAAAAGCGTTAAAAGCAGAATTATTAAACATGTCAAATCAGTGGTGCTTAAAAAAATATTTTAGGTGTTCAATTGCTTAGACTAGCTATTCTGCCTGTTAGTTTTCCAAAAACTTGAGATGAATTAAAGGGCCAAGCTGATTTCAGCACATCCTTTGTCCATGCTTCGGGCATTCAACTCTTGCACAGCAAGAAAACTATCATAATGTTGAGTGTGTTGGATGTTGCTCTCTTTGCCATGGCAGATCCTACATTATTCCATGGAAGGCCAGATTCCTTCTAAGTGTCAGACCCACTCTTTTATAATGGTTTATAGTATGATTTTCTTCTTTGTTGCCAAGTATTAAAGTGTTCAGTCGTAATGACAGGACTGTTGGATTAGCAAGGTTAAAAAATAAAGAAATGCCTAGACTTCTGTTAGACACATGGCAGGGTTGCACTGTATTTTCATCTGTATTCTAGTAACTTTTGAGCTACAAAAAGAGCAAAACAACTTCACTTTCCCAGATATGCTGGGGCCATCTGGTACTTGCTGTCTTTTGTCGGCTTTGGTTCTGAATCCGCTTTTGGTCGAAATATAAAAATAACCAAATATCATGAAGGTTAGTAGGTGCCGCAGTAGATGTAAAGTTTCACAAATGTTCGTAATTAATAAATGACCTGTGGTTAAACTTACACTGCTCTCAGTGTTTTCTTCCCCAAGTAAATCTGGTTCAAAGCTATTGGAAGTCGTTTCTTGATCTCTGAATGAATGAATGAATGAATGAATACCTTTATTTAAGTGTCAGACTAAAATAGCAGTAGATAACCACTAAATGGGGACACTATAAAATAAATTGAAAATGACTAAATCTATATATTATTTAAAAAAAAGTTATAATGCTAATTGAGCTTGAAATGCTAAGATTGGTTAACATGCTAAAATATTTACAATACGTACAAGATAAAATTTATAACTATTGGATCGTTAAAAACTTTTTCACATTAAGTACTGCATAAAATACAGTTGGTACAGTGATTATCGGTCAGTAAAGTATTTAGATCAATCTTACGGATATTTATCTTGAAAGATGATAATGTTGGCAGAATGTGTTACCACGGCTGGTGCCACCATTCTTGTTAATTTCAACCTTGAACCAGATATCTTTATTGACGAAGGGAGCTTTTTGTCAATTACCACAGAACAACCAGATACATCAGTCAATATTTACGCTCTCAGCGAAAATCATGTTTGAGTGAACAATTTCTTGAACGCCGTAAGCAACCTTGGAACTTTGAGAGTAAAGGTCGAAAACTCTACATAATCGCCGTTTTGACTTTTCTAAGTCAACATCATAGTTTTGATCAAGAGAGGGTTTATTTTTCCAAAGTAAACAGGGGAGCGCACGCGAACTGAACTTATGACCGCGGAGTATATTTATCTTGATACAAAGCAGCAGTTACAAAACTTGTTGTGTGTGGCAATGCAACTTTGCTGTTGAACATTTTATTTGCTGATCTTTTCTTACATTTCGTTTCTTGCCTTTAGTCTAACATTCTCTGCGTAAAATCTTTTCGACTGATGGAGCAACTAAGGCAAGCAAATAATCGAGCGCGATGAGCATCATAGGACATGGCAATTGGCCAGTTTTAGACAGTTGACATGACAACGGGACAAAAATTGCAGTGCTCTTGCTCGCAAAGTTCGCTTGATCAAAACAACAGCTGTATTTACTGAGAACAGTCCAGAGAATTATGTAAATCACTTACGCGTGGGGCTAAACATGGCTGCATGGAGGAAAATTATAAAACTTGCTGAACAATAAAAATCAAGGATTTTGAATTGAACATTCTTTATTGAGTAAAGAAAGAAAAAGTCATGAAATACATATTTTGGGAGGAACAGATAACATGAAACATGACACTGCTGCGAATAAAACTTGCTGGCGGCTTTGAATCAAACACACAATCGGCTTCAAAAAGAAAAGAATCCCCAATTAAATCTCTCCTTAAAGCTCCTCGAAGGCATCTAATTAAAAAGTTATGGTCAAAGGAAAAGTTCAAATCCATTAAGTGATCTGGGCATTCACCATGCATCGGAACGTGTTCATGCATAAATTAACTATGGCTGCCGCTCTACGAAAAAATCTAATTTTGGCGTTCTGTGACCAAAACAACTTGCTCAACATCTCTTTTTAAAGCTCTCGATATGATCTGTATTCAAAAATACAAAAGCGTAAGGTTATAAAATTTGAAAATACGTTGCAAAGAAGCCAAATCTATAAAATCTCTGCGGTGCTTACTTCATAATCATTCTCACGTTGCGAACAAAAGGATATGTTCACAAGTCAGTATGCCCATGGTCCCTTAATTGCAGTATTGTTCCAGTGTTTTGAAGTCTCTTTGAGGTCTCCTTCCAAAATATCTCACCTTTTTCAAACCGAATAAAATTATTCGGGATGCTTTCGGGTGCTACCGAAAGCAATGCCCAAAGGAATAAACCAAGCCTTCAAGCTACAACATCCAGCGGGATAAGCCATTTCAGAAAGACACATTTAAAGCGGCGTGAAGTTGTAATGGTTAAGTTAAACTGAACTATTTTATTTCATCTTGTTCATCACACCTTGAACTGGCAATGGGTCAATAGGGATTGACTTGATTGACTGGTTGTAACCCCACCCACAACCAACGGCATTGCATCATATAAACTGGTGCAACACATGTTTCATTAGTGGTTTTGTTTCTAGAACATACGCTAGTAGACATGCAGAGCCATCACCTTCCAAGAATTGTCAGGCCTGTCATCATTTACCCTCATTCTGCGACAACCTCTCCAGCCCATTTCATCCAACGCTTGTACAAATCTACCACGTTATTCCAACCATTCCTTCGAGGATATCTAGTTTTAAAAGGATGATTTCCAAAGACATGTAAAGAGAAAAACAGAGTTTACCACTGAAACCTACTTTTCTATATTTACTCCCACTCTTTCCAGCTTCAATAATTTTATAAGCCACCTTGTAGCGTATGTCCTTGATGTCGTCCTGAATAGTTTAATTTAGAATACTGAGTCATGTCTTGGCTGGAAAGCCTTCACCCGGCCGCTCTGAAATGTACGTGAACCAACTTAAATCCGGCTTAAATCATCGTTTATCTACCTGTTTTACCGTTTACCCCATCACCCCCACCCCACCACCTCTATCCTCACCCCAATATTATGACAGCGATATGAGATTGTGCAATATCGGTTTGGTGTACAAACCTATGTGAAAGTGAGTTTTCTTCCTTTGGTGACACATTGGGCTATCTGAAATGAATTAAGATTTTAGCAATCCCAGTTAGTTCTCCTCTGGGTATCCTGGACTAGACCAGTTGTCCTGCTGTGCTGACATGTATGCTTGGCAGTGAATAAAAATATTCTTAATTTTCTTTAATTACTTTACCTTTGAAGCAAAGACTCAACAGCTGCTGTTGTCTTTCTGCTGAGGGGCTGGTTCCTCTGTCTGAGCCCACGAATCAACCTCGATATCGCAGATCATAAGAAGCTTTCTATTTAACAATGAAACACATACAATATAATCATCATCATCATTATATAATTTCATATAGCATATGCTTCTGACTGACCATTTAAAAGTTAGGACTGACTAAACCTAATATTAAGAATCATTTATCAATTACTACATCTGAACATTTATTGTTTTAGTTGTTTTGTCGTACTGTTCAACAGCTACTCTTAGCATCCAAAACTTCGTATGCCAACTTCATGTAACACATTCTCGAAAAAAACGAGCATTTCTTGTTAAAATAGTTGGCTTTGGCAGTGGATTCCGTTAGTCTTTTTTTTAGCTTCTGCAATCTATCAAAGTCTGGATTTGTTTTTTTTAGTTTTTGTTCATAACCGAACATTTGATCGGTATAATCATATGGTATTAGTTAAATTACGAACTAAACCAATTTTGAAGCATTCCAGTATCCCGTTTCAAGTTGTAATAGGGTGTCCTCCATGTTTCCAACAGTTTAAAACACAATTTAATCTACCTCATACAATCAAAGAAGACATGTCCATTTCCACTTCCTGATTTGCTGTCATAGTGCAAAAATGCTTTTTTTGAGAAGTCTACAACCTACGGCAGTCCATAATAAAAGAAGTACAAATGAACATTATTAACAGTATTGTAATTGTTCAAGGAATATACCATTTATATTTGAGATAAGACGGGATAGACTTCTAAATATCTATACTTATGGCATTCAAGCGCTCTCTTTTGCTGAAAAATTGAAATTAATGGCCTCTAACGATCGCCCCTGTCCCACCCTCTCCTTCAATTTGTGAATTTGTCCCTTTATATGAAAAGAATACTGAAATAAGCACTCCAACAGAAAAGTTCTAAAAGTTTAAGTCCCTTTAAATTTTTTCCAAGGTGATGCTCATGAATTTAATTCTTTTATTTCACATCAGAACTTTACCTGAGATGGTAATGTGTGAAAAAATCGCCCTCTTTGAAGAAAAAAACTTTTCCCATGCCCTAACCTGAGAAAATTCACTATGTTGCTGTGAAATTTTTTGTTGCAAAATATACTAAGACCGATTTACCCCTAAGGTCCAGTGATTGAGCGGGTTGACAGCAACAAGCAGAATGTCATGTTGAGTGACTTTGGTCTGTAATTGGAAACAGAATAAATAGTGGCATTAAATCGTTAAATGTTTCTGAGCGAAGTGATTTATGTTCCACAACTTTTGTTGAGGAAAATAACTGATCAATCATGGCATGTGACATTACTTCTCAATGAACCTGTGGCTCGGTCAGTACTGCAAGGTATGGAATTCAAAATTTATTCCCTGGTAGGTTGTTGCACATATTAGAAAAAAAAACATATCAACTGTGTTACTTATGTTCTTGACCCAGCTCCAACATTTGAGCTGCACAAGAGTCGTCTTCTGTACTTTGTTGATCACAAAGCTTGGGATGGCATGTATGTTGACATCGTGTCGAAAGCCCAAAAAGAGTAGACTTACTTGCAGGAATTTATTTCATTTAACTGACCGTCATATGGTGTGAATTTGAATTATATAATTTTCTTTCGGAGGGGCTCTAAATGTTAGGTGATCTTAAATATATACAAGACAAGAGAAGCTAGACAATCTTACAAGTTTGTAAGTAAGAATCTTTTCCATTTCACAAACTTACCCATTCGTGATCTGAGGATATAATTTCGAGGCTTACATTCATTACCTATGTACAAGAAAAAAGTATTCAAAGAGACTGAATCAACAATGTCTGAAACATTTTCAGGGATAATGGCCCATAACTGCTGGAAATCTACTAGGTGTGAATCAGGTATCACCGCTCAATATGAAGCAACCCACACTAACCATTAATCTGACTAATATTCTGAACAAAACAAAGCGAGTTTATCTCGTTAACCAAAAAATTACTTTACCACATACCTCGTCGTTAAGCCAACCAACAGAAAACGTCTTGCTGATATGTGCATTCATCAGTTGTCGGTCCTCAGTATCCATGCAAGGTTCGATCGTTTTAAAATCACCAATGGCAACCTTGCCATTTGCATTGTGCAAATAACCTTATTCAGGTCCCTTTGGTGATTAAAATCCCACAAGCTCTCGACCTGTATTGAAAAACCCCCACAAAAATCAGTATGATTATTCTGTCACATTTCTGAAGTGTTGAAAAAAATCGAAATGGCACCCTTTATTAATTACCTTAAGTAATGGTGCCATTTTTTAACATGTTCTGTGTACTTTAATCGTACTTCTTTTTCACCCATCACTGAGTACCCTTTTTCTTTTATTGTTAGCTTTAGGTTTCTGGCAAAAACCTGCCTATTTTCTATCGTTTCTGTCGTCCAACTTTTTTTGATTGCATAGATATCGTTTCCTCTGGGATAGAGGAACTGGACATCTATGGTCTCAGCTCTCTCGGTTACTACATGGGTGTAGTATCTCAACTTTAAATAGGCAACAGCTACCCATTGTGGTGCCATTTCAGACTGTTGCAAAGCAAAAAGTAACAAAAATGGTTATATCAATGATCATTATTTTTAATTCAAGAAGTCTACTCAGCACCTTGTATTATTGCTGGCAGAAGCTTTTATTAACATACTTGCTTGCTAATGGACATTTATTTTTTTGATATCCTGTAAATCTTGCGGTATGTCCAGCTTGTAGTCTCCAAATTGCTAATTTAGACCTGCCTTATCAGAACGTGTATGTATGTACGTATGCTAAGATGATCTCTAAATTGAATGTGAACTTATCAAACAACTGGAAATTTTTATCCGAAGGAATTTTAGTCAGAATTGTACTAATACAAATTTGAATATCTTGAGTGAATCTTCAAAATCCACTTGTTATTGATGCCATTACGAAATGTTTTAAACATGACGCTATTAAAAAAAATGATTAACTTTGCTCCTCATTCCCATCTTCCTCTTTGCTTTGGCTAGTGGCACTCTGATGTAAAACGAAAAACAGCATGTGAGATCTTATATATTATACAAGGTAGAGGCCTATGATGACACCAAGTTTAGTAATGTAGAATAATTAACCCATTGACGCAAGATCAGGTTTCAAGATGTCGTTTATTTAGAGTCGAATGAATGAAGAGCCAAAATATTCAAAAATATTAACAAAAAGACCTCAACTTGATATGTAAAACTAATAAGAAAGCAAGAAATTATAATATTTCTTTACCGCGCGACAAAATGTCCAGCGAAAGCCGAGAAAATTGAATATGCAAAAATGATTTAATTATTGACTTCAGACGACAAAACGAAACCAAATACAACAGAATTTCCTTCCTTTATACTATTTGGGCTGACATTTGAGAAAAAAAACAGAAAATAAAAGCAAAGAACTCATCAACAAATCAATCCGAAAACAAGAAATCGAATGATTTCTTCGCAGCGCAAAGAAATTTCATTACGGCCGAAGAGAAATAAAATTTGTAAATCAAAAAGACGAAAAAAATCAAGCCAGTTATTTTGAGATCAATCGTATTTCAACTGTGTTAAATTAGTGCCCATTGAATTCTTTCCTCATTTGTTTTGTAGTAGCTGAATAAGACTCCAAAACATATTTGAACAAAGCGATTTACAAAATAAACAAACCGCCTCATGGTCGCCGTAAATTAAATATGCAGAAATCCAGCGTGAAAGTTGCTGTTCGCTTTTAAAACCTAAAATTCGCAGATACATGGGACCAAATCAAAGAAATGCAAAAGGCAGTTCAACAACAATACATTTTCATTCAAGCTGAGGCGAAGAAACCTATTTAAAAGGAAAAAAACTTCCAAATTCGTAAACGTGCCTTCGATCATGAGCACATGTTCAAATTAATTCTTCACGCTAAAGTGCGAGCTTGAGTTTTTACCGACGGCTTTTGCTGTCATTTTAACGCCCGTGGCTTTACCAATCGTTCTAAAAGTTGAATTCAACTTCGAAGTAATAATGTACATTACCATTTTTGTTTCTCAAATCCGAAAAGCTGCTTTAGATATGTGATCTGTTGTCAGAACTTACTTGAAAGCGCTCTAATCTTCATGTTTCACGGCGATAGTAGGAAGAAAAACTTCTTCACCAGAAAGGTTTGAGGACTTTGTACTCTGTGATTTTCCATTCTGAGGCCACCTAAACATTGATTTGTATTTTTCCTTTCTATTTTGAAAACCAAAGCAGTAATTTCTCCATGTTAAGAATGAAAACAAGACCTTTGAAGTTTAACATTTGGCCCGCAACGCGCCATGATTTACTGCACTTTTCGAGCGCACGATTTTAAGAAGAAAAACTGTCTTTCTAGGACCCCTAAAGTCCTCTAAAAATATGCTCAGAAGGTCCATTCTGATTGGTTTATTTGTCCTAAAGAACAATAGAACAATAAGAGAACCAAAGAGTCTTCAGGGAGGGTAGGAAAGCCAATTGTCCCCACATGCATTTTTTCGGGCGGTTACGGGCGGCACAGGGAAATGGAGAGGTTTTTCGCATGGGCGGTTACGGGCGGCACAGGCGTCAATGGGTTAAAGATGCTAGTGGAAAACCCTCCTAAGTGACTTTTGAGGTCAGAAAAAAGGCATATGGCCTTCAATTTACTTACTTAACAATGCCTTGTTTTTTTCGACAATTTGCTTTTCGTTTTCGAGAAAATCAAAGCCAAAATTTCGGAGAGTGATGAATGGTGTGCAATGAAGCGAAACAAAAGGAAATGTTCACATAAATTTGTCACTAATCAATAAGGTCGTGTTGCGTGGCGCAAGTGATTAGGGACTTTAAGATACGAGGCCGCGGTGGTTTCTAGAACGTCGTAACCGAGGAAAGCCTGGTCCGAGAGCGGCGTTATAAGCGCGGGAAAAATGAAGTTAAGAGCTGCAATGCGACGAAGAACAACAACTTGAGACACAGCAGGTTTCGTCCAAACTAAACGCCGGCATGAGCTCGTTTAAAGCAGTTCAAGAAATGCTGCTTTTCTGTTTAGAAGAGGAAAGTATCAATGATGAAGAATTTGTGGTACTCTACGAGGAGTATACGCCATAAAATCTTCCATTTCCTCACTGTCAATATGACACGTTTTCCCTGTTGAACAAGGATCCTGCAGAGTGTAAAGCAGATTTCCGAGTGGAAAAGGCAGATATTCCATTGCTCATTGATGCTTTAAGAATGCCTCCAGAATTTTTGTGGGAATGGCACAGTTTGCGATGCAACAGAGGGCCTGTGTATACTGCTGAAGTGGTTTGCTTATCCATGTCGTTATTCGGACATGATACCAATTTTCGGTAGATCAGTTCCAGATGTCTACGCCACAGCAATTTACAATAAAGGAGCCGCCCTTGAAAATTGCTTCGGGTTTATAGACGGAACAGTGCGCCCCATCAGCCGACCTATCATAAACCAGAGAGCCGTGTATAACTGACGCAAACGCGTTCACGCACTAAAATTCCAGTCTGTGGCACTTCCCAATGGTTTAATTGGTCATCTCTATGGTGCTGTGGGTAAGCAAAATTCATGTTACATGCACTACTATTTTTTACAGTTCTCAAACGTTTCGATTCTTACTTTTCTACAATTTTGTTTTTATATATTCAGAAGGAAGAATGCACGATGCTAGGATGTTGGCCTTGTCAAATCTCTACGATGAACTGGAGAATTTTGCCTTTTCCCCAACCGGAACAGAATTGTGTCTTTATGGCGATCCTGCTTATCCGGCAAGAGTTCATCTCCAAGCACCATTTTGCATTGGAATTTTGACCAGAGATATGCAGATTTTTAATGATTCAATGAGTGCCGTCCGTGTTTCTGCGGAATCGTTATTTTCTGATATCATTAATTATTTCAAATTCCTGGACTTCAAGAAGGACTTAAAGATAGGACTAAGCCAGGTTGGGAAGATGTACATTGTTTGCGCACTACTTAGAAATGCCCTAACCTGCCTATATTCCAACTCTACAGCTGAATACTTTGACCTTGTACCCCCCCATGTTGGATCACTATTTCAGTTAAGTTTCTAATAGGGACAAAGGAAGTGTCCCTTACTCATGGAAAGGGAGGCATCTGGAAAAATAGAGCCACTGTAAAAGTTTCATACCCTTGTGTGTGATGATAGGGTCCAAAATGGTTGGAAGGTTCCTGAAGAACAGGGGTTAGGGAAATTTGAACCAGATGGGAAGTATAAGTTATAACTAAGTTATCCCATTTACCTGTTTACTGCCTCCTTCCCATGAATAATAAATGCTCTACAGAAAAACAATTAGGTCTAATACAACAACAACAAACTTTATCATAAAATCTACACTTGCAGAGACCAGAAATAAAGGGGAAAACGCCCCAGTTTATATTTCAGAAAGTCAGTTTGTTACATCCCCATAAAGAGGGAAGTAATAAATTTGGTACATGTAGTTGAGTACAGTAAGTTATCACCTCCCCCGCCCCACTTCATAAATAATGAATACACTTCAGAAGAACAATTTTCAATCTAGGAGATCAACTCTAACACAACAACAGGGGTTAAAATTAATGCCATGTAATGGTTTAAGTCTTAAGTCCAAGTTTAATTGACTTGGAAGAAGAAAGACATGGGAAAAGGTTTTGTTACATCATTGCCAAAAACAGAAAGTAATGTGATAAATTAGGAGGATCAGAGTACAGTAATTTACCCCTCAACCCAGAGTAACTGAAATGACTTTGCTTAATATCAAAACAAGCTTTGCAAAGTTGGTAACAGCTATGGTCATAAAAATGGTTCCTGTCTGCCTAATTTCAGGAGTTCAAAATCTGAAACAGAGCAGCAGAAAAACACTAATGGTAATTAAAATAATCTACACCACCTTCCAAGGGAACACAAGAGAACTTAAGAATGCATTGAACAGTAGAAGACCAGGGGTGCATGGATAAAATCCCTAAGGTGACTTAAAAGAAAATTTGAGATGCAAGCAGCATAAAATAGTTCCTAGGATTTTTACCCCCTCACCCCTCGTACACTGGGTTTGGGTTATTTTCTAAGCAAAAAGAAATGGCATAGAATATGCTTGAATGACCATGAAATTACTTTCAGGATCTCAATCAAAATGCATTTCAAAACCTTGTCAGAAAATCAACTGAAAGTCACTTAGGGATTTATTTTGCACATTGTTGATAAGCAATTATTTATTTACGATACGCTCCATAATGTCCAATAACGCCTTTGTTTGCTGCTGCTGTTGTTGCATCATGAGCAGTGTTTGTTGACTCTGTTGTTGCTGTTGCTGCAACACTACCTTTAGAAGCTGACTCTGCTGCTCTTGAAACTGCTTTTGTGTATTTGCAGAAACTTCCATTTGTTTCTTCTCAAACTCCTGTTGATCTCTCTGCTGCTTCAACTCCTCCGGTTTAAGCTCGTAGTTAATGTCAGCTCTTTGTGATAGATAAGAAATTGCACTGCTGCCACTACGTCGTGGTCACTTACTTTGATTGTCCTCCAGCCCATCTGATTGCCTTTTTTGAGTGTCTTTCAATTTTTCCATTGCTTTTAACCTGATATCTTCAGCTTTTGGTCTATCACTCTCTATTTTTCAGTTCTTCTGCCGACCGGTTTCCTGTTGCTCTGCCTCTGCACTTTCTTCCAGGGCAATTATTTGCTCTAACAGGTTTTCCAACTTTGTTGGCTCATCAGGTGCAATACCAATTGCCTTTTTTTCAGCTCTAAGTTTCTTTTTATGCCTGTTTTGTAATATTCCAACATGACCTCTAACAGATCGCTTGTCAACATTAAATGCCAGACAGGAACAATTATTCAGTGTTGTAGCCACTTTATCCCAAATTGTACTTCGTTGTGGTGAGCCTTTTTTTGTAGTTAATGGATTAAGATTAAGAACTTCACGGCATAGTATCAAATCGTGATCTTTGGTCCAAAACATTACTGAACTAAAATAAAAAATGTGAATAAGTGAATGTATACACCGGCAGACTGTGTCTGTTCACTGTACATCAAATCTTGAATTTCAAGTTTACAGTGTCCCCATTTGAAACAAGGTTAACTCAGTCTCGGCTAAAATGTTTTTACTTTATTAAAGGTGACCTCTGCGTGTTTCCTGGGAAGCTTACAAACGTGCTTTATTTCCAAACACATTCGAAAAATTACTGTATGTATGTGCAGGGGAAATAAAGTATGATTATGTTCATTGCAAAATGGATGGAAAAGACAAAATCCGACTCTCTAATTCCTCCCGACCAATCTCTAAAGTGTTAAAATTTTATCTGCAGAATCTTATAATTACGTCGCTTCAACCGGAATGTAAATCAGTTTCAAAAACTATTTAGGGACATCGGATCTCATCGCAACAAATTTGCCCAAACCTAAAGCTTAAATCAAACAAACAAAAGACTGGGGCGACCATGTGCGAGTGAAGACGTACGTGTTTCCCTCCCGTGCAGTTCTTGAACGAAATTTCAACATTTTGTGTCCATGTGCTCAGTCTATGGCGCAATGCTATAAACGCAAAGGAAGATTAAGTTTTGATAGCGATATTTCCTCTCCTGAAGGAAAAAAGATCTGCGAGAGTCCACATTCTGACCCAAATATAAACACAACAAGTGACGAAAGCGAAGACGACCAAGTGTTGGAAGCGCTGAATATGACAGAAAGGATTGCCTCACAACTAGAAATGATCTGTCAAACGCTTGCAAGTGTCGAAAATAGATTACAGAGGCTCAAAGGTATATTTGAACGTTTCTCTGTTTTGGAGAGGTCCATTAACAGCCTTCAAACTGGTCTGAGCACGCTGAGCGAGAAGTCCAGAATAATAGAAGAGAAGACGAATTGTATTGAAAATGCAATGGAGTTTGCAAACGCAGAAATTGAGGGGCTAAAGAAGAAAGACAAGGAGAATGAAGACAAAATGAAAGAGCTTGAAGATAAATTGCTGTACCAAGAGGTGTGCAATAGAAGAGAAAATTTGCGCTTCTTTGGAATTCCCGAATCTACTACTGGTGCCGAGCGCGAGAATACATTTGAAGTGATGCGTAAATTTCTCAAAACAGACCTGGATTTAGAAAATGCAGAGAACATTGAATTTCAGAGAGCTCATTGAATTGGTAGGAAGAAGATGGGAGAGGCCAGGCCAGTTATCGTTAGTTTCTTGCGGTTTCCAGAACGTGAACGTTAGAAAAGCACATGAGCTGGAGAGCGATACTGATGTAAAGGTCTACTCGGACCTCCCCAAGGAAATCAGTGAAAGAAGAAAAAGGCAATGGCCAAGGCTAAAGAAAGCAAGGGAAACCTGAGCAAACCTGAGCCTGACAAATTGTTTATTGACGGCCAGCTTTGTTCCTCTGTAGATTGAACTTTTAGATTTTTTTAGGAACAATTTTTTCTACAGATTGAACAATTTTATTTGTATTTGATTTTGGTGTTGTTTTCTGTAACGGGGGGATTGCATAAGACAATTTAGATCCAAATAATTGTTCCAATCACTGAGGCAGCTATAGGTGTTAATTACTCAGCTGCCATTTCAATTCTTTTTGTGTAAGATATTGTTGGGTAATGTTCTGTATTTGTTGCTTCTTTTGTTTATTATGTTGTGTAGAAACCTTGTGGCCTCCGTTGTTAACATGTATTAATTTATGTGCAGTGGCAATGCGAGATACTTGCATACATAGCTAGTTTTAATTTGTCCCATTCGAGAAGGAGTATATAAATGTTAAATTACTATCTCTTAATGTTCAAGGGATTCGTTCTTCAACAAAGAGAAAAGCTCTTGTTACCTGGCTTAATGAGCGAAAGTATGATATCATTTTCCTTCAAGAAACCTACAGCACCATAGAAGTTGAAGATATCTGGAAGATGCAATGGCAAGGTAAGCTTCATTTTGCACATGGTTCTAATCACAGTTGGGGGGTGATGATTTTAGTGAGAAGTGACCTTGATTTTAGTCTAAAATCCATTAATTTGGATAGTGAGGGCCGCTCAATTATAAGTACAAGGCTCGTTGTTCTTGTTTGTTAATATTTATGCCCCCAATAAGGTTCAAGACCAATGCCATTTCTTTGAAAATTTAAATAAAAACATTGAAGATTTCGTCGTAAACAAAGAACATAGGATAATTGTGGGTGGAGATTTCAATGTTACACTGGACTCTGACCTTGATTGTTCCGGTGGAAAACCTTTTAAAAAAGAGTCTGTCAAACAAATACAAGACTTATGTCTCGATTTTGATTTAGTGGACATTTGGCGAATTCGAAATCAGGAATCTAAACGTTTTACATGGAGGCAAAAAAATCCTTTCATTCAGAGAAGACTTGACTATTGGCTAATCAGTTATACTTCCCAGGATGATATTGAAAAATCGGATATTATTCCTTCAATCAACTCTGACCACTCAGCTATTTTTCTTCATCTTAACAGTTTAGACAAACCGGAATACGGCCCCTCTTTTTGGAAATTTAATGCCAGTCTTACCGATGATGACGACTTTGTTAAATTGATAAATGAAAGTGTGCCTACGTGGTTAAAGGAATTCGATGAAGTCAGAGACAAAAGACTGTTATGGGATTTAATCAAGTATAGGATTAGACAAGCTTCAATAAAGTGTAGTAAAGAAAAAGCGCTCAAGAAAAGAAAAAATATTTCTGATCTCGAGACCTCTCCAAGGATTTGCGAAGAAAAATGCAACGAGTCACCAACCTTTGAGAATAAGGAGAGGCTTGAAATGTTGAAAATGGAATATGATTCTATTTATGAACAGATAGCAAAAGGAGCCATTATCCGATCAAAAGCCACTTGGTACGAGAAAGGCGAAAAAAGCAATAAGTATTTTCTAAACCTGGAAACGCACAAAAAAGCTAAAAGTTCTGTTCGAAAAGTCTTTAACGATGAAGGTGTGCAAATCACAGATCCTAAAAAAATTTTGCAGGAGATTCAAAATTACTTTTCCAATCTTTGTAAACGTGACCCTCTCAGACCATCAGAAGATATGTTAAACTCTTTTTTGAATAATTCTAAAATACTGAAACTCGCTAATAATGAGGCTCGAATTTGTGAGGGAAAATTAACAGTTGACGAGTGTTACAAGAGTCTACAGCTATTTGAAAATAACAAGTCACCAGGTAATGATAGATTGATGGCTGAATTCTATAGAGCTTTTTGGCACACTTTAGGAAATCTGATGGTAGACAGTTTGAACTATTCTTATGATTATGGCGAGTTGTCAAATTCCCAGAAGGAAGCCATCATTACCTTAATTGAGAAAAAGGATAAAGACAAACGGAATTTGTCAAACTGGAGACCAATCTCACTTATCAATGTGGATGTTAAAATAGGGTCAAGCTATTGCTAAAAGGCTGGAAAATGTCCTACCAAATATCATACATTATAATCAATGTGCATATGTTAAGGGAAGGACTATTTTCGACACAGTCAGAAAAATAGAAGATGTCATGGAATTCTCAGAAAGGTATGATCTTGAGGGGAGAATGATTTGTATAGATTTTAGAAAAGCCTTCGATACTGTCAGTAGAGATTTTTTGTTTCGTACTTTAACTTCTTTTGGTTTTGGCCCATCATTTTTGAAATGGATTTATACAGTTTACAACAATATTTCAAGTGTGTCATAAACAATGGTTTTTCTACCCAGCCCTTTCCAGTTGATAGGGGAGTAAGACAAGGAGACCCCCTCTGTGCTTACTTGTTTATCATAGTGCTCGAAATTCTTTGTATTAGTATACGTAATAGTAAAGACATTTGTGGTATTAAGGTAAATAATGAAGAGATCAAATTGAGCCTTCTCGCAGATGACCTAACTGTTTTTTTGAAGGACAATCGTTCTGTTGTGAACTTTCTTGAGCTTATACAAGATTACGGAAGTTGTTCAGGCCTGAAGATCAACCACGACAAATCAGAAATAATGCTTTTAGGTAATTGCGCTTATATTCCACAACAAGTCAGCGCCGTTTCAAGCAATTTAAAAATTAAAAAAGTTGTTAAAATTTTGGGAGTGCACTTCACCTATGACCTTCGAGTGAAACAAAAATTAAATGTTGATGAATTAATTAGTTCCATTAAAGAAAAACTGCGAATTTGGAGGTGGAGAGACTTGACTATCATCGGAAGAATTCAAATTGTTAAAACTTTTATTATTCCTATTTTCCTATATCGCGCAAGTTTGATATCAGTAAATAGGGAATTTGTGAAAGATGTGAATAAAATTATCTTTGATTTTATCTGGAAGGGGAAGGACAAAGTCAAACGCTTTGCTCTTACTAGTGACATTGAAGATGGCGGCCTTAAAGCCCCACATTTAGACTCTATAATAGAGACTCAGAGAGTCCTTTGCTGCAAAAAATTAGCAAGCGATCAACCGAGCAATTGGAAAAAAATTCTCCTGCATTATCTTGAACCTGTGGGGGGTAAATTTATCTTATGTTGCGATTTTGATTTGAAGAAATTGCCCGTAAAGCTTCCAACTTTTTATGAAGAATGCTTAAAAAGTTT
>CM042746.1:37346926-37364812 GCA_022496165.2 Catalaphyllia jardinei | reverse complement strand
GCGAGTGAAAATATTAAATGGATTACAAATATTGTTATGCACCAATAAATGATAGAGAGTGAAGTGTTCAAAACATCGAGAGAAAAAAAGACATAGACCCCGCCAGCACTGGATGACTCTCAATACTTATTGTTACTCCATAAGCAATTAACTAATTTTGCCTCGCGTTTATTATTCTGAAGTCATCATTTCCATCATATTGACTTTGGCGTGTAAGAGTGCAGACAATAGAAAACCAGCTACTGTCGACTTGTTAACTAGTTTTGCAAAAACAATATGCAAAAACTTGCTTATTACTCAAAAACAGATTGATCAGTATACTTACAGTAACTTTGATTTATGGCGGGAACACTCAGTGCATCTTGAGGTGAACTGATAGTCTATCACGGTTTGGTGTGACAACCTGCCGATCTGTATTAAACTGCTCAAGAGGGTAACTGGCTCGTAAAACATCTCCACAGTCAGTTGTTTCTCTATCAAATTACTATTCGAAGCCAAAAGGAGCAAGGCATCACGTTTGAGTGTCACGGCAGTTTTGGTCACGTCAGCTGATGGAAAATGTTGTTGGTTGAATGCAGCAATTAGTCTCTTCAAAAAAAGAATCAGCTATATGATTGTCATTGGATAATTCCTCATTAAAGAAGGTATTATGCATCACCAAAGTTAAAGTACTTTCTATAAATTCCATCCCGGTGGTGTTTTCCCAGGTCAGCATTCCTTTCGCTCCCTGCAAAGATAAAACAGATTTTGTGTGAATGGCTAGGAATACAATTGCAGGCCATGTTTGGGACCAGGGCCAATCTCTTTGCCACAACCGCATTCCTTAGGGGTACCACCTACGTGTGCCTGCGCATAATGTTGCACTGCAGTTGGATTTAATTTTTTGTCAAGGCAGCGATTGCTTGGGGGTATGTAGGCAATTTCATATGCGAATAACGACTTAAAGACCACGGAATGCGCCGTAGTCATAAATAGGGACCTTTTATTTACGCATTTACCATGGCGATGCCGGTGAGGACGACGCCTACTACGTGTTTATATTTTACTTTGGAATTTCTTCTTTATTTAGATCTTTTCAGTGTGTTTGCCGGTATTAAAACTTGCCTCTGCTGAGTATGCTACGAATGCGTTCAGTTCCAAAACGAAATACGAAAAATAGCCGTTGTGATTTACGTTCTCAAAACAACGCAGAATTTGATCATTTCACATTGCTGTTTTGGAGAGGACGGCAAAGAAATGTACCAAGAATTACAACGCACGTGCACAGCTATTATTTTGGTCATCAAACCTTTTGTTTGGTGACGTTCTCGTTGCCGTTGTAAGATTATTAATACTCGAAAACAAAAACCATTGTTTGGCAATCTGACAAATACAGGCTATTTAACATGTATGATTAGAGGATCAAATGATATCAGACAAATAAGCTTACTGTGTTCATCGTTTTGTCTGGGAAGTTTGTAATGGCATTCCTAATAACAAAGTAATTCATCATAAGGATAATAGTAAAACGAATAATAAACTTGAAAACCTTCAACTTATTTCACAAAAAGAAAATTCCAAGAAATATCACCAACAATTCACATATAGAAAGTTGGTAAACCAAATATTAAAGCTACCAATCTTCATATTTCTGTAGTATTTCATTAACAGGAAAAAATTTAATAATTAATCCTGCTTGTATTTATTTTGTTTGTAGCGACCAAAGAAACACGTCGTTTTGGAAAAGATACAAATGTTGATTCAAATTTGAAGTTTATTAATTTAGCCTGAATCCGATTCTGATTAACTTGTAATTGAGTCGTTATACGATGACTCAGACCAATCTAGATGAGATATTTCCGAATACGATTGTTCATATTCCGAATCTGAACTTATTTCATAATTCTCTTCGTCCATAATAATATTACATTATATACATTATTTTAAGAACATCCTTCAACGGAACCCAGCTGTTAAAATCATCGCAACCATTTAACCAAAGCCATTTGTCCTTTGTGATCTTTCCTGATGACTTTCTCAATTTTGAAAATATCTTGATCAAAAACTACCTGTTTTCTCTCCATTATCGAGATCTTCCAGAATATAGATGACAGGATTCGTGCACTGAATTTTATCAACAATGAACACTTCTTCAGTCCAGTTTGGTGTGTATCCTTTGTCAAAAACTTGAACTTTGGTTTTGATGATGGTTTAATATCAGCATGTAAATTGAAATACACAATACCCTCATTCTTTTTCTGAGATGCTTCTGTCGGTGTCATATTTATTGAGCTATGCTTAGTGTTATTATGTCAGTTTCAATATTTCGGGCATTATGCCCAGATATTTTGTATTACCTTAAACAGTTAATTGTTTGCACTTTTTGGTCTTTATTGTTCTGTTCCATCGTTCACAAACAGTGATTTTTCTTCGTTTTTAGTTGAATAAATTTCTTGTTTTTCTCTAACAAGTATTTCAAATGCCTGTTATAGAGTTCTTTTCGCTTATCAGTCCATGAGTATTGTGGTTTCCTACCCTGTTTGAACATCCATATTTACCGAATATGTCTAACACCATGAGAAGATATCTGTAGCCCTTCTTCCATTTACTAAACTGTTGCCTTGAAATGGCATTTCAAGTAAAGTAGAACACCATATTTCGACATGATTCATAACTAGAGGCAGCTAATTTTTCTTGCCAACTCGAAGGCTTTATCCGTTTTTTGGAACACCAAGACCAAGTTTTCTTTTGCTGTTTAACATGGCTTGAGCAGCGGTCGTTCCCCAAGGTCTTTCCTTCGATGGTATTTCTGATATTCTCTTGAGCAAAAGATCATCCGCTTTGTGTTTATCAGCAACTTATGTTGCATTACTATGACCAATATCATGTTTTTGGCATACGTTATCAAGATTGTTAATTGGATCACGGTATTTGGGATCATCAGAAGCTAATCGTTCGTCTAATTTTGTTCCTGGTCCACAATAATTGTATTTTTTTGCCTGTTGGTGTTCTCATATGGAGTTCACCAAGTTTGGATAAGTGTTTTTGAATATCAATAGCACCACCTTTTACAAGATCTGTTTTTCGTGACAAATCTGACGTAAAACTGTCGAGAGCTTGATCTGAATATTTGTTAGCGACGTTTTCTATTTTCTTTTTTTTTTGCGAAGTCGGATTTAACCGCTTGTGAAAGTCTCCTTCTTCCCATGAATTCCAAAGGATTCCCACCAGTGTCTATAAGGCCAACAGAGTTTTTGCTCTTTTGGTATCTCTACAATGTATAAAAAGGTATTCCAAGAAAATGACTGGATTCCGACATCTCAATGCTCTAAAATCTAGCTTTAAAGTTCCCACTTTAGCCACACTTAATAAAGTTGACCGTGAGTTAGTGCAATAAAGAGTCTGGGTTGTTAAATGGGTCGTGACGTCCAGCCAGGAATTGCCAAATCTTGCTTGTTCAGAAAACTGTTGCTTCAGTAGTGCATAGGAATTTTCGTTAACAAAAAACAAACAAACTGAAGTTGGTGAAACAATGTCGTCGTCAAGCAAGCAAAATAAAGACATTAAGCTTTGAGATGTTCCTGAAGTAACGTCATTCGTCGCCAATCTTTCGTTATGCGGTCAACTTCATTGGGCATAGCCGAAGCGGAAAATTTAAAGCTTCAATTCATGACAAAAAGCATAGAAATTCATTTTTTTGGTTTCAATACATTTTGAGATGTTATAGAGATACCAAAACCATAAAATCCCTGTAGTCCGTATAGACACTTTAAGCAAAGCTTCACCTACTGAATGAACTTCATATGGGTTAAATGTTCTGCCTCCTGCAAGAAGAGGCTCATTAACTTTTTTTGACTTCATGAATTTGACTTTTGTAATTTCGCATTCAGCACAAGTACATCAGACATCAGTCTTTTTCGTAACGTTGGCTATTTGGGAGACATTTAGTGTCCTTTTTCTGTTTCTCACAATAAGACTCCGTATATAATATATACTACATAAAATAGTTTATTATGACTCTTTGACACTTTGGTCTGACATATTAAATTCAGAATTATGTATTGTTTCCAAAATTGATCCACCTCTTTGTCTTTCCAAAAAATGGTACAAAACTCAATATCCGCATAAAACAGAGTCTCGTTCTTGAATTTCATCACGAGTACACAATTTGTTTTCCACTTGTGTCAAGATGATAAAGTTCATTCGTTGCTGTTGATTGAGCATAATCTGGACTGTTTTCAAGAAGATTTTTCAGTGATGCTAACAGCAGGATTGGCATAATCAATATCACTGTATACTTGCTCACCATTCATTTTGATGCCAAGATGTTTTACGAAACTATGACTACCGTTAACAATACCATTATGGTCATTTGCTGCCCGATTAGCTCCATCAGCTAATTTTTTTTTTATATCAATGCTAAGTCGACTGTTGAACCAATCAAATGGAGTAATTTCACCACTGTTATCAGCTACAAATCGATAGCTTGTTTTCGTTTGATGAGCACCATTGCCAATATTTGTGGCAAGCGCTATATCAAGGTCAAAAATGGCGTCTTGATATCTTTCTAAATATTTTGGATTACGGAAACTATTGTTTATAATATTAGATTAGATTAATATCATTTTTCTCAGTTTTCCACCAGTAAGTATTTGATTGAGTTGTTCACTCATTTCATAATCTGTCATTGGACTGGCTTCAGGTTCTTTTTCTTTTATTGTTGGCATCGTGTTTTTTTGCGTTGTTTTTCTTTCTCAAAAGATCAACAATTTTGTCTTGCCAGCGTATTCACCTGTTTTGGTTGCTATTATACCAAGCAATTTTTTCCAACAGATCTGACGGTGTCCAAAATACCTTCACCGTAAATATGTTTTCTTACGTATTTATCCATGTCAGGATCATAAATTCGTTTTGATTCACACGGTCTCATGTATATTGTGTAGATTATTTGGGCGTGCGTTTTAAAAATAGTTCAATATACCAACCCGATACTGTTCAAATCAATGGACCTTCCTATTTGATTCAGTTAGACGTTGAAATAGATGAATATGATAAAAATCTCGGTTGATACAGAAATGGAAATGATCTTGTTAAATTATCTGTTGGAATAACCGCTATTGTGTTTGATGATTGACCATCAACCAATGAATCTTGAATCGCATCACAAGTCTTATTTATGACATTAATTAAATTTGTTATGTTATACTATAATTTACTTCCGTGTTCTGTTTTTGTCAGCAATTTTGATTTGAAACCACTCAATTCGCCAAACTTGGATTTCTCAAATCAAGCTGATATTTATCGTTCAATTCAATTGCCACCTTGTACGTTGACAATACAAATGTCAAATTGATACCATAAGTCTCTTTTTGGCCATCTTTTGTGACAGTCAGTATGTCACTTTGAGGACGAGAAGACATGTGACAGATCTCTGAGAGTATAAATAGTCCGTGAGGAGTGAAATGACGTGAAGTATATATGAAATAATTCATATTTGAACTGCGGTAGTAGATGAAAGTGAAGAATGATCATCGCAGTAAATTTTCCAATTTAAGCAATTGGAAAGAAGAAGCCTAAAAAAATCAGGGCTTCAACGGGATTCAAACCCGTGACCTCCTCGATACCGGAGCGATGCTCTACCAACTGAGCTATGAAGCCACACATTGGGAGCGAGGTCAATTTATCGAGTTCATATCTCCCGTGAGGAGTGAAATGATGTGAAGTATATATGAAATAATTCATATTTGAGCTGCGGAGTTCATATCTCCTCACGGGAGATATGAACTCACCGATCAATAAATTGACCTCGCTCTCAATGTGTGGTTTCATAGCTCAGTTGGTAGAGCATCGCACCGGTATCGCAGAGGTCACGGGTTCAAATCCAGTTGAAGCCTTGATTTTTTCAGGCTTCCTCCTTCCAATTGCTTAAATTGGAAAATTTACTGTGATGATCATTCTTCACTTTCAACTACTGTTGTCTGTTATTAGCGCCAGCGTGGTAACAACTATCAAACAATGCCGGTCAAGGATCGTCTGTCAAAACAATTTTGACAAAGCCAAGGATGCTTTTTCACGAGTGCGAGGGCGATTTTGGAATATGATGCTTCTGATGTTTTGCTTTGCCAACATCAAAAGACTGCTGAACATTACAAGTTGTGGAACGAGGTGATGTTTTGGTTTGATGTGCTACAAAGTTTACATCCCATTGCTTATAAATGTAAGACCAGATATGTCCAGAAATGGACAGTGAGATTCATGCTCTTTATGATAAGCATCACAAAGAATCTTATTCTCTATTTTCTATAAGCTTCTAAATAACATTTTTAGCTGCATCTCGTCAAAGTGGTTGGTTTTATAGATATGTATAATTTATACATATTCAGACTTTTATTTTATGTTATACAGGGCCCATTGATACCAGTCCTGTGACTGAAGGGGTTACCCTGTTTAAATATTAATTATTGTTAATTATTATTAGAAGTGTCCTCTTTACTAAAAATTCACCAAAACATACATAATTCTGTCAAATTTGAAGTAATGTGAAAATGACACTTGATGCTTATTCGTAAAGTGCATTGAATCTCATCAGCCAGCATATCTGGAGATAAGTGTATAAGGCAAGCAAATGATGTGAAGGAAAAAACAGGTCCTACAATATTATTTTGATATCATTGATCCAACAACCAGTGTGTCTGCTGACTCTAGTTTTGTAATGTCCGTAACAGAACTTAAAACAAAAATATTGACAGCTTTCAAGAATGAAATCAGAGTTTCTTTTCTGCTGATTGTTAGTACCATGTGATGAATACTTGTACAAATTTTGAACAAAAAGTTGCTTAAGAGAAGTATGCAAGGAAAAATTTTTATTTCAATTTCAAAATTTGCCCTCTGAATGTAATGTCTGTAACATGGAATTGCCCATGAACGCCCTTGCACGAAAGCCTTCAATTATTGTTAGAAATGAAGATAAAGTAAGTAAACAGTATTCTGCCATACATTTTTCACTTTAATGTTGTACTGACTTGTCTACCTTTTCACTTCTAGCAATTCAACTCCGAGATACCTATATTTAAGAACAGCATTGCAACCGAAAGGAACAAAATTAAGCACAAGATCCCAAGTACGCATTGTGGACCTGTTTTTTTTTCATAGTCTCATGAATATAATCATCAAGGTCAGAATATGAATACATCCCGTTTTTCTTTAGGTACAGCATAGTTAATAGAGGGGAATGGTTATGAAACTCGACAAAGTTCTTTGTTGTATGTTTTTGTTCTCTTTTTTGGCCTTGACAGTGCACAAGACACAATAGTTGTTTACTCCGTACTGAGGAACTAACCAATAGAGACGTTTTGGTTACGTAATTTGTGCATACTGTATGAGCGAAAAACAAAAGATTGTGCACCGTCGTGGACCTTCCAACATAAATCTTGCCATCTTTGTTTGCCCCTTTGATGTTTGCCGGGCTTCATAACCAGTCTTCGCTATTAACTATGGGTACAGTGAGAGTTTACATTTGATAGTGCTTTTGTGTAGCATATGGTAAGATAAATAGTAAAATAACATAATAAAAGGACAATTAGTGAGTTAATATGCGGGTTGAAGCGTTCAAGAAACTTGAATAAACAATGTATGTACATGTAAGACATCTTTCTCAAGACTCCACTTTTGATTTATTTTAATTTCTTCCCAAATATTTTTTCCAAAATTTAAGTTGCCAAACTCGGAGTGCGGCTTATCTACAAGTGCGGCTTATACGCCGGTGTTTACGGTAATATGTTTCTTCGCGGTTGTTCTGGCCATCGGGATCAATTGGTTCATATATTGTCTTGAGTTAATTCTACCTGTTGGCAACTGTTTCAGAGAATTTTCGAGTCTTTAGTGTCTACAACTCAGGTAGATTAAGGCCTGGTTCTCTACAATTTTATAGTTTTAATTAGGGATTGGTGTTTTTCTATATTTTTTGCAAGAAATTTCTTGTGATTTTAAAACTGTTCATTGACTAATAATAATAATAATAATAATAATATTTATACAGGGGGCGTTCTCACATTAAGTGGTTTTCGGAACGGCCCTGTGAAAAATATTATAAAAACGTAAAAGCTACATAAGGAAATACTGCATAATCTTAAAAAAGTACGATATCAAAAATAGTAAAAACTAAGAAATGCGTTCCAATTTCTTTTTAAAAAGTAAGATCGATGCAGTTTCCTGTATTTCAGGACTTAAAAGGTTAAAATCGAGAGCTGCTTGGTATGTGAGTTTTTGCTTTGCCCAGTTTGTTTTGGGAGCAGACAGGTGCAGATTCTTGCTTTGGCGGGTATTATGATGGTGAATATCATTATTTTGTCTAAAATTAAAATCAAAATCGATGATATTATGAAGGCATCTAAAAATGAAAACACATCGGTGAAGGTGCCGTCTGTGATCTAAGTGCTTCCACTCTAATTCCTCAAGGGCTTCGGTTGCGGAGGAGTATTTCGGTCTGTCCAGAATTAATTTCGCTGCCTTGTTCTGTTGTACTTGGAGATCATTCATCAATAGAGTGTTGTTTTTGTCACCCCATATAATGTCACCATAGTCAAAAAGTGGAAGAATTAGGGAGTGATGAAGTATTAAGCGAGCGTTTAATGGTAAAAGAGTCTTGATTCGTCTAAGAAGTCCAAGGCGCTGGTTGGTCTTGTTTACAATGTTTTTAATGTGCTCGTTCCAAGACAGATCTTCTCTAAGTGTCACGCCCAAGTATTTGAAAGAATTGGCATGTTCAAGAGGGCTTTCATTGATCTTAATAGAAACAGCTTTTAAAGACTTTAGACGACGCGTGCTTCCAAATAAAACAAATCTTGAGTTATCACAATTAAGGGTGAGTACAAGTCCTCTAATTGAAATTCACATTCGGCCGGGGAATGTCTCATTCCGACCGTTGTTATGAAGACATTACTAGTGGTCATTGCTAAAATGTATTAAAGAAAAACTTCTGCTCTCCAACTAGTGGGAAATGTTATTCAAAGGATTTTTTTAATAAAAGAGGGCCCTGCTGGTCACGTGATCAAGTTAGAAGAAACTTCATGCGTAGAATTAATTACAGTAAAGGGTAATGCAGTTACAGATTCAAAGTAGATTTTCTTGAAACATTTGAGGGTAGATGTTTTAATATAGAAAAGCTGGACCTACATAGGTTGTGGCGTAGTGCGCGTGGACGATCACGGGACGAGTGAAGTTTAGTTGCTTTTCTGTTCCTTTTTTCTTGTGTTTTATTTCATCACTCATTATTTCTACTAAAAGGATCTACGATTTGTAAGAATGCATGTTAAAATCACAAATAATTTAGAAACATGCCTCATCTATAGGTGAGGCTAACCTGGGTGAAAGGATTAAAAAGCTTCATCCCATCTCAGGCTTTAAACTGTTTTGATAGTTTCTGGTTCCTGATTTTAAACTACTTCGAGCACCTTGAAAATAATCATATTGACAATGCAGTTTACACAACGTGGGTAAGGGCTACTGAAAATCTAAGTCGAGCATCTTAACGTAGAATGTACTCCCTGAATTAATGTCACTTATCACTTTCGTGAGCCTTGGACCCTCCCGGTGGTGGTATTATCACAAACAAGCCACAACATATCGTGACAGTCTATTTGGCTCTAACAATGAGGTATGTACTCACCGGCTTTCTCTTTAATAGAATTGTACTAATATTTGGTGCCTCACACTGAAAGAAAACAAGATAATTTTAATTCTGCGAATGGTTATAAGAAATGGTAGTTAGCCAACCAGGCGCTTAGCACCGAGTTGGCTATAATCATGTCATATCCAGCAAGGGCGAGTAGAATGATTGTTTTATTAAAAACACCCCCAAGGTATAGAAAACCAGATTGAAATAAAAATAAGAACGCCCTAAAAGATCAGGCGTATTCGTAGAGCATGAAACTCAACCCATGTTAAAGAGAAAATTAATGGCTTAGAAGCAATAATATCATCCTTCGGGTTGCAAGGTCGGGACAAAGGTCTACCTGAATACTTGTAAAACAAATCCGCTTTACGAAATGCTACGGGGAAGTCAAGGTGGCTGCATTCTTTCAAGGTAACTATTCACTGTACTTTCCATTGTGTTTAAGTTAAAATTAAGCTCGCAGTGTCCTGTTGCATACCAACAAACTTGACCCACTATTTGCCATCAGTTGCATTTACCTTATAAACTAAACTGGTTGCCCTATATTTTTTAAGAAGAAAACTTTTCATTACACACAGAAGAAGAAACAAGCAACAAGCGGAGAAAGAAACGGAGAAAGAAACGTGCGGAGTAGATTTTAACTTAACTATAAAAGAATGCGATAGGACAAAAGTTAAAACCATCACAGTTAAAAACTCTAAAAAACTGTTAAAAACGTTTTGAAAACTTTAAAAAGCGACGATGTTTCGACTTTACTCAACGTCATTTTCAAGTCAAAATGAATAAGAAAAAGTTACTTGAATATAAATTCTTCGATTGACGAATTTCTGCACAATATCGACAATATTAGTGCGCCTGATGAAGCAAGTGATGGCACCTCTAATATCGTGGTACCACTACCTTTCAAAGATCAGAATTCAGCTAACTCAGTAAAAAGAGAAATGCAAAATCTGAGTGCAAAATTAGAGTGCAAATGAAGCCTGACTTTCAGTCTAAGAAGATCAGCCAAGTCCTCTCCCCGAAAGAGAAAAAGCCCCCAATTGTAAACAATCAGTACGCGGTCTATAAATTTCAATGTGATCTGTGCGACACAGATTATGTCGGGTACACAACCCGACATTTGCACCAATGCATTGGCGAGCATAATCATTCCGCAATTGGAAGACACTTGGAAGACACTTGGAAGACCATGGCCTATCGAAGTCCAATTTCGAGGACAAACAATTCTCTGTTTTGAGAAAATGTAGATCGGAGTTGGACTGCTTAATATTTGAGATGTTGTTAATTAAGGAGCTAACACCTAGGCTAAATACCCAGAAGGACTCCGTTCGTGCTAAATTGTTTACATGACACTGCGTGCAAGTATTTTCTCGCATTTAATAGAGCTTCATTTTATTCTCTAAGGATTTGTACGTTTATATTCGAGAAGTTTTCAAAACGTTTTTAACAGTTTTTAGAGTCTTTAACCGTGATGGTTTTTACTTTTGTCCTATCGCAATGCTTTATAGTTAAGTTATTGACAAAGCCTATTCTTTTACGGAGTAGATTTTGCTTAAATTAAAAAAAATGGAAATTTCAAGATTGGAAAAATCCCACTCCACAGTTTTTTTATAATTTCGCCCATGCATTCCGCTTTTGCTGTTGAATATTTTTTCGCATTAAAAAAGTAGGGTCACCGGATCAGTTTTTGAAATATTAGCTCAAGCTTCAAAGATAAGTAATTTTTAACGAGCGCTCCAAGCGCAAATTACAATCTTGACTTTGCAAGATCGTACTTTGCCCATGTGTCAAGGCAGTTCACTCTGGACACTGGCGAAAATTCCCTAGTAAGAGCCAAGTAGAAATAAGTCTGCTTACATACGTTTGCGATTGCAAACTGCACATCAATGACGCAATGTACAAACCTTGCATAGTGTTATAGCAGTGTCCAAATGAATATTGTATAGGTTCAGAGGGCAAGAGCAACGTCTACAACTCATTTCGTCGTCGTCGTCGTCTTCTTCTTCTTCTTCTGCTTCCTCAAGAACCTGGAGAAAAACATTTTTGTTTCTTTACATGTTCCGTATATTTGAAGCCTTTCAAATAAAAGCAATCCATAAAAATTGAATGGATGTTAACCGGAGTTACGAAGAGTTAAAGGTTTCACCTTGAAGCCACATCGACTGTTAAGCCCTCCTAGCTAGGCAACTAGTAGGAGTGAAATTCATTGGAATAAATATAAGGTGCAATTAAGAGCCTTTTGGTCATTAGCGCTTAGAATCTTTGAAAGCTTCATTAAGAAATGAACAAAGTTTGACTATTAATTTAGAGCTGGCATGTGGACACCCATTGGTGTTGATTTGATATAATGACAGACAGCTCTATGGTGCATGCTTTAAATCTTTCATTGGAGAACAAGTGGACCAAATGCAGCATTTGGGATTGTTGGTGATTTTTGGCAGCATTATCTCACATATTACTGCAACATTCAAGTTTAGGACAATTGAGGCCAACACACGGTGTTGATTTGGTTCGAAAATGACTGATTCTCTCTGTGAGAGCTATATTTTGCAGTTTGTGATGGCATGAAATTGATAATAGTGTTGAAGGATCGAAGAAAAGTTTATTTATCAGTGGTGTTGATTTAGTCCCAAAGCGATGGCGTAATAGACCAATTTCGATATATTAAAATTCAGCCTCAAACAATAGACCTCAGTACGAGGCTCTGGAGAATAAATAAAGAGTTTGTGGGGTTTATTCCTCAGAGCCTTGTTCTGAGGTCTATTGTTTGAGACTGAATTTTAAGAGCTGTTGTCAGTAATTATCGAAAATCCGCGGACAGTTGTAAAAATTCAAATTTTTTTTTCTTTTACCAAAAACTCCCTTTGGGTGAACTATTTTCCAAAACAATATTCAAAAGTTCCAGCGAGTCTCCGGTTTGCATGGCGAAAAATAGAAAAGTTTAAAATTTGAGTAAACCTGGCCGAAAGGCGGGTGAAAATTATGCAAATTAGGGCATTTTCAAAACGCTCGTACAAAACAACGGAAACTTGTTTTTACCTCAAGTTTACAGGATTTGTTACACATTTCTTAAAGTTACTTTCAACATACATTTTATCTAGATCTATGCTTCTTTTCATTCTTTCTACTCTCAAACACAATGCAATGTTTCGTACTTTGTTGACACCGTGAATTTTACAGTATTTTAGAAGGCTGTAACCATAGTTAATAGAGAAGACTGGTTATGAAGCCTGGCAAACATCAAAGGGGCAAACAAAGATGGCGAGATTTATGCACGACGGTGCCCAATCTTTTGTTTTTCGCTCATACAGTATGCACGAATTACGTAACCAACACGTCTCTATTGGTTAGTTCCTCAGTACGGAGTAAACAACTATTGTGTCTTGCGCACTGTCAAGGCCAAAAAAGAGAACAAAAACATACAACAAAGAACGTTGTCGAGTTTCATAACCATTCCCCTCTATTAACTATGCTGTAACATCGGAGGCATATAAAATTAGTGCTTATAAAGGGGCTTTTTCAAAAGAGCAACTCTTCCTGTTTGTCATACTGATTTTTATTTTTTTGACCCGCTAAAAGCGAGTGCGCTAGAGCAAAACTAGTAAGTGCAATTTCACATGTTTTCCCTTTTTTCGCTGTTCTAATCATACCAGACCTGATTCAAACAATTTTCGCCAAAACCCTTGTCTTGATTTTCAGGACTACTCATTTGATACACATTTGGTGAGCCTATTATTGAAAAATCCGTTTTGTGTACATTAAAAAAAATCGACCTTCTACTGTTCGCGGCTGCCCGAGGAAACCTGAATTCAGTCAGTGTGTTGTTCAGTTTACAAATCACGCAAGTAAAATAACAAAACCGCCTATCAATCAAAAATAAAGTCACTAAATTGCGTCTTGTAACAAAAGGGATAAATAAATGACTTGCCAAAGTCTCAGGGATGTGAGATTTTCCGAGATCCACAACTGGAAGATGTACGGTGTATCACACTTAGCGAGTGCAATGAAGATGGTTCCACACATCTAAAGAAATTAAATGTCGGACCCGATACAATCAATGATGAAAAGACGTTACTTCTGGCAAGGGCAGTTGCACTAATAATTCATTATTGTTCTGGTCTATCGTAAAAAAACAAACAAACAAACAAATGTTAAAAGCGAATGTTAAAATCTTCATTGCACTCGCTAAGTGTGATACACTGTACATCTTGTGGATCTCGTGAACTTGATCCACACGGTGAAGTTACGTGAGCTAACGATGCAGAGCTACAAGTTGCCATGGAGATTTTTTACATGCATGTTTGCTCGCTGTCGCCTTTCACCAGAAAAATGATACGTCGTGATAGAGAAATGCAACGTCGAAGTTTCGAAACTGCTTTGGTCTATTTATTTATCATCAAGCCGGTTTTGCTTCAGTGGTAAATGCTATTTTTGGTTTCGGAACTTAATTGAATTAACTTGCATGACCACAACTGTTTATTTGCATACCGGAGCACCCGCCGAATTTTGCAGTTTTATCTTCATTGGGTAAAAAACATTTTGATATATCGGCTTGCATGTTTCCAGCTCGGTAACCCACTTTGTTTGGAAAATAAATTAAAACAGTTTGAATTTCATATTTTTTTCACAGTCTGTGACACAAAGGCGACTGCTGAGAAACATATATCACGCACATGGAAACGTCGATTCACCTTGTGTTTTTGAGGTCTGAACAAACAGTATGTAAAGAGAAGTGAGAATAAGTGCAATTTAAGAGAGACGAAAAGTTTTGACATAGCCAAAATAAACTCCGGCCGCCATGTTTGTACCTGAATAGTAGAAGGTCAACTTTTTCTTTTTTCTTTTGAGTCCAATGTGTTCATTAAGTATAAAAGAAACATATTGTAAAGTTTCAAACTAATTGGACGAAGCATTGCGGAGATTTTGGAATGTTAAAATCACTGTTTTTGAGTCTTCATAATCGTGGAGCGGTCGGGAAAATTGTCGGAGAATTGTCGGAAATAAAACTTGTGACGTCACTGTTGGCGCGGGAAATTCAAGGGTGCTATGAAGCCCAAAGGATCATAGACCGAGCTAACTGTGGAGAGGATTCCTCTTCTGGTGAGTGGCCTGTCTTTGATGGTGATTTTAAAGTGAAAGGTGTCAGACGCCACGTGCCATTGTACACCTAGGGCGTGGTCAAAATCAAGATCTTTTACAGACGTAGCTCGTTCGGACTCAAGAATGGATTTGATGACCTCGCGAGAATTAGATAGCCATTTTGTGAGACGAAAGCCATCCTTTTTGAGAAGGTTCGTCAGATCCTTCGTCAGGGAAACAGCATCCTGCTCAGATTTAACGGACTTCAAGCAATCGTCCACATAGAAGTTTCTCTTCACTGTGTTGACGGTTTCAGGGCCGAAATCTTGGTTGTCGTCAGCTGTCTTTCTGTCTCGCGGCCAAGACAGAACTTGAACGAGATGTCTTTGAACTAGCTAAACTGTGTCTTGAACGACGGGATACCCTTGTGCTGATTCTGCTAACAGAGTCTTCGGGTTTAGGCGATTGGACGCGTGGGGGTGGAGGCGATTGAAGCAATGTGAATTCTTTGGACACCACCCAGTTTGCAATCGCCGGCCAGATCTGTGACTGACTGATTTACGGCCCTTGAGAACTCATCGGAGTCGATAATATCACGTTCTTCTGTCAATTGGCTGTGATAGGCGCTGTGAATTTTCGTGAATTTCGTTTGCTTTAGTTCTTTGACCTTCCTTTTCACAACGTCGACATTCGCAAAGTCTAGCATCAAATCTCGGATTTCATTCTGAGCCCTAGTTATAAGGCCCTTTTTTGCGCTTCTCGCCTGTTTTTGAGCTTGCTGCCTTTCCGAATCGATTCCTTCCCAGTCCAGGGTACGATTTCGCTCCCTGACCCTGCCGGTATCCTCATTCTTCATGCCGACAGCTTGCTAAGTAATGACTGTTCTGAACGGCGTAGAATTACCACGCAACGTCTCCGAAAACATGACCACGAGTTACATAATATCCTGCACGTGTTTGTTGCGTAAGTAGATAGCAAAGTACGAATTGCATAAATGTAGAGCCTTTACACATAAATTTTGCCCAGGAAGATTCGAAGTAGATTCAAAGAGCATCAAATTCGAACGAATGTGACCTTTGGGGAGTCAAGTGTAGCGACCAGGAGCATTTAAAATGAACGCACAATATAGTAGCGGTGACGATTGCGAGAGGAGAAACCAAAGTACACGACAAATCCAAGTTTATTCTAACAATATGAAAAGCAATACTTCCGCATGTGATTGCGTAGATACTTTATATATTTCACTTGAGGTAGCAAACAACGTGTGGTTCGAACTAGAAGGCAATTAAGAAATAATATCTTATGTAACATACATTGTACATGCTGATAACGAAACTAACTAAGGATAACTACAAATGAAAACGATAATCAGAGAAACAATAAACATGCTAAATAACTATAATTGACTTACTTTGGTCTAGCTCGTAGCTTTGGTTGCGTATAATCCGATGATAGCGAGAAGATTACTGGTAGCGAATGTACAGGTAGCTTTAGCTCGATAGCATGTGTCGTTTTTACCAAAACAAAGTAAGCAAGTAACCTAATATCTACGTCTATTATTATTACTGGGATACGTGATCAGAAATACAAATAATCAGTAAACAATCAGTTAATATTTAATTTAACAATCTTTAAACGTAACAATTTATGACCAAAACGACTGAGAAACCATACCCTTTGGGACCGCACATATCTATATAGCTCATATAAGGGAGTACCCCCACCGAGGGGTCTGGTCCTAGTGACCAGACGACCACAAAAATAATATTTTACACTTCGTAGTTCTTCTCAAGGCAAACTTTATCTCATCTTTTGTTTCAGTTATATACTTGAGTCAAATTCCAATTTTTGTAAAACTTGCACTGGTTTTTAAGCCAGTAAGAATCAGAACCCGCCGACCGTGACTTGCTCGCATGTATTTCCTCACGCTTGGCGCCGGCTGTGCCGTCGTAATTACTTTAACTTTGAAGGCTGATTGGTTCTTTGTGTCGTTTTCTTTTGTAGTGATTGGCTAGAGCAATACATTTATTGGAATTTGACTTGAGTATTAATTTATTTGACAGGGTCCTCATTTGTAGAATTCCCGTCCTCTGAGCCATTGTCCTTTAGTTCAAAGTAAAATGCATGTTGAAGGGGTGGTACAAATTGTGCGGCGATTTTTTGCAAGTCTCTTACTTTGGCAGTTTTTAGTAGAACCTGTCCTTGGTAACGTTGCCGTGGAATTGATTGCCCCGTTGTACTTTGCCCTGGCCGCATGATTTTTAATTTTTTCCAAGGTTCATTCTCGCTTAAACTAAACCTTACCCACACTTTGTCTGGGTGATGTTTCCCGCCTCCTCTCCCCACCCAATGTTCAACCAGTGAATGTCCCTCAGCAGAACTATCTTTCCCTCCTGATCTTTTGTGGCCATCTTGTATTTCTCGTTTACAAAACCTTTCCACCCAAGGAAGTCTTGCTGCTGCATCGCTGTCGTTTGAAATGGCTTCATTGCATTGGCTTCTCTCACGACTTCCACCCAGTCTTGCGGCAAATACACGGTCGCTGTTTTCTTTCTTTTCTCAATTTGCGCAAAATCTCAATCGTTTTCTTATCCCAGAAATCCCGAAAATGTGCGACCCCATTCTAGTAACTCTACTAAAAATGTAACCCCATTATAGTCAATTCAAGCGTAAAAATGCGACCCCATAGAGCGGTACATCCCCATTAGCCTGTTATAAGGAAGTACCCCCCCACTTTGGTGAATAGTTAATTATGTGATGTAATGAACTATTGAAGGCGAAAAAACGTCAATCAATCAACATGCACAAAACATGACTCTGTTTTCTTTTAAGTTCCCAATTAGTATTTGTTTTGAGTGGTTGCTCGTTGGCACTTAGCGAAAGGTATATCTTGTTTAGTGATTAGAAAACCTTGACCGGCTGCCTCCCTCCTTTCGCTTAGTCAGTTGAGCGAAACAGTGAGGAATAAGTGGCCGTGTGAAATCATGGGGGCGAGAAGCGCATGGGAAGGGAGGATTTCCATCTGTGATTTAGCGTTGTCTGTACTCTTATCGACAATGAGTACGCGCCATCACAGCTGTTAAAATGTTATCTCACAAGGCGCAGTTTTGTGCCAATCAACGTCGAAAACAGTGGGTTTTTTCACAACGATAGCT
>CM042746.1:37321926-37334426 GCA_022496165.2 Catalaphyllia jardinei | reverse complement strand
CCGATGAAAAAGCTATCCAGTTTTATCCAGTTTTACACTTGGATAATTTAAGGTAAGACCGCTAGCTGAACAGAGAGTATAGTGCCTCTGTACCTTAATTGTAACCAACAGGGTGTGAAGCCAACAGGATGCGGCATCTCCAGCATACAACGATTATTCGTAACGCACACTTTATTACTAACGATCTTTAGTTGTGTGGTTAAAACTGAAATAAACACAAACAAAACAAACTTAAACAACGCGAAAACAGTACAAGCTAAAAACTAGTGACAACAGTGGAGACTTACATTTGTAGCACGATGCTGGGACTGCTGATAACGACTGAGATTCTGACAAACTGCACTCAATGCTTGATAGATACTACTCCCCGGTTCGCACAGCGAAAACTTAAATAATATTCACTAACCAAAAACTATTTGAATAAATTACACGACGATACGAACACACATTCCAACCAGTAATAACATACAATATAAAGGATACATACACATTAACCAGGCACGCATTAACGACACTTTGAGGCGTTCCGATCTTACATCGATAGCAATTAAGTCAGTGAAGTAACCGGGTGCGTGACCATATATAGCTTTGAAAGTAAGAAGAAGTATTTTAAAATCAATACGAAATCTGACAGGAAGCCAATGTAATGAACACAGTACTGGTGTTATGTGGCTATACTGGGGAACGTTAGATATAAGCCGAGCAGCAGCATTCTGCAAGCGTTGCAGTTTAAGTAGATGAACAGAAGGTAAACCGAAAAGAAGGCTGTTGCAGTAGTCAATACGACCCATAATAAGAGCATGGACCAGAGTGTGTGCAGATTCCTGTGACAGATACTTTCGGATGTGCCGCATGTTGTGTAAAGTCTAGATGTTGAGTTAGTAATAACTGTAGACTTGAATGCTCGTATGAGTTTATTCCAAAGAGATCGTTACGAGGATCTGGTAAGACTATGAAAACAAAACTAGCATAAATAAAACGAAAAAATGAAAGTACTTAGCGACAACATACTTACACGATTTGAAGGCTCAAAGGAAACATGAAAAAAAACTTTAGGCCATGTGAAATGAACAGGACTCTATAAAACTTTTACCTCAAAGCGAGCAGATGGTGCAGACCATAATATTACATATAAATGACATAATTCTCATACCAGTCCCGTGCGGCCCAAAGACGGAAAAACTTGACAGATACAAGAAACGTTCTGTAACCTACATTCCGGCCCCTAAAATCATGGGCAATAGCATAGGATTTTAAAAGAAACTCAACTGAAACAAAATGTTATCTAACAGTTCTCCAAAACATATACAAAGTTCGAATCATAGTTCAGTTCAGTAATGCTTCATGCCCTATGACATCTCCACTTACTTCAGGAGGACAATCTTATCGACAGGGCGATCATACTGTGAGGTTCTGATCTTCCCTTTTACACTCCTCATGCTCATCATACTTGGCCTACCAAGTGGGCCAATGATGGTCAATCCTAGCAGTGTTTCCACAGCATATGGACCACCATCTTCACTTCTCTGCACTTTATGAGGTTCAAGAAGTTTGGGCACATAACTGCTTATGAGCAATTCGATATCTGCATCGATGCAAGGTAAGTTGATATCTTTCAGGTAGAACCACCTTTCCACATCACTTTGAACAGGGATGTCATCAACAGTGACTAGGAGCTTAACTCACGAGAAAAAATATGACAGTTCAGCGACATGTCCTTGCAGATCAGAAACTTCCAAATTGACCAGACTTTCACTCTTAACATTATCACTATGCATGGTAGTTAAAGACAGCATTGCTGTTCTACCTGTTGCACCCAGATGTTCTATCAACTTGTCAGTGCAAAATGTGGTGTTCAACCCTGGATCCAGAAATGCATAGGTTTGAACCATCTTCTCTTTTCCCTCAGCTCTGACATTAACTGGAACTATGGCAAGTCCTGTAGCTGACGTCCTGGCCCCAGTCGCACTACACACTCCTTCACATGCAACCACTTCAGTGAAACAGCTTTGTGCTTGGCCATTTTGGTTGTCATTGTCTGTGTTGCTTGACTGGGTCTCAGATACTGATGGAGGTTCTGTTTTGACTGGTTTGTCATTCTTTGGGTGTAAGAATGTAGAATGTTTCCGGTGACCTATCTTACATCCAATAATCTGGCAGAAGCTCTGCTTGGGGCACGACACTGCCATATGTCCCACCAGAGGACAATTATCGCACAGTCCTCTACTATGCACAACACTAATTCGCTCATCAACTGACTTTGCTCTGAATAGCTGGCAGCGTGACAGCCAATGACTCTTTTTACACAACGGGCACCTGACATTCGACTTGTTCGGCACATGCTCAGTGTTGTTCTTAGGTGGGTCAGTAGTACCTTCCGGGGTATTTCCTTGTGTCATGAATGCAAAACCTTTGTGCTCCTTTGATAGTACTCCTATGGTTGTTGGAGACAACCATATCAGGGGACAGTGGAACTTGGTAGAGTGTGAAACATTTACCCAGGGGAAGACGGAAAAGTTTGTAAAGTAGAGGTACAGTACAAGAATCCCAGGCCAGGTGAACCTGTGACTAAATATGATGGGAGAGGTTATGTCACTGTTGAATGAGCTGTCCACCGTCTTATAGTATTACTGCCAGAAAAGGACAATAGAGACAAATCAAACTGATCGATTGTTGACTCTGATCATTAACTCCAAATCTGTAATTTTTTTTGAGAGGGGGAGTGTGTCATTCGAGACTAACGCTAATGACTTCATCACTGTAATATGAAGATTCTAAACTTACAATGGCTTACGTCATAGTAGCTCGTTAGATTGTGAACATCTTCGTTCTAAGCGGAAGCAGATCGAGAAGCCACTGGGTAACTATACATTTGATATTTAAGACCTTGTTTCTGCTTTGTAATTATTACTTATGAGGACGTCCTTATTTCTTAGATTTTGAACTCCTCCTCACATATACTACTGAATAAAATGGAAGTGTGATAAGCCTGTGTTTGAAACTGATGGTGTTATTGGACCGTGAACAACAAAACACTTCAACTCGATTAGGTATTCTCGACGCCACTGATTGGTCAGTTGTTGAAGAACATGTCTCTGATGACGGGACTTCCTCGTGAGCGAATCACTTCATAGTGAGTAGCGTTCGGAGTTGACGTAATTCGTCTCCCATAGATCAAATCAGGTGTTAAAGGGTAAGATATTGATTTGTTGTCATCGTACACGTACATGAGGGGTCTGGAATTGATGATGCCTTCGATTTCCACTCAAACAGTGCATGGTTCGTCAAAACTGAGAGTAGATCTTCCTAGGATCTTCAAAGGTTTCTTGATGCTTCTGACAAGTCTCGCTAGTTTTACAATATGATCTAAGGACGCACCTGAATCTTCTAAGAGATCGCGTATGACGTCTGCCGCACCTTCTGGTCTTAATTCACGCGGAACTGTTGGTGGTTTGTTAAATTTAGCCCTGTAGATGAAGCGCATAAAGGCCAAGTTTTGCTTGGAGATGTGGGTCACATGTTTAAGGTTTAGCCTCTCTGCTGCTTCTATATTGTAGATGGCATCTTCTATTCCCTGCATGACCTCTTCTTTTTTTTCATCAGCTGTTTGGGAGATGTGCCAACGCTTGACGATCATTCCATTTTCTAGCTTCAGAAAGCCGAGGTCCTCTAGATAACCTTCTGAGGCAGACTTGCACACTTCTGACAACTTCTCAATTGCTTCTTTTGCCACTGTAACACTTAGTCTTACCAAGATCAACTTGTAATGAGGAGTTCCTTTCACAATCAAATAAAAAGTAGTGGTGCCTTCAACTACCTGCACTTACAGACATTATAAGGACACATGGTGTCAATATGTCTAGCAAGGCAGATAACTCTTGATCCATTCTGTTGATGTTCCGAGTTTGAAGTCAAGCAGTTAAATCCCCTTTGAGTAGTAAGCAGTTAAAGTTTTTCCTCGCTTTCACGTCAAAAACCGCTGAGAGCATGGAACCAACAGTGTCCGCCATTTTGTAGAAAACTTTAGCTGTTAATAACTCTGCAAGGATTTTATCGTTTGCGACAAAATTTGACATGCACAAAGCCCATGTTCAGGCTAAGCTCAGTCAGTAATAAACTGGCCAAATGGTCGAAACCTCGCAAAGTTGTTAAGGTGTAAAATTTCGACATAAATAACGCAATAACTAATTAACGGAGACCCCGCTTTCCAAAAAATCAACACCAAATGGTTCCTCACAACATAAACAAGCATAATCTAACATCAAAATATCAATAAGAGGTCCTCAAGCCCTAATGGCGAGGTTCTAAAACAACAATGGTCAAGAGAGCACCCTTAAACTTTGACCAAAGCCTGGGCAGGCGCAAACGTGTTGTACGGGAAAAAAATGTTTAAGGCAGCTGCCCAAGCACCTTAGTCAACTCTTCCGATGGATTGTCTCTGCGTAGTATTTTAAGGGTGCAAAAATAACGGACCTCAAAAAGTGTGTACTTACCCTCACAGGAAAAAATAAGATTCCCAGTTTTGGCTATTTTAGGGTATTTGGAAGAATGAGACAAGTCCCAATCAGGGAACTTGGTTGGGAATTCCCTGGTTGGGACTTGTTTCACTTTGCCAAATTTGGGATTTTTATGGGTATTCTTTAAATACCCTAAAATATCCAAAAATGGGAATCCGTTATTTTTTTTCCTGTGCCTACGAATGCTTTTTTTGTAATGGCAGATTGTAGGTCTGCAAGGCGCACTTACACTATACTTGAAAAACTTTGACAACGTGTAGTAAAGTTAGGTTTTCACCAAAAACCTAGAAACTCACACACATTAAAGTCAAGACATATACATTTTCATTGGTGAAGACCGCAAAAAAAACCAGCCTTTTGTGGAATTTTTTGATGAATTTTTCAAATCACCTTACATAGGTTTGCAATGCGAACTTCCTTACTCGTCAAATGAAAAATTATAAAAAAATCCCCAATGGACCATTTTCTGTGCAAGTTGTATTAACTTAGACAAACTATTGCATTACTATGTATGTGATTTTCAAGTTGTTTAATTGAAAGCAACCTATTTTAAAACTTGTAAAAGTTGGATATATGCATTGAAGATTGTGCCTTTGATGTTCATTTTTGTTCTTTAAGATCTCGCGCAATTTTTAATTTTTCCGCAACTTACTTGTACAATAGTTAGCCCAACAATCCCTTTGCAAATTGTTGAAGTTTGAAATAAAAATAAAGAAAACTGAATTTTTTACAATTTCTTTCCAACAGGGGTCATTTTGCTAAAAAGTGTTACATTGCCCCCCGAAAACCAGACTTTGAACGCCCATATCTCCCAAGCGTTTCAAGGCCTTCTGAACACATCAAATGAAAGATATTAAAAAGTACAATAAAATAAAAAAAATTCATTTGAAATGCTTACAATCCTTCCCTAAAAAATTATGTTAAAGATTGTTGTTTGTTCCGTCTGGCCCCACCCCCCGAATGAGTTTAATGACCGATAGGTGAAAAAAAATCATAATTAATTTATAATTTATCCAATTGGGCTAAACCTTGGCACGATTATTTATGAAGAGTTAGTCTATAACTGTGTAAAGTTTCATTGAGTTAACCCTAGATTTATAGCTTCTAGAGATCTGAGAAGTTGAAAATGAACTTTGGTGGTAATCTCAAAATTTCTCGAAGTTGCAAATCTTGTGCAAAACATATACCTCTACCGCATTTTTGTTTAAAGTCAAAAAATCTTAGCACATCAGAGAGGGTTTGCAGAGGGTTCGTGCATGGAGACTCCCCAATCTTAATCTAAGGCCTGCGGCCAAAATATGGGTATTTTTTGCTATTTCCCTGCTGATTTCCCCACTTGTGTTACATTCCCCTCCCCCAATTTTTCAAAAAATCATAATTAATTTGAGATTTAACCAAATCAAACCAAATTTATACCAGGCATAGTACATGAAGTAGTGCAACCTTAAAGTGAGTATAATGTTGCTGGAACAATATGCAAAGGAGAAAACTGAACTTAAAAAAGTTGGGTTAAAAAGGGGGCACATCACCACTCAAGGAGCCTAATTAGGTCCTCTTATTTCCAAGTCTTCAAACCCATCAATGGTAAAATACTATATTGACCTAATTGCATTTGTTATTTTGGGCATTTTTTTGAAGCTTTCTCCTCCTTATGCACCATGCAATAGCCAGTGGCAAGGAATGACTGCACCACCTTTTACTCTTTTATTTTTTGCCCATTTCTGTGCAGAGTAACAAATGACTCAACCTTGAACCATAACCTGCACATTCTATGTAGATGTGAATCTCTATATGCAGTACAGTTCTGGTTCAGTTCTGGTTTCAGTATTGCCATGTAGGAAAAATCTCCAGAGCTGGCCAGGTGACAAACGTTGGCCTCAAACCCCACCCCCACCTATTCTTTCATATTTCAGTTGTTACCTACATGTATTCAGGAGGGCACACGGGTATGGCTGAATGCATTTCACAAGGTCCAGGGAATTTGAAGACCTTTTGCGACTACTCCCCTCATTATGGGATGTCATTTGAATACCTTTCATGGCTAAGTCAGTCTGCCCCACCCACTCCCTGCCCCCAACACACACGCACACATGCATACCCAATCACAGAAGCTGCATCACATAAAATAGTCCATGCTTAATTTGTTACAGCTAGAAATTCAAGAAATTCACTTTCAGAATGCTATGTACATTTCAATATTTTGGTTTCAACAAGAAAAGCACATGGTGCAAATACTTTATAAAGCTCTGCTGGAGATATTCTTATTGGAAAACTTGAAATATACATATTTAAATTCATATAGACTTACAGATTAATTTTCAATAGACCCTTTGCATAAATGGTGCCTAAATTTGAATAACAGTACTCATATATCCTTAGCCTCACATTCATGTGAAATTTCCAAGTATTTAAAAAAAACAGGTATACATGTAGCTAGTATTTTTTATATTATATGGCTCTGTCTCACAAGGACCGGGAACTACCAAATTCACAAATTTCATTGGCTAAAATGGATATTGACTGCGGTCAAGATTTTCCCATCTAGACCAGCAATGTTTTGAAGTGAAAACGTTGCAAACTAAAATGCAAAATCATTGACGCTTTCATCTAAGGATATTTATTTTTTTAAGTGCCAAAAAGCTGATGAGAAAAAAAGAAAAGAGTATGAACAAAGTTTGGAAGAATTAATTCTGGCTCATCACTGTTTGCAAGCAAAATGTGAGTTAGTACTAACCAGTTACATTAAACAAATTAATTTATTCTTGTTTTTGCCATATAATAAACATCTTATTAACCAAGCTAAGTTGGTCTGTATGGGGAATCTTGACCTCCGCCGTGCAGCATTCGGTCTGTACTTACGACCTCGGTCAAGATACTCCCATACAGACCTCCTGCTCGGTTAATTAGAGCTAAGTAACAAACAGCAGGAAAGCTATAATTTTGTGACTGGGAAATAATGTTGGATAGTGTTGTACATGTCTGTACAAGTACAAAAAATAGCTTTCTGAAATATATCTGATTCAATGAAAACACAACACTAACCACACACTCACTCTAACACAATAAGCAATTGAAAATGAAGGACTTCATGCTAACTGAAGAGACCAGGACTGCAAAGTACACTAAGGTCAGAATTTCTGAAACAGAATTTTGAAACACACTGCAACAAGCCTTTGCAGCTGTTCCTGGACTAGTACAGCTGTGTCGAGCTGCATACTGGGCATTGAAAACCCTTTCAACCCTTTTTTGATCCTTCCACACCCTCATCTTCTTAGTTCAAACTACTTAACCGATATAACTTTCCTTTGCATGTTGCACACCTAGCAAAAAATCTATTAATATTTACAGGTATAATTTGGCCAGATTGAACAAATCACTTTTTCTGTACTGCTAAAAGCCTTTATGGAAATGCACTGATACAGTATTGTGAAAAAGTAATGCAAACGATAATCGTTGAATATTGCCGTTGAATATTGCGCTTTGTTCTTGCGATATATCAACGATATTTCTTCGATGTATCGCATATATAGGCGACGTGTTGCAACGATAATTCAACCAGATATCTGCGCTCCCCTTCAATATCTCGCCGATATATCGTTCTTGCGATATATCACTACAGCGATATATCGTTCTATATATCGCTACAGCGATATATCGTACAGCGCGCTATGGATTCCATACGATATATCACTATAATGATGTAACGTAGAGCGAGTAAAAACTCACTGAGGTGGGTGGCCAGCATCCAAAGAAAGTTTTTTTGTTCAACAAAGCGAAACAATAGGTAAAATGTTTGGACTGGGTTAGACACTATCAACGAATGACTCTCCTAAAGCAAAACTGATGAATTGAAAGCTAAGAATATGAAAAGCTATAATTTGTTGAGAAAGGAGTCCATGTAAGCTGCTCAACAGAATTATTTGTTGGTAATCATCCATGGGAAAGTGAACTGCAACCAGTGAAGTTTATGTGGAAGATGTTTTTATGTCATTTAGGAAGTATTGTAGAGGGATAGTCAACCTGAACATGAGCTTCTAGATTACAGTATTCACTCATGCGAGAACCTTTTATCGAGTATTCACAGCCGTTGATCGCGACCGCATCAGTCACGATTAATTTATGACAACCAGATATTTTTTGTTTCCAATTGATGTTTACTGAAACACTCCTCCATTAAACAGACGAAACTGCTTGTTGGATGTTTAAATGCTCCTTGAAAATCGTTTTAGGTTAACTTACCGTTCATACGACTTTTTAGTACTGTCTGACATTCTGAAAACTCATCCGCAGTCACGCTGTTACTCTACGCTGATTGGATGATGCTAAAGATTGCATCCAATCGGGATGGAGCAAAGAGCGTGACTGTTGTTCCTTGGGACACGAAATCCTGGCCGCAGATGCTGGTCGCTTCGAAAGCTGCATTTCTCAAAAATTATTTGGCGGTTAGCACTTGGATTTAAATGGATCTTCGTTTGAATGCGATGAGAAGCATCAAGCTTTCAGTTTATCTGGTGTTGGAATTGGAAGCCGGGCCATTCAAATTTCTGGGTGAAAATTTGCTTGGTGCTGGAGAGGTCAAAAAAATTATGAGCTTTCCACCTTTGACTCCTTCTCACAACGTGTAGCAAGAGTCGACCCAAAACCCACCATTTTGAGCCGAAAAAGCTTTATAACAAGTAAACAGTTTAAGTGGAAAGCATAATTTCAAATACTTCGGAAATCTTAGAGAAAATGTACGCAGAGTTAAGCAGCATGCAAATAACATGTGTGTTTAATCTTGCATGTAAACAAAAACCTATTCACGTTTACATCTGCAAATGTCTCCACTTTTCGCCACTAAACTTAGGAGAAGTTTCACATGCATTATATCTTTTGATCTTTCCACAACTATAATTAAGTCTGTACGCATTTAGTTATTTTTTCTTCAAGGAAAACGTTTGTGGTTTGGCATGGGTTGAGCGGCTTCGGCGGGTCTTTCCAAAATGTTTAGTCTGTAGTATTCCAAAGATCCGCACCGAAAAAGAGATAATCTCTGGCTTTCATATTTGACACAAACCGTATATTCAAAGAACAAATTCTCTTCTTTTAACCAAAGGATTGTTTATCAAAGTTTCTTTAGCGTGCCGCAAACAAAGTTTTACACGTGTCGCCAAGTCGGTTGCTTGAACCGTGTTTACTTTCTATTGAAGTTGTTATCTATTTTGTTTGCTCTATGGAGAGTGGATTGTTGAAGCCTCTATTCCCAGTACTATTTTACAGAAAGCAACAAATTTGGATTTAAATGCCAATTTCTTACGGATGATTCATAATGTACAGAGTAAAAAGCCGTGGATGGTTTAAAAAGCTTTACAAATATAATTGGTCATCAAGAGATTGGGGTCGGTGAAATGAACAAGTACAAAATACACAAACATACGAACACTCCTGTCATCTTACATACATGTTAAGGTGGCATTGTAATCCCTCAGAGCAAACGATTAAACGCTCAGAGGAGCAAACGATATATCGTTCAGAGCAAACGATAAATCACTCGGAGCAAACAATATATCGCTCGGAGCAAACGATAAATCGCTCGGAGCAAACGATATATTGCTTGGTGAAAACGATATATCGCTTGCTGCAAACGATATATCGTTCAGAGAAAACGATAAATCGCACAGGACTTAGCGAAATGTCGTAACTGCTACAACAATAGCTCCATGATATATCGCGCGATATATTGTTCTAAGTTAATTGTCATTCAAATATCACCGATATATCGCGATTATCGCGATATTCGTCGATTATCGTTTGCATTACTTTTTCACAATACTGTACATCTTTCTCGATCCTGTCCTGGAATGTAGTTGCAATGAGCCACTGGAGTTAGGACAACTGTTACATATCTTAGCTCGTTTCTGCGTTTTAAGTAGTCCATGGCCTGCTTTAAAGCAGGGATGTCTTTTGTTTTTTGATAATTTTCTCTTGTCTCCTGCATGCACAACATGCCTCTCTTGAATCACATCCACAGTGAACTGTCATCCCCAAACAATATGTATTCGGATATTTTCACCTTGATTTCAAGAGGCATGTAATTCAACAGAGCTTCCATGTCTTTTCTAAAATAAGGATGAAAGATATGCCTGATGTTAGTAACTTTTATTTATAATTGTATGATTTCAAAAGACAAATATACTCACTTTTATTTGTCTTGTTAGTGCTGAGACTCTTGTAGTACTTTTTTATGTACTTCAGACTTTCCTTTGGCTTTGGTTATAAAATAACCATTATGCTTTGTACGTTTTTGGTGAGAGTGATGCTATGCACATATATTGTCGAATCTGTTGTCAGAATTGTTATACATGTACATTTCCTTTCCTTTAATTTATCACATGGGATAAGTTTTAATCAACACGCTGTGCGATTTTGTTTTGTTATTCAAATAAGTAGTGTATATCTATTGTTAGTAACTGGTTGGCTTACATGATTACTTAAGCTGTTAATTACCTGCAATTTCTTTTTTATCAATCTATTCATATGCTGCATTGATGTATGATCTTGATCAGTTTACATAACTCAACTGACATAAAAAGGGTGGTTTTGAGCAAAGCAGACCAAACACATTTTTTGCGTCAGACCAGTCACATCGTCTTTGTGTTAGACCAACCACGCTTTTCGCGGCTTTTAATAATGCCAAAAACTGTTCACAATAAGACACGAAAGCGAGCTTTTGTAATAGACAAAGCCAGCAACGATGGTGAGACCGTGGAGCTGAAGGAAACTGCCGAGGACAAAGCCTTCATTGATGATAATCCTGAACTGGAACATCAAAGTACAGCAGCAGAATTAGATGCCGAGTGCTGCAAAACTGAGATGGCTTGTGAAACTTCCCAAAACAAGCCTAACAATGGTGGTGGCGTCACATTGAAAAAGAAGCTCAAAGTAGCCTGTGCCCAGTCCAAACTCATGGATGATGGGCACTTTGACGATTGCCTACGTTGCCCCATATGCGAGTAGCCAAATCCACCAGTGATGATGGCAAGACCAACATCTGGTGCCCTGACTGTTGCCCACTACCCTGGAAGCCAAACAACCAGAAAGCAGCCTTTTTGGGAGAATTGTCCGTATGTCTTCTGAAGGAGTTCATCAACCCAAACTCACCGCCTACATGTACACACAAGGAAACTTGCAAGCTGGTTCACCTGATTGGGGAGTGCATAAAGAACCCAGATCTGCAAGACACGGGGTGTGCAACAAGAAAGTAAACGACGGGCAGTGTTCTACCGTGGTCAGTGTGGAATGCGAGGGTGACCAGGCTGAGTTCCTGGAGCTGATTTACAAAAACCGAGCCAGAAACATTGTCAACTCTGCTCAGAAGAACAGGATTGCCAATCAACATGCTTTCAGAGAGGCGGCACAAAAGGCAAAGAAGCACAAGTCGTTGAATGGAACTGTCTAATTTTTTTGTGTTCAGGGTAACCTTATTGCATTACCCATCTCGTTAGCAATACATTTTGACTGAGTGAAATAAAAAAATAAAATGTACACAATGTCTTTATAATTTACTGTCTAATGGAGCCAAATCATGGGGTGTGGCATGTGGGTTTCATTTTGCTTATTGCAAAGTTTAGTGTAAGTGACTTCATCTATCTGGCCGTCTTCATACTGTTTCAACCATCCGACTCTTGACTTGCCCGTTGTACACAGGAAACGCATTAACTCATCATAATATTCCGGTCATGCTCCATTAGGTTTTTAACAAGAAATCTAAAATCTTCCAATGAATTTACATCATTGTATGTGTGAATTCTAAGAAAAAAGTATCCTGGCACATTAGAATGAAAGCTTCAAAAACTGATTGCAAAACACTATTTTGCTTCGTGGCTGACATGCATGGCCACTGCTTCAGGCAATAGGATTTTGGTGGGTGCAAGAAAGCTACCACGTTTTTCTTGAGACTATTTTGTCTTTCATTTTTTAACATCTCTGCGAGAATGCTTGAGC
>CM042746.1:37311137-37321916 GCA_022496165.2 Catalaphyllia jardinei | reverse complement strand
TTTTTTTCAGGCTTCTTCTTTCCAATTGCTTAAATTGGAAAATTTACTGCGAGGATCATACTTCACTTACTTAGATTTTACCGCATTTATATGGGCAGGCGTGATCAACTCTTTCACCATCTTTATTTGACTCGCTTTGTTCACCACCATGTCTATTCCTTTGTCGGCTGCCTTCTGCATGAGATTTTTGGCAACCTTTCGAACTTCGGGGTTAGCAGCTATTTTGGAAGCCACCTTTTTCAATTTACCGAAAAACGCCTTGGTTTTTTTTCCCAACCCCACTTGACCTCGCCTGGCGAAATATGTTCGTATACCTCTGTACATATCAGCTGCTCTGAAGGCTGGGCTTTTTTTCTTCCCCCTTCCAAGCTGACTTGCAACTCCGCCAATGATGTTTTGCAGGCCTCCTACAACCAAGCCTGCCAATCCGTTCACTACGGCAGTTCCCAGCCCACCCAGGAATCCGCCCTTCTGCCTGCCTTTCTTTCCACCGCGCATTTTCGGTTTTCTCGCTCTGCTACTGCGATGTAAAACCTCTGCGTCAACTTGCTGCTTGTTTCTCTTATCCCTCTTTCTCTCTTTTCCGCTAGAGTGTGGAGCGTGTAGGGTTTTGTTGCAGTGCGTTTCGTGAAGCGTTTTCTGACGCCTCTTACTACCTCCCTCCTGATAAGGGTTTAAACCGCTGGCATACCCAGCACCTCGCTGGAAGAAAACCAGGTCTCGTCTCGCTGTTCCGTACATCCCTGCTATCAGTTCTGTTTAGAATGCTGCTGCTGTAACAATATGGCTCTCTTATATTTCTCGAATTCCTGTCTTTTTACTTTGTTTTTAACGATTAGTAGGCAAACAATTTTTTTTTTTGCTTCTTTTCTCACTTTTGAAGGCCATCGATTCTTTTTCTTGGTTTTCTGAATTGGAATACATCTCTTTTCCTCAAGGGTTTTCTTTCAAAACACTTTCCTGCAAATCATTTTCTCAATTTTCCAAAAGATCATCATATCTGTTTATTCCTTTCTTCCCCAAATTGCCTCCTCAGAATTGCACTTTTCTTCCAAGACCCATCTTTCTGTTTCGCAATTGCTTCTCTCTAAAGCCTCTCTCTATCCCCCAAAACTACTCCTTGCTTTACACACCTTGTCCTTTTGGCTGGATTTTTCTTATCTGCTTCTTATTTTCTTTTCCTTTTTGACTTGATCGCTTTCGGTGTTTCAGACGCTCGAGGTACTCTAACTTGCGTCGGTAGCGGTAGAGACCGGGATCGGTGGAAGTCTGAACTGCGCGTATGAACCCGTCTGCCCTTCTCATAGTTTTAAAAAGTAATGACGGAGACAAGTTTACGACTACATTTTTATTTACCAGCTCAATACACGTTTTTCTTTCTGAAATTAAGATGTAAAACAAAATCTACATTGGAAAGGGGCTGGTTTCTTTCCGTGGTGAACTCAAAGACTAGGTCTTCTGGCGAAGACACGTTGATGCGTTTCCACTGCACATTGGGCGGAGCATAATTGGCCCAATTGCCAACTCTGTAAGTGTTGTACTTGAACACGTCCATGACCCGTACGCGTTTGCGCCCCACGTAGCTCTGTTATGAAGTTCCCGTTGACAAACAGTGTGGCAAACGAATTTTCCGAGACGTACCTCCAGATGTTCTCGTCCAGAGGTCTGGACACGGGAATGCCCTCGCGCCGAGCAAAGTCGTTGGCATCGGTCTGGGGAGCGACTCGTAATGAGAGCCATCTTGTTTGGTCGGCAGCCACTTGTTCGGTCGGCAGCCACTTGTTCACTGGTGGTGAGGGTTTCCCCCGTGTTGTAGCTTCTCATCATCAGTTTGGAGAAAGCGCTAGGTTTGCCCTGAAAATGGCAGAGACCCAGGCAAAACCCTATGTTTGCGGGTATTAGCATCCCTCTTGAGGTTCAACTTTAAGGGTTTATTACGCAAGTTGCTCTGTCCAGAAACCTCACCTTCCACTGAACCGGAGAGGATGCGTTGTTAGTCACAGCCGCCAATTGTTTGCACAGTTGTCGGACGGTCACTATGCGGCAGGCCGGCTTGTAGATTTCGGTCACAATCTCTTGTCCTCGCGAGTCCAAAACAACTTGCTTCAAAGCTATCTGCATTTCTCGCACGTTTTGAATTTGTTCATTGTTCAACCCCAAGTCTGTCACGCAGACCTCGTCAAGTCTGTCTATCGTTATAAAATCATTATTAATTTTGCTGAAGACGTACTTTCCCAAAGCATCCGTAGTACCCTGCAAGCATATACTTTCCAGTTTGCCGAAAAGCGAGTTAATTTAATTTTTTTTTCAATACCAGTCTATTCCACGGCCTCTGTAAAAAGTAAGCATGAAGATGTTGGTGCCCATGTAGAGTACAGGTTCCAGCTCCGAGTTCCACGCGTCTCTAAGGGTTACTTCCAACTGGTCCACGTGCCTTTTCTTGGTGAGTTTGCGCTCGTGCTTCTCTGGTTTCGGATAGAAAGCTACCACGTGCTCTTCCATGGGCACAGGTATTAAAGGATGAAGGAGCGTGTTGAGGCTGTCGCCAGTGCTTTGAATTATATTTAGGAATTCCAGGTTGGGCGTGTTGACACGCATGGCTTCGCTCTGCAAGTGGTCTCTGTAAAGGGTATCGGCAAAGAAGTCAGTAAAGGACATTTGGTCTCCATCTACAAAAGTATTCAACAAGGTGTCTTTTTTGTTAGCGAGAATGATCCTCATGTTCCTCTCAGTTTTGACTGTCACTGTCTTAAGCGCAGGGTCTTTATGTAATTTCAAGGCCGCGACCGACTTTTTGACACCTTGTTGTAAAACGGACGCGTATTTTTCTTGTAGAGCGTGCGATGTCCATGTCAAGTGAGAGTGTTGATTTTGAAAGTCCACAACATATACACCGTCTGACTGCTTGCTCACAGTCGCACCATTTATTAAGCTGTAGTTCTTGCTATCGTGTAAACCGAGCATAATTGCCATGGCTTCGCTGAAACAACCTATTTTTGTAATCATGGTGATAAAGCAGGTTGTGATTATAGGGCTTAAGGTAGTAAACCCCGCCCCTTTTGTAGTACCCGTAGCCTGAAGTGGTGGGGAACGTCGAACCTTTTATAAGGTAGGCGTCATATCTCTCACGCAGTGTAGCTTTCTTGTCTGCAAAAGAGTATATGGTCGTGTTGTTAACCATACTGCCCACCAAGATATCTTAAACTAGTTGGACCCTTGCGTCTGCGCTAAACAAGGTGTGGATGTACTGCTGATGGGTGTCCAGTGTACGCTTGTTGGCGTCATCAAATTGGCAGAGAAAGGCAACCTCTTTCTTCGCACTGCTTCCCCAAGTGTACTGGAAAACATACTGTTCTCTGAAAACTTGTGTGTGCTGCGGTACCTGTATGTGTAGTAAGTTCTCCTGCAAAGTGTCGTAGGTCTGTCGAAGGACGGCGTTCAGGTTGGGGTAGTACCCTGCGGGCAGCTTCTTGGAGTAGACAAGTTTCCCGTCGTCTTGTAAAACTTTGACAACAGGCGCGTTTTCAGGAAAGTTGTTTATCAAGGCTTTGTGCAGAGCTACGCGCCATTCTTCCGACAGGTTTTCCTCATCTCTGTCTTCTCTACCTCTTTTCTTAGTGTTTGCAAAATTTAGATAACCAGGCAATTTGCTCTGAAAGCTAGTGCATATGCTGTTCCCCTTTCGGGTATTGCTTGCATCATTCGAGAGGACTGTGTAGGTGAAGTCGTCATCGCCCGCTAGCGTGTTAAGAGGCAAGGCGAATATTCTCTCCAAGTGTGTAGCCATCTTTTATCTCTTTTTTTGTGAGCCAAATTCTCTGAGTACTCGGGTAATTCAACAGCTGCACAAGGTAACCCTTACCTTTTGACTTGCAGACTATTCTACTAATCACAGGCTTGCACGAAAGTAGCACCTTTTTTAGCTGCGGTCTGGAAAAGACGCCCGGTATTTCTTTGCCCAGAAGGTCGCGCAATTTGTACAAAACTGTCTGCGGAGCTCCTGCTTGCCTGTTTACTTTGGAGACAATGAAGGTCTCGTTGCTAAAGTTTCCTCTGTACTGTTTGAAGAAAGCACTTCTAGCTCTTGTTATACGTACGATGTCGCCTTTTATTATATCTCTGGGCACATTGCACAACTTCTCTTTGTTGAAGGTCTTGTCCAGACATGTAGAAACTAATGCGTTAGCTTTATCTATGTCTATGTCTATGGGTCTCTTCCCTTTCAGAGCACTGTGAGGTCTGCGGTTGTAGTTGTAGACCACTATGTCTAAGAGTTTCTGCTTGTTTCTTTGGTAAGGTCTATACTTTAGACCCTTGTAATAGAACCGTTGCCACGTTCCGTTAAACCGCTCTACTGCTGCAGCTTTCTTTTCTCCGTGACTGGCAAAGTGGTTAACCTCATTAGCTTTTAAATAGGGGGAGAGGTACTTGTTAAAAAATTCGGTACCTCTGTCAGACTGTAAGCGGTGGGGGAAGACGCCACCATTTCTGAATATGACTCTGCGGAACGCCCCTAGTACTTTGGGGCCAGACTTGTTGAAAACCCATACTAAATCTCCCTGCCTACTCGTCACGTCTATGCGCGCTAACACATAGTGTTTGTCGTGGGTATCAACTAGATCAATTTGCCAGAGCTCGTGCAAACTGTAGGACAGCGTAGGCGCACCTTGTTCTTTTCCCTCCTTTGCGTTTCTGAGAAGCTGGTTACCTAAATCTTTGCGTTGTTCAAACTCTCGCACTTCCCTAAGGGTAAACTTCTCTTCAGGTTTATGTTTCTTCAGATAATCGTACACTACCTTCGGCGCAGCGTGTGCAACTGGGCTTTTTTCATCGTCTAGAAACGTCTCTCTCAAAAGGACTTCTCTGCTCATGTCAGCGGCAGGGGTAAAAAACAGTACAACTGCTTGTCACTCTTGATTCTTTTTATTTTTAAAGTTGAGTAGTATTTCAATATGAGAAAAATGCGAAAAGGTGAAAACTAATTTGGCAGCTGAAAGAATCGAAAAACAGTCACACGTGCGACAAAACTTTAAATACTTTAGAAGCTGTCGTTACAAACTAGGGAATGATTTTTTCCTTAAAAGATAAACTTTTCTGGACTACGGCAGTAGCGGCTAATTGTTGGATGACATGTTAGTCCTCTCCATCCTCTTTCTCCTCCTCTGTTTCTGAAAAGCTGCCTACTGCTTCGTCAACAAGCACTTCTGCTATTATCTCTCTGACTTTTTCTCAGAAAAAGTTACTCTGCATAAACTCCTGCATATGGGTTTCTGTAACATCAACCACTGCATCTAACCTGTACAACAATAACAATACATAAGTAAGTAAACATAGTAAACGATTTTTCGAAAAACAGTATTTTTAACCTTAAGGCCTACTCGAATAATCTCTCTCGGCTCTGTCTCTAATGCCTCTATTATCTCCTGTCTAGTGTAAGGCTCCACTTGTCCGACGTTAACTGCCCGCCCGCCGCAACAGCCGGTTGCGCGCAAACAAAGGTTTTTCTCAAACGTCTCCACAGAACCGCAAAACAGCTCTGCAAGGTCAGCGTGCCTGCAGCTGCTAAAGCCATCTTTCTACTACAAAAGTACAACGGTATAATGTAAAACACCCAAGTCGTACTCACCTTTTAATACAAATGCAGCTTTCTTTCCACCAAAGGTCCCATGTAACCAAAGGGGTAGGTGCAGTAGTTTCTGCTAAGCACCACTCTCTTGTCAAAATACAGCCTGTATTTCTTGTCCACTACGCTGGAGGCTAGCTCGAACTTTCTCTCGCAGACTCCATCTCTACCGAGCCCACGCTTGATTTCAAATTTGGGGTAGCTTACCGTCTGCGTCACGGCCAGACCGTTTCCCATCTGGTGCTTCTCCTCTTCGTTCTCTCCGCTACAGAAGAACTGCAACATAAGTTCGCACAGAGTTTGGAAGTTGACCTCTTTCTCGCTGGCACTGCTGTTGACCACCCCCTTGCACTTGAATTTGACATGAGAGAACTCGTCGTCGAATCTGTCTTTTCGCAAATCATAGCTTCTATAGCCATAGTTTTTTGGACCTCCGCATACCCACTCTCCTATAACCACCTCTCCTGAAGGTTCGAGCTCATCCGTCAGCTCTCCGAGAAAGTCTCTGTTGGGTGGGTCGTACAGACCTTCTCCAGAAAGGAACAGCGCGCTGTCTGTGTCGCATTAGAATATGTGGGTTCCTAATGGTTTGAGAAGCTCTCTGTACAGCTTTATGCGCGCTAACGAAGTTGTGAACACGGCGTGCACTACACTGCCCTTTGCACTACCGCTGATAGCGAACTTTTGCTGTCTATAGTTCAGCACAAGCGTTTCCTCATTCACCATGGCAAACTTCTTTTCTTGCAAATCGGGGTTTTCCAGGAACTTGTAAAATGTGTTGGCGCTGTGGGTCAGCGTGGTTTGTAGCGTGTCTTGTCTTTCTGCCCATTTTCCCCAAAAGCTGTTCATGCATCTCTTGTTAAGATCGTAGAGAGTGGGGTTTTTGCTCTCTCCAATGTTTGCGGGGTCCAACTCTACGCCTTCCACCTCCTTATATCGTCTGATGTACTCATATCTCTTTGCAGGTGTGTCGCAGTTTCGCGGCCAGCCAGCTGCTTCCTGCTTTCCTTTCTGGAAGGTTTTTATATACTGGGCGAAAAGACCTTTCTTTTTCCTCAGGTAGTTCCAGACCTCGTAAACCTCCAAAACTATGTATTTCTCTTCTATAGCTAATTCTAACTCGGGCATCATGCACACACCTTCCAAGGCTCTTTCTTCCACCGTGTGAGTACATGCGTTTACTTGAAAGTTGGCTTTCTCAGCGCAACTGCGACACAGCGTGAAGACAAGTTTGGGAGGGGTGCACCCTTTCGGCTTGACTCTTGCAGGCAGCACGGGGTGAAACAGATCTTGCGGTGGCAGCACTTTGCAATGCATTAATCCGAAATAGCTCCAAGGCGTAGTTTTCTCAAATTCACGGTTGCAGAACACGACGGGATGGCCAACAGGGTAAATTCCGTTCTTGTTAATAAAGGGGTACAATGAAGTGAAATCTTTGTACTTGATGTGATATTTCTTCAAGAGATCTCTGCAAGCGGGTCTGGCTGCGAGTATCCGTCCCTCGAAGCTTTTCCAAAAGAGCTGGTAGCAGTCCACGTGGCCGCCATAGAGGGCTTCTCTGGGATCCATGGGATCTCAGAAAACGCGCAGGTCGTTCAACACAAAACAATCATACATGGCCTTTGTTTCCTGGTCCTCTCTCATCTCTCGCCTCCATTCACATTCCCATATGGTCACCACTTTGAAGCCTGCAGAGTGCAGGACAGCCACCCTGTTCATAGTCATGGTGTACAAATCTCCCATCTGCATGCCAGCTCCAATAGATTTGGCTGTAGGGTTTGTACATCGGGGGCAGCCATGAAAATAGCAGCCAAAAAACTCGTATACAGTGTTTTCTTTTCCCTGGCGTCCTTCCTTGCGTACTGCAGTTTGCCTTCGCGATAACAGCTATCGAGAAATGCCAGCCAGGTCTTTGCCATCTTGCTCTGTATGTCTTTCTGAAGGTAGCCCTTATGAGGCACCAGTCCCACTGTGTCTTTCTCCAAGTGATGCGTCCGCCAGACTTTGTTGCAGTACGAGGCTATTGTGATGTTGTCAACACCCGGTAATATCTGCGTTGTCTCTTGGCATGCGTGTAAAAACTTCACGAAACAGAGGCGCAACACTCGCACGTCATCTCTACAATAGGCCTCGTTTTCCTCGAAGATGTCGTACCACATGTTGTCCTGGCGAAAACCGTTTTCGTATTCCTCTTGCACTCCCATGAAGACCTGGTATATGTTCTTGTTGTACCACTTTTCGAATTCTACTTTGTCTTTCTTGCTCATGAATTGTACTTCGAAATCTTCTTTCGACGGGAGCGCGATGACCTTGTCCCAGTACTTGCGGTTGTTGAGACGGTAAGGGAAAAATCCTTTCTTTGCTTCCTGTACACCAAAGGTCTTAGGCATGTCCTTCAGCCTCATAGTGAGAAACCGTAGTGAGTCGGTGAATATCAACCTCCCTTTGAAGGTTTTTATTTGCACGATAGAGCTCCCATCGAAAACCACTTTTGGGTCTTTGCCAGTGTACTTCCCCAGTTCGGAGATAATGGGATAGTAAACGAAGCGGGAACCATTGTGTGCAAAGACGCGGATGTACTTTACCATCCCCAGTGTCTTTGTAAAGGTCACCATCTTGCTCGAAAAAGGACTTGCAGAAGTCTTGTAGAGCGTTGAGGCCTCTGAAAACCCACTCGTACCCCAATTCGTCTTGAATGATTATCAGATTTGCCACCAATCTCCCATCATCCTCTCGCAAGCACTCCATATCTAGAAACATGAACAAACCAAGCTTTTCCCACTGTTCTTGCAAGACTTCTTGAAGTTTGAAAGGGCGGAGAAAGCAGAGATGGTCAAACTTGTCTACATTAAACTTGCAGATTTTACAGTAGTAGGTCTTGTAGCATTCGTGTGGTTTGCCATTTCAGTGGTTTTTGTTGGTTCTCAGGCCTTTAACTATCTTCAAATCTCTGCTGCAGGTGGGACAGGCGTACAGTAGAGAACAAGTGGGGCGGTTATTTTTGACAGCGCAGTAGGGACGCTTGTGGAAGTCGTAACACCGTTTATTGAGGAAGCCGCGTCCACAATCCTCGCACTTCATTTCTTCGTAAGGGTTGCAGGCGTCTATTCCCCCACAAAAACATTTGCACAGCGTGCAAAGTTTAGCCTCACATCTGTGCCCCTTTTTCGAGTCATACTTCTGACACTGGTGGCAGAAAAGACCGCAGGCTTTTTTCATGAAGGCAGGTACAGAGCGTATGCAGTCGAAGTGGTTTTCGGTCAGCACGAGAGAGATCGCTTCACCAGAGGCATTTCTGTTGGTGGAGTAAATTGGCGAAAAGTCGTTCTTTCGCAAGAATACTGTTACGGGATGATTGCAGAAATCACCGTGCTGAGCGAGTTTGGCTATATCTATCACTTTGAGTTCACCGGTTAGCGGTAATCCACACTCTTCTCGCACCTTCTTCGTGTAAGATGTCAGTTTGTATTGCTGTCTTTTTCTAGTAACCTGAAGAAATTTTTTGTTTTCCCCGAATCGCCAGAACGCCTACTTTCATAGCTATGACAAGGCAATGTGGTGCTACTTGTGGCGGAACTTGTATTACACTGCTCTTTTGTTTCAACAATTTGTCTACCGTTTTCCCGTACTCTCTCACATGACCGCCACCTCTAGGAATTCTGGTATGATACACGTCCACAGTGAAATCGGCTCTTCCTACATCTACTTCTGTATTGCTGGGCAAAATTCTAGCAAATATCTCGCTGGCCACGCGGCTATCGTACATGGACCTACTACCGGCAGTATGAAAGGATTATTCAAGTCGCTAGACATAAAGCGCAGTTGTACATAGTCATCTTCACCAATTTGTCTCAACATAACTAACTCCAAGTCTTGCAGAACGGCGTTGAAAGCATCTAATCTATCTTCTGCTTCGGGTCTACTGTCAACTCGTACGGTGTACATTGTACCTGTCAGATTAAATTTCTTGTTAAAAAAACTACGAGTGTTGTGCAAATAAAGAAAATTGCTTGCTTCAACATCCAAATTTTCTTCACATTCTTCACTTTCCTCCTGCAAGCCTCTTGGCGGTGGGCTGGCTTCCACAAGACGACCACGGTCTCTTCTTTCAAGTTGTAAGTTTTCGCTTCCTAAATTCCTCACACCATCTCCCTCGTACACTGCTGCAGGAAGCAAACTCCTTTCAGGATGAGTTTGTTCTATGCCCATCCTACCGCCCTCCTGTTCCACGGACGAGTTAATGCCTCTCAATATCCCAACAATTTCTTCTTCATCGTCGGTATCCGATTTCCGATTTCTTCTTCGTCGTGGGTAGTCATCTCCATAACTCAGTGAGTACGTATTGTCTTGTCTAGGTTGCGCTGTTGAAGAAGTCTGCGAGTGTACGGTGAAACACGATTAAGGTGGTTCTGGTATACAGGTGTTAGTAAACATTACGTTTCCCTTAATTTAAGCTTAATTACAAACCAGTAAATAAACAATGATCAACTGAAAATCAAAATGCGAAATGTCTCGCATTACAATAACAACATACTCTTTCTTTCTTTGAATGTGCTTAGCACTGTTTAATACATTTAATTAACTTTGTTCTGCACTACTAGAGAATCATAGTTGCCAATGGGAAATTCGTTTTACTAACCTCCTCATGTCTCCTAACCACATGCAGGTACAAGGCATCTATAGCTTCTCCCATCCAGTCGTCTTCATCGCTGCTAGAATCTAGCCAGCAATCCGCCATTTCTGCAAATGGTCCACTTTCACGCAACGGGGTGTGATTATGCTAATAATGATAATAATAATAATAATGATAATACCTTTTCACGGTTAGTGAGTAGGGGTGACGTGTGTTCTATTCACTTAAGCACGTTTGCGCCCAAAAACTTCCCTTAAAATCAATTAACTTTTATTTCGTGCCATTACACTCCTCAGCTAGTTAGAGAGATGGATGCAGCAAGTCGAAGCGTCAATATCGAACTGAATTATGACGAATTCACATTAGACTCGAGCACGGTGTTACAAAACCAATTCTACCAACACTCTGTTTATTATGTTGCAAGTAGTTTTTTGTTCAACCTAGAAGACGAGGAGGGCTTCAATAGAGATCTTATATTCGACAGAAAATCGCTCCTGACTGAGATTTCCGATAACGACGTGGA
>CM042746.1:37270677-37303809 GCA_022496165.2 Catalaphyllia jardinei | reverse complement strand
TTCCTGTGCTCCAAGATCTAAGCAATGGAGATAAATGAGCTTTCTTTTGCGAAATGTCGGAGCGGTTTGCGACACGACTTCGATGAAATCCATAGCAAATGAATGGTCACGTGATGGAAAAAACCATAATATAGTTCAAATGCAAAGCATTCTGGGAAGAGCTTCCAATCCTCCTTGATCTCAGGTAAAGTTCTGATGTTACGTGAAAGACAGAATTAAATTCATAAACATCACCTTGGAAAAACTTTAAAGGGACTTAAATTTTTAGAACTTTTCTGTTGTAGTGATTCAGTATTTTGATGTAAAGGGAAAAATTCACGAATTGAAGGAGAGGTGAGGAATCAAAGGGTGGGACGAAAAAAGAGCGTTTGTATGCCATAAGTATAGATATTTAGAAGTCTATCCCGTCTTATCTATTACTCAAATATAAATGGTATATCCCTCGAACAATTTAGTACAATACTGTTAATAATTTTCGTTTGTACTTCTTTCATCATGGACTGCCGTAGGTTGTAGACTTCTCAAAAAAAGCATTTTTACACTACGACAGCAAATCGGGAAGTGGAAATGAACACGTCTTCTTCGAATGTATGAGGTAGATTAAATTATTATAAGTGTTTTCATTTCTTTTTTAAAGAAAAGGTTTAGTCAGTCCTAACTTTTAAATGGTCAGTCGGAAGCATACGCTATATGAAATTATATAATGATGACGATTATATTGTATGCTTTTCATTGTTAAATAGAAAGCTTCTTATGATCTGCGATGTCGAGGTTGATTCGTGGGCTCAGGCAGAGGAACCAGCCCCTCAGCAGAAAGACAATAGTAGCTGTGGAGTCTTTTCTTTAAAGGTAAAATAATCAAATCAAATAAAGAATATTTTTATTCACTGCCAAGTATACATGTTAGCACAGCAGGACTACTGCTGTAGTCCAGGATACCCAGAGGACAAGTAACTGGGATTTTTAAATTCTTAATTCCTTTCAGATAGCCCAATGTGTCACCAAAGGAAGAAAACCCACTTTCACACAGGTTTGTACACCAAACCGATATTGTACAATCTCTTATCGCTATCATAGTATTGGGGTGAGGGGAGAGGTGGGGTGGGGGTAAAACTGGTAGATAAACGATGATTTAAGCAGGATTTAAGTTGGTTAATGTACATTTTAGAGCAGCCGGGTGAAGGCTTTCCGACCAAGACATGACTTAGTATTCTAAATTAAACTTTTCAGGACGACATCAAGGACATATGCTACGAGGTTGCTTATAAAATTATTGAAGCTGGAAAGTGTGGGAGTAAATATAGAAAAGTAGGTATCTTTCAGTGGTAAACTCTGTTTTTCTCTGCATGTCTACTAGTGTATGTTCTCAAAACAAAACCACTAATGAAACCTGCATTGCGCGAGTTTATATGATGCAATGCCGTTGGCTGGGGGTGGGGTTACAACCAGCCAATCAAGTCAATCCCTATTGACCGATTGCCAGTTCAAGGTGTGATGAACAAGATAAAATAAAATAGTTCAGTTTAACTTAACGCAGTGAGATGGCCTCTGAGAAAACCGCTTCAAATATACGTGCACGTTCTGGTGCAGTAAGAAAACGCTCCACGATAGCAATGAACAATGCTTTTGCTGCACTTCGTGCGCAGATACCAAACTTGCCTCCGGACACAAATTTGTCAAAAATCAGAACATTGAGGCTAGCCATACGCTACATTAAGTTTCTGATGGAAATTCTCGAGGAGAGAGATCAGGAAACGATTTCCAATAGCTTTGAACCAGATTTACCTGGGGAAGAAAACACTGAGATCAGTGCAAGTTTAATCACAGGTCATTTATTAATTACAAACATTTGTGAAACTTTACATCTACTGCGTCACCTACTACCTTCATAATATTTGGTCATTTTTATATTTCGACAGAAAGCGGTTTCAGAAGCAAAGCCGACAAAAGACAAAGTACCAGATTGCCCCAGCATATCTGGGAAAGGGAATTAAGGGAGTGTAAGTGAAGTTGTTTTGCTCTTTTTGTATCACAAAAGTTACTAGAATATAGCTGAAAATACAGTGCAACCTTGCCATGTGTCCAAAGGAAGTCTAGGCATTTCTTTATTTTTCAACCATGCTAATCCAACAGTCCTGTCATTACGACTGAATACTTTAATAGTGGCAATTACTTGGCAACAAAGAAGAAAATCATACTAAATACCACTATAAAATAATGGGTCTGACTCTTGATGAAGGCTTTTGGCCTTACATGCGAATAATGTAGGATATGCCATGCAAGGGCGTAGCCAGGGGGATCCTAGGGATGCCCGTGACCCCCCCCCCTTTGTAGGAAAAACTAACAGGCAGAATAGCTTTTATGAGCCTAAGCAATTGAACACCTAAAGTACGTTTTTAAGCACCACTGATTTAAAAAGTTTAACAATTCGGGTTTTAACGCTTTTTTTCTTTTGTTTTAGTTTATAAAATAAACATACTTTTGTGCTGGATTTTCCATGTGGGAAAATGGATGGTGTTAGTCTCATATCACATTACATACGTTTTTAGTGGCGTTCTGTACACGAATGAGGACTGTATGTCTTTTGTCAATTATTATTGCATCTGCGGTATTTTGGACTTACTGTTTGTTTGTCAGTTGACAACATTCTGTTGAGCAGGGAAAATAGCAATTTAGCATCTGAACTCTTAAAATTATTTGTCCTTAATTTCATTCTTTTTTCTCTCGTAGAATCACCGGCTGCACTTCTAGCCTTATGGACTGGATTGTCATTAAAGATTGTTTGGCTGATTCCCACTCAGTTTGCTATTGTTTAGTTTACAACATCACTCCTTCTTTTCTGTTAATTTTCTAATGTAGTCCCCTGTTTGTTTTTTTATACATAGTAAAATTTAACCTCACATAGCACATACAGCTGAGCAAAATGCAAAAAGCCAGTTTGATATTAAATTAAAAAGCGAATATTGCGTCTTCGTTGCCACCTTGTATGCTTAATTATATCAGTTTCTGTTGGGAAGCGACCGTATATCAAATTTACAAAAAGCAGGACATCCGTCAATTAGACATGTTTTAGCCGTATTACTTTAGAAGAATCTCAAAAAGTTGCTGATGTTCATTTATTGCCGGTTAGAAGGAGCTTCATTGCGATGAGATCCCTCATAGCATTGATTTCACAGTTTTACATCCCCCGTAACTAGAGAATAAATCACTGTAATGCAATTAATCATTGGGATCATCAAATCAGGCCTGACTACCTCTGGGGTTATTCCTGGTAAATTAAAAAAGTAAGCCGCTTTAACACTGGCACCAACATAACAGTTAACAAAAATGAAATCTAAATTAAGTGCGTCTGTCAGAAAAGCTCAAATACCTGAGACACTCAGGCCTTGCTTTGCAGTAGTACAGAGTATGTATCATTAGGCGTGGCAACGAACTAAACGTTTTATTGCACGCCCCACAGTACACAGGTTTTCTCGGAATGTGATGCCCGTAAGACACATGACGATGCAAATGCTTATAGGAGCGTGGGCAAAGGAGGCACTTATAGCAACACGGTCCTTCCATTTTTATCCAAGTACAGTCCTTTACTACGCGCTTATTTACCATAATAACCTGCCTTATTTTCTCACGACAGCATCTAGTTCTCTAAACAATTTGACAATTATGAGGTGTTTTATAAACGCCTTAACGATGAGGTCACTTCCATGATGAATTCATTTCGGTTTAATCCATCCACCCACCCTGTAAAAATGTAAATCTTATTTATTGTGGACATGCACTAAGCTTATATTGGACGCTATAGACCCTTCTGTTTCCCTTGAGGCTAAGCTTTACCCGCCTGGAAATTTGGCAATAGTGATGGTAACCGCACCACACCTCTTTTCACAACCATTTAATTACAAATTTTTGATTATGTTACACCGGGACTGTTTACTTTGTCCTGACGCTTTAATTCACTTTGAAAATTAATTGGACGGGTATAATATGAAAAAAAAGCAGATTCATTTAACTTGTCAGCGTGTAGGAACGCCTCTATTATTTGATGTGCAATCGAAAATGATCAGCGATGGCTTTTATATATAATGTCGAAAAAGGAAGCCACGTAAATCGTAGACCCCCTCATCTTTTACCACCAAAGTTGCAATGCGTCATGTGTAAATCTTGCTACGCAGGCTACTCTGAGATTTTAACTCTTGGCTTATAGTGTAACAGCGTGTAAGTTGAATGAATGAACAATTGAAAAGAGAACTCAATAGTCGTCAAAATATAGGTGTTAAGAAAACATAACGCAATTGAAATATTGTCTTGAAATATCTTCCGGTCAAAAAATATCATGGGAGGAGTGAGATACCATGGGAACTGGGTTTTGTCAAGTTATAACACATAGTTGCTAAAATCGCCGTAATGATAATTTGTGTGCAAATTTCGTCAAGCAACTTTTTTGGCCATTGCCAGCTCACGCCGATGTCTTCGATTGAGTGCTCGGTATTGCAGCTGTTGTAGGGGAAGGGCTCTTAAACGCTTTTTCACGTGGCCGATCATCAGTAAATAGTATACATTATCCTACCACCAGTTAACAATTTTTTCTCTCAGATATTAATGATTCGTTTTCGTCTGGTAAAAAAGATATTTAAAATGGTCGTTTTACGGGGAAAAAAAATACGCGTCAACGTTACCGCTTGAAGAAACTGTCAGTTCAATGTAGTGACATTCTGATTACATCACCATCTCCGACTAAACAAAACACAGCTCGACTTAAACACCTCTTCCAAATAAAACGTGATTTCCGATATGCAACAAAAATTTATTTTTCCACACCTTGTTTCTGACAGTAATCTCTCAGACTTCCCAAGGTAACCACTACGGGTGGCTACGAAAAATCTATACATAACAGCTGTTAGTGGACGTGTTTGGTGATTTGCCTTTTCGTAGACAAACCATTTATAGTGACAAAATCTGGGAGTTATTTCTTACATCAGTTGTCATGAGTCCTGTTTACTTGTCTTTTTTCATAACTTAAGCCCAATGACAAGTCCACTTCCCACCGGTCCTCTATTTCTTGTTTCTTTTACATTTTTTTGAGAGGTGCGTAGAGAGGTGTTGTTTCAGTTTGGATTTGGGCTTCGACTAGGTGACATAAAACTTTTACTTATTTAGCTATGTAGAGATGTTAATTCAACCTGTCACGAGCGTGGGACAAAGAAAAAATGGTTCTTTTCTTTATCGCTTCCGTTAAAAATACCCCGTTGGTAGATCTGCAAATTTACCATGAGAAAGCAAGCTTATTTCAGCTTTTTGCATACTGTATAAACACTCCTTTAATATTCTTTAATTTATTTGGAGTTGGTCGGGAGAGAAGGCTCGGTGAACACCCTAAGCAGACAAAGAACAATTTACAAAAAAAGAAACAGGACAGGTGGCACTTGAAAAGCAGACTTATGCACGCCTTAGACAGAGACCGTTTACCACTACCCAAATTAAGTGTGCACTCAAGTGCTTTGCAGACAAGATTAACACAGCAAAACACCTAACTATTAAAGAGGTTGACATCAGGACGCTGAGGTGTTTTGTTTAAGCGACAATTTAATCAGTTAACCAGGAAGTCCATTCAGCGATTTTGGCACTGACTTCAGCAATCCCAAACAAAGACCTCAACAGTTGTGTGACAGTTAACATCAAGTCACAACATTCCTTTATTGTGTGAGTATAAAAGTCTGTGACTCTGTGAGATTCAGCCTTCGGAAAAACTGTGAACCGTTTTTGCCTTTCAACTGATTATGGCCCATGCACATAGGAGACATTCATGCAGCATGTGTAAGTACTCATTCCTACTTCAGTAATAGGGAAAAGGCTGTAAACTGAAGATAGCAGCGACTTACACTAAGATTAATGTGCATTATCTTTTTTCAAAAAAGTTTATAGAGAAAGTGGCTTGCGGGTGATATATACAGAGGAAGAACTGGACTTTCTCGAGGGCGAATTCGCCAAAAACAAGTACCCAAGGAGAGAGATGCTAGAAGCGTATGGGCAACGCTTGGGCGTTGACGCGAAAGCGATGAACGTTTGAAGACATGAATTCTCATGATCATAGTCCTAAGCAGCTGTGAAATTAAAATTTCATAGGATTCTTTTTTTTTTCCTCTTTTGGACAAATCTGGTCTGGAGGGAAAGGGGTTAACCCTATATGAAGCACAACCCGTGAAACAAGCCCAGACCACACCGGGAACAACGTGTGTGTTAGAGCCTGCATGAAAAAATAATCCGAGGTGGACACTTACAAGCCATTCACTGATATGCATAAAGATGTTTCAAATGTCTCTGTCTCAAAGAATTTCTGTGATTATTTTAAAACAACGTTTTAGGTTGCTTTTTGTCTTTTTTTCTGTTGTTTGCGATTTTACAACATCATCTATGTCTTTCGTAGGTACGCGTAACAAACGGCCGGGACAAGAGATGCTTAAATATTTAGGAGTGGACCTAAATGTTGTAAATAGATTTGTAAATAAATTTGGCCTTCATATTTTTTGACTTATATTATGGTTGTGACGATCTCAGCGGGCAAGAGGAAACGTGTTCACTGAGCACGACAGTGAGTTTCTTTGTTTCTAGGGTAAGAAGCAGGCGATACCGTGAAAAAAAAGTTTTGTTATGTTTTGTCACAATCGTTAAATTCACATCAAATGGGGTTGAAACGTTCTGAAGCATGTTTATCAAAACTATAAAGGAATCTCTTAGAATATCTATTTTGTTCCACGCATATTGATTACCCTAATTCTACGAAACTAGAAGCACAAAAATTCTACACTTATGTACGAACCAAATCTTGCTGATGCTTGAAGCCTTCACGTATGATTCTTAAAAGATCAAAATCCACGCTAGAATACTTCACTTATTTTTTTGGTTAAATGCCCAAAGTGCTAAAATGTTACTCATATTTCACCTTGTTTGCCTTTGCCCCCGACCTCTATAACCCCACAAAACTTCATGTCAATCCCATTGTCATCCTGGGCACGTTTTGTTCGAACACAAAGTTATTAAGCTAATTTCGGAAATATGCCAGTTTCATGTGTTTAGACCAACAATTCTTTATCATGAACAGTCTTCTCCTGAAGCAAGATCTTAGTCCTTGGTGCGACAAACGAGTAAGCAACATCAAAACTTGGGAGAAGCCAAATCAATGCTCTTTTGTTGGTTGTAAAAAAGTTTTTTCTTTAAATTTTAGGCCCGGTTTAAACTTCGCATTTTACATGCGCCAAATCGAATTGCCAAATGTATGTAAAATGCAACGTCTAAATCAATTAAATGCGACATATTTCAATTCGATGCGAGTCAGTCGAATATTCGACTGATCCAGTCAAATATGCGACTGAACTTCGACAATTTATTTCAACGCTGCATTTTACATGTGCCGAATTGAATTGAAATTATGTTAAATAATCTGTTTTCTCGAATGGGTAATTTAAAACACGTCACTCGCGCTTAGCAATTTTATTCGGCAAAACAATGCGACGTTTAAATCAAATAAGCCGAACGTATTCATTCGAGTCGACTAAAATTAGTGTTTGAATCGGTGCATGTAAAATGCGACGTTTAAACCAGGCCTTAAATTAGACGTTGAAATATCATTCATAATTAGGAATTGGAATTTTGTGGAATGACTTTACTTGAACTATTGGTTATCTTTTAAAACTGCATTTTCTACACGGCCCACAAGCCGCCACCTTTAATCCTCGCCGTGATTAAATAAAGATTATTGTATTGTGTTGTGTTGCATTACTAAGTCTGTCATGTAAACACCGCGAGATATTTGACAGTTGCTATCCATTGACGAATTTCGGCTTCTTTCTATCTAACACGTGCGCACGAATATACATCAACTGGTTAAGGATAATTCCCGCCACCAACCGCGAATGTATGTGTGCTATATATACGAAGTAAGCATTCACTGTTTTCCTTCAGTAAGAGTCTAAAGTAGTGTTAAATTATGGGACTCACTCTATATGTTTACACTTGCGAAGACCATTGATTCGAGGCTAAATGCTAGAGTGCACCTGCTAGGCATGTTAGCAGAAATTCGGAGGCGAACGCGAGATGGATTGCTCAACCAACACGTGCAGGAGAAAGTAATAGTTTTGATAGAAGATATAGCTTCTTTCATTGAAGTATACCGTAAAACGTTCAGTTGAGAAGTACCACACTTCAACTGGCCAGGGGGAATCCAGAGATAAGTGTGTTCAGAAAAAAAAGGCGGGAAGAAAGGAGAATTCGTGGCAGAACCACATACACGGACGTCAACTTCCGGTGCCGTCGTTTAGAAGAAGAACAACACAAAAAGGTGGAAGTAAGAACTTAGCTTAAAGGTCACCTCAGTTTAGATGTCGTTGATAGAAAATTTGGAGCATAATTGTTTGTTTGTCTTGTAATGCATTGAGCTTTTTTCAAAAAAGTTTACTTTCACGAAGCCGGCTCCGGCTCCTCAGAGATATACTGAACCCACATCGGCCTCTCGTTTATTGAATCATCAGAGAGTAAAACAATACAAACTTAAAAAACTATCTCGTACACATTATGTTTGCAAAAGGAAATGAACCAAGCAAACATACTAGCGTCGCAATGCACAAATTTCTTAAATCTAAAAAGAATCCACTTTTGATTTAAGTATTGTCTGCTTCTATTATCTGAAATAAGTTCTCCGCATGTTGCTTGGCATAAACCAGCACAAACCACTCAAACCTAGAACAAATAATCAAACTATCTTGTGCTATTTTTCTACTGAATTCCAAACGTCTTGAAGCAGTAAGTCAAACAACCAAGAGGACACAATCATAACATCAAGAATAAATAAGCTTGGCAAGTTTATTTCCATGAACCTCTAGCACCAATTATTGGACATACTTTGTGGCCATCTCGCTCTCTTAAAATAGATCATTACTCACCCCTCTCTTATTGGTTAACACGTGGGATGATCACATATTTTAATTTGTGAATAGTCTGTGCTTGTTAAAACAGTCACAGATGATTGAACAATTATGCCACCTTGGTGGGCATAAATAGAATGAATAATATAACTGTTTTGCACAGCAATACCTTGTGCTATTTGTCTACTGAATTCTATTATAAGGTCAAGAATGAATAAACTTGGTAAAGATTATTTCCATGAACATCAAGCACCAATGATTGGACAGACTTTGTGTTCATCCTGCTCTCCCTAAAATAGATCATAAATCACCTCTCTCTGATTGGTTAACACATGGGATGATCACATATTTTAATATGCAAATAGTCTGTAGTTGTTAAAACAGTCACAGGTGATTGAACAATGAGGTCACCTTGGACTCTATTACATCCTTTTTGTAAATAAAACACCTATCAGACAATGTAGCTGAGATCTTTAACACAAAGGAAAGGAAAACCTAACTAACAAGGCAAGCAACCATCCCTGTGCTGTAATCAAACTGTTTTGCACAGGAATATCTTATGCCATTTGTCTACTGAGTTCCAAAAACCCCTTCCTGCTCCCATTGTCATCACAGGCACATTTTGTTCGTGCACAAAGTTTAAGAAAATTTTGGAATATGTTTTGCGTGTTTAGACCAACAATTCTTTATCATGAACAGTTTTATCCTCAAGCAAGATCTTGTCCTTGGTGTGAAGGAGTTAGTCAAACACTCAAGATAAAAGGCTTAAACTTTTCTAGTTTAGCTTTAGTTGCTGGTTTTGTGAAAATGTCAGCTACATTGTCTTCTGTAGGAACATATTCTAACTTTACAGCTCCTGCTTGTATTTCTGATCGTATAAAATGGTATTTTATGTCAATGTGCTTTGACCTCTGATGATTGACTGGGTTCTTAGCTAGATTAATTGCCCCCTGATTGTCTACATGGATTAGAACATCATCTATCACAATGTTCATGTCTTTACATAGTTGCTTCAAAAACTTTGACTCTTGTACAGCACTAGCTAGCGAAATGTATTCCGCTTCACAAGTAGATAAAGCTACAGTTGGCTGTTTACGGCTCTTCCATGAAATCAAAGGACCTTTCTCTGACAACTGAAAATTATACCCAGTTATACTACGTCTATCTTTAACAGATGCTCCCCAGACAGAGTCACAAAATCCCGTTAATTTTAATGGTGCTTCCGACTTTTTGAACTGAAGACATTGTTCCCGTGTTCCCTTTAAATACCTTAACACGTACTTGGCCAAATTGAGATCCGACTCAGTGGGTTTAGCCATCTTCTGTGAAAGTTTGGTCACAACATAGCACAAATCAGGTCTCGTACCTGTCATTACGTAAATTAAGCTCCCAACAATTGCCCGGTATAACTTCTCGTGAGTTTACATATTCACACTCTTTCTCTACCCCAAGGTCACAGGGAGTTGATTTTGGTTTGCAATCGCTCATTTCAAATTTGGATAAAACTTTGTTGATGTATTGGCTTTGGCTCATTTCAATAGTAGTTTCATTGCATTTGAATTGGGTCCCCAAAAACCATGAGAGTTCACCCAGATCTTTCATTTTGAATTTTTGACAGAGGGACTCTTTTACACTCTCTAACAATTTGGAACTAGTCGCCGATATAATTATGTCGTCGACCCAAACAATCAGGATAACACATCCTTCGGTCTCTGAATTTCTTACGTACACACACGGGTCGGCGCGTGACTGAGAAAAATTTTCGTTGCACAAAAAGCTATGCAACATATTGTTCCAGTTTCGCCCGCTTTGTTTGAGACCGTAAAGTGATTTCTTCAATTTATACACCAACTGCCCGCCGTTTTTGCCTACCTTTTCAAAACCTTTTGGCTGTTCCATGTAAATATCGCAATCTATTGGCACGTTTAGGTAAGCAGTTTTCACATCCATCTGATGAGTGATCATGTCATTTTGGACTGCAAGTTGCATAAGCATCCGAACTGAACTCATGCGGGCCGTAGGCGCAAAGGTTTCCTGATAATCAATCTCGGCTATTTGAGAATAGCCTTTCGCGACGTAACGCGCTTTATGGGTTTCCTCTCCATTTGGTCCGTTTTTCACGGCATAGACCCATTTCCCCCCACTATTTGCCTATCTTCGGGCGGTGTCACTAAGTCGTACGTGTCATTGTCATTCAAGGCTGTTATTTCGTCTTCCATGGCCTTTCGCCACTTACTCGCCTCAAGCGAATCGACAGCCTCTTCGTACGTTGTTGGTATGTTTGCGACCCTGTAACAGGCGTTTGATTTTCCCGAAAGGCGCGATGTCGGCTAAAAACTTCTCCGTCGCTTCTACGGTGTCACTTTTCTGTTTAAGAAAATACACAGTGTTGATTCCTGTGTAGTTGTCTACGAAAGATAGCGCATACTTGAAGCCATCCTTTGCTATTGGATTGATTGGACCGGCTAAATCACAATGAACGAATTCTAAAGGCTCTTTTGCTTTCTCATCCGGTTTGCGGTTCCGAAATTGGCACATTTTGCCTTGCGTGCAGATAGCGCAATCGCACTGTCGATCATCGAGAATTTTCATCCCATCAACTACCCCTTGAAGTTTGCGTAGATCATTAAAATTACAGTGACCCATAATTTTGTGCCACTCCATTAGCGTGGTGCCGTTGTTTTGGCAGGAAACATTATTCAAAAAGAATAGACGCCCTTGTTGTTTGATGCTAAACATTGTGCCATTTGGTGCCCTGAAACTTTTAGTATCCTTATCTAGAGTTATGCTGGCCCCTTTTTCTATGGCTGCCGGGACAGAAAAAATATTTTGGTTGTACGATGGGATGTAAAGGGCATTGTTTAACACCACATCCTGCTCATTACCGTTTACGTCACACAGCTTAACTTGGGCGTTTCCCCTTCCTAGAACCACATTTGTTCTACTCCCATCAGCTAACTCAATGAAATGTATACTGGGGTCGAATTTCTTGTCAAAATCTAGAAACTTAGACTTGTCATTAATAATATGGCTTGTAGCGCCAGTATCCAGAAGTAAATTAGAAATGACCTCACCTCTACTTTCTTGATCCTTAATAGTAAATACAAAACTATGACTACTAGTGTCACTTTTAAGTTTTTGTTCTTGAATTCCTGTTGCGGACTTCGCTGCGTCAGAGTTCCCTTTGCGGCAATCTTTGGTGTTGTGAGAATTGTGCTTGCAACGCTGGCACCACTTGTCTGCAACCTTTTTCGAGTAGCAGTCTGAACTTCTGTGCCCCTTTCGTCCACATTTGAAGCACTTCCCTTGGAACTTGTTTGGCTTGTTAGTACAATTCGTGGCTGACATAACGCCATCCGTGTATCCACCATCGTCGTTGTTGCAGCATCTCTCGTTCTCCTCATGGTTACGGAGAGCAACCTTGAACTCTGAAAATGTCATTGGAGTTTCCTTTTGCATAACAATCGTGGCAAAAGTTTTGTAACTGGAGGGCAGGCCTTTTAGGGTCATCGCGACTAACAGACCGTCACTTATTACCTCGCCAGCTGCTTTCAGCGAAGTTGCTGCGGTCTCCGCCCTTATCATGTAGTCAATGGTTGTTTCGCCTTCGCCCATTTGAAGCGAAGTCAATTCGGTGTAAAGGGCAATGATACGGGGTTTTCCTTTGCCTTGGTAGTGCTCCCTTAAGACTTTGAGCGCTTCCCTCCCGTCATTATTGGCCTCTCTTATTACTAGGGACAAGCTTCTATCGTCCAAGCACTGGACCAATTCAGCAAACGCACTTGCTTTCTTTTCCTCGTTGGGGGGTGTCGTTTCACCTTCCTTTGGGATGACCACGTCGTACAGCTTCTGGAGGCGCATGTAACCAAGAAATTTCACCTCCCATAGCTCGTACTTGCTTTCATCACCGTCAAACATGAGTGTTCTCCTGGGCCCATAACCTGTTAGGTTTACTGATGTCGACATGTCGTAACAAGAACATACGCATCACACAAGTAGGAGTAACAACTAACTTTATTGCATATTTCGCTCTCTTATATACAGTTATTGATAGGCGGCTCAAATCAAAGGTGATATCAATTTTGCGGCATTTCCTACAGCGGTTTTCTACTAATGGATAGATAAACCATGATTAACTGCGATAAGCATTGCGGTTACATTAGTCATGATATTGGAGCACGTATTCTAACAACATGGGATGATCACATATTAACAATCAGACTATTGATCAAACAGGCCATCTTCACCTCATTTCATTCGTATTGTAAATAAAACACATATAAATCAATGCAGTTGAGGCTTTAGCACAAAGAAAAGGAATGTGTTACTTAAAGGAAGCAAACATGCCTGTGTAGCTGGGCATAAATATCTAGAGTGAATAATCAAACTGTTTAGCACAAGAATATTCATCTTATGCTGCTTATTTGTGTGCTGAGTTAAAAAAAAAACCCTTGAGGCAGTTGTTCACACAACCCATAAAGCACAATCATAAGATCAAGAATTAATAAACTTGGTAAAGTAAATATTCATGATCCACTAGCACCAGTGATTGGACAGACTTTGCAATCATCCCGCTTTCTTAAAATAGATCATTACTCACCCCTCTCTGATTGATTAACATATGGGATGATCACATATTTTAATATTTGTGAATAGTCTGTGCTTGTTAAAACAGTCACAGATGATTGAACAATTAGACCACCTTGGTGGAAATAAATCACTTAAACTCAGAATGAATAATCAAACTGTTTTGCACAGCAATATCTTGTGCTATTTGTCTACTGAGTCTCATTGAAGCAGTAAGTCAAACAACCAAGAGGACACAATCGTAAGATCAAGAATTAATAAACTTGGTAAAGTAAATATTCATGATCCACTAGCACCAGTGATAATGGACAGACTTTGCGATCATCCCGATTTCTTAAAATAGATCATTACTCACCCCTCTCTGATTGATTAACATATGGGATGATCAAATATTTTAATGTGTGAACAGTGACCTGTGCTTGTTAAAACAGTCACAGATGGTCGAACAATTAGGCCACCTTGGACTCTATGTAAATAGAACACCTATCAAACAATGAAGATGAGATCTTGAACACAAAGAAAACGAATATGGAATTAAGAAAGCAAGGAATCATGCCTGTGTTGCTGGACATAAATCTCTAACTCGAAGGAATAATCATTGAACTGTTTTGCACAGCATATCTTGTGCTATTTGTCTACTGAGTTCCATTGAAGGAGTTAGTCAAACAACCAGTGTAAAGTAAATATTCATGCACCACTAGCACCAATGATTGGACAGACTTTGTGATCATCCCGCATTCTAAAAATAGACCATTACTCACCCCTCTCTGATTGGTTAACACATGGGATGATCACATCCTAAAACATCACACTTTATAGAACTATTGTGATTGGTTAAACGTTGGGATAGCCCATTAAAAGTTATGCATTTTTTGTATTTTTCATTAAGTACATGTTCAAATGGCATAGTGCATTTTTAAATGAACTTCTGTTTGTGGTTACTTGGTTTGTTTTTAAACTGGTTGAGGAATGCGAGGTGTAATTATTACACCTTGCGTTCCTAGAGGTAAAAGTTTCAATTCGGTATCATATATCAGCATTTACTTCTGAGCAATGAACAATCGCCATCTGATCGAAACATATGCGAGCATGTATAGGTTCATACTCGAAGGAAACCTGACTTCAAAATGTATCCACAGATGTAAAAAAAGCAACAACGAAGATGTTATCGGTTTCAACTCAATCGACCGATCACACAATCAGTCCAGTGACCTACAACTGCAACCTCCGGTATGCATGCCTTGTTTTTAAGTTGTTTATTTTGCTAACAACACAGTTCGCTTATTAAATTACTTTAAGTTTATTAAAACATGTCCATTTTCGGTTTTATGAATGATAAAGGAGCTAAACTCTTATTGTACAGTGGCTTTCCTTCGCTAGCCACTCATGGCTATTTATCACATCTTGCGTGTTGCAGCCTTTGGCTGCCTTCAGCAGCTACTTAACAGCTATCGTTGGGCTGCCGAACAGCTGCAAAACACTGCCACATGCTTCAAAGGGCTGCACAGCGTTTCTGCAGCGCGCTGCAACTTAATTTTTGCTGCGAAACGACTTCCAAGACGCTGCAAATCGGCTGCAAATTCGCTGTTCAGCCATTTCGCAGCGCTTTGGCAGTGCTGCACAGCACTGCTCGTTTTGTACGGCACTCTTTTACATCGCGTGCGATGATAGATTTAATTTGCATTCGCACATTGTAAAAAAGAACTATTCTCTTGTGTTTGATAAGCGTGTTCTCAAAGTGGATAGGATAGGATAACTTTATTTAGACGCGGCAAACTCATCAGTCACAGCTATAAAAACCTAATTATTTACTAGAATTATTACAAATTATACAACGATTAGAACTACATTAATCTATAATACTCTAAATAATCAATTATAGCTATAATATTAAATGGCAAAAAAAACCTGCTTTACATGAGTGCCATGTATTAAGAATTCTAAATTTAACCAGATAAAAAGAGACACTCGCAGCCAGCCTGGAACGCGCTAAGGGAGTCAGCCTGCCGCAACTCGATTGGTAAGCTATTCCAAAGAACTGCTCCAGAGTAACTGAAGCTATTCTTCATATAGTTTGTGTGTGGCTGTGGGATGGCCAGGTTGCTCTCTGTGTCCCTTAAGGACTAATTGGAGACACTACTACGGTCAACAAATTTGGAACTAAGATAATCTGGAGTAAGACCATTAAGCGACTTATAAACCATCACAGCCTTATGGACTGTTCGTTGAGAATCAAGTTTTATCCATCTGAGTTTTTTAATGAGGTTATCAGCGTTGGCATCATAGTTCAAGTAAGTGAGTATACGCGCAGCGCAATTTTGAAGTTTTTGAAGTTGAATGAAGGCTATAAGACTTATCCCTACGGTTACAAGAAACCAGTTTAATTTTTTTGTATTGATTGCATCCGTATTGTTTATGTTAAAAAATTGGAGGCATATTTTAATAAATGAGTTAAATGCATTTCAGTGTTGTCCTATATTATATTTTCATACCAAATATGCTCACATCATTCATAATTCACTAATTAATTTGAAGTATCAAGTTACAAAATTCACTCAAACGTTTCGTAAAAGAACCATATTTTTTGCTGCAGAAATCAATCAAGTAAGGAGTATAAAAATGTAAAAGATTGTAGAAATGTTGACAAAAATTCGCACCTCCGTAAGCTTCTCCTAATGGGGGATTGTTCGTGATGATCTCTTACCGCCGAGACGTACTAAGCATTTACGCAGCAGGGGCCATTATCACATATCACCTAGAGTTCATACTTCACACTTTAAATCCACTTTTGTAAACAGATGTCTTTTTAGCATGGTCTGCCATTAGTAGCTAGTTGTAATTTATATCTTAATTTGTCTCATGTTATATTCATTGTAAATAAGGCACAGTTGATGCATTATTGGTTTTCAGTAAAGACTATTGCTATTATTATTATTAACAAGTTATTCACTCAAATGTTTAGTAACAGAACCAAACATTTTTTGCTTTAGAAATCAATAAAGTAATGAATGTATTGTGGTCTAAGGAAAACAACATTGCAATGTTCACTTTCAGAAAAGACACTTTTCTGCAAGTTTCTCCTAGTGGAGAAGTTAAGTTTTTGTCCGCGTGGAAGTGGTCGTAGGCTTGTTCAAAGCAAGTCGTGAAGCCAGGCAACGCTATTGCAAGCTTTACAAATTTGATCTCAACTGTAACAAAGTTTGTCCAAAATATGGTGATACTGGCCATTATTGCGAGGCAGAGTCTTCTCGCTTTGTAACATCCTTCACTATTAGGGAGCATGGAATGTTTTCTCTCAATGGTGTGATGGCCTGAAGAATTTTTTGAAGACTTTCGGAATCATCAAACTTTACTTCCATGATGTTGGACCTAAAATAGAATTGAGTAAACAAAAATGCAGTTAAAACCAAGTCGCCTACTAGTAAAAAATATGCAATCTTACCATCTTTCTCAATTTACTTTGATAAAAGAAATTTCACTTTCACCTTGCTTCTTGTAAATCTTTGCCAGGAAAGTTCATTAGGCAAGTTCATTAGGCAAGTTTTCTAGTTTTCTATGTAGTTCAGTTTTTTGAGTAAATGCAATTCTTAAATAAATGCCAGCAAAAATACGTCGCATCCTTGATTGGCAATGCAGCAAATATTCAAAAAGGCAGCATCCTTTATTGGCAATGCAGCACGTATTCAAAAAACCCTTGTGATCTGATAGTAAGAACAAAGAAAAACTATGTAGTTTTGTTGAGTAAAGGCCACCCTTGACTAAAGGCCAGCAAAAATACGCTGCATCCTTGTTTGCCAACATGGCAAGTATTCAAAGAAACCCTTGTGATCTGTTAGTAAGAACAAAGAGAAAAAAAAAAAAAAAAAAAAAAAAAAAAAACCGGCTGCAAAAAAAAAAAAACCCACCACCCTTATTTGCAAGTCGCTTTGAGTGATCCAGAATGAAGCTTCATTGCGCCACCTTCATTAGGATTGTAGGCAAACTTTGTTTAATAATACTATTGTTATTTATTTTTCCTTTTCGTAGCTTTCATCTCTCCGCAGCAGTGCTTTATATACTGAGGTAAACGCAAAGCTTCATGCAACAACGAACAAGGGATCGTGAAAGCTGATTTTAAGTGTTTCTTTTGTAAACTTCAAGGGTTTACTTGCCTAACAAATGTTATGTGTATGCAGTGTTGTTCAGCCTGCAGTCATAAGACCTGCCAGTATACCTGGGCTAAGACACGGAATCAATGTGGATGTTGCCGTTTGCCTTTTGCTACAGATGTAGAAGAGACCGAAGAGCAGCAGGGAAATGACACTACCACCTGCAGGTTCATAAAAATCCCATGAAATACTTATGAAAAACCCATGACTCTTTTTTTTAGGGCCATGAATATTGCATTTCCCAATTTTCATGGTCTCATTGAAAGCCATTAATATTTCATGAAAATTATTTCATGGCTCATGAACACTTTTTTTAGGGCCATGAAAAGTTGGTGAAGATCCAAAACTGAAATTAATGAGTCATGAAAATCTGTTTCATGGCCATGAAAATTCACAAGTAACCAAAGTCAAATTTAATGAGTCATGAAACATGAATCATTAGAGATCATGGCCCATGAAACTGCCATGGACGTTGGAAACTGACCAGACCTAAATTCCATTGGTCATAAAAAGTACATGAACATGAGCCCAAATTTAATTTAATGGGTCATAAAACAAACACCAACAGCTTTTATCTGTTAAATCAGGATTTGAAGTTGACAGCATATATAAACACCTCATAAGAATGACTCCTAAAGAAATAGACTCATTTATATCTCTCAGTTTGAAAAAAAACATATTGTTCTGATGGCTAGTGGTAGGCAAAATTCAATAGGCCTACATTACAATTCAAAAAAGAAAACATAAAAACAATTGTTTTAAAATGGCCTTTCACCAGTGTAGCTGCACAATTTCTGATGTTATATTTGGGTGTCATAAAATATACATATGACAAAACATTGAAATCAATATATAAACCTTTCAGACATTTAAACAAAAAAACACATCCAATATCTCTTCTGTATTCTAAAGGTAAATGTTTCAGTCTGACAAGTCTCTCAGCATAACTGAGGTCAGTTTATAGGTTAAATTTTCAGGCTAAATTTAGCTCAAGTGCAGTGATCATCTGCTTACTGAAAGGTGACCAGACCTGTGAAGCATACTAGTACTGCAGCTGTGATTGAACAAGTGATTTGTATAATTTCTCAGGATTTCTAGGAATTTCATAGTTTGTCTGACCACTGACTGCATAAACCTGATGACACAATTATAAATACCAGCAATGTTGATATTAAGGTCACAACTGTTTATCTGCAGACTTAAGTTTCGTGTCTTCATCATATGCATTACCACAGCTGTAGGCTTCTTCTTTTTCGTAAAAAGTCAAATTATTCTGCCACTCTGTAGTAGTAAAATAGCTTGGGATAACTGTGCACCTCTCCAAATGATATCTGAGTACTTTCCAGCTAGTAGCAGGTCTCTAAATTGTGTAGAAAAGCCGAGTTCTCTTGTGGAATTCGAACATACTACAAGCGGCCATACTGAAGTTGAATGCTGCTAGACCCTGGGAACTAGTGCTATGACCCATGATGCAACGCTGTGAAATGCGCGGCTGATTACAGTAAAACAGGGCGAAGATAAAGCAAGGAAATGATGTTTAAAAGCAACGACTTCTGGATGTTTTGGCTCTGGGAGCAATTGTAAGTATAAAGAATCGCAGGCCTTCTGGATTAGGACTTAAAAAAGTGTTTTTGATGATCTGTACTTCAATGATTAACACTAAGCTCGATCTTGGTGATGGCAAAATTGCTTACCATATTGCTCCAGCTAGTTTTGATCTTTGTCTTTGTTCTTGTTCATTTCAGCTTTTATGAATTATACAATCAAAAAATCAGACCAAAAGAATTTAAAAGCTTGTCATAGAACTTGATCTAAAATCATGGTTCTCTTATGCATTAGCAATTGCTTTATTGAAGCTTACATGTAGCCTTTTAAGCGGTGAAACTGAACTGATTTTAATTAGTCACATGCTTCTGGGTGTTTTTGTTGTAGTTATTTAAGCACAGAAGCTTGAAGTATGCATTCGCAAACAGAGTTACATGGTTGAAAGGCAAACATTCCAACTTTGAATGTGAAGCTAATTGATATTAAGAAACTGTATATTGTATGCCATATCAGAGAAACCTTTAAACTTAGGAAATAAAATTATTCTTGAACAAAAATGAAATTTCAGCTGGTCTATCTTTAACCTCCTTTACATGACAAAAATCAGATGATAACATTTTGCAAGTGCAATGAAGGTTAACATTGGCAAGTCATTGTCTTTTGTTGCAGTAATATTTTAAGATGTAAATTGTTGTTTCTATTGTTATTTCACATTTTTGTTATAATTCTGGTCTTTTTGACACAGCTTTTTATGTATCAGAGGTAATTGTGTGACAAAATTATGATGAAAAAATTATAATGACAGATGTATGCATATCAAAATGACTGGAACAAAACTACTGGGGATATTTAGTAAGTTGTTTTGAGTGAACAAATTATTAATGGGTTTTTCATGGGTAGCAGCAGTAATCATTTATCCCATGAAATTAACAGGGAGTTGAATTTCATGGACCATAAAAATACCATGAAAAGGTAATTAAAGTAGTGAGAAATTTTTCATGGCCCATTAAAAACTCCCCGTTAAGGGGTTTTTCATGTACCATGAATTTTACATCCCATTAAAATTCCATGAAATTTACACCATAAAAATCTAGTGGTAATTTTCATGGTGTGTTTTCCAAAAACATGAAAATCCCATTAAATTACATTTCATGACCCCATAAAATTTAAGCTATTTTCATGGATTTTTGATGTATTTGATTTAAAAATGAAAATTTCATGGGCCATTAACAGGGAGTTTTAAGGGCAATTTCATGGGGATTTCACAGGATTTTTAATGCTTTTTAATGGGATTTCCGTGGGAAAAGTGCCATGAATTAAACCATGAAAAACCTGTTAAAATTACATAAAACCTTGTTATTTTCCCATTAAAATTTTCACAAGATTTTAATGGGTTTTCGTTTCATGGTGTCTACAGATGAGCATTAACAGCTTGTACCAGCAAACCATCCAGCTCAAGAAGCTTCAAGGGAACAATTTATCTGAGGCGATTGATCAGCAACACACAAGTTATAGAAGAGCTGCTGCTGTTCAAGCCTATGGGATATACTGAGACAGTGGGTGAATAATTTCCAGAGTTCCCATTAACGCACACGTGTGCGTATACGACGCACAAAAATATTAAAGGACGCACGTTTTTTTGAGCTCATGCGTCCCAGGGACCGACAAAAAACTGGGTACTACCCAGACATCTTTGCAACCGTCTTAGAGAATCCCCATGTGGTCCGTCGATCCGCCATTTTGTTTACACGGACGTCATGTCTTCACAGAAAACGCTATACGACATTTTTCAGCCTTCAACAGCGAAACCAAGTCAAACTTTATCTACTGGACAGAAAAGAAAGTCTGATGAAGATCCTCAGGAGATTTCGGGACCCAAGAAACGTGTTTTTTCTTCCAAATGGCTTGAACAATTTGCATGGTTAGTGTATGTGTCTACCGAAAACCACATGATATGCAAAACATGTTTGGATGCATATGGACGTTCAGCCAAACCATCGCAAGCTTTCGTGCATGGTGCAACTAATTTCCAGCGGTCGGCCTTAGTACGCCATCAATGGGGAAATGACCATGCTATGGCTGTGGAAGTCATTAAACAAAGAAAATGTCACGAAAAGGTCATGCGCCATGTGGAAGAAAAATCAAGTACAGCTTTGAAGGCTCAAGTGAGAACGGCCCTGTTAATGGCAAAAGAAGACATTGCAGACCGCAAATTCAACGCGTTGATTGATTTACAGGTTAGTTCACCGTTGTTGCTTAAGTTGAATCGCTTCCTTTTGGGATACATGTAGGACCAAACAAGAATTATGTTTTTATCTGTGATTTAATTTACTTATGTGGGCTGTCTTGTTTGTTTAGATCAATAATGGATGTTCAGATCTGGCTAAAGTCAGTAGCACTGGTGGACTTTATAGACATAACTCTATTGCCGCAGAATTACAAACCTGTATATCTGAGGTTTGCAAGGAAGATGCATTGAAGAGAATCCAAAAAAGTCCTTATGTTGGTCTCATGTTAGATGAAAGTCTGGACATTGCTGTTCAAAAGAAGTTGGTTCTATTTTTCAAGATACTTGTTGAAGGAAAGTCCAAAATTGAATTTGCTACGAATGTTGAAGTAAAAGATGGCAAAGCAGAAACCATCTATGCTGCAGTTCTAAAATATCTCGAAGAAAGCAATGTTCCTGTGAAAAAGCTTTCTGGATTAGGCACAGATGGTGCATCAGTGATGACCGGGCGTCTTAACGGTTTGGCAGTCCGACTCCAGCGAGTCAATGGTAAAATAGTTGCTGTGTGGTGTGTAGCTCACAAACTGGCCCTAGTAGCCCACTGGGCTGCCAAGGCTGTACCTTACCTTGCCCAATATGAAGAAATTGTGATTGGCATCTACAATTTTTTCCAATATTCTGCTGTTAGATACAACAAGCTCAAGGAGCTCAAGAACCTGATGAACCAGAAGGTCAAACGGTTCAAAAAGCCTACCCAGGTACGTTGGTTGTCAACATATGAAGCTGTGGAAGCCATTTATTCTGCCTGGACACTTTTAATCCTCTCCCTTGAGCATGAAGCAGCATCAAACAACAGAGAAGGTGCAGCCAAGGCAAGGGGGATGGTTAGAAAAATAAAGACGTTTGTTTTTATTGCAACTACTTGCTTTCTTCGTGATGTCCTTGCACTCATTACCAAATGTAGCAAAGTCTTTCAAAAGGATGTTATAGACATTGATCAGATGCAAACAATGCTGGAAGCAACTGTGGCAGCAATAAAAGACATGAAAGAAAATCCTGGTGGTCATTTGGAGGAATTGATGTCTCACATGGAAACTAATGATTGTGAGCACAGAGGTACCAGAGTAGAGGATTTTACTGAGTCACAGAAAAATCGTTTTAATGGAATCAAGGATAAGATGATTGATAATATTGTTGCTCAAGTAGAAGAGAGGTTTCCTGAGAATGATATGAAAGTACTTAAAGATCTCAATACAGTTCTCAACCCTGCAAAATTACCTAACACAGCTACTGGTATTTGCAACCATGGTAGTGAGAGTCTTGAAAGACTCATTGAGAGATATGCTCCCAAGGATGATGAAGGTCTATTCAATGCTGATGAAGCAAGAAATTCATTTCTTCAGTTCAAATACTTTCTAAATAGCAACAGAGAAAAAACTCTCTCTGAAGTTTGTGAAATGCTTGCAAAGCCAGGGGCCTATGAAGACATTTTTCCTTCATTTGTAATCTTAGCACAGGTTCTCCAGACAATTCCAATTACTTCTGTGCCTTGTGAAAGGGGATTTTCAGCACAAAACAGAATTCATGGAGCTCTAAGAAATAAAATGAGCCCAAATGCAGTAGAATGTAAGGTGCACATTGTTCATGCATGCAAAGCCCCATTAGATGAAGAAAGTGTTTGTGAAAGGGCAATGAAGAAGTTCCAAGACATGAAGAGAAGAAAGAAGTAGTAGTTAAATTACATGTTATTTCCACAAGTTTGCCATTTACGTGGAGAGCTGTCAGTCTGATTATGTATTAGAAAGAAAGGACACAGGACAAACTTTCCAATAATAAAGTTCAATTTATTAACTTGTTTTCCGCCTCTGCCCCCTGCATGTACCGTAACTACTATACTAACACATACGCACACACCCACACACAAAAAAACTTAGGTAATGTGGGGACCCTTAAAAGAGAAAAAGGACCCTCGGTTTCCTGGAAATGGAGGTCCCAAAAACCCCAAACTTTCAAACCTAGTGGGAACTCTGAATTTCATATTCAAAACAGTTCAGATTTCAGACAAACACTCGCATTATTATGCACTCATTTACAAGGATTTAAACTTGAAAAGATCTTTCTTCTCATATGGTTTGACAAACCAAGAAGATCCAGGCTGTATTTTGAAAATCTCTAACGCTTATTTTTTCCTTTTTTTAGAATAACGCTTCTATCAGGAATTGACCTTGCAGTCTTCAATAGACTTTATTTGTTCAGCCATTGTGGATCCCAGTGTTGGTGACATATTTTTTTGTTTGATATTTCTGCTCACCCTCTCTGTAGCTTGTATCATTCGATGTAGATAAGCTTCTAAACGATTCATTCGATCATCAAGTGTTTCATTTATGGGTTCCGCCGCATCTTCATTTCCTTCAGCCTTTTTCCGGGCCAAGGCTTGATGTGGATTTTCAGTGTGCTCTATTAAAGTACTAATTCCTTCTGCCCCTAGGTTAGGTTTTCTTAATAGCTCCATATCGTCACGAATTTGTTGTAATCGTGAGAGGTCACCATTTTCTTATAACTGATTTTGACTACATTGTTAATAGTCAAAACATGTATATTGTTTCTGTTGATGAATTCGTTCACAGGAGGAGCGTACTCGTTTCATCTATCCATGTCTGCTGTCAACGACTTTTATGATTGCGACCCTTGTGCACGTAGCAATTTATACCTTGTTCTCCATCCTCATCCTTTTCACCCAGTAAAATATTGTTGCGTATCTTGATTTCTTTGTTTACTAGAGCTCCTTTGGGATGTAAATTGATCAAAAGGTAATTGTGCAGTTTAGCCCTCATTACATAGCTAAACAAGGCAATAAAGTGATTACCAGCCCTCATATAAATCGTTGACAAGGAAGTTGAATGGGCAATTTGTCAGCGTGCAGTCTTTGTGATGCACTCCTTTTGTAGACATGTCCTCCATAAATTGATTATTTTGTGATTCGTGCATTAGGTCATCCACGATTAGCGTACAAGGTTGTTCCATTTTGTCAAACAACTGGTCAAACTACTTTGGTAATCCGACATGAAACATAACACCTAATTCTTGGAGCTTTTCAAATATGTCCTGCCATTGACTCCCATAACAGTATACAATCTTTCTAAAGGGACAGCTGTCAGTGTCAAAATATGCTCCTACAGTACTCAAAAGCTGAAGTAAAAAGTATGTTTTACCCGAATACCTCTGTCCTGAAATACAAATGTACGTAGGGTGATAAAATAGACCATTTTCGATATATTAAAATTCTAACTTGGCTCCGAGGCTTGGGGGAATAAAACAAAAGACATCACACTGAGGTTGAGAGATGAATAATGAATTTCTTTTGTTTTATTCCCCCAAGCCTCGTAGCCATGTTAGAATTTTAATATATCGGAAATGGCCTATTGAGGGTGTGGATTCATGACCATGGCAAGTGAAGGAGACTGTTTTAAAAGTAACATACTTTTTTGTTGATATTTGCTTCTCTGCTAATACAACTGTGACAATTAATATGCGGGTGTGAAGACGTATTTAACATTCTAGGATACTCAGCATGAACATGTTCAGAAACTCTTTCATCGTTGTGCTCTTTATCGTACTGGTCAAAACGACTTAGTACATTTTCCAAAGATTTTCCCATGTTGAACAACTTGAGTACATAAAGGCAGTAATCTCCGCAAACTGTCGAATGTGTTTGTTGATAGTCTTCGCTACTGCGTTTATAGGAGTCATATTTCCAGAGCACGTTCAGTTCAGAAGGTACACTACCATAGCTGTCAAAGAATATATTTTGACTGAAATCGGTAAAACTCTTTTCGTACATGCAATGAGCGACAAAAGTAGTTGAAACACTTTAAAAAAAGACGATTTTCGATACTTAAGAATTTGTTGTATTTTATTTGCATCTAGCGTTAAATCTCTGATACCCCCGGCCCCCCAAATTCAATGTTGTGTAGGCGCTGTGGTCTGTGCAGTCAAAGAAATAGAAAAATCAACATTGTTTTGGGGGAAGGGGGGGAAATGTTTCCAAGATGCAGAAAATCAAATTTTACTACCAAGTGTCTCAACACTTTGGTCGCTCATTGTCTGAAACAGTAAACTTGTTTCTGGTGCAATAGCCGGTGTAGCACTTAATTGAAATGCCTGCCATCGCTTCCTTCCGGGATTTGGGTTCTTTTTATGGGAAAGTAATGCAAAGTTTACTCACAAGTACAAAAATTTAAAGGAAATTATCACTTTTTTTGGAAGTGTAATCTTGCGTGAAATTCGTGCGTGACATCGCCAATTTAGGATGTTGGTCATCTCCACCTTCTCTCCAAAAAAGGAATGAAATAAGAGAGTAATTGTTGAAATACAAACTACCGGTGGTACTACCAAAGCAGGCTATCTTGGAGTAATTCAAACAACCGCTGTGCAGGAATATCAACGGTTTACCACAGTCGACCACGGGTGACCATGAACTAACTAAATCAATATCAATAGTATCCTTTCAACCAACATTTGATTACTCGTGGTTACCGGTGAAAAAACTGCATTTATCTACATCACATAATCGTTATTCCAAGCCGAACTGAAAAAAGAAGCAAAAACTTCGTACAATAGGAATTAAAATGAGACGCTATGTTGTGAAAGTAACTTTTGGGCTCAGAAGGCACGTTTTTATTGGTTTAGCGACAGCTCACCGTGTGTAATGGCATCATTTTTACATCACGCTTGCGTGTTAGAAGCATTCTGTTAACAGCGTTTTGTTCAGCGGACAAAATTATATGAGATTACTTGTTTTATCACGCTTCTGATCTTCATGTCATGAATTTTCAATGTTCTATCAATGGTGAAGCATTAAAAACAGAATAAATCAATTAACTTTTCGATGCAAAAGGCTTACTAATAGGAAACCGTTGGAAATTCGCCAAGCAAAAGTGTAAAAGCACTAAAACCATTGGATAATATAAAATTTGATTTGCTCAGTACAATGCTGTTATCAAATGATATGTTCATGTTGCTGTGACGTCATTATGAGGTCATCTGTAATGGTAAAGTATTGTATTGAGGTCAGACATAGAGAGATGTTTGCCAAAAAAACGATGCAATTTCTGTTTTTTCATCAAAATACGACAATTGAGTAGAGAAACACTTGTAGCCATGATGTCATGGTGAGAATTGCGTTGAATGAAAGTGAGGTAGACACTCTTTGAACGCTTTAAAAGAGAAAAAGTGGCAATAAACATCTCCTTGAGGGCTAAATATGGATCCATTTATTAACGGGATACACCAGGTTTCGTCTTTGTAGCAGAGTTTCGGTGAGAAAAAACACTTGTCACTTTTTCTTTAGTCAGGAATTACTCTGAACCACGAATTTAGTCGCTTTTGTAAAAATAAACTTGCTATAGCTTAGATATATAAAGGAAATCGCTACAATTTACATAAATAGCCTCCAGACAATGAGCGACAAAAGTAGTTGAATCACTTTAAAAAAAGATGATTTTCGATACTTAAGAATTTGTTGTATTTTATTTGCATCTAGCGTTAAATCTCTGATACCCCCGGCCCCCCAAATTCAATGTTGTGTAGGTGCTGTGGTCTGTGCAGTCAAAGAAATAGAAAAATCAACATTGTTTTGGGGGAAAGGGGGGGAAATGTTTCCAAGATGCAGAAAATCAAATTTTACTACCATGTGTCTCAACACTTTGGTCGCTCATTGTCTGAAACAGTAAACTTGTTTCTGGCACAATAGCCGGTGTAGCACTTAATTGAAATGCCTGCCATCGCTTCCTTCCGGGATTTGGGTTCTTTTTATGGGAAAGTTATGGAAAGTTTACTCACAAGTACAACAATTTAAAGGAAATTATCACTTTTTTTGGAAGTGTAATCTTGCGTGAAATTCGTGCGTGACATCGCCAATTTAGGATGTTGGTCATCTCCACCTTATTTCTCTCCAAAAAAGGAATGAAATAAGAGAGTAATTGTTGAAATACAAACTACCGGTGGTACTACCAAAGCAGGCTATCTTGGAGTAATTCAAACAACCGCTGTGCAGGAATATCAACGGTTTACCACAGTCGACCACGGGTAACCATGAACTAACTAACTAAATCAATATCAATAGTATCCTTTTAACCATCATTTGGTTACTCGTGATTACTCGTGGTTACCGGTGAAAAAATTGCATTTATCTACATCACATAATCGTTATTCCAAGCCGAACTGAAAAAAGAAGCACAAACTTCGTACAATAGGAATTAAAATGAGACGCTATGTTGTGAAAGTAACTTTTGGGCTCAGAAAGCACGTTTTTATTGGTTTAGCGACAGCTCACCGTGTGTAATGGCATCATTTTTACATCACGCTTGCGTGTTAGAAGCATTCCGTTAACAGCATTTTGTTCAGCGGACAAAATTACATGAGATTACTTGTTTTATCACGCTTCTGATCTTCGTGTCATGAATTTTCAATGTTCTATCAATGGCGAAGCATTAAAAACAGAACAAATCAATTAACTTTTCGATGCAAAAGGCTTACTAATAGGAAACCGTTGGAAATTCGCCAAGCAAAAGTGTAAAAGCACTAAAACCATTGGATAATATAAAATTTGATGTGCTCAGGACAATGCCGTTATCAAATGATATGTTCATGTTGCTGTGACGTCATTATGAGGTCATCTGTAATGGTAAAGTGTTGTATTGAGGTCAGACATAGAGAGATGTTTGCCAAAAAACGATGCAATTTCTGTTTTTTCATCAAAATACGACAATTGAGTAGAGAAACACTTGTAGCCATGATGTCATGGTGAGAATTGCTTGAATGAAAGTGAGGTAGACACTCTTTGAACACTTTAAAAGAGAAAAAGTGGCAATAAACATCTCCTTGAGGGCTAAATATGGATCCATTTATTAATGGGATACACCAGGTTTCGTCTTTGCAGCAGAGTTTCGGTGAGAAAAAACACTTGTCACTTTTTCTTTAGTCAGGAATTACTCTGAACCACGAATTTAGTCGCTTTTGTAAAAATAAACTTGCTATAGCTTAGATATATAAAGGAAACCGCTACAATTTACATAAATAGCCTCCAGACAATGAGCGACAAAAGTAGTTGAAACACTTTAAAAAAAGATGATTTTCGATACTTAAGAATTTGTTGTATTTTATTTGCATCTAGCGTTAAATATCTGATACCCCCGGCCCCCCAATTCAGTGTTGTGTAGGCGCTGTGGTCTGTGCAGTCAAAGAAATAGAAAAATCAACATTGTTTTGGGGGAAAGGGAGGGAAATGTTTCCAAGACGCAGAAAATCGAATTTTACTGCCAAGTGTCTCAACACTTTTGTCGCTCATTGTAGCTATCCAGTGTTGCCCTGGCTTACCACTGTTATCAGTGTTAATAATGTAGCAACAAGGTACTTGCTGCTACTTGGGAAACGATCTCCTGCAAAGACACCCAAAAACGTCTTACTAATATTCTTGTCTCTAGTGCCTACTTTAAGCAACTGAAATGTATCATGCATCTCTGCTTTATTTTCTTTAAGTGCGCATAATCTTGCTCAAGGGCTCTCCACCCGGAGGGATCAATCTCCCTGCTGCACAAGGATAATCTGTCTGCTCTCTAGGCTGATAGTACTTTTTATTGATAGGGTCCGAGAGCCACAAGTTTTCTACTGTGTTGTGAAAAGCAAGCAGTCGCATTGTTGATATCTCCACTTAGGCAAGCTTCCCGAGATCTGAATGTTAGTTCAACGTCCACAGGACGCTCCATAAATGGGCCCATAGTTTTTCCTACATATTTAGCTGTACTGAAGTCCACAGGTATGAAAAACTTCCCACTGTCTAACACTTGCTCTCGTCTCCAGTACCAATCTTGACGATCATCTTCTTCCGCCCCACTTATACTCCAGAAATACTGCCAGAATTCTGTAACATCGTTGACGTTTAGTGCACCTTCTTCATAAAACTGTTTTCCCCATTGCAGACTTGAAACCGTGCAAGATTGTGGCATCTAAAGTGGGTATGTTCCCATAGGTAAGAGCCTCGCAGGACATTGTCTGGTATCAGTACAAAGAAGACTAGACATGCTGGGGAATGCCTTGTGAACACATCCTTTGGGTATTGGTAAACAGTTCTGGTACTGTGACTATCTTCATCATGGGAATAGCAAATGGATAAGGCACATTAGGGCTAGCATTTTGAAGAGTAAACTTGAGCATTTCTCGGATATTCACCTAAGGTGTCAACAATATCATTTTTAAGGATGTCTTCTCTCTGTTGACAGTGAATTTAACGGGTTCGGCAGTGCCCAACACAGTGTTCAGCTCGACAAATGAAAGTGAAAGAAGGATCTTTGAAAGAAATTACCGCTTCTAACTCTGTGTTGTAAGGTATGAGCTGATTGATGGAAGAAAATCTCCTGAAAGGGGTTTGATGAATATATTAGCAGGGTGTTGTGGAAGGGCCAGTTGCATTTGTTTTTCCTTAAGGTTAGTCTGCGCTTGCTCAGCACCAACCGTGGCAGTGCCCACTCTTACTTTATCTTTAGCATCTACAATCGAGTCAAACTCTTCGTCCCAGTGTAAAATCTGTAACATTGGTGATAAAAGTCATGTATTTGTGCAAAGGCCAGTCTCTATCCAAGTTTTGCAAGGCAGTTGAGCTGTTGATGATAACATTTAAGTCATTGATCAGCATTGCATTAGGCCATCCTGCATAATGTGCACAGACATCTGCATTAGTGGCTGCCGCAGGGCGTGTCAAGGCAGTGTCTTCTGCTTTGTTAACGTCATGTTTCAGCTACTTTTAATCCGCAAATATGGTGGAGTAGCAGAGGTTCACACCACAGTGATGAAGGAACTGTCAAAACTGAGTTGACACCAAATAAAATCAATAATTGGCATTGAGAATCTTAAAATATATTCGTTTTGCTATAAAGGTAGTGTCCGAGGGCAATAGAGAAGTTGAAGCTGACCTGTCACTGAATTGTTCTTCGAGCTTTGTTCTTATTTCCTGCATTGCTGCAGCCCCCTTGTCCTGTCGTTTGTAGTCTGCACAACTTGTGTTATACAAACAAGGATAGTTCGACCAGAGGTCAATTACTGCCACTTCCTCCTCGTGACTCCAGGAACGGTTTTTTGCTTTTTTTCTTCCCGCGATGGCCATGACACTCACTTTCTGTTCCATGACAGGGCTTCTGAGGGGTCCCTTGTGAACTCAACATTGTCACAGTTTCATCACAAAATCGCAGCAAAATTGCATCAAGTTTCAAACATGTTCGAAACCCCTGCGATATTGCGGTGACAAATTGCACTGAGAATCGCACCTGGTTTACACATGCGATTTTGAAGTTGCAACTTTATCACGACAAAAAATTGTACTGAGTTGCCATGACAAAAATCGCCTGTGTAAACGGGTCTTAAGAAAGTTTTTGTGATGATTACATCTTACTGTTAATTGCTACCACCAAATGATGTTTGTATTGTACGTTTTGAAGCCCTCTGGAAACACAGTCTAAACGTTTTTGGAATGTAGGTACAAAGTATTATATTTGTAATTGAAAACATAAATTTGGGTTTAAGGTGCACTTTACAAAATGCAAATTAGCTTGTAAATAAACCCATCAAAAAGTCACTTAGGCCTTTCTCTTGCTCAGTACAGCTAATATGAGGCAGCTACTAGACACTAAATAAATGCACCCCATGGTTCTTCATTTTCTTCAAAGTCAAAGGCATCTCTACAACTATGGACACCAATCTCTTCTTCATCATTACAAGCACCCTGATTGTAAGCACCATCATCTTCACTGTTATCACCACCAACCTTTTCTCCATCACTAGCACCATCACCTCCACTGTTGTCAGCACCAACCTTTTCTTCATCAGTAGCACCATCACCTCCACTGTCTTCAGCACCAACCTTTTCTTCATCAGTAGAACCATCACCTTCACTGTTGTCACCACCAACCTTTTCTTCATCAGTAGAACCATCACTTTCACTGTTGTCAGCACCAACCTTTTCATCACTAGCACCATCACCTCCACTGTTGTCAGTGCCAACCTTTCCTGCATGACTTCTGCAAGTATCCTCACCTCCAATGCTGTCACCACCAGTCTTTCCTGCATGACTGTAAGCACCATCACCTCCACTGTTGTAACCACCAACCTCTTCATCACTGGCATGGCCCTCATCTCCTAGGTTTTCACTGCCTCCTCTGCTGTCACCATCATCTTTAAGTACCTATATATATTCCTCAAAATCAATTTACGAAGTTAATATAAGCAAAACCTGAAAAAGTAATTTAATGTGACAGTCTCACTTTTCTATGCTGCAAGAGATATAACTATAAACAAAGCTGATTTAGTGTTAATAATAAGCTTGTTTTCCAAATGAGTGCAAATCGTTAGTAAAAGCAATGAGCCTCAGACATCTATATAAGTTTTACTGCAAAATTGCAAAACTTTAAATGAAGGCATGAACCTGCAAGAGCTAGGAATTTATTTCCTTAATCCTGACCATGCAAACAGAAAAAAAATAATAGTAGTCGTACTCATATATATATATATATTTTGTGATGTGTCCAAGTTTATCCTACGAAGAGTGCTCTACATCCACAAAGTGGAGGAGCGTTACAATAGTTCATTGAGTGGGACTAGTCGTTTGACATTTGCCTACAGGCCTGTTTCGTGGAGGCTTCAAGCTTCCACTCTTCAGGGCTTTTAATTAAACTGTGCGTTGCCTGCAGTATTTATACATGATCATCTTTCTATATACTTGCGTACAAAAATTCACGAGGTCATAAGTATTTACAAGATCGTTCGTGCGTAGCGTAATTTAAATGCTTGTTATCACACTATCCGTTCTTTATGAGGAATTTTCTTGCATGTCTACATGTGCTAATCAATTCAGATCTTTTGTTCAGGGATGCAAGTTCGCTGCGACAGATAATAAAGAACTTTTCTAAGTTACACAGATTGCATGTTTTTGTTACGTTTGTGTACGCTCTCGCCTTTCCCAGAATCTTCCATGTTACTTGATAGTCAGCTCCTTCTTCCTTTAATTGCCATATGTGCTTACTCAGTTCGGTTTGATTGCGCTGCTTTTCCTTGGTAAATGACTGCTCGTGATTTGCGAATCTGGCCTTGAAAGTGGTGTCAGTAAGCCCTACGTATGTTTGTACGCTTTCGTTGTTGCCCGATGCAACGGTTGCTTGGTAGACAATACCCTTGGCTAGGCACTGGTTATCTAAAGGGCACTTTGTCTTCTTTTTACAATTGCACAGGTTTTGGTTGGGGTCCTCTGTGCTTGGCTTTATCAGATTCTTGTTGTGCGCGTCAATAATTGATTTCACGTTGGGCATGCAGCTGTATGACAGCTTAAGTGTGTTGCGATTGAATATGGCGTGCAGAACGTGTCGCTTAGGGAAACATTCCCTCACGATTTTCAGGAACTCTCTTCCTAGGTTGGTTTTTACTCTGGCGTCAAATGGAGGGTTGAACCAAGTGATGTTTCTAGTTCTTTTTCGCCGTCTTTTGTTTCTTTGATCTTTCGGGGTGAAGTGTAGCTTGTAGTCGTAGCCGCTTTTTTCCAGGGCCGCTTGGTACGGTGGATGTCATGTCTGGATTTATGAAAACGATGCTAAAGAAATTCAAATGGCTCGCCAAGGAAGCGTTTTTTTCTCGCCAGAAACTATCTCCAAAGTCGACGATATAA